>NW_026847771.1:46815722-46913948 GCF_025583915.1 Anolis sagrei ordinatus
GCTGTTGCTGGAGTCAGGGGACAGCTTTAAACTGGCTGTCCTCCTTTCTTCACAACTGTGGACAGCGAGTGGAGAGGGAGGCCTGGTCTCTGAGAGGTCCCCTCTATCTTGTGGGGTTCCTCAGGGGGCCATTCTCTCCCCTCTGTTGTTTAACATCTATATGCGACCACTTGCTCAGCTGGTTCGAGGTTTTGGGCTTGAGTGTTATCAGTACGCCGATGACACTCAGCTGGTGCTGAAGATGGAAGGCCGACCGGGCTCTGCACCCGATTGTTTCCATCAGTGCCTCGAGGCCATGACTGGATGGCTGCGTGCCAGCAGGTTGAGGGTGAATCCAGCAAAGACGGAGATCCTATGGCTGGGTGGACCGGGCAGTGGGGACATCCATCTGCCCACCCTGGATGGCGAGGCGTTATGCCCGTCATCATTGGTAAAGAGTCTGGGAGTCCTTTTGGACCCTCTGCTGACAATGGAGGCCCAGGTCTCCACCGTGAGCAGAACCGCCTTCTTTCATCTGCGGCAGGCTAGACGGCTGGCCCCCTACCTGTCCAGGGACGACCTAGCTACGGTGATCCAGGCCACGGTCATCTCAAGACTGGACTACTGTAACGCCCTCTACATTGGCCTTCCTCTGTCGTGATCCGGAAGCTCAAGTTGGTACAAAACGCAGCTGCTCGGCTTCTTGCGGGAATTCCGATGAGATGCCACATAACACCAATCTTACTACAGCTGCATTGGTTACCAATTGAGCACCGGATCACTTTCAAAGTGATGGTACTCACCTTTAAGGCCTTGCATGGTCTGGGGCCAATGTATCTAAGGGATCGTCTCACCCCCTACCAACCCCAGAGATCCCTCTGTTCTGAGGACCAAGATCTATTGGAGGTCCCCAGTGTCAAGACCTTGCGTCTAGCGGCAACCAGACGCAGAGCCTTCACAGCAGTGGCGCCATCAGTCTGGAATGCTCTGCCACCTGTGGTTCGTGCCCTGCGGGACTTACCAGCTTTCCGCAGGGCATGTAAGACATACCTGTTCCGACAGGCTTTTAATGTTTGATACTGTTGTTTTTAAATTGTTTTAAATTGCTTTTAAACTTTGTTAGATTTTAGCTATTCTTGTAAGCCGCTCCGAGCCCCAGGGGAGTGGCGGCATATAAGTTTAAATAATAAATAAATAAAATAAATAAAATAATGTTCACCCCTCCATTGGGAAAATAGTTTAGAAAGAAGTAGTACAGTAGAAAATAGCCTTTGAATACATTTCAGTATGGCTTCTCCAAGTTAGTTTGTTCAGCCTAACCTATCCAACAGTACTGTTGTACGGATAAAATAGTTCCTATGCGATTCTAAGGTCCTTGGATGAACAATGGGTAAGAAAACCATAATCAGCACATACTGAAATTATATCTAAACTCTCACCTAGTTGGTTCTAAGGAAATAAGATCCAGGTCTTGGCATTACCGTTTGGGGCAGTTTAAAGAAAGCATGTTGTAATAATGAGTCTAGTGCATCTACTTAGGAAGGAATACAATAGGATGAAATTATTGTGACTGCACATAATAAACAAAGCTTCAAATTCAGTCCACAACTGCAGTAACTTAAGTTTTGTAACCAGACTATATTTTTGGCTAAATTGATAATAAGTTGCTGTACCAATTGGCTCCGTATCCAGGAATTCAACCAGTCTGGTGCTAAAGAACAATCCAGTGGGCCAATTACATTCCAATGTTTTCTATGTTGTGGTCTTTGTCATTCTTTTCCTGGCAACACTGGTCAATTTTTAAAGCTTACACCATTCTATGCAGTGTCATTGACAAAGTGCTATTGCAGACTCTTTTCAGGAGAATGTCATATTGAATTAGAAGCTTTCTCCATGTAACTTCTGTCCCTGTAATTGCTTCTATTTAGTGGAGACATGGAACGACAGACCAGGAGCCTTAAGCAGCTCTTGTTCCTATAGTGCATATATGCATTTGCAAAAGGATTTTGTGCATTTGCAAAATAACTAGAGCCATGTTTCACTTGCTAGTATATGTTTGCTATTTCTATATTTAAGCCAAAATGGTGTTTAATTTCAGACTGTAATTTTAAAGTTGTGAATGTTATATTTTGATAGGGTCTTAATTGACTAACTGATAATTCATTGAGAATCGACAGAATCAGCACATAACTTGTAAGCTTGTGCAAACCTCTGTAATATTGTCATAGTTGGAGACAGACAAAGTGCTTCAATCAACCAAAGAAACCTCATCAGACAGGCTGATTTACTTAATATATGCCACTTCTCCTCCTCTTTCACCATGGAGCCCTTCCCATGACACACATCAACTTCTGGGTCTTTTTCCCATTTTCCCTGATATAATTTGGGATATCTGTGGGAATGGCTCCTCTTCCTTGCTGCCATATTGTGAAACACATTTAGTTGGTCATCAGACTAAAGCACCCATTGTACCTACCAGAGCCAGGACATTAAGCTCATTACTGATTACAAAACTGCATTGCTTTCTGATTGTGCCTCTCTCAGGGCCAGATCAATAAATGAGCAAACTCTTCAAAATAACCCAGTAACGGTTTATGTGAGTTTTCTGCCACAAAAACTAACCAGAGATGACTTTTGAGAGAACCCCAAACCAATTACAGAGTGGATCCTGGTTGGGCACTTTCAAAGCCAATCAGAGGCTACCACAGGAATCTTGCTCTCAAATCTAATACATATCCTCCGTATTTGTGGTATGACAGTTCTTTGGAGCATTTTTTCCACTGGCCATTGAGATAAACCTCTGATTTTGCCTTCCATCCATATGTCTCATTCAGCCTAGTCATGCCAGGCTCCCGAAACTGCAATTCTTGTGGAAGCTGAAACCATAACATTTATTTGTTTATTTATTTATTTGCCATATTTATACCCACCCTTCTCAGCCCCAAAGGGTACTCAAGGCAGCTTTACACATTTAATACCTTAAAAATAACATACAATCAGCAGAACAGTGTGATACACGGCATTAACTCTTGTTAACCAGTTGTTAATCGGCACCACTAACTCATGTAATGCTCTCCTATATGGCAAGCATATACATTTTTTCTCCCATACTATGACTATACAGGATTTAGATAGTGCAGCTGGATGAGGATTTCATTCAAATTCATTTGTTAAGCAGATCAACATTTTGAAAGTACATATTCAGAATGGGAATGGTTTGGTATCTAAGACATTAAAATGTCAGAGAAAGCAAACTTCACAAACCTTTCATTCCCACTGAAGAGTTCAAAGAAATAATTCACCTACAATTCTTCTAAAATTTTCATTACATCCCTCATCTCATTACAATTCTCATTTCAAATTGATGTAATTGACCTCTAATCTGGTAATCACTCACCACCACCACCAGATTTAGAACCTCCAAGCAGATTATCACCTTTAGCTCAACCAATCTGCTGGTGCATTGATCAAACACAGACATTCTCTTGAGAGGGCTGCTGGATTGAGTTCCAACCTAGAGTTAGGCAGCCTTCTCTTGGTTACAATCCTTGGTGAAGTAAGCAAACTTTGTTTCTGTATTAATATATCTGCTTGTCTAAAACATCCCAGTGACCACCACCACCACCATCATCATCATCATCACCATCACCATCATTTAATTACTTATTAATCACCCTCCATCCAAGATGCTCTAGGCGATTTACAAGCTAAATTGTAAAGGATAAAAATACATACATACAGATATTGATAAAATTAACATAGATCAAAAGCTCTAGTAAAAAGCCAGGTCTTAAGTGCTAGGGTAAAAGGCCCTAACTCACGCATGGCTCTCATATAGGGCGGCAAGGAATTCCATAAGGCAGGGGCAGAAATAGAAAAAGCTCTGCGTCTGGTCCTTTCCAAGTGCACTTCTCTAGGACCCGGTATATAAAGTATGTCACGTTGGGATGGTCATTGCGACCTCCAATGATGGGAGAATGAGAGACGGTCCCTAAGATACGATGGACCCTGGCCGTAAATAATTTTAAAGGTCAGAACTAGCATCTTATATAGACCACGGTAATCAGTTGGAAACCAATCAAATGCCGCAGCACTGGTGTTATATGGCATTTCATGGGCGTTCTTGTGAGCAGCCTGGCTGCCGCATTCTGAACAATACGGAGCTTTCGGGTCGTAGACATCGGAAGGCCAACATACAGGGCGTTGCAATAGTCCAGCCTAGACGTGACCGTGGCAGGGATGACTCTTGCCAGAGCCTCATCAGATAGGTAGGGTGCCAATTGCCATGCTAGACACAGGGCTGAACCAGGAGATGTCACTTGGCAAGCAGTGCATGCAGAAGTGTTAATTATACACATTAACATCCTTACCTGGTCTTTTCAGGAGCCTTCATCAGCAAGAGTTTGACACAATCTGAAGTTACTGGGGAAAAATCAATCAGATAAATATTTGCAGTAAGGAGCTGGCATGAAGGGGGCCAAAGAGGAAGTTGCAGTCTTACAGTTTTGATACTTCTTGAATTACTGCAGGTAGTGCAGTGAAGCATGTCCTGTCATCTTAATCATTGTGAGAGATGTCTGGGAGGAATAATCATGATGCTGCATCAGTAGACATGGTTACAATCAAATCATCTCCAAACAATTAATCGAGTTGGAGGAAGATGAATTACTCTTCAAACACATGCCCAACTACTGTCTGTTTGGTGAGAGCAGAGAACCAAAAAAGGCAAAACATGTAACACTGTTCAGTATTTTCCAGAGATCAGAATTTTTCCACGAATGTCAGTTTGAGGGATTGAATGAAGCTTCTCTAACAGCATTGCAATGCCTAATTCTAACCAGGAGCTCGTTTGAGTCCCGGACCCCAGGTCTCAGCGGTGACCGGGAGACTTTGCACAGTTAAAGCTTGTGCTTCAGCTGCGCCCGTACCTTATCTGGCCACGGTGGTCCACACTCTGGTTACATCCTGAATAGATTACTGCAACGCACTCTACGTGGAGTTGCCTTCGAAGACTGTTCGGAGGGTGGCAGCCAGATTGCTCACTGGAGCATTGTACAGGGAGCATACCACCCCCCTGTTATGTCAACTCTACTGGCTGCCGGTCCATTTCCGAGCACAATTCAAAGTGCTGTTCTTGGCCTATAAAGCCCTATACGACTCCAGCCCAGCTTACTTGTCCAAACATATCTCCCTCCACATTCCACCTCGTAGTCTAAGATCTGCCAGGGAGGCCCTGCTCTTGGTCCCACCAGTTTCGCAAACGTGGCTGGTAGGAACGAGGGACAGGGCCTCCTCGGTGGTGACCCCCCCGCCTGTGGAATTTGCTCCCCAGTGAAATTAGATCGGTGTCCTCCCTCCTTTCTTTCAGAAGAAAACTGAAAACATGGTTGTGAAACCAGGCTTTTGGCTAATGGATATAACGGCACCTGAACAGTGAATTGGACCAGTGGGTTGTTATAATGGAAATGCCTTTATGATTGGATAACTAATGTTGTTTTAATGTAGTGTACAGTATTGTATGATTTCATTTTGCTTTTATAACTGTAATTATTGCGGTATCAAATTGTTGCCATTGTTAACCACTCCCTGCGGGGGTGAGAAGAGTGGGGTAGAAATGCTGTAAACAAATAAATAAATATTGCCAGGGCATGAAATACACAACAGATGTTTGGAGTGTATCTGCCTTCCCATCCTATATTATTTATTTATTTAAAACATTTATATTCCACCCTTCTCACCCCACAGGGGACTCAGGGAGAAGCACAACATATATATGGCAAACATTCAATGCCGGGACATAAAACCATAAATATGTAGAAACATTAAAATCACTTATATCCACTTTAAAATCAGTTGCTTAAAAAACTTTTTGAATGGATTATACTTTCTGAATGGATTACTGTATTTTCGCCCTACCTGCTATGTTTGGGGGTTGCAGAGTGGCATGAATATTCTTCTTTGCTTATTTATTATTTATTTATTTATTTCACAGTTTTCTGTACCGAGCTTCTCAACCTCATTGAGGGACTCAGCCCGGTTTCCAGCCATAAAAAACATATACACTCATTAAAGTATCATATATCACAATTACAAAAACAACTTTAAAAACACTATATATAAAACTACAGTGGTCAGTCGTCCTATTAAGATGGATCTACATCAACTTCCATCCAGGGTCCTATGGTGTTGTCTCATTCATCGAAGGCCTGACTCCACAGCCACGTCTTCACCCGTTTCCTAAATGTTAGGATGGATGGAACGGTTCTGGCCTCCAGAGGGAGAGAGTTCCAGAGTCGCGGGGCCACCACCGAGAAGGCCTGTCACTCGTGGGACCGAGAGCAGGGCCTCTCCAGATGATCTTAATAATCTTGATGGTTCGTAGGGGAGAATACGTTCGGAGAGGTAAACAGGGCCGGAGTCGTTTAGGGCTTTATAGGTCAACACCAGCACTTTGAATTGTGCTCGGAAGCTAATTGGCAGCCAGTGGAGCTGGCGTAACAGCGGAGTGGTGTGCTCCCTGTACCCAGCCCCCGTTAGTAATCTGGCTGCCGCGCGTTGGACTTGCTGCAGCTTCCGGCAGTCTTCAAAGGCAACCCCACGTAGAGAGCGTTGCAGTAGTCTAAGCGGGATGTAACCAAAGCGTGTACTACCATGGCCAAGTCAGCCCTCCCAAGACAAAGTTTCAAATCTGTGTGTGTATGGTCATGCTAGTTCATTTTTTTAAAAAATCAGCAAATCTGTTGAAACCTGCCTCTTCTTTATCACTACCCTATTTGGGTAGCTGTCCTGTCAGCACTCTTTTCGAGCCTGGAATTAGAGAGAGGAACAAGATTCAAAGCAAGAGGTCTGTGACACAGAGAAGATGCAATAGCATTGCCATGACCCCTCTCTTTGCACTGGCCTCTTCGCCAAGCCCACTGCATTTCCCAGTGGAGATTTTACAGAAAGGGAGAAGAGCAAGCACTGCAGAGAATATTGACTAAGTCCATTTGATGACTCATGGGTGGTGGGTGTCCCTGCAGTTCCACAGAACTACAAAAAGCTGCAGTATCTTGAGATGAGTTGTGAGGAGAAATTGCATCACTCAGCAATCTGTGGCACCAGATTGCTGAGTGATGCAAACAAAACTCTTCTCACGCACAAAAAGGCACCACTGCAGGAAAATAAGCAAAACTACATCAGAAGAAAACAGTCAAATCTAATTTTGGATTAGGCTGGGCAGGCAGCTTTTAAACTTCAAAAAACTAGGTTGGAACTCAATCCAGCAGCCCTCTCAAGAGAATGTCTGCGTTTGAAAGGAGAGCCATGCACTGGGTACGACAGACACAATGCAGAGGTGGCAGCATTCCGTTTGGACAGAATTTTAGGTTTCTTCATGTAGTTGGTAGATTTGTTAATTTTTGTACAAAGATCAAAGCTATTGCCACAGGTCAGCTGCTCAGTACCTTTCTCACATTAGGGAAGAATACTTGCTTCTCTGGGAAGTGCTACTATTTCCGGGAAGCAGAACCAACCCATGCTGAGGGCGACATCATGGGGGGGGGGGGGATCAGCCACATCTTCATCTGTCAAGCTAAGGAGCAACTTGGCAGAAGCAAAATGCTAGATCCACCAGACACAGCTCTGTAAATCAAGGACTCTGGAGATTTTGGCTACAAAAGAAAACTCAGTTTACCAAGCACAGAAAAACACGTCCATCTACAGTGAGCAACACACAGGAAGAGACAGGAAAACCGAAAGTCAAAACAGAACTTTGCAGCTGTTAATCTTTCTTGCTCCAAGCGGCAACTCCCTAGAAGTTCTCAGCAGAAGAGAGCTTATCTTAAGGTCACTTAATCACAGCCTCAACATAAACATTTCAGTACAGCATTTCCATTCTCAGTGGCATCCATATTTGCTACACAAGAATTACATTTAAAACTCATACACATAATACATATAATACCTCAATAAATCCTGACAATCCCCCTCTTTTTAAATGTAATTCTCTATCTCTAATACATACATATGATCTGCTTTACTTTAATATCTCAGCTTACAAGTACAACATTCATTTATTCTCTTAATATATCAACAAATTAATACCTTCAGTATAACACACATTTACTTCTCTTCATTTCTTGTTATTTCTCATTTCTTCTTATACTCTATTACTCATTATACAATTTAATCAAAACAACTCAATATCATGTATCAGTTTCTCATACTCAATACATCAATACAGGGGAAATATGCATCATAATATCAATCAAAACTCTTTGAAAACTACAATACACAAAACATATAGCATTTAGCAAAACACATACATTTCAGTAGAACACAATCTCAAAACACATTTCTTAAACATAGCATTTTTCATTGTTACATTTTTGAACCAAACCAATTCATGACAATTCAGAACACTTTAGAAAACTAGAAATCACTGTCATCTCAAAACGTGCAATCTTTTCCAGTTGCAACTCTGTGAACTCCTCCAGTAGTTAAGTTTGGGTATTCGATGTACTTAATTTCATCTCTCTTACTTATAGCATTCACTTGCTCTGAAACTACATTTTCCTGAGAAGATTCAGGTTCCTGCTTAACTTGCACACTATTTTTCTCAGTCATCTTGGTTGCTTTACCTGTACTGTTTCTAGCACCCTTTGGCGATTCTTTGTCTGACTTCTGTGTAACATGTGTAACTTCTTTGTCTTTTTCTAACTTCACCTGTTGCTGCTGTTTAACCTCAACACATGGTTTGACTTTCCTTTCCTCACTGATCTTGGGAAAACCATGTAAATCCTGTCTGTTTGTATGCAGCTCACTCCAGTCCCTCAACTTCTGGAAATACGCCATTCTGGCATACTTAATTTTCTTTGGTGAGTCAAGAAATTTTAGATAATTCTTATGATATCCGAAAAATTGCATTTCACGAAAACGTTCCTTTTTATTTCCCCTTTCATTTGCAGATAACAATACATTTGCACTGTGTCCAAAGATTCTCATATGTTTGTAACTCGGCACATAATCATACATCTTACGAAAAGGAATGTCACCCGAACACTGGTCCCACAAACGATTCATTATGTAGTTACTTGTATGAATGGCCTCTGGCCAGTAAATGTTGGAAACCTTTCCGTCCTTAAATAAACATTTCTTCATTTCCACCAAAAACTCCATCCTCTTATCAGCAGCCCCTTCTTCATTTTTGGATTGACTAATTTCCATAACTTCTATTCCTTTGGATTGCACAAACTGTTTTAACTCATCTGCACAAATTTCAGCACCTCTGTCAATAATTAGAGTTTCCAATTTTCTAACATACATATTTTCAACCATCTTGAGCCAATTAGAAAGTTTCTCAGTAGCTTCTGACACATCTTTAAGGAAATACACAAATCCAAAGTGACTTAACCTTTCTACAATTAGCATCACATATTTTGAACCACCTCCACTTTCCTCAAACGGCCCTGTAATGTTTATATGAGCTTTCTCAAAAAGATTCTCAACTTTAATTTTTGATCTTTTGTAAAACTTCATTGGCTGTTGTTTCGCCTCATTACAAATCGCACAGTCCAAATCAAAATAACAATTCTCCATTCTATAATTTGGGCACAATTTCAATGTTTTCTTTAACACTTCCATACTAGCATGCCCCATTACTCTATGGAAAAGGTGAATGCATCTGTCATGTTGTATCAGGTTTTTAACAAACATTATCTCCACATTTTCATGCCCCTCTGCATTGTTCACCTTGTCAAGCATTTCATACATTTTGTTTCTCTTAACTCCCTTTCCAACCAACCACCCTTCTCTATCATAGATGTAGCAATATATTCCTTTGAACTTTACTTGGTACTGATGTTCTGTCAAAGTAGCAACACTCAATAAATTTTTACTTTTAAATTTTTTACAATTCCGGGCAAGGTGCCCTGGTCTGTTGCACACAACAGCTGCTGCTCTCACGGTCGGCTCAGCTTCTCCTTCGGCTGGCAGCGACTCCCCCACAACGCAGCTTCGCTCTTGGTCGAAGTGTCTCCTTTCTTCATCTTCCAGGATCTGGCCACACACCAAGTCAATGGTTAGATCTTGAGGTCTCAGCGATTGCAGTGAGTGGAACAAATGTTCCCAGTCTGAGTTCAAAGACGCCAGCAGGATATATGATATGCTTTCATCACTCAACTCCACTCCTGTGGCACTGCACTCCATGAATAAATCCTTCATCAGCCTGAGGTGTGGACGAACGTCCTCTCCTTCCCCAAGTTTGGCTTGATATAGCCGTTTTGTCCATATCATCTTGGTCACAACACTTTCGCTTACATGAATTCTTTTCAAAGTATCCCATACTTCCTTTGGCGATTGTAAATCTCTCACATGCAACAACTGGTCTCCACTTAGGCACAACACCAGAGTTGAAAGTGCTTTCTGGTTCTTCTCAGCATTGGCTTCCGTGCCTAAAATACAATTCTGCAAATCATCTCTCACCAGTAAATGTTGCATATAAATCGCCCATTGTTTATAATTGTTGTCAGTCAATTTATCAAACGTAGCCATCGGATGTTGCATGGAAGTAGCCATCAGTACAGTTTTCTGGAGACCCTCGGTAAGCCGAGTTTCAAGCCCAGCCGAATGATCCTTAGATAATCATCAGCATCTGGCAGTCCCCTCTGACTCAATGGCTTTATGACTTCTCACTTTCCGATAATCAATCACTTCTTAATGGGTTCAGCACGCTCCGCTGTTTCATCTATTATTGTAGTCAGCCTTCAGCCGAAAGCTCAAACTCACCAACGCTCCAGTTTACAGTCCACAGCACACACGATATCCAAAACTGGTCAGCAACTCAGCAACACAACTCCACTGCAGTCCAGCCGTTCCAGTTTTCTTCCACCAGCAACACTTCTGAGTCAATTAGGTCAACTCAGGTTCTGGTCACAAAGCTTTTCAGGTCTGGGATCGTTTGCATTTGTGGGCCCATAACTGATTGTCAAGCTAAGAAGCAACTTGACAGAAGCAAAATGCTAGATCCACCAAACGCAGCTCTGTAAATCAAGGACTCTGGAGATTTTGGTTACAAAAGAAAACTCAGTTTACTAAGCACAGAAAACCACGTCCATCTACAGCGAGTGACACACAGGAAGAGACAGGAAAACCAAAAGTCAAAACAGAACTTTGCAGCTGTTAATCTTTCTTGCTCCAAGCAGCAACTCCCTAGAAGTTCTCAGCAGAAGAGAGCTTATCTTAAGGTCACTTAATCACAGCCTCAACATAAACATTAAAGTACAGCATTTCCATTCTCATTGGCATCCATATTTGCTACACAAGAATTACATTTAAAACTCATACACATAATACATATAATACCTCAATAAATCCTGACATCATCATAATCATAATCATCATCATAATCATCATCATAATCATCATCATCATCATCATCATCATTTTAAACACAAGATGAGTCCACAGCAAACAAGATCACTCTGCTGTCTGTTGTATTGGATCACATGTCGGACGCTTCCCAAGTGTCTAGGACTGTGTGATGTATTGGTGAATAATGTGTGTAGATGCCAGTAAGGTGGCCTTTTGCAGCTGGCAGACAGTAATTTTGTCAGCACCAATTGTGTTTAAGTGCAGGCCAAAGTCTTTAGGCACTGCACCCAGTGTGCCGATCACCACTGGGACCACCTTGACTGGCTTGACTGTCTTTGCAGTTTGATCTTTAAATTTTCATATCATGTCAGCTTTTCCAGTTGTTCTCTTCAATCCTGCTGTCACCTGGGATTACAACATCAATGATCCATACTTTGTTTTTTAACACGATTGTGAGGTCAGGAGTATTGTGCTCCAAAACTCTGTCTGTCTGAATTCGGAAGTCCCAGAGTAGTTTGACATGTTCATTTCTGTAACTTTTTCAGGCTTGTGATCCCACCGGTTCTTTGTCGCAGGCAGATGGTATTTGTGGCACAAGTTCCAATGAATCATCTGAGCAATACCTCTGCTTGTAGTCTGTCTGTGCGCTCTTCTTGCAGCAGCTAAGGATATGATCTATAAACAGATGGTCATCCAGCCTCTGTTTCACAGCCACCTGCTGATTCAGACTCTGGTAGAACCACCTCTGATCAGATTGGAAGAGTTGATTTTGTTTATACTGGATGACTCTAGCTTCATATCGCTCAATTTTTCTGGCTGTTGCCGTGATTGGTTGTTTCACAATTTCAAGAGTTTCTTCATTTTTTCTTGTGTTCAGCCAATATTTTTTAATCAGGTTATTCTTTATTTTGACAGTCTTCAAAATAAATGTTTTGTCCTTCATGTTCTTTAGATTGCTTGCATCTGATCGTAGGCTCTTGATTTTTAACTCCAGCCTTATTTTCCATTTTGGTTTTCCAATCATTTTTCTTGCAGGTTTCAGTTGTTGTATCCCAATTCTTGTGTTACAATCACTGCTGTACTATATGCAAGCTAGCTGATTTCTTCCATTGTTGCTATCTCAACAGTTGCAAGTGCAGCATTCACATCATTCCTTAAAGGTGCCAGATGTTTTTGTGGCACTGTCTTCAATGTTGGCAATATTTGCCTTTCTTCCTTCAATGCAGCATGGGTCAATTTTTTTAAGTTCTTGTTGCTTTGTGGTAAGTGTGCCAGGTGTAGTATAGGCAATGGCCACAGTTTCTTCATGCTCATCATCTTGAAAAATTCCTGTGTTTTCTTCTGGCTCCATATGTTCAGTGGACTCAGAAATCATTAGCGCTTCTGCAGCTGTCTCCACAGTTGTTTGTTCTTCTGTTTCACAGTTGCTTCTTATTTCTCCAAGTTCAACTTCACTGAGCACCTTTTTCCTGTTGATGTATCACTTCTGGCCAGCAAGCTTCTGTTCAGTTACAGTTGAATCTGGATATTCAAATTTCCAAAGCTGGTACATCTGTTTTTGCTATCCACATTTTTGTGGTTCTGATCTATAATAGCAGTTCATAAGAGTTCAGTTTTGTGCCATGGAAAATTTCTGCCACTTATGTAGTTGTTTTGCTTCCAGTTGCCCTACAGGCCCATGCCCTGGTTGCTCAGCAGTGGGTCCTGGTTCCTGTAGCCCACTTGTTGACGGGTGCTCAGGAGAAGCACTTGCCGCATTCCTTATTATCATGGGTGATAACTGAGCCAGTCTAGACTTCTCTAGAGTTTGTTTCACCATATTTAAATGGGTTGGGTGAACTTAGTTCTACTTCTCAGCTGAGACCACTCTGGCTTGGTTGAACCTGCTGGTAGTTTACACTACCGCCAGCACAGCTCTCAACATCATAGAAGCAGTTATGCCCCCGGCCAATGACAAGGCGGCACCCAATGGAGGGGATTATTATTATTATTACTAGCGGTGCCCTGCCACGCGTTGCTGTGGCTCAGTCTGTTGATCTGGGAAATAATGAGAAAAATATGTTGAATGTATTGTCGAAGGCTTTCATGGCCGGAATCACTGGGTTGTTGTAGGTTTTCGGGCTATATGGCCATGTTCTAGAGGCATTTTTCCTGACGTTTCGCCTGCATCTATGGCAAGCATCCTCAGAGGTAGTGAGGTCTGTTGGAATGTAGGAAAAATGGGTTTATATATCTGTGGAATGACCAGGGTGAGACAAAGGACTTTTGTCTGCTGGGGCTAGCTGTGAATGTTTCAGCTGATCACCTTGATTAGCATTCAATGGCTTGGAAGCGCCTGGGGGGAATCTTTTGTTGAGAGTGATTTTATGTGCCTGTTTGTTTCCTCTCTGTTGTTTTGCTGTTGTAATTTTTGAGTTTTTTAATACTGGTAGCCAGATTTTGTTCATTTTCATGGTTTCCTCCTGTCTGTTGAAATTGTCCACATGCTTGTGGATTTCAATGGCTTCTCTGTGTAGTCTGACATGGTGGTTGTGAGAGTGGTCCAGCATTTCTGTGTTCTCAAATAATATGCTGTGTCCAGGTTGGTTCATCAGGTGCTCTGCTATGGCTGATTTCTCGTTGAAGTAGTCTGCAGTGCCTTTCATGTTCCTTGATTCGTGTTTGGGCATGCGTTTGGTGGTCCCTATGTAGACTTGTCTACAGCTGCATGGTGTACGGTAGACTGGAAAAAATCAACTTATATCCCCATACCAAAAAAGGGAAATGCGAAAAACTGCTCAAACTTCCGTACAGTGGCCCTTATTTCTCATGCCAGTAAGGTAATGCTCAAGATCCTGCAAGGAAGACTCCAGCAATACATGGAGCGAGAGTTGCCAGATGTACAAGCTGGGTTTAGAAAAGGCAGAGGAATGAGAGACCAAATTGCCAATATCTGCTGGATAATGGAGAAAGGCAGGGAGTTTCAGAAAAACATCTATTTCTGTTCTATTGACTATTCTAAAGTCTTTGGCTGTGTGGATCATAATAAATTGTGGCAAGTTCTTGGTGGTATGGGCATACCAAATCACCTTATCTCTCTCCTGAGGAATCTGTATAAGGACCAAGTAGCAACAGTAAGAACTGAACATGGAACAACAGACTGGTTGAAGACTGGGAAAAGCGTACGGCAGGGTTGTATACTCTCACCCAACCTATTCAACTTGTATGCAGAACACATCATGCGATGTGCGGGGCTTGATGAATGCAAGGCTGGGGTGAAAATTGCTGGAAGAAACATTAACAACCTTAGATATGCAGATGATACCACTTTGATGGCCGAAAGCGAGGAAGAGCTGAGGAGCCTTCTCACCAAGGTGAAAGAAGAAAGCGCAATTGCAGCTAAACATAAAAAAAACCAAACGAGATTATGGCACCAAGAATAATTGACAACTGGGAAATAGAGGGAGAAAACATGGAGGCAATGACAGACTTTGTATTTCTAGGTGCAAAGATTACTGCAGACGCAGATTGCAGCCAGGAAATCAGGAGACACTTACTTCTTGGGAGGAGAGCAATGACCAATCTTGATAAAATAGTGAAGAGTAGAGACATCACACTGGCAACAAAGATCCACATAGTTAAAGCAATGGTATTCCCCATAGTCACCTACGGATGTGAGAGCTGGACCATAGGGAAGGCTGAGCAAAGGAAGATAGATGCTTTTGAACTGTGGTGCTGGAGGAAAGTTCTGAGAGTGCCTTGGACTGCGAGAAGATCCAACCAGTCCATACTTCAGGAAATAAAGCCTGACTGCTCATTGGAGGGAAGGATAGTAGAGGCAAAGATGAAGTACTTTGGCCACATCATGAGAAGAAAGGAAAGCTTAGAGAAGAAAATGATGCTGGGGAAAATGTAAGGAAAAGGGAAGAGGGCAAGATGGATGGACAGGATCCTTGAAATGATTGGCTTGATCTTGAAGGAGCTGGAGGTGGTGACAGCTGACAGGGAGCTCTGGCATGGGCTGGTCCATGAAGTCACGAAGAGTCAGAAATGACTGAACGAATCAACAACAACAACAATATGGAAAGTATTCGGATGGCTGTCTCTCTTTGTTGGAGGACTGTTGCACATGGCACAGAACTGTCCTCCACCTTTGCTAATTGATCTTACTGCCTCCAGGCAATGAGTATGAAGAGGGCATTGCTCATAGGCAGCGTTGAAGTGACAGTCGGCAGCTAGTGTCAGCTTCCCTTTCATTTCAGTAAAAGAATGGCATAGCCTTGCATGTATTCTATCATGCATCTTCCACTCCTTTCAGGATTTGCAGACCTCTGGATGTAACTGGGCTTTTGATCCCAACCATCCTATCTTGGTGTAGCCAATAACGAGGAATGCTGGAAGTTGTGTTCACCCATCTCTGTTGAAAGCCATATGACCCTCACTCGCCCTTGAGCTCTAGGGATGAACTTGGTGCAAACTCAGGAGGAAAACCTACGGCTCCAGCCCAGTGTACTTGTCCGAACGTATCTCCTTCTATGTCCCACCACGGAGTTTAAGATCTTCTGGGGAAGCCCTGCTCTCGGCCCCACCTTTATCACAAGTGAGGCTGGTGGGGACGAGAGACAGGGCCTTCTCAGTGGTGGCCCCTCGCCTGTGGAATTCACTCCCTGGGGAAATTAGGTTGTCAACATCCCTCCTCTCCTCCAGGAGAAAGCTGAAGACATGGATATGGGACCGCATTTGGGTAGTCTGGCAGGGTAACATGGTAATGATGACTAGAGCTGGAAAGGACTATGGCAATGCTAAACGGATTGACGGATTTTAGAACACGATGAACGCAGGCTTTAAAGCGGTTTTTAGTTGATATTGTATTGTGTTATATTGTATTGTATTAATTGTCTGTTTTTAATCTATTGTGTTTTGCTATTGCATTTTATTGTAATTGTGGACATTGAATTGTGCCGGATGTAAGCCACCTTGAGTCCCCCCTAGGGGGTGAGAAAGGCGGGGTATAAATGACCGAAATAAATAAATAATAAATAATAAAACCAAAGGATCCTGCTTTAAATAACTGAAAATAAATGATATATATATGTGTGTGTGTGTGTGTGTGTGTGTAAATGGCAATGAGAGAACATCCATTCATTGTAGCCTTCAAAACCTTTGCAGCCTCCAGCATGTAAATTGTCAAAGTGAGCCGCATGCCTCTATCAAACCTCAGAAGGAGTTTTTTTAAAAAAAATATCAGGGGAAGGGAGGAAGGTGGATTAGCAGTGTGGGAGACATCCCTTGCACAGTATGTTGCCAACAGTGTCCTTCTCTTGCCTCACATGCATTTCCTGAACCCAGGCCCATGCATCTCTTTAAGATACACCAGGAGTGATTTCAGGAAAGCACATGGTGCTGGCTGGGTGGGCGGGAGTGGTATGAAGGGGAGATGATGGGCAGGCAGCCCTCGATTTCTGCTTGAGTGGTTATTATGCTGCCTATTTGAAGAGACAGATGATGGTGGTGGCAGAGGAGGCAATAATTGAAAGCACCATGAAACATTAATGAATGCCCAGGGACTGGATCAGGAGTTGTTTAAGCTCACTTCTCTCAAGCATTCTCTCCCTCTCTCCCTCTCTCATCTTTTTAAAGTCACAACTGCTCCACACACCCCCAGGCACAGAATGTCTCTCTCTCTCTCTCTCCCATCCTTTCTTTCAGGTACAGAAAAGAAAAAAAATCCATAGGAACCAGTGTGGGTTCAGCTGCTGACTAACCATATCCTTACACTTCGTGTAAGGGCACCGGATCAGCTGCCCCCCCACTTTGCATAGACTGGGAAAAGGTGTTGCAAACCATTAAGAATGAAAGTTTAATTTTGTTGCTTTCAAAATGATATGATCTGAGATTTTTATTTCAATCCATTTTAAGTGCATTTGCTCATTTTTGTCAGAATCAGATAGAGGTTACTTACTTACTTAGGCAATTCCTTGTAGCTCGAAAATGATTGTCCTCCAGATGTGGTGTCTTGGCAGTGGGTCCGTAGATGGCTGTGGAGTCCTATTCTTGATCCACATGTTCTCCCGCAGTGAGGACATCGGTTTCCAGATGGAAGGCGGTCCTGGTCAGGGTTGGCTTGACTTCCTCTTGGCACATTTCTCCCTTTTGCCTTCCATTCGTGCCTCTTTGAATTCTGCAGCACTGCTGGTCACAGCTGACCTCTAGTTAGAGCACTCAAGGACCAGGGCTTCCCAGTTCTCGCTGTCTATGCCACAGTTTTTGAGGTTGGCTTTAAGCCCATCTTTAAATATCTTTTCCTTTCCACCAACGTTCTGTTTTCCATTCTTGAGTTTGGAGTAGAGTAACTGCTTTGGGAGACGGTGATCAGGCATTCAATCAACATGGCCAATCCAGCAGAGTTCATGGCCTAGAAGCATTGCTTCAATGCTGGTGGTCTTTGCTTCTTCCAGAAGTACCAGGAGCGCTGATCCGCCGTTATCAGACTGGTGACGAAGTTCATCTGTAATGGCAACCAGGACTGTCTCCGTCCCATGGCCAGGGCGGAAACCTGACTGGAAAGGGTCCAGGTCAGCTGTGTCATCCAAAAATTGCTGCAATTGTCCCAGTACAGCCCATTCTATCATCTTGCCTAAGAATGGAAGGTTAGAGATGATAATTGGCAAGGGTCATGGGATCCAAGCTAGGCTTCTTTAGCAAGGGACAAACCCTTGCCTCTTTTAGGTTGTCTGGGAAGACCCCCTGTTCAAGAGAGCCATTGATTATATTACTCAATGGATCGAGTAGACCTTCCAGGCAGCTCTTAACCAGCCAAGAGGGGCATGGATCAAGAGAACAGGTGGTTGGTTTTGCAGCAGCCAGGATTCTGGCGACATCTTCCGTGTCAAGTGGAGTAAATCGGTCAAAGATAGGCCCACTAAGTGGCCACAAAGTCTCGAGCTCACTCAAGGTATCGACTGTAGGGGGCAGTTCCTGCCGAAGCATGGTGATTTTATCAGTGAAAAACTTCTGGAATGCCACTGCTGTAAGAGCCGTGGTTGCTGGGTTCTGGACTAAGGGAGCCGGACTGATCAAAGCACGAACAATTTTGAATAATTGTGCTGGGTGTGATCTAGCAGAGGCTATTAAGGAGGAATTGTAAGATTTTTTTAGCGTCCTTGACGGTTGATTCATAGGACCTGCAAAAAGCCTTGAAAGCGGACACTGACACTTCGTCGGGTTTTCGTCGCCACCGGTGTTCCAGCCGCTTTCGTGCTTGCTTCATTGTCCATAGTTCATTAGTGTACCAAGGGGAGCGATTCCGGCGAGGGCGAAGGAGGCGTCTGGGGATGATCCAAACAATTTTTTTTCATTCAATTTATTGTTAAGGAAGTGGTCTGCAAACACTTAGAAACAAATGCGGTCATCGCTAATAGTCAACATGGATTTATCAAAAAAGTCATGCCAGACTAATCTGATCTCTTTCTTCGATAGAGCTACAAGCTGGGTAGATGCGGGGAATGCCGTGGATGTAGCGTACCTGGATTTCAGTAAGGCCTTCGACAAGGTCCCCCATGACCTCCTGGCAAGGAAACTAGTCCAATGTGGGCTAGGCAAAACTACGGTGAGGTGGATCTGTAATTGGTTAAATGGACGAACCCAGAGGGTGCTCACCAATGCTTCCTCTTCATCCTGGAAAGAAGTGACGAGCGGAGTGCCGCAGGGTTCCGTCCTGGGCCCGGTCCTGTTCAACATCTTTATTAATGACTTAGATGAAGGGCTAGAAGGCATGATCATCAAGTTTGCAAACGACACCAGATTGGGAGGGATAGCCAATACTCCAGAAGACAGGAGCAGAATTCACAACGATCTTGACAGATTAGAGAGATGGGCCAAAACTAACAAAATGAAGTTCAACAATGACAAATGCAAGATACTCCACTTAGGCAGAAAAAACAAAATGCAAAGATAGAGAATGGGGGACGCCTGGCTCATGAGCAGTACGTGTGAAAAAGATCTTGGAGTCCTCGTGGACAACAAGTTAAACATGAGCCAACAATGTGATGTGGCGGCAAAAAAAGCCAATGGGATTTTGGCCTGCATCAATAGGAGCATAGTGTCTAGTAGGGCTGGGCGGTTTCGTTTCGTTAATTCGTAATTCGTTAAAAATTCGTTATTTTTTTTATAACGAAGCGATAACGAACCATTCTGGAGCAACTTAAAAACGAAACGAATTTTTAAATTCGTTTCGTAAATGCTTCGGATTCGTTATGTATTCGTTTCGTTATCGGTTTGAGGTCGTATCGTTATTATTTCCGCATGTCTGGGGCAAGTTTTATAGTTGTTTTTTGTTTAATTAGTGAAAAAAAATTATAATATCACACCAACAGTCAACAACAGAGGGAGAGGGAAGCTTCAGAAATTCCCCCTGTCCCATTTGGAGGTTTTTTAGCGTATTGCGCGGTCGCGTCCGCCATTAACGAATCGATTCGTTATTGTTTCGTATTTGTTTCGTTAATGTTTCGTAATTTTTTTAATATTTACGAAATTTCGTAAATATCGAACTTTTTAAAAGAAAAATTTCGGAATTCTTTTAAATATCGAAACGCAAAAAACCCCAAAAAACGAATCGATTTTAGAAACAAATTTTTCCGTTGTTACCCAGGCCTAGTGTCTAGATCTAGGGAAGTAATGCTACCCCTCTATTCCGCCTTGGTTAGACCACACCTGGAATACTGTGTCCAATTCTGGGCACCACAACTGAAGAGAGATATTGACAAGCTGGAATGTGTCCAGAGGAGGGCAACTAAAATGATCAAGGGTCTGGAGAACAAGCCCTATGAGGAGCGGCTTAAGGAGCTGGGCATGTTTAGCCTGAAGAAGAGAAGGCTGAGAGGAGATATGATAGCCATGTATAAATATGTGCGAGGAAGTCACAGGGAGGAGGGAGCAAGCTTGTTTTCTGCTTCCTTGGAGACTAGGACACGGAACAATGGCTTCAAACTACAAGAGAGGAGATTCCATCTGAACATGAAGAACTTCCTGACTGTGAGAGCCGTTCAGCAGTGGAACTCTCTGCCCCGGAGTGTGGTGGAGGGTCCTTCTTTGGAAGCTTTTAAACAGAGGCTGGATGGCCATCTGTCAGGGGTGCTTTGAATGCAATATTCCTGCTTCTTGGCAGGGGTTGGACTGGATGGCCCATGAGGTGTCTTCCAACTCTATGATTCTATGAAATGACAATTGGCCACTGTATAAAAGGAGGCAATCAAACAATCACAGAACTGTAGTTGTAATTAAGCCACAGCACCCCACCCCAACAGAATAAAGACAGTTATGAGACTCCAAGCAATATATATGATTTTTCCTTTATTTTTAAAACATTTTATGTGGCTCCAACCTCCAAAATGCCAAAGCCACTAGAGACTCCGAGACAGACCTAGCAGCATCTGTACCCTAAAAACTCTATCAAACCTAACTGTTTAATAAAAGGTATCAACTCAATGATCTATGTGTAACTTGTATCAAATGTATGTATCTAAATGTATCTTGAATGTAGCTATCTTTCTGTGCCCCCAGTTTGCAGAATCCTCTGGGAAAGGAGATCACAGCCAGGGTCCCTCCACCTATTTCGCTTTGTGTATATAGGCAGACAAATAAACCTCTTTGTTATCAAGATGAGCTGAGAATGTTATTTACTCAACTTGAGCCTGAGAGTCTGCCGCTCCCGCAGAAAATGGGGCTCAGCACACATTAATTCATTCATTCTCTGAATGGGCAGCCAAGCCCTTGATTGTCTTGTCTTTTGGGTCTTACACCCTTTGTTTCACATGGAACTGGACACTTGAGTTAATCAGGGACTCATCAGCATATCCATGGTTTGTGCCCTGCCAGGGAGCACCCATGCAATGGATTGGTCCTTTAAACTGTCCAACCACAAGCTGTCTTCCTTCCCACCACAGGAATCTCCTCCTGCAGGTTGTGATGTCAAGGGAGCTACCAGCCAATCCTGGCATGAATCCTCACCTGCCTCTCCTTTTAGCCAATAAGGGGAAGGAGCAGGAAGTCTGAATAGCTGTCCGAACTGTATGAAACGTCACATATTTTTCCATGAATTTGTGCTTGTTCCTTTTGAAGCATATTACTTGTGCTTGTGTCCTTTTTGGTCAAATTACAATCAACTTCTGTAGCTTTGCCTGTATTCTGTCCTGGCTGATTTGGTTTAGTGAAGGCTCACCAGGCACAGACCTTTCTATCTGCGGTCCTAGCTGAAATCACTACAATGGGTTAATTCAAAATGCTTATTTGTTTAATAACATCACCAAGCTCTGAAACTGAAGGTCACCAAATATGTAAAGCGTTACTTGCCTTAGTTCTCATATGGTGAGAATAAGAAAAGCCCAAAAGTTTCTTCTGCCTTGAATGATAACCCCCCAAGCTCTCCCAAAAGACCCCAGCCTTCTGAAAAAGAATACTTATACATTCAATGGCCATTCTGATACATGTATTGATAATAATAGCTTCTCTTCCTGCTCCCGAGTAAAGTCCATCTGTATTCCATTCCATCTCTTCTGTATCATCTCTTCCAAGCCCAGACTTTATTACAGCCTCCTCCCTTGGACTGGGGTCTGCAGGAGTAACACACCAACTGTAATATTTATGGAAAGGTGATCTGACCTGTTAATACTCATTTTGCTCTGTACCTTAGCTAAGGTAAAAGTTACTTTTGATTATCTTAGCAGGTGAAGAAAAATGGCAAGGTTTTGAAGATGTCTGTGGACCACATAGTCCCTGAGTTCCTAAGCAACCAGTGCTCAAATGTTGCCAAGAGGAAGAAGAGAAACTGCGGTTTTGCCTTTTACCTCAGCCTGCAAAATCACGTGAGCAAGTTAGACGTTGGCAGAATAATCCCACAGAGCATTGATGGAATTTTAAAAAGAAATATAAGTGCACTGGATCTTTTAATCTCTATTAGGATCTTTGTGGGAAATATATTTTGATTTTAGATGTTTGCTGTGAATCACTTTAGGCATCGCTCTTTGGAAAAACAATATCTAAAACCATTCACCAGATGAACATGAACTTTTCCTTTCTTCTCTTCTTCTCCTTCTTGCTTTGTCTGTCATCCTCTGGATTTCAATTCAACTGCATGAGTTTCAAATATTAATTCCCTAACTGGAGATATGCATCCTGTATGTCACACCACCTT
This sequence comes from Anolis sagrei ordinatus, assembly GCF_025583915.1. Taxonomy (NCBI): domain Eukaryota; kingdom Metazoa; phylum Chordata; class Lepidosauria; order Squamata; family Anolidae; genus Anolis; species Anolis sagrei. The sequence continues at coordinate 46,838,224 of NW_026847771.1, forward strand.
TCATTTAATTCACTTATTTTGCATCTTTGCCTGTTTTCTGTGTTAATAAAATGCTTGTGTGTATACAGATAAACCACTGCGGAAAAACTCATATGCATGAGCAGCACATCAGCCTTCTGTCCTCAAAATGTTCTATTCATATGCCATCTAAAAAGATTTCTTGAACAAGTATACCTTGAAACGGATTTGGATTATTTTAAAGGGGTGTTTTATCAATCTATACACACATTCACTCTACAGTAGTGGAAAATGAGGGTTCCACACACTATACATTTTAGCTTTTAAGCACATATTCATTTATCTCACCCCGCAGGGGTGAGAAGGACAGAATATAAATACTATAAATAAATAAATAAATAAATAAATAAATAAATAAATAAATAAATAAATAAAATATTAGTAGAAAAAGTTTGGAATATAACACAAATAGATAACATCCCTAAAGCATTCAGAAATATAAGTTGGACTTGCAATTGGTGGGAAAATTGACAGCATTTCAAAACATTCCTGAGTTGGACTTGTGTTACAACTCCGTTTATTTTTCTCTATGAGGCTTATCTGTTTTCCAAGTCACTGCTAAAATGTCAAAAACGATAATTGCATCCCATCTATTTTCTTCTATAATCACCATATCCTCAATTATGTGCTTCTGGCCTATCTGTAGATATTGTGATGTCCCAACGTATTTTCTGCTTCTCATTTCCCTTCACAAGAAACTTTCATATTCCTATTTCTTGGAAATCATCACATCTTATCCTGATTAACATGTAATGCTTTCCGTGAATGCAAGCAATGAACCATTTTATGCTTGACAAAAGCCTCTACTATAATTTTTCAAAAATATGTTTCTGTTTCCTTTTCCTCCTCAAAAACTGGGTTCCCTCTCAACAAAACTGCTGTTTTTAGCTCATTGGCATTCTCATGCAGGATGGTGGATGAGAATGTAAATACCTGCAAGCTTCAATATCTGTTATGTCGATCCTGGCAACCAGGTTGAGAGCATCTGTTTTGTGTATATTAATGTGCATTTTACAAAAATGCAGTTTTAATGTGGATCTTTTATAGAAATATGTATATTTATTGAATTTTTGCAATGTTCATGTTTTTTAATTGTGTAGTAACCCGCCCCAAGCCACAGGGAGAGGCGGGTAAGAATTGTTATTATTTGAAACACAACAAGATGAGTCCACAGCAGACAAGATCACTCTGCTGTATTGGATCACACGTCGGACACTTCCCAAGTGTCTAGGACTGTGTGATGTATCGGCGAATAATGTGTTCAGATCCCAATAAGGTGGCCTTCTGCAGCTGGCAGATGGTAATTTTTTCAGCGCCGATTGTGTTTAAATGTCAGGGGGGCTTTGATTGTGCTTCAGCTGCATGAAGGACTAGATGGGCTTTAGAGGTCCCTTCCAACATTATTATTATTATTATTATTATTATTATTATTATTATTATTATTAAGAATGGATTGCCATCTGTCAGGGGTGCTTTGACTGTGCTTCAGCTGAAGAGGGTTGGGCTAGATAGCCCTTGGGGTTTCTTCCAACTCTTTATTAATATTAATGGTATTGTTGTTGTTGTTGTTGTTATTGAGCCCACGGTGGCGCAGTGGGTTTAAACCCTGTGCCGGAAGGACTGAAGACCAACAGGTCGCAGGTTCAAATCCAGGGAGAGGCGGATGAGCTCCCTCTATTAGCTCCAGCTCCTCATGCAGGGACATGAGAGAAGCCATCCCACAAGGATGATAAAAACATCAAATCATCCAGGCGTCCCCTGGGCAACGTCCTTGCAGACGGCCAATTCTCTCACACCAGGAGTCACTCCTGACACGACAAAAAAAAATATTATTATTATTATTGAGGCTGGGTGGCCATTTGTCAGGGGGGCTTTGATTGTGCTTCAGCTGCATGAAGGCAGAAGGAGGTTGGACTAGATAGCCCTTGGGGTCTCTTCCAACTCTTTATTAATATTAATGGTATTATTATTGTTGTTAATGTAATTTATTGATATATAATTTTAGTTTTGAAATTGACCAGTAGTGGCTGCATTTCTCACCCTCGGCTTATACTCGAGTCAATAAGATTTCCCAGTTTTTTGTGGTAAAATTAGGTGCCTCGGCTTATATTCGGGTTGGCTTATACTTGAGTATATACGGTATTATTTGAAACACAACAAAATGAGTCCACAGCAGACACTCTGCTGGCTGTTGTATTGGATCACACGTCGGTCACTTCCCAAGTGTCTAGGACTGTGTGATGTATCAGCGAATAATGCGTGCAGATCCTAGTAAGGTGGCCTTTTGCAGCTGGCAGATGGTAATTTTGTCAGCGCCAATTGTGTTTAAGTGCAGGCCAAGGTCTTTAGGCACTGCACCCAGTGTGCCGATCACCACTGGGACCACCTTTACTGGCTTGTGACAGAGTCTATTATTATTATTATTATTATTATTATTATTATTATTATTATTATTAATCTGGGCACAAATTAAGAAAGCAAGAATGGAAAAAGATGTAGTTGTGGGGGATTACTACAGTCTTCCAAGCCAGACTGAAGACCTGGAAGAAGCCTTCCTTTAACAGATAAGCAAACATGCAGAAAGAAGAGATATAGCAATAAAACTATTCTGATAGTTGTTGGAAGCCAAACTCTGCCAAGAAAGCAAAGACCAACAAATGCCTCACTCACCGTGCAGGTCATGTTCTTCTCCAGAAGGTAGAAGAGGCAACAAAGGGGTCAGCTACTCTGGATCTGATCCTAACCAACACTGAGGACCTGGTCAATGGAGTGGAGTGGCTGCTTAGAAGGCTGTTCATGAGAAAAACAAAGGAAGGTGAAATGTAGACATGCAATTCTTTTTAATTTTTTTTATTTTGAACTGTCAATTTAGAGTTTATAATAGTTAAACATTCCATTTTAAACAAGAAATCCCCACACTGAAATAGTCTAGAAGCATTTTAAAGGGTTCCCAGTCCTTCCTGAACTCTGATGGGTCTTTTGACTGAAGGCATCCCATCCAAATGCCCATCTTCGCCACCTCAGACACCTTCACAATCCATTCCTCCAATTTTCAAGCCTGCACATAAATGATTCTCGCAGCATTTGAAGAGTTTGTCATGTCTCTTCAAAAGTGATCTGTCTGTTATTCCTAGTAGGAATGCCTCAAGGTTTGTGGGTATTTTAGGCTTTAGTACTTTTTCAATAGTTTTATGGATCTCAATCCAAATGATTTTTTTGCCTTCTTGCAGGACCACCACACAGGTGTCATGTACGATTAATAAAAAAAACAATTTGTAGAAATTTTCCAGAAGTGAACAGTTTCTGAATATTTTATTTTTACTCTCCAGAAGTGTTAGACATGCAATTCTTGATTTATTTGTGAATGCAGTAGGCCTGGGTAACAACGGAAAAATTTGTTTCTAAAATCGATTCGTTTTTTGGGGGTTTTTGCGTTTCGATATTTAAAATAATTTCAAAATAGTGATATTTATGAAATTTCGTAAATGTGAAAAAAATTCGAAACATTAGGAAAGTGTTGGAGGCAAAACATAAGTCGAATAATGACGACATTGTTACTAAGAAAGACGGTCGAATCGGTTCGTTGAGCGAGCGGCGTGACGCGGGTGAACGAATATACCTAAGGAGCCTCCCAGATTATGAGTTGTGAGTGTATATACAAGGAGCACACAGACAGGTGGTTGACTGTTGGTGTGATATTATAATTTTTTTTCACTAATTAAACCATAAAACTGGCCCAGACATGCGGAAATAATAACGAAACGACCTCAAAACAATAACGAAACGAATACAATAACGAAATACGAAGCATTTACAAAACGTCTTTAAAAATTCGTTTTTTTAAAAAATTGCTCCAGAATGGTTCGTTATCGCTTCGTAATCAACAAAATTAACGAATTATTAACGAATTACGAATTAACGAAACGAAACCGCCCAGCCCTAGAATGCAGCCATAAAGGATGGATCCATTCTGCGTGCAGGTTGTCCCAAGATGCACAAAAGGGCAAGATTGCAGTCTCCTTTCCGGCCTGGTGCATCTCTTGAGAGGCAGGGAGGCCCCATTCCTTGAAGCCAGGCGGAGGCCCGTGTCAGGAATGGCTCTCTCTCCTCTACAGCCAGCAAAATTTCCTCTTCTAATCCCTATAAAGGCTAAGATATTTAAATGTGGTATTTTGAAGTCTAATCAATGTACTAAAGATGTTCTAGCGCCACTCAGATTTAATTCGATCCCTCTGCTATCTTTGCGGTGCTTTTAATCAAAGAGAGGTTGCAATTAGGTTAATGTCAGGGGTCACGTAGATTAGGTCACGATTGAAATTGATATCTTCCCTCACAAAGGATGGGGCTACAGGAAAAAAGGAGGAAAGCTGCAAGATGCCTCTTTCCTTCTTCACCAATGAATGAGATAGCAAAGTTTCTTAAAAGAAAACCTTCAGACATTATTTATTGCAGCACTCCCAGGTCAAAATGTGGGAGGTTTGTTTTACTTTTCTTAAACTTCCACCGACGGAACAATTTGGGGTATTATTATAATCCAAAACACTAACGCCCAGTCTCTGAAGTTTGGGAATGGGTGGCCCTCGCCACTCGTTGCAATAATAGAGATGGAAATTACAGTCCAACAACATAGTTGTGTGTATGCCACACACATCATTTTCAGCCTTGTTTTAGAGCAAAGATCACACAACAACAGGCAAGAATTTATTACCTTGGAGACCGGTGGACAATCACAGGGCATCTTTCAAGAGAGCTTTAGCTGTATATCGCTGCCAAACAGTAGTCCTTTCAAAGTTCTATGATCCGACCTGTAAAATGAGGGAGGGAATAAGGTTGAGGCCAGGTATTTCAGCCTGACACTGCCTTGAAGGAACTAGTGGAAGTTATTTCAAAACCACTGGCAATCATCTTTGAGAGTTCTTGGAGAATGGGAGAAGTCCCACCAGATTGGAGGAGAGCGAAGGTGGTCCCTATCTATCTTCAAGAAGGGAAGCAAGGACAACCCAAACAATTACCATCCAGTGAGCGCACTCGGGATGCGACAAGCATCCCGAGCTCTGAGGATTACCTGGGAAGGAATCCCACTGGAGCATTGCAACACACCCAAATACCTGGGAGTCACTTTGGACCATGCTCTGACCTACAAGAAGCACTGCCTGAACATCAAGCAAAAAGTGGGTGCTAGAAACAACATCATACGAAAGCTGACTGGCACAACCTGGGGATCACAACCAGACACAGTGAAGACATCTGCCCTTGCGCTATGCTACTCTGCTGCTGAGTATGCATGCCCAGTGTGGAAGCACATCTCACCACACTAAAACAGTAGATGTGGCTCTTAATGAGACATGCCGCATTATCACAGGGTGTCTGCGCCCCACACCACTGGAGAAATTACACTGCTTAGCCGGTATTGCACCACCTGACATCCGCCGGGAAGTAGCAGCCAATAGTGAAAGGACCAAGGCAGAGACATCTCCAGCTCATCCCCTGTTTGGGTATCAGCCAGCACGTCAACGACTTAAATCAAGACATAGTTTTCTTAGATCTACAGAGACACTCGCTGGAACACCCCAGCAAGCGAGAGTCCAAAAGTGGCAGGCCCAAACCCAGCACCTCAATCCATGGGTGATACCAGATGAGAGACTCCCCCCTGGGCACACAGAAGACTGGGCGACTTGGAAGGCGCTGAACAGACTGCGCTCTGGCACCACGAGATGCAGAGCCAATCTTAAGAAATGGGGCTACAGGGTGGAATCCTGGATAGGAGTGTGGAGAAGAGCAAACCACAGACCACCTGCTGCAATGCACCCTGAGCCCTGCCACATGCACAATGGAGGACCTTCTTGCGGCAACCCCAGAGGCACTCCAAGTGGCCAGATACTGGTCAAAGGACATTTAACCAAATACCAAATTTGCAATATCTGTGTGTTTTTTTTCCTTCCTTTTTCTTTTTAATCTGTGTGTTTGTTTTGCTCTGTTAGAATTGTAATACAATGGTTGCTGATGACACGATAAATAAATAGCGTCACATTGATACTAAGCAAGATTCTGGAAAAGATTGTTAAGGAAGTGGTCTGCAAACACTTAGAAAGGAATGCGGTCATTGCCAATGGTCAACACAGATTTCTCAAAAACAAGTTATGCCAGACTAATCCGATTCCTTTTTTTGACAGTTATAAGCTGGGTAGATGCAGGGAAAGCCATGAATGGAGCGTATCTGGATTTCAGGCAGGCCTTCCTTCGACAAGGTACCCCATGACCTCCTGGCAAGGAAACCAGATGAGGGTTAGAAGTCATGATCATCAAGTTTGCAGACAACACCAAAAAGGGAGGGAAAGCCAATACTCCAGAAGGCAAGAGCAGAATTCAAAACGTTCTTAACAGATTAGAGAGATGATGGGCCAAAACTAACAAAATGAAGTTCAAGAGGGACAAATGCAAGAGACTCCATTTGTGCAGAAAAAAAGGAAATGCAAAGAGACAGAATGGGGGACGATGCCTCGCTCAACAGCAGGATGTGTGGAAAAGATCTTGGAGTCCTCATGGAGAGGAAGGGGAACATGAGCCAACAATGTTATTTGACGGCAAAAAAGCCAATGGGACTCTGGCCTGCATCAATAGGAGTCTAGTTCCTAGATGAAGGTAAGTCATACTTCCCCTCTATTCTGCCTTGGTCAGAACACATTAGCTGGAATCACACTGTGTCCAATTCTGGGCACCGTAGTTGAAGAGAGATGTTGACAAGCTGGAATGTGTCCAGAGAAAGAGGGCAACTCAAAGGATCAGGCGTCTGGAGAACAAGTCCTATGAGGACAGAGCAGCTTCAAGAGCTGGGCATGTTTAGCCTGCAGAAGAGAAGGTTGAGAGGAGACATGATGAGGGCCATGGAATAAGAGGTGAGGAGAAGTCCTAGGGAGGAGGGACGAGGCTTGTTTTCTGAGACTAGAACAATGGCTTCAAACTTCAGGAAAGGAGGTTCCACCTGAACATGAGGAAGAACTTCATAACAGTGAGAAAGAGCTAATCAGCAGTGGACCCCCGCCTCTCTCGGCCTTGTAGTGTGGTGGGGGCTCCTTCTTTAGAGGCTTTAAAGCAGAGGCTGGGTGGCCATCTGTCGGGCAACATTCCTGCTTCTTGGCAGAATGGGGTTGGACTGTATGGCCCACCAGGTGTCTTCCAACTCTAGGATTCTATGGTTCCTTTTCTTTCTGAAATGCATAGAAAAACCTTTACAGGGGCCTTTTCTGAACTACTAGATCTCTGCTAGATCTGTGCCAATATCCTCAACAATGTCTTATCTACCTTAATACAATGTATTGTCGAAGGCTTTCATGGCTGGAATCACTAGGTTCTTGTGGGTTTTTTCAGGCTATAGGGCCATGTTCTAGAGGCATTTCTCCTGACGTTTCGCCTGCATCTATGGCAAGCATCCTCAGAGGTAGTGAGGTCTGTTGGAATTAGGACAATGGGTTTATATATCTGTGGAATGGCTGGGGTGGGGCAAGGAGCTCTTCCCTGCTGGAGCTAGGTGTGAATGTTTCAACTGACCACCTTCATTAGCATTTGAAGGCCTGGCTGAGCCTGGGAAAATCTTTTGTTGAGAGGTGTTAAGATGTGCCGGCCATCTTACCTACATATTCAGGTTAGGGCTTCAAGGAAGGGCTTCAAGGAAGCAGCCTCCACGCTTCACGCCCTTGTCCACTTTGGGAGATTTCTGTTCATTTTCATGAACAGAGAGAGGGAGAGAAAGAGAGCAAGAGAGGAAGGGAAAGAGCCTGGAAGAAGTAAAGGAGGAGGAAGAAAATGATGTTTTTGCCTCTTTTTCGCATTGGGTTTCCTTGCTACAACTTTGTGCTTCTGCCATTTGCAAGTTGATCTTTCTTTTTTATTGTTCCATATGATTGTACATGAGCGCTCCATGCAGTCATGCCGGCCACATGACCTTGGAGGTGTCTACGGACAACGCTGGCTCTTCGGCTTAGAAATGGAGATGAGCACCACAGCCCAGAGTCAGACGACTGGACTTAATGTCAGGGGACTACCTTTACCTTTATGATTGTACATTTAGACATCGTTATCTATAAAGTACACTTACTTATTTTCTTATTTTAAAACATGTGACAGAATTAGCAGAACTGAAATAATTTCAAATGGGACCATCATCTACGCAGGTGAGAACTGACATGAAGACAATGGTGCATCAAGTACAAAATCCACTGGGAAGAACAGCAATGCTACATGATGATTTTGGAGAATCAGAAGAAAAAAAAAACAGAACATCCAGTGGACTTATTTACACCAGTGGAAGCAAGAGAAGGAAAGCTAGGCTTGAGATTTGGTGGCATAAAGGAAGGAGGAAATGAAAATATACATAATGGAAGATGAACTCTTTGGCGAGTTTCATGGGAGGTTGACTTGGATGAGGATTGGGATCAAATGTATGGAGATAGATCTTTACATTTTACAGAGAAACAAATATGTATCAGACTCATTAATGAAGGCCAGGGAGTTGTGCAGAAGAAACAGATTTGAAGTAGAAAAATCACTAGACGCAAGACGAGAGGAAGATGCAACATGAGAACAGGGAGGGGGAGAAGGCCAAGGGACAGGGGCTAGAGGTGAAGAGGGAAAAAAGAAAAGAGAAAAAGAGAAAAAGGTTTTGGAATGAGGGATGTGGATACATTGGCTATGATTAACAGGGAGGTAAAAGAGAAGAACTTTGTTAAGGAATGGTAACTATCTTTGAATTTTGTGGGAAGAAGGGAAGGCATTTTAGAATAGGCACCATAATATGGTCTTTGTTAGAATCTTTGCTTGTAATTGTTAGATGACCATTCTTGTGCCAGAGGGAAGAATGAGTGAATGTTTTACTGGAAAGGAAGGGCAAGGTTGTACTTGAATGTCCCAAATGATGGAGGTCACTGCAATGGGAGGGAAATAGTGTAATGGGGAACAATTATTGCAGGCACTGTTCTAAAGTATATGTGCTTTATGTATACATATGTGTGTAGATTTTGGGATGGGGGAGAAGCAACCATACCAATGATCTTGATTAAAAATGCAACTTCCTCAAGATTTATTTATTTATTATTTCAAAGTTTTCTATACTGACCTTCTCACCACATTGAGGGACTCAGCCCGGTTTCCAACCATAAAAACACATACAATCAGTAAAATATCATAGTTCACAATTACAGTAACACGTTAAAATAACAATATTTTTTAAACTACGGTGGTCAGTCATCATATTAAAATCAAATATACATCATCTTCCATCCAAAATCCTAGGGTGTTGTCTCATTCATCGAAAGCCTGTCTCCACAACCACGTCTTCACCCGTTTCCTAAATGTCAGGATAGATGGGGCGGTTCTGACCTTCGGTGGGAGAGAGTTCCAGAGTCGCGGGGCCACCACCGAGAAGGCCCTGTCCCTCGTCCCCCCCAGGCGCGCCTGTGTGGCCGGTGCGACCGAGAGCAGGGCCTCTCCAGACGATCTTAATAATCTTGATGGTTCGTAAGGGAGAATACGTTCGGAGAGGTAAACATGATTGTTTTTAAAAAGGTTTTGGAATGTTAAAACACTTAACAAAAAAAACGAGGGGGTGGGTTTGGGGCTGGAACAGATTGATAGCATTTCAATGGGAACCTTTTCCTTGAGATAAGAATGTTTTTGAGTTAAGAGCTCAGCCACAAAATGAATTAAACTCTTAAGTCTAGGGATCACTGTACTTATATCCATGGTATTCAAGATAAGCTAGCATCAGCCCAGGTGCCCCTCAACTGTTGATAAACATTGATTGAGGAGATAGAACTGTACTGGTGGTCAATCCATCTGCTATTGTTCCTCTGAGGACAGGGCATTGCAGGGAAATATTCTAAAATCTCCTTCTGTAACACATCACGATTATACCAGAATGTGTTACCAAAAGAATCCTTGCCTATATGTCATGTAGATATAGATGTTGACCCGTAAAGAAGATTATTGCCTCAACTAGAGGGGAGGATGCTATCCTATCACCTATCAACATGCAATCTGATGGGGTTCAGTCTAAGGAGTATCCTGCCTAATGTATTGTCAAAGGCTTTCATGGCTGGAATCACTAGGTTCTTGTGGGTTTTTTCGGGCTATAGGGCCATGTTCTAGAGGCATTTCTCCTGACGTTTCGCCTGCATCTATGGCAAGCATCCTCAGAGGTAGTGAGGTCTGTTGGAAATAGGACAGTGGGTTTATAAATCTGTGGAATGGCTGGGGTGGGCAAAGAGCTCTTCTCTGCTAGAGCTAGGTGTGAATGTTTCAACTGACCACCTTCATTAGCATTTGAAGGCCTGGCTGAGCCTGGGAAAATCTTTTGTTGAGAGGTGTTAAGATGTGCCTGGTTGTTTCCTCTCTGCTGTTTTGCTGTTGTAATTTTAGAGTTTTTTTAATACTGGTAGCCAGATTTTGTTCATTTTCATGGTCTCTTCCTTTCTGTTGAAATTGTCCGCATGCTTGTGGATTTCAATGGCTTCTCTGTGTAGTCTGACATGGTGGTTGTTGGTGTGGTCCAGCATTTCTGTGTTCTCAAATAATATGCTGTGTCCAGGCTTGGTTCATCAGGTGCTCTGCTATGGCTGACTTCTCTGGTTGGAGTAGTCTGCAGTGCCTTTCATGTTCCTTGATTCGTGTTTAGGCAATGCTGCGTTTGGTGGTCCCTATGTAGACTTGCCCACAGCTGCATGGTATATGGTAGACTCCTGCAGAAGTGAGAGGATCCCTCTTGTCCTTTGCTGAACGTAGCATTTGTTGGATTTTCTTGGTGGGTTTGTAGATTGTTTGTATGTTGTGTTTCCTCATCAGCTTCCCTATGCGATCAGTGGTTCGCTTGATGTATGGCAGGAACACTTTGCCTCTGGGTGGATCTTCATCTTGACTCTCGTGGCTTGTTCTTGGTCTTGCAGCTCTTCTGATGTCTGAGGTGGAGTATCCATTGGCCTGGAGAGCCCAGTTGAGGTGGTTCAGTTCATCTTGGAGGAGGTGGGCTTCGCAGATTCTTTTTGCATGGTCTGCCAAGGCTTTAATGGTGCTTCTTTTTTGACTTGGGTGATGGTTGGAGTTTTTATGTAGATATCTATCTGTGTGTGTGGGTTTTCTGTAGACGGTGTGACCCAATTGTTGATCTGGTTTGCGGATAATTAGGACATCTAGAAAAAGCAGTCTTCCTTCATTTTCTTTTTCCATTGTGAATTGGATTTTTGGGTGGATGCTGTTAAGATGGTCCAGGAACCTGTTGAGTTCTTCTTCTCCATGGCTCCAAATAGTGAAGGTGTCATCCACATATCTGAACCATATCGTGGGCTTTTTGGTTGCTGTTTCCAGGGCTTGTTTTTCAAAGTGTTCCATGTAGAAGTTAGCTATGACCGGGCTGAGAGGGCTCCCCATAGCTACTCCATCTTTCTGTTCGTAGAATTCATTGTCCCACTGAAAGTAACTGGTGGTGAGGCAATGGTGAAACAGAGCACTGCAGACTACTTCAACCAGAGAAGTCAGCCATAGCAGAGCACCTGATGAACCAGCCTGGACACAGCATATTATTTGAGAACACAGAAATGCTGGACCACTCCAACAACCACCATGTCAAACTACACAGAGAAGCCATTGAAATCCACAAGCATGTGGACAATTTCAACAGATAGGAAGAGACCATGAAAATGAACAAAATCTGGCTACCAGTATTAAAAAAACTCTAAAATTACAACAGCAAAACAGCAGAGAGGAAACAACCAGGCACATCTTAACACCTCTCAACAAAAGATTTTCCCAGACTCAGCCAGGCCTTCAAATGCTAATGAAGGTGGTCAGTTGAAACATTCACACCTAGCTCCAGCAGAGAAGAGCTCTTTGCCCCACCCCAGCCATTCCACAGATATATAAACCCATTGTCCTATTTCCAACAGACCTCACTACCCCTGAGGATGCTTGCCATAGATGCAGGCGAAACGTCAGGAGAAATGCCTCTAGAACATGGCCCTATAGCCCGAAAAAACCCACAAGAACCTAGTATCCTGCCTGTTGCTTGACACAAATATGCAAAGAGTGGACCTGAATCCATTTGTATGCCAAGTACTTCTGAACTTGGTTTCCTTTCTCTGGTTTGCTCTAGATGCAATGGCAAAGGCTGCAAGAGATGCATAATAGATACAAATGGCAATTTGCTATTCTCTATCCCTGGTCAGGTTACATCCTTAGTAGAGATTTAGTTAATTATAAATACCTGAAGCCTTGTACTTAAAGCATTATTCTGCTTCTATACTGAATTTATTTCTGCAATAAGGAGCAACAGCTGAGTGCACTCCTCCAGCCAGTGATGACCCAGCATCTCCACCAGCAAGGTGATTATAGAATTTACAACAAATATATTTTTCCTGAGTTCTCTTTTTACTTCTTCATTAGTGGGATTCTTACACCACATGTGCTAGATTCAAGAGGCCTTAGTGGTGGTTATTAACCTGTTTTGCAGCAGCACGGGACAGCAGGACAAACAGCTGCAGCACGTAGGATGGCAGAGGAAGAAGGGGAAAAGGAATAAATAGTTTCTAATAGTTTGGAGTAGGAATAAGAACACAACAAACCAGAGCGATTTATTAATCTGGAACTAAAGAGACAGGAAGGGCTGTGTGGGAGAATTCCCAGCAACTGCCAGAAGAATGACAAAAAGTTGGCCCAGAACTCAAGGCTTGGATCCATGTTTGAGGCCCAGTGAGGATGCCATGTGCAGCTGACGATATCCTGTTGCGTTTTTTAAGCCAAAATTTCAAAAACCAGCTCTGACAGCCTGGGCTCTTCCCCTTCTCCTCCAGATCTCCAACTGAGAATAGAATCTAAAGATGCACACTGACTGCAGATATATTATAACATGCATGAACTACTACTCAGAGGAAAGCTACAATTTTGCTGCTAATGATTATTTTCGTTCATCATCATCATTGGCAATCCCTTGTGGCCATGAGTATGATTGACTTCCAAGTGTAGGATCTTGGCGGTGGGTCCGTAGGTGGCTGTAGAGACCTACCTATTCTTGACCTGTATGTTCTTCCACAGTGAGGACACTGGTTTCCACATTTCGCAGGCATAGAAGGCAGTCTTGAGGCACCTCCTTCTTATGACCACATTTCTCCCTTTCGCCCCCCCCCCATTCGTGCCTCTTCGAATTCCACAGTACTGTTGGTCACAGCTGATCTCCAGTTAGAGTGCTCAAGGGCCAAGGCTTCCCAATCTCTCTCGGTGTCTCTATCACAGTTTTTGAGGTTTGCTTTAAGCCCATCTTTCAATCTCTTTTCCTGTCCATCAACCTTCCTTTTTCCATTCTTGTGTTGAGCGTAGAGTCACTGCTTTCGAAGACGGTGATCTTTGGGTCTTCAGTTTATTTATTTATTATTTATTTCCTATATTTGTACCCCGCCCTTCTCCCCCCGAAAGGGGACTCAGTTGATAGCAGAGAATCATGGCTTTAATGCTGGTGGTCTTTACCTCTGATATTTGTCTGCCTGTCTTCTTCTCAAGAGATTTGCAGGAGTTTTCAGAGGCAACGCTGATGGAATTGTTCCAGAAGTTGCCTTTGTCATCTGTAGATTGTCCACATTTTGCAGGCGTAGAACAGGATTGGGAGGGGAATAGCTTTATAAACAAGCATCTTCTTCACCTTCTCCTCCAGATCTCCAATTGAGAACAGAACCTAAAGATACACAGTGACTCCAGATATATTATAACATGCATGAACTACCCAGAGGGAAGCTACAATTTTGCCTCCTATGATTATTTTCATTAATTAAACCACAACTCTATATCCATTTGCTTTTGCTGAAAATAAACAGGATCAACCTTTCCACAGATCGAAGTATTATTGTTACTACTACTACTACTACTACTACTATTATTATTATTACTATTATTATATTTAATTATACCCCACTTTATCTCCCCCAAAGGGGACTTAAAGTGGCTTAACATAAAAGCATCAATATAGCCATTTAAAATATACAAATATATGAACAGGATCAAATACTAGGCTTGGGCGGTTTTGTTCGTTAATTTCGTAATTCGTTATTAATTCGTATTTAAATTAGCTTACGATCCAATATTGAGCCATGCAGGACTACTGTGAGGAGTAATTAAAAATCGAAACAATTTTTCCAATTTATTTCGTATTGTTTCGTAATTGTTTCGTAATTGGTTCAAAATTGTTTCGAAATTGTTATCACACCAACAGTCAACAACAGAGGGAGAGGGAAGCTTCAGAAGTTCCCCCTGTCCCATTTGGAGGGGGGTTTTTTTAGCATATTGCGCATCGCATCCGCCATTAACAAATCAATTCGTAATTTTACGAAATTTCGTATATTTTGAACTTTTTTAAAGGAAAATTTCGGAATTCTTTAAAAAAATGAAACGCAAGAGCCCCCCTAAAAACGAAACGAGTTTAGAACCAAAATTTTCCGTGGTTACCCAAGCCTATCAAATACAAACAGTATTTTAAAAATCCCAGTAATTTATCATGTCAGAAGCGAATTGAGGGTACAGTTGTAATGTATTTAAAACACAAACAAAGTTAAAAACTTGGCCTTATACTTTGACCAGAAGCTGGCCACTTGGAGTACCTCTGGTGTTGCTGTGAAAAGGTCCTCCATTGTGCATGTGGCAGGGCTCAGGCTGCATTGTAGTAGATGGTCTGTGATTTGCTCTTCTCCACACTCATATGTCATGGACTCCACTTTGAGGCCCCATTTCCTAAGATTGGCTCTGCATCTCGTGGTGCCAGAGCGCAGTCTGTTCAGAGCCTTTCAAGTCTCCCAGTCTTCTGTGTGCCCAGGAAGGATTCTCTCTTTAGATATCAGGTAATAATACAAAGTTGTTCTGTTACTGTATTCTTAATCGTAATGAAATGAAATTAACGACAGAATAATATACATAGCCTGAATATTATTCATAAGTAAAGAACATGGGAAATGAACAAATACATTTAGGCATGATTTACAGATATAACAAACATTATGTTCATGTTTGAGTAATTTCTAAAATAACTCGTAGGTTCTTCTATAGTCTCCGTAGTGATAATTTTAAATTAATGCAGTACAGTCCCATATAAGTTCCAAATTGTGATAGAAAATCTTTTTGATGCAAGTGATCAGGAACATGATCAGGAATGACAGGGGTTGCAGGGTACTTTTATCCTTGTTTCACGAAAAAAATCCTTTCTTCAGGTCGCTTGCTTCACGTGTTTGAGATGATGTCTTCAAAGGATTTATAGGCTAAATTTAAAGAGACAACATAATAGATATGCTCTAACAGCACCCAGTAACAATAAACAATTAGCAATAATCTTATTAAAAAATTAAAAAGGGAAAAACACTTACTTCCTCTCTGGGAGTTAATGGCTCTGCTGCAGACTTCTCAGTTATGAGCTGTGATGCTGCTGACACAGTTGTGAGCAGTGAGCTCCTAGAGGCTACTTCCTTTTAAGGGTGACCAGCCGGTTACAAAAAACAGGTAAGATCTAATCTATCATTGAAACTATTTGGATGCACTGTGTGTAACCTAGATATCCAAAAGGCTTCTCTCTGTAGTAAACGCCTTTTAGAGGTTTCATGGTTTCCAAGGCGCAAAACCTAAAGCTGGTTCAAGAATGAGATTTCTCAGTAAACTGCAAGTAAGGAATAGAGTATAAAGCTTTGTTTTTGATTTGAGAGCAGTGCTCAAGAATTCTAGTTTTTAAAGGTCTGGTGGTCATACCTACATATAGAAGCTCACGGGGACATTGGATTACATAAATGACTTTATCAGTGTTACATGTAGTGAAACTTCAAAGTTGTATGTTAAGTTTCAACGTGGGATGTAAGAAGTGTTTAATCCTGAGTGACTGTGTACAACAGTTGCAATATCCACAGCTTGAGTGACCTCTAAGATTAGATTTCTTGGTAATACTAGGAGTTGTAAAATCAGATCTTATCAAGATGTGCCTGAGATTTCTGGAGCGTTTATTGGCTATCATTGGTATGTTTTGGCACCCTGGAATATCCCTAATTAAGTGCCAATATTTTCTGATTATTTGGTTGATTTTAGGAGAGAACTGAGTCAAAGTCAGTGGCCAAATAATACGGTCATTAGGTTGTTTTACAGGATCTCCTAGTAAGTAGCCTCTGTCTATGGAATTTACTTTCCTAATGACAGTATTTATTATTTTTGTTGGATTTCCTCTTTCCCTGAATTGTTCCTTTAAAATAGATCCTTCTGTTGCTAAGTCCTTAGGGGCGCTGCTGTTGCATTTCAATCTCATGAGTTGTGCAAAGGTTAAGTTGGTTTTTATAGTGGTGGATACTGGAATAATGCACTGTAGAATTTTTATCTGTGGGTTTTCTGTAGTTCTTGACTCTCAACCTATTGTCCTTTTTATATACTGTGTCATCCAGAAAGTTAATGCTTGTATGACTGTAGGCACTAGTTTGGTTTGTGTGTGTGTATATGTGTGTGTCTCATGAGCAACTTGAGAAACTCAAGTCGCTTCTGGTGTGAGAGAATTGGCCATCTGCAAGGATGTTTTGATGTTTTACCATTCTTGTGGGAGGCTTCTCTCATGTCCCCGCATGGGGAGCTGGAGCTGACAGAGGGAGCTCATTCTCACTCTCCCTGGATTCGAACCTGCGACCTGTTGATCTTCAGTCCTGCCAGCACAAGGGTGGCACTAGTGAATGTGATATTGTCATGTATTGTATTACTCCATGTACTAAGTTGAATTGCTAATTCCTCCAATGTACAAATTTTAAAAACATCATCAATAAACCCCCCATAATATATTATGTCTGGTAGTAATCTGTTCTGAGTGTTATTCAAGATCCACATTTTTTCCAAGTTTGAGACAAAGAGATTCGCCAAGGAGGGGGCCAAGGGACTCCCCATCGCGACACCAAAGGTATGTAAGTAAAATTGAGTTTTAAATCTAAAGTAATTATAGTCCAAGAGTATATCTAAAAGGTCTATTAGAAAGTGAGTTGGTGGTGTTGGAGACTCTCATGTGTCTAGTAACTCTTTTATTACTGTCCTGGCATCATCCAATGGTATATTGGTATATAATGATGTAATATCGAATATCATTAGAATGGATTGAGATTATATTGATAAGGACTCTATGACCTTTATGAAATGCTTGGTGTCCTTTCCTAATGACAGTATTTATTATTTCTGTTGGATATCCTCTTTCCCTGAATTGTTCCTTTAAAATAGATACTTCTGTCCTTAGGGGCACTGCTGTTGCATTTCAATCTCATGAATTGTGCAAAGGTTAAGTTGATCTTTATAGTGGTGGATGCTGGAATAATGCACTGTAGAATTTTTATCTCTGGGTTTTCTGTAGTTCTTGACTCTCGACCTATTGTCGTTTTTATATACTGTGTCATCCAGAAAGTTAATGCTTGTATGGCTGTAGGCACTAGTTTGGGAGTGTGTGTGTGTGTCATGAGCGACTTGAGAAACTGCAAGACGCTTCTGGTGTGAGAGAATTGGCCACCTGCAAGGATGTTTTGACTTCTATCCCCTATTCCTTGGCCCAATACCCCCCCCCAACCCCACAACCTCTATAAAAAACCCTCCTGCCCTCTACCCCCCAGCCTAATGGCCCATTTCCCCTTTTTCCCCAGTTAAATATCCCCTTGTTCCCCTCCCTCCAGTCTAATAGATCCCTATGCCTTACCCCCAACCCTATAGCCCCTACTTCTCACACCCCAACCAAATAGCTCCTTCCCCACTCTCCCTGAGTCCAACAGTCCTCCTCCTCCTATCCCCCAGGCCAATAGCTTTCTTCCCCCTACCCTACAGCCCAATAGCCCCTCACCCTCTCTCCCTATCCCCCAGATTAATAGCCCAATTCAAGAGCCCCTCATTTCCTATTCCCCAGCCCAACAGCCTTTATTCCCCATCCCTCAGTCCAACAGCAACACTGGACCACAGCCTAAGGACAGGAAGAGAGATCAGACAGAGGATGAGGGGAGTTCCACTGGTCAGGGGGCCTCTATAGAGACAATATTGGGGAGAGGGAGTTGCAGGAAAAGGAGATCAAATGTGTTAATTTGGCCTAGGGAATGTGAGAGCAAACTAGTAGTTCCAAAACGACTTATAAAACGGTCTCCTGACATGGTGAATTTGAGTAACCAGGATGGCGGTCCCTCTGGGTTAAGGATGGTGCTGTTGAACGCCAGGTCTGTGAATGAGAAAACTGTAATCATCCAGGACTTGATTCTGGATGAAGATGCAGACCTGGCATGCATAACAGAGACCTGGTTAAGATGGTCCGCCCCAAGAGGCTTATGGATCCAGAAGGATTCTTGATGGATCTTGGGGAATTTCCTGCCACTGAGGTAGGTGATTCTGTTGATGCTCTGGTCGCTTTCTATAACAGGGAGATGTCCAGGGCAATAGACACAATCGCTCCGGAGCGACCCCTCTCAAGTAGCAGAGCTAAACCAGCCCCCAGGTTCAATGAGGAGCTGGCAGCAATGAAGCAAACAAAAAGGAGTCTAGAGGGCATGTGCTGATCATCTTGCAGCGAGGCAGACCAAACACGGGTGTGCGCCTATGCAAGGGCGTACTCTGTGACAATGAAGGCTACAAGTAAATCTCACATTGCAGCCAACATTGCGTCCGTGAGGAATCGTCCAGCTGAGCTGTTTCAAATGGTCAGAGGTTTGTTGAACCCCGCCACCTGTGATGGGGTCCCTGGCCCTTCGACAGTTTGCTGTGAGGCATTTGTGCAGTTCTTCGTGGATAAGGTCTCTCTGGTTTGCTCCGACCTGGATGCCACACTTACTGCAGTCTCTGAAAATGTAGCGAGAGCACCTGCTTGTCCAGTTTTAATGGATTCATTTCAATTTGTGCAACCCAAGGACGTTGACAAGATTCTTGGAGAAGCGAGGGCAACCACATGCATCCTGGACCCTTGCTCATCCTGGCTGATAAAGGAAGCCAGAGGGGGTTTGGCAGAGTGGGTCAAGGTGGTAGTTAATGCCTTCCTTTGGGAGGGCAAAATTCCAGCAAGCCTAAAAGAGGCTGTGATAAAAACGCTATTGAAAAAGCCATCACTGATCCCACTGATTTAAACAACTTTTGGGCAGTTTCCAATCTCCCCTTTTTGGGCAAAGTGTTGGAGTGTGTGGTTGCCTCATAGCTCCAGGGGTTCTTGGATGAAACTATCTGCATCCATCGCAGTCTGGTTTCAGACCGGGTCATGGAACTGAGACAGCCAGGGTCGCCTCAGTGGATGATCTCCGCAGAGAGCTTGACAGGGGGAGTGTGTCCCTGTTGGTTCTCCTGGACCTCTCAGCGCCTTCAATACTGTAGACCACGGTATCCTTCTGGGGTGCCTCAAGGGGATGGGTCTTGGAGGTGCTGTTCTGCAGTTGCTCCAGTCCTTCCTGGAGGGTCGTATCCCAGAAGGTGTTGCTGGGGGACTTCTGCTCAGCCCCACAGCCATTGTCCTGTGGGGTCCCACAGGGCTCAGTATTGTCCCCCATGTTGATTAACATCTATGTGAAGCCACTGGGCAAGATCATTTGGAGTTTTGGAGTCTGATGCCATCTGTACGCAGATAACGTCCAACTCTATCACTCATTTCCACCAGATGCTAAGGAGGCTGTCCAAGTCCTGAATGGGTGCCTGGCCACTGTGACAGTCTGGATGAGGGCGAGCAAATTGAAGTTGAATCCAGACAAGACAGAGGTCTTCCTGGTCAGTTGCAAGGCCGAACAGGGTATAGGGTCATAGCCTCTGCTGGACAGGCACAGATTTGGAGCTTGGGAATCCTCCTGGACTCATCACTGAGCTTGAAATCCCAGGTTACAGCGGTGGCCAGAGGAGCTTTCGCACAATTAAAACTTGTGCGCCAACTGCGCCTGTACCTTGGGAAGTCAGACTTGGCCTCAGTGGTCAACGCTCTTGTTACATCCAGGATAGACTACTGCAATGCACTCTATGTGGGGTTGCCTTTGAAGACTGCTCAGAAGCTTCAAATAGTCCAATAAGAGGCAGCCAGGTTAATAACTGGGGCGACATACAGGGAGCATACAACTCCCATGTTATGCCAGCTCCACTGGCTGCCAGTTTGCTACCAGGCACAATTCAAAGTGTTGGCTTTGGCCTATAAAGCCCTAAACACCACCGGCCCAATTTACCTGTCCAAACATCACATTATCACAGGCGCGATTGGTGGAGACGAGAGAAAGGGCCTTCTCGGTGATTGCCCCCCGGCCATGGAACTCCCTTCCAGGTGAAAACAGATCGGCCCCCTCCCTCCTGTCCTTCAGAAGGATGGTAAAAACTTGGCTGTGGGACCAAGCTTTCTAGACAGGACAATAAAGCAGCAACAGGAAAGATTACCGAGCCAATTAGATTTAACACAGATGACCAAGACAGTTTCAAATTGTGTATTTTAATATTGAGATAAATGTTTTTAATGTTTATTTATGCGTATATGAATTTTTGTCCCAGCATTGAATGTTTGCTGTATATATGCTCCGCCCTGAGTCCCCTTCAACAGTGAAGTCTCAAGGGTGGAATATAAATGTTTTAAATAAATAAATAAAAGCCATTAAAACAAATTCAGAGTTAAACACACTGCACACAGCACACAGATAGTGTGAAGACATCTGCCCTTGCACTTTGCTACTCTGCTCCTGAGTATGCTTGCCCAGTGTGGAACACATCTCACCACGCTAAAACAGTGGATGTGGCTTTTAATGAGACATGCTACATTATCACGGGATGTCTGCGCCCTACACCACTGGTGAAATTACACTGTTTAGCCAGTATTGCACCACCTGACATCCGCTGGGAAGTAGCAATGAATAGTAAAAGGACCAAGGCACTGACATCTCCAGCTCATCCCTTGTTTGGGCAGTCAGCACGCCAACGACTTAAATCAAGAAATAGTTTTCTAAGATCTACAGAGACACTCACCAGAACTAGGGCTGGGCGGTTTCGTTTCGTAATTTCGTAATTTGTTAAAAATTCGTTATTTTTTTATAACGAAGTGATATTGAACCATTCAGGAGCAACTAAAAAATGAAACGAATTTTTCCAATTCGTTTCGTAATTGTTTCGTAATTGGTTCGTTATTGATTTGTTATTGATTCGTAAATGTTTCGTTATTATTTCCGCATGTCTGGTGCAAGTTTTAGGGTTGCTGTTTGTTTTCTCAGTGAAAAAAAATATAATTATCACACCAACAGTCAACAACAGAGGGAGAGGGAAGCTTCAGAAGTTTTTTTAGCGTATTGCGCGATCGCGGCCGCCATTAATGAATCGATTCGTAATCGATTCGTAATTGTTTCGTAATTGTTTTATGATTTCCGAAATTTCGTAAATATCGAACTTTTTTTAAGGAAAATTTCGGAATTCTTTTAAATAACGAAACGCAAAAAAACCCTAAAAACGAATCGAGTTTAGAAACAAATTTTTCCGTGTTTGGACAGCTCTAACTGGAACACCTCAGTAAGCGAGAGTCCAAAAGTGGCAGGGTAAAACCCAGAACCTCAATCAATGGCTGTTACCAAATGAGAGACTCCATAGTTGACATAATAAAGCGGTGAACTACTGAGTGGTAAAAAAGAGGGTAAGAAAATATGTGAAACGTCCCAAGTCAAATATTGAACAGTATTAATATGGGAGTAACAATAAACAGATGAACAATGTGGAGTCTTCTTGTGATATTGTAAAGTTCTAGTCACTGCTCAGGTGGATGTTGTAGAGTTTTCATGTTTCTTGGCTCTTCTTACTGTGGTCTTGTTCAATGTATACTGTCTTGCTTATCTTTGGGGTGTGTAGTGATATTTATTTATTTATTTATTTATTTATTTATTATATTTATTTATACTTAACTGTATCTCTCCTGTAGAAAACTCAAAGTAGCTTAACATATAATTTAAAGTACACAAATATTATGCATTGTCGAAGGCTTTCATAGCTGGAATCTCTGGGTTGCTGTGAGTTTTCTGGGCTGTACTTTATTTATTTATTTATTTATTTATGTCAGTTTTATTCCGAAGCATTCCTGACGTTTCGCCCACATCTATGGCAGGTGGGAGAAACGTCAGGAACTGATGATTCTGGAACATGGCCATGCAGCCTGGAAAACTCACAGCAGCCTACAATTATTATTATTGTAGCCGTCCTGAGTCCCTCTGTGGAGGTTGAGAAAGGACGGGATATAAAAGCTCTAAATCAGTGTTTCTCAACCTGGGGGTCGGGACCCCTGAGGGGGTCGCGAGGGGGTGTCAGAGGGGTCGCCAAAGACCATTAGAAAACACGTATTTCTGGTGGTCTTAAGAATCCCTTTGGCATAGTCGTTTGGGTTCACAGTGCTCTCTAGATGTAGGTGAACTACATCTCCCCTAAATCACTGTCAGTTCATCCAAAATCCCTCCAGTATTTTCTGTTGGATATGGGGGTTCTGTGTGGGACGTTTGGCCCATTTCTATCAGTGGTGTGATTCAGAGCGCTCTTTGATTGTAGGTGAACTATAAATCCCAGCAACTAGTACAACTCCCAAATGTCAAGATCTATTTTTCCCAAATTCCACCAGTGTTCACATTTGGGCATTTTGAGTATTCGTGCCAAGTTTGATCCAGATCTATCATTGTTTGAGTCCACAGTGCTCTCTGGATGTAGGTGAACTACAACTCCAAAACTCAAGGTCAATGCCTACCAAACACTTCCAGTATTTTCTCTCAGTCATGGGAGTTCTGTGCGCCAAGTTTTGTTCATCATTGGTGGGGTTCAGAATGCTCATTGATTGTAGGTGAACTATAAATCCCAGTAACTACAACTCCCAAATGACAAAATCAATTCTCCTTCCAACCCCACCAGTATTGAAATTTGGCACATTGGGTAAGGTAAGGTAAAAGTTTTCCTTGGACATTAAGTCCAGCCATGTCCAAGACTGGGGGTTGGTGCTCAATTTCTAGACTGAAGAGCCGGTGTAGTCCATAGACACCTCCAAGGCCGACATGACTGCATGGAGCTCCATTATTGGGTATTTGTGCCAAATTTGGTCTAGTGAATGAAAAGTCATCTTGCATTTCAGATATTTTCATTATGATTCATAACAGTAACACAATTACCGTTAGGAAGTAGCAACGATAATTATTTTATGGTTGGGGGTCACCACAACATGAGGCGTTGTATTAAGGGGTCACGGCATTAGTAAGGTTGAGAAACACTGCTCTAAATAAATAAATAAATAAATAAATAAATAAATAAATAATATTAACCCTGCTTTATCTCTTCTGAAGGAGACTCAAAGTGGCTTAACATAAAGGATCAGTATACAATTTAAAATATACAAATATGCAAACATTGAAACAATATTTTAAAATTCCCAGTTAAAAACCATTAAAACATATTCAAAGTAAAATGATGATGATTTCCTCTTTTGCTTCCATTTCCAATTCTTAGGGAGTTTTTGATGTCAAGGGTGACACAAAATTTATAAACTAGCGGGGCTTGATGGGGAAACCCCATTTGTATTTGATATTTGCTTGTGGCAAATACTGTTGTGTG
Source organism: Anolis sagrei ordinatus (assembly GCF_025583915.1). Taxonomy (NCBI): domain Eukaryota; kingdom Metazoa; phylum Chordata; class Lepidosauria; order Squamata; family Anolidae; genus Anolis; species Anolis sagrei. Next base: position 46,861,816 of record NW_026847771.1, read on the forward strand.
TGGTTTGAAAGTTTGACCTTTTTAAGTGTTTCAAGGGCAAAGTCTTGAAACATTTGAGTATTCTTGCCCAGATACTTAAGGCTGTGAATGAAGTTGAGCTTCTTCATTACTTGCGTTTTTGGAAGATATCTTGCAAAGCAAAGAGTAACGTCTTGGCCAGTGGTATTGTGCCTTGTGTTCAAGGCAGTCAATCCATGTATTCATAGAATCATAGAATAACAAAGAGTTGGAAGAGACCTCATGGGCCATCCAGTCCAACCCCCTGCCAAGAAGCAGGAATATTGCATTCAAATCACCCCTGACAGATGGCCATCCAGCCTCTGTTAAAAGCTTCCAAAGAAGGAGCCTCCACCACACTCCGGGGCAGAGAGTTCCACTGCTGAACGGCTCTCACAGTCAGGAAGTTCCTCCTAATGTTCAGATGGAATCTCCTCTCTTGTAGTTTGAAGCCATTGTTCCGCGTCCTAGTCTCCAAGGAAGCAGAAAACAAGCTTGCTCCCTCCTCCCTGTGGCTTCCTCTCACATATTTATACATGGCTATCATATCTCCTCTCAGCCTTCTCTTCTTCAGGCTAAACATGCCCAGCCCGTTAAGCCGCTCCTCATAGGGCTTGTTCTCCAGACCCTTGATATTTTAGTCGCCCTCCTCTGGACACATTCCAGCTTGTCAATATCTCTCTTGAATTGTGGTGCCCAGAATTGGACACAATATTCCAGGTGTGGTCTAACCAAAGCAGAATAGAGGGGTAGCATTACTTCCCTTGATCTAGACACTATGCTCCTATTGATGCAGGCCAAAATCCCATTGGCTTTTTTGCCGCCACATCACATTGTTGGCTCATGTTTAACTTGTTGTCCACGAGGACTCCAAGATCTTTTTCACACGTACTGCTCTCGAGCCAGGCATTGTCCCCCATTCTGTATCTTTGCATTTCATTTTTCCTGCCAAAGTGGAGTATCTTGCATTTGTCACTGTTGAACTTCATTTTGTTAGTTTTGGCCCATCTCTCTAATCTGTCAAGATCGTTTTGAATCCTGCTCCTGTCCTCTGGACTATTGGCTATCCCTCCCAATATTCTCTCAATGCTCACCACTCTGAGGGCTGGACATGGATCAATGGCATCAAACCAGGTGAGAATAAATCCAGCAAGATTTCCTTCCTTTTCAAGCCCATCAAACTGAGTTGCGAGGAAATTGTTGGCTTGTTCTAATTTTGATATGTGGCCAACGTGTGCTTTCAGGCCTCATTGACCTTCCATTCTATGTCTCATTGGTTCTGTCCTTTTTTTGCAAAGGTTTTCTAGGAAGCTTAAGAAAGGCAAACCTGGAGCTAAAAATGAAAATCGCTCTCCTCCCTTGTTGGGCCACGCTTGAGCCATTCTGGACATTTTTGGTTTCCATAGGCAGGCAAAAGCTCAAAATTACCTGGTCTGAAGCCTCTTTGTCCCTTGCATTTAAATAGCTATTTTGGATGCATAAAAAAACAACACAGTTCACGCCAATGTTTATGTCAAAACTCTGAGATGGGCTCACTCTATCTTTATTTATTTATTATGTTTAATACCCACTTTTCCTGTCCACAAGCAGACTCAACTATTTGTCAACTGGGATGCTGTGGGTTTTTAGGGCTGTGTAGCCATGTTTCAGCAGGATTCTCTCATGATGTTTCACCTGCATCTGTGGCTAATGGCATCTTCAGATGTCTGTTGAAAGTGAGGCAAGTGCAGTGTATATATTAGGGCTGGGCGGTTTCGTTCGTTAATTTCGTAATTCATTATTAATTTGTATTTAAATTAGCTTATGATCCAATATTGAGCCATGCAGGAATAGTGTGAGGAGTAAATTAGATTCGAAACAATTTTTTCAATTTATTTCGTAATTATTTTGTTATTATTTCGAAATTTTTTCGTAATTTTTTCGTAGTTATTTCGTAATTATTTTCGCATGCCTGGTGCAAATTTTATAGTTGTTGTTTGTTTTATCACACCAACAGTCAACAACAGAGGGAGAGGGAAGCTTCAGAAGTTCCCCCTGTCCCATTTGGAGGTTTTTTTAGCATGTTGCACAATCGCATCCGTCATTAACGAATCGATTCGAAATTAACGAAATTTCGTAAATAACGAAACTTTGAAATCTCAAAATTTCGGAAGTATTTAGAATTTGGAAACGCTAGCGCTCCCTGGAAACGAATCGAGTTTAGAAACAAATTTTTCCGTGGTTACCCAGCCCTAGTATATATTTGTCAACTATTACCAATGGCTCGTCTTGCCCTCCTTTGTGGTAGTCTTCTCTGTGGAAACAGATGTATAAACTTATATGAGGTTTTTCTCTCAATTACATTTTCCAATCCAACATGATTGCTCAGAAACATAATTGGAAGAACTCACACGAGTGAGGTCAGTTACTGCTATGGCCAGTTTTGAGTGAAAATACCTTCTTGCTGTGTTGACTACAAGTAACAATACAGTCAATTTTGACCATATCAAAACATGCAAAACATACAAAACATACACATACAGTAAAACCATATATGAATACAAGGCATCATGGCCTACTGGCCTGTCGACCCACTCCTAAATAATTGAGCAACTACAAGATAAAAAAGTTAATAGGTTAGAAATTGTTTAATTCCTTAAAATAGGGTTAGGGTGGGGGGCATGAGTAGGTAAAACTAGTGGCGTGTCCATATTAAGTTTTTAAGTTTGAGTTTTGTTGATGGCAGCAAGGTCGCCTCTCTCTGCTTCCATCTTCTCATGGATGGCCAGCGCTTTTTGGGTAAAAAGGGTCAATTTTAAAATAGAGTTTTTATCTGAACCCTGGAGGAGGATGTGCAATTTCTCCTTATTCTCTGAATAAGTATGATTCTCTAGCAGAGGCTCTAGGTAGTAAGACCTAGTTGGAGTAGGGACATTTTAAGAAAAAATGTTCTGAGTCCTCCACTTCTGCACCTACCTCACGGCACCCACAGGTTCTCCTCGTGTAGGGAATATTCTGATGTCGTCCCAACTTGGACTTAATGTCGAGCTGCTCAAATCTAGCCCGGGTAAAAAAATTTCTAATATAAAGTGGAAGTATAAAAGAGAGGTAAGGTTCCATGCCCACATTACATTTAAATTTGGCCAGGTATGGAGTGGCTCTAGCTTGCGCTATGTTCATTAGATCATTTTGTGCAGCAATGTCGAGAGCTCTTTGGTATACAATTGAGCATACATTTGCCCCAAAATTTGTGACTACAAGTATGAATTCTAGTTTATTCACAGGCATTTGGAGATTACTATTCTCCCAGTTCTTGTGGGTTTTTTCGGGCTATATGGCCATGTTCTAGAGGCACTGCAGATTACTCCAACCAGAGAAATCAGCCATATCAGAGCACCTGATGAACCAACCTAGACACAGCATTTTATTTGAGAACACAGAAATGCTGGGCCACTCTCACAACCACCATGTCAGGCTACACAGAGAAGCCATTGAAATCCACAAGCATGTGGACAATTTCAACAGAAAGGAAGAAACCATGAAAATGAACAAAATCTGGCTACCAGTATAAAAAATTCTAAAATTGCAACAGCAAAAACAGCAGAGAGAAAAACAGGCAGGGACATCTAATCACCCTTCAAGAAGAGTTTGCCCCAGGCACAGTCAGCCCATTGTATGCTAATCAAGGTGGGCAGTTGAAAGATCCACACCTAGCCCAACTTACAAAAGCCCTTTGTCTCACCCTGGTCATTCCACAGATATATAAACCCTTTTTTCCCAGCTCCAGCAGACCTCACCTCTGAGGATGCTTGCCATAGATGCAGGCGAAACGTCAGGAGAAATGCCTCTAGAACATGGCCATATAGCCCGAAAAAACCCACAAGAACTGAGTGATTCTGGCCATGAAAGCCTTCGACAATACATTGATTACTATTCTATTTTGCTTGCTTTCCCATTCATCTCTGCCTTCCACATTCTCAGGGGACTAGGCTTGACACCCAATGATTTTCACAGATCTCTTCTGCTGCCAGAACTCCCCTTCAGGATATGGCAAGGACAATATTCGGAAAGTGGCCGGGATCAGGACACGAGCACCTTGACAAAGAAACACGCTGAAGTGGAGGAACCTTCTTCAGTGTTCCCCTTGCCGCCCCCTCCATTTGATTGCACGGAGTTAAGGTTCTGATCTGTTGTGTGCGTTCTGATGAGTCGAGACTTGACACACTGTGCCAGAATAATGAAACGCAACACACATTAATAGGACCTCCCACTGTTTGATCGCTTCTGCTCCACTAGCCCCATTGAAGATTTCACTTTTCTTTCAACAGTCACAATAACAGAATGTGACATTAAGCCTTTTACAAGCAGCAATTTATTTTAAAATATTAGAGCGCTCAAAACAGTATCCAGAATGTTAAATAAGATATGCATGAGATGGAAATCAGAGCAGCCAGGCTCGGAAGAGACAAACTTTAGACAGTGAAGGCAGTTCCACTTTTATTCTTAATTGCTGTTTAAGGCATAAAGATATAGCTGAGCTTCAAGGGGGAAGGAGGAGAGGATTTTTCAGCATACACTGCTCCCAGTACTGGAGTCTCTGTTGGCCATTCATTTAAGTGTGGGAATTAGGAGATAGTAATGTTAGGGGGAGGCATATGGTGCTGGGAATCAGCAGGGGACATTCATGAGTTCTGATCCTGTCTCCAGGGAAGGTTTGGGCTTTTGCACCAGCCTTCTGTATCAGCCAAAATGTGTCCCAGAGCATTTTGCAAATCATACATGCAAACTGAAGCACTGAAATCTGTGTTATCCAAGCTGAATGCAACCATGATGGATGTGAGGAAGTGCACATTTCATGGTTCAGCTCAGTGGCTTTATACCCACAGGGTGAGTGAGTTCAGTTACTACATATGCTATCAAACAGCATTACTGCCCCCAAATTAAAAAAAAAAAATCTATAGATGGAGAATCTGTAGTTTGCCAGGGACATCAAGCTGAAATGGGATCAAGTCTTGGCCACCTTACAACAGGACTAACAACAGCATGTTAGGTATGGGCACATTTTTTTCAAAGTTTTATATATGTTTATAGTAGAAATGGACATGTAGCCAATAAACTGGAATCCTAGTTACAAGGGACATTGACGTCTGCTTGACTTGGGCTAACAGATGAACTACCCACCTATTGTACTATACTGAGAACCAGCCTCAGGCAATGACTCGGGGAAAAGGAATTCCAATACCTCTTGTACAGTTAGTCTGGAAAAGTCATAATCTCATCATCTCCAGGCAGCCAGCAAAAAAAACAAAAAAAACAAAAACAAACAACTGCTATGTTCTTGTGGGTTTTTTCGGGCTATATGGCCATGTTCTAGAGGCATTTCTCCTGACGTTTCGCCTGCATCTATGGCAAGCATCCTCAGAGGTGTGGTCTGTTGGAACTGGGAAAAAGGGTTTATATATCTGTGGAATGACCAGGGTGAGACAAAGGACTTTTGTCAGTTGGGCTAGGTGTGAATATTTCAACTGACCACCTTGATTAGCATACAATGGGCTGACTGTGCCTGGAGCAAACTCTTCTTGAAAGGTAATTAGATGTCCCTGCCTGTTTCCTCTCTGCTGTTTTTGCTGTTGCAATTTTAGAATTTTTCAATACTGGTAGCCAGATCTTGTTCATTTTCATGGTTTCCTCCTTTCTGTTGAAACTGTCCACATGCTTCTTGTGTATTTCAATGGCTTCTCTGTGTAGTCTGACATGGTGGTTGTGAGAGTGGTCCAGCATTTTTGTGTCCTCAAATAATATGCTGTGTCCAGGTTGGTTCATCAGGTGCTCTGCTATGGCTGATTTCTCTGGTTGAAGTAGTCTGCAGTGCCTTTCATGATCCTTGATGCGTGTCTGGGCGCTGTGTTTGGTGGTCCCTATGTAGACTTGTCCACAGCTGCTTGCAGAAGCCCACTGCCTCCTGATTTTCTGGGCGGGTAAAGTCTGTCGACATCACTACGTGGGTGATATTATTATTATTATTATTATTATTATTATTATTATTATTTGAAACACAACAAGATGAGTCCACAGCAGACACTCTGCTGGCTGTTGTTATTGGATCACACATCGGGCACTTCTTCTTCTTCTTCTTCTTCTTATTATTATTATTATTATTATTATTATTATTAGATTTATGCCCTGCTTTATCTCTCCTATAGGAGATCCTAAACAAAGGTAACAGTCAGAATCCATTGTGTACATGGGCAGTTTCTCAAGTCGTTTCTATCATGAAAAAATGTACAGAACAACAGGCAGTTTCCTCTGCAAGATCTGATAATTGCCAGCTGATACTCACCCAGCTGATCACTTCAATTGAATGGGTTTTGCCTGATCATACAATGGGTGTTGAGGGTGTTAGCACACTTTGAATGGGATCCCCTGGGAGGGGGTACAATTTGGAAATCAGGATGAGAAAACATTCTCAGGAATAAAGTGAGATAAAATTGGGAAGGAGCGCCATTAGTCTTCCTAAGCACATTATGTCTCACAAGGCATTGTGAAAGGATCAAGGCTTTTCTTAATGTTAAAATGTGCCCTGACATGTGCGTACATACTGCTTGTGTAACTTTTGGCAAGTTCATTGTGAAGTTGCCTGGAGAAAAGGTCATTGCAGGCTCCATTACTGGCGCCTATGTGGACACAGATTCCAGGGTTCACTTTGGGATCCTGGTTTTTGACATCAGGAAAAAAAATGTTAAAAGCTTTGCTTTTCAGTTTTACTAAGAAAACAATTCTGAACTGATTCCGCTGCTTTTTAAATGGTAGAAGTCTTCAGTTCTGAACTTAGTCAAAATCAACTGTGAAATAATAACGGCTAATGAAGCTCCAAGACCAACCTTTCTTGATTCTTTGAATTGATACATTTATTGCAGTGAACTAGGGGATAGGAGACATTATTGTAAGATGTTGTTGCACTTGGATATACTGGAGGAAAGCCTGTTTCAAAATTGCATGGAGGGTCAGAGCAGTAGCTGCAATGAAGCAGTCAGGCACCACAGGGTTCCAGTTGCTAATAACAGCCTGTGCTTAGAATGGAAAAAAAGCATTTTGCTGTCAAATTCTGATTCCCTAAATTGAAAGTGGGTCAAGAGAATGAAGGTGTGGAAAATACTGAGATACCTTTGAACGCACAGCATTTACCTGACTGAGAAAGAATCTCAATGCAATGAGGTGCTTTAATAAAGCCCTCCTAGCAATTGGTAACACAATGACTTGTGGCTATCATTAACCCTATAGGTCAGTCTCTTTGGCAGAGGTCTAACAAGGGCCTCTTCTTTTCTGTAGGAATGCACTCATCTTCCCAATTAGCAGCAGCTAATCTCACAATCCCCAATGTTTCCATTTTCAAATGGCACAGTATATCAGATTTTAAAACCAGTGGCTCTCAGCATGCCAATTATGCCACTTCCATCTTCCTGAGCAACTCCAGGAGCCCTTTTACTATGGTTATGGTCTGTTGGGGAAATGTCTCATTCAGGAAATGCCTTATGTCTACCTGTCAGGTTTGTAAGGCTCAGAAGAAGGTATTCTACTTCACAATACAAGAAGTATTTTATTTATTTATTTATTTATTTATACGCTTGTATACCGCTAATATCTCAGCCTAAGTCGGCGACTCATTGCGGTTTACAACATTTAAAAAACAGTATTCAGTTTAAAAGCATAAAACACATATACAATACAAATTATTGGGCCACCAATAATAATCCCATGCATCTCATAACTGGAATCGCAGTCCAAAATTCATCGTCCATGATTACCAATCCTTTAGTCATCAAAATTCGTTGCAACGGATTAACCGAATGCTTGTTTAAACATCCATGTCTTCAATCTATTCCGAAACACCATCAGCGAGGGGGCTGATCGTACCTCTATGGGGAGGGTGTTCCAAAGCCGAGGGGCCACCACAGAAAAGGCCCTGTCTCTCGTTCCCGCCAGCCGCACGTGTGAAGCCGGCGGGATAGAGAGCAGGGACTCCCCAGAAGACCTTAGAGTCCTGGTGGGTTGATAGGCTGAGATACGTTCGGATAGATAAGTATAACATCCATTTTGACGCAGTGTTGATCCAGCATCTTTCTGCCACTGCCAATGTCATAGAATAAGAAAGCAGTGACTGCCAGCAGGGGCAGCTCGTCCATTACGCAAAGTAAGCGGTCGCAGAACACTTTTTTTGCCAGGGGCGCAGAGGCGCCTCTGTAAATGCCCCTCGACCGCCACTTGAGGAGCACCCCCTCAGCTCACAACAGCCCTAGCAGTCCGGGGGAGCCTCGGCTTTCTTGCCTCGCTGCCGGGCGATCCTCTTCCCAAAGGGGCCGGGCCCTTGAGCCTTGCCTAGCCCCTCTCGTTCCTGCTCCACCCGGCCACCGGGTGAGCAGAGCCGGCGCTCAATCGTTCTCCGCGTTCGATCCCTTCCCCATGACCGGCTCCCTTTTCCAATCCCCCAGCGCTCCACCCGCCTCCTCTCCCCAATCCGTGGGTGGGCCAAGGGGCGGAGCCGCCGCGCCTGGCCCGCTTTGGGTCCGGAGGCATGTCTGAAGACCCCAGCGTGCGCACCAAAAGTCGCCTCTTCTCCTGACTTTCTCTTCAGCCATTGGGACCAAGAGAGAGAGAGAGAGAGAGAGCCCCTCCGGCTGGAGGTATCTCCCACCTCCGCTCCCTCCTTTGTTTTTGCGCCTACCTTCAGGAAAGGTGGGCATCTCCACCTCTCTCTCTCTCTCTCTCTCTTGGTCCCAATGGCTGAAGAGAAAGTCAGGAGAAGAGGTGACTTTTGGTGCACACGCCGGGGTCTTCAGGCACGCTCCGGACCCAAAGCGGGCCAGGCAAGGGAGCAAGTGCGGCAAGTGTAGTTACTGGGATGTATAGTTCACCTACAATCAAAGAGCATTCTGAACTCCACCAATGATGGAATTGAACCAAATATGGCACACAGAACTCCCATGACAAACAGAAATATATATCAATGATTGGTTGGGGGGGGGGCAAAATACTGTTTGCTTACCGTTGAAAATTACCTAGGGCCGCCTCTGACTGCCAGCGACGGGCCTGTCAGTTCACAAGCTTCTCCCACATCCTTCAAGTTCCCCCAAAAGACCAGACTTAACCAGAGCCCTTGGAAATCAGGGAAAAGAGGAGAGAAATAAGTAGAAATGCTGTTGTCACTAATTCCATGGATTGTAGGTCTGAAATCACATCAAAAGTCAATCTTCAGGTCTAATAGTGATGGGTTTGGAAATACTGAACTCGGGTGCCTGTTCAAAATAATTGTATCAGCAAAAGCACTGTGGTAACTTAATAATCAATAATCTCCTGGAGGAGAAAATTTCCCCGGTCCTCAAATGCTGCCTAGAGCAGGTTTGCGAAACCCATTTCCTCCATAGGATAACATTAAGGCCATGTTCTCCCCACCCAGAGGTGCCTCCTTCACTTCAGGTGACATCTCCCAAGTTAAAATGGGTTAAATATAAAGAGAGGGGCAAAACAAAGACAGAGGCCAGAAATTCTCCCTGTTTTCCTGCCTTATTTTAACTTTCTTCACATCTGAGGATGTAAAAATCCATATCATATGGTATATCTACATCAGAATTGTGGGAGTTGAAGTCCAAAATACCCAAAGGGCCAAAATTTGCCCATGCCTGATCTACACTGTAAGATTTAATGCACTTTAGCACCACTTTAATCCTCATGGCTCAATGCTCTGGAATGATGAGAGTTCTAGTTTGGGGAGGCACCAGTATGATTCCGTTTTAAAACTACAAGTCCCATGATTCCATAGCACTGGGCCATGTCTGTTAGAGTGTTGTCAAACTGCATTAACTGCACACCCAGTTAGAAGCCCTGTATGATTAACTATATCCATCCACATTGTCTTAACTGTACCTATCCATCCGCATGGCCAAGAATAGGATTTTTAGCACTTGTCTTTTCCTTTAGGGAAATAGCTTGCATTGAGCATAGACTATTCTTTTGGGATTTCTACTGCATTCTTTTCCTGCCTTAATTAAGAAGTAATTTTCTTGCCTTAAAATCAGTTTGCCCTTGAACTGGCTTCTTTTCCTTTTGAGAGCTACTCTGGTTAATTGACTGTTTTCAAGAATCTTTACCCTGCGAGATCATACAGAAAGTTGGCACGTGGGAGAGCTTTCCCCCAAACCAGTTAACCCAAGCAATGCTCTTTTCACCACATCAATGCGTTAAAAACATTGGCCCTCCTCTGTCGGTGATCCGGAAGTCAAGTTGATACAAAATGCAGCTGCTCGGCTTCTTGCGGGAATTCCGATGAGATGCCACATAACACCAATCTTACTGCAGCTGCATTGGTTACCAATTGAGCACCGGATCACTTTCAAAGTGATGGTACTCACCTTTAAGGCCTTGCATGGTCTGGGGCTGATATACCTGAGGGACCGCCCCACCCCCTACCAACCCCAGAGATCCCTCCGTTCTGAGGACCAAGATTTGTTGGAAATTCCCAGTGTCAAGACCTTGCGTCTAACAGCAACCAGACGCAGAGCCTTTACAGCAGTGGCACCATCACTCTGGAATACTCTGCCACCTGAAGTCCGTGCCTTGCGGGACTTACAGCTTTCCACAGGGCATGTAAGACATACCTGTTTCGACAGGCCTTTGATTTTTGATATTGCTGTTTTTAAATTGTTTTAAATTGTGTTAGATTTTAGCTTGTTCTTGTAAGCCGCTCCGAGCCCCAGGGGAGTTTGAATAATAAATAAATAAATAAATAAATAAATAGTATAGGATTTGGTGGCAAAAGAAGGTAAGAACAAAAAGTGGAGCACAGGATGCACAATACTGACAAGTTATCTATGGGCCTTTTCAACGTTCTGGTCTGTTGTCTTTATTGAAAGCTTAAAGGCAAAATGTAGCCCTGCAGCTGACCTGATCCTTGACCATGAATCAGAGATTACTCATCTGTTTATGAAAGCTGCATGTTCTGCAAGCCTTACTTACTTACTTAGGCGATCCCTCATAGGTCAAGGATGATGGTCCTCCAAGTGCAGTGTTTTGGCAGTGGTTTGTAGAACCCTATTCTTGCTCCGCACATTCTTCTGTAGTGAGGACATAAGTTTTCAGGTGGAAGGCAGTTCTGGTCAGGGTTGGCTTGAGCCACCTTCTTCCTCTTCGAACATTTCTCCTTTTTTCCCTCCATTGTACCTCTTCGAATTCTGCAGCACTGCTCACAGCTGACTTCCAGTTAGAGCACTCAAGGGCCAGGGCTTCCTAGTCCTCAGTGTCTATGCCACAGTTTTTAAGGTTGCTTTAAGCCCATCTTTAAATCTCTTTTCCTGTCCAAACATTACGTTTCCTGTTCTTGAGTTGGGAGTATAGTAACTGCTTTGGGAGATGGTGATCAGGCCTTCGGACAATGTGTCCAGTCCAGCAGAGTTGTTGGCATAGGAGCATCGCTTCAATGCTGGTGGTCTTTTCTTCTTCCAGCACACTGACATTTGTCCACCTGTCTTCCCAAGAGATTTGCAGGATTTTTCTGAGGCAACGCTGATGGAATAATTCCAGGAGATGAGTGTGACGTCTGTAGAGAGTAGGCATGGTTAGGTCCAGTTGGAATCTTCGTTATTCGGAAGGATTTTGGAAAAAATACTTTTTTGAAGCAATTTTGATTTTTTTAAGGAAACTGGAAGTATCCTTGCCCTTCCGAAGCCAGTCTCACCATAGAATCATAGAATCAAAGAGTTGGAAGAGACCTCATGGGCCATCCAGTCCAACCCCATTCTGCCAAGAAGCAGGAATATTGCATTCAAATCACACCTGACAGATGGCCATCCAGCCTCTGTTTAAAAGCTTCCAAAGAAGGAGCCTCCACCACACTCTGGGGCAGAGAGTTCCACTGCTGAACAGCTCTCACAGTCAGGAAGTTCTTCCTCATGTTCAGATGGAATCTCCTTTCTTGTAGTTGGAAGAAACAAGCTTGCTCCCTCCTCCCTATGACTTCCTCTTACATATTTATACATGGCTATCATGTCTCCTCTCAGCCTTCTCTTCTTCAGGCTAAAAATACCCAGCCACTCCTCATAGGGCTTGTTCTCCAGACCCTTGATCATTTTAGTCACCCTCCTCTGGACACATTCCAACTTGTCAATATCTCTCTTGAATTGTGGTGCCCAGAATTGGACACAATATAGGTGTGGTCTAACCAAGGCAAAATAGAGCATGGGGAGCATGACTTCCCTCGATATAGACACTATGCTCCTATTGATGCAGGCCAAAATCCCATTGGCTTTTTTTGCCGCCACATCACATTGTTGGCTCATGTTTAACTTGTTGTCCACGAGGACTCCAAGATCTTTTTCACACGTACTGCTCTCGAGTCAGGCATTGTCCCCCATTCTGTATCTTTGCATTTCGTTTTTTCTGCCAAAGTGGAGTATCTTGCATTTGTCACTGTTGAACTTCATTTTGTTAGTTTTGGCCCATCTCTCTAATCTGTCAAGATCGTTTTGAATTCTGCTCCTGTCCTCTGGAGTATTGGCTATCCCTCCCAATTTGGTGTCATCTGCAAACTTGATGATCATGCCTTCTAGCCCTTCATCTAAGTCATTAATAAAGATGTTGAACAGGGGGACCGGGCCCAGGACAGAACTCTGCGGCACTCCACTTGTCACTTCTTTCCAAGATGAAGAGGAAGCATTGGTGAGCACCCTCTGGGTTCGTCCATTTAACCAATTACAGAACCATTTAACCAATTACAGGTCCATTGTTTTACTTTGTTTGCCAGAAGGTCCTGAGGGACTTTGTTGAAGGCCTTACTGAAGTCCAGATATGCTACATCCATGGTATTCCCTGCATATATCCAGCTTGTAACTCTATCGAAAAAGAGATCAGATTAGTTTGGCATGACTTGTTTTTGATAAATCCGTGTTGATTATTAGTGATGACTGCATTTGTTTCTAAGTGTTTGCAGACCATTTCCTTAACAATCTTTTCCAGAATCTTGCCTGGTATCGACGTGAGGCTGACCAGACGGTAATTGTTTGGGTCATCCTTTTTTCCCTTCTTGAAGATTGGGACCACATTGGCCCTCCTCCAATCTGCTGGAACTTCTCCCGTTCTCCAAGAACTCTCAAAGATGATTGCCAATGGTTCCGAAATGACTTCCGCTAGTTCCTTCAATACTCTGGGGTGTAGTTGATCTGGCCCTGGGGACTTGAACTCATTAAGCGCGGCCAGGTATTCCTGGACGACTTCTTTCCCAATTTGGGGTTGGATGTCCTCCAATCCCTCATCCACTCCATCTTGCTGAGGTTGAAGACTCTCTTTTTGTGAGAAGACCGAGGCAAAGAAGGCATTAAGTAGTTCTGCCTTTTCCCTATCCCCTGTCAGCATTGCCCCATCTTCTCCTCGAAGAGGTCCTATCGCTTCTTTGTTTTTCCTTTTTCTACTGACATAAGAAAAGAATCCCTTTTATTGTTTTTAATGTCCCTGGCAAGTCTGAGCTCGTTTTTTGCTTTAGCCTTGCGGACCTTTTCCCTACAGGTGTTGGCTATTTGTTTGAATTCTTCTTTGGTGATTTCTCCCTTTTTCCACTTCTTGTGCATGTCTTTTGTGTCTTAGCACAGTTAGAAGTTCTTTGGACATCCATTCTGGCTTCTTTGCACTTGTCCTATTTTTTCTCTTTGTTTGCACGGTTTGCAATTGCGCCTTGAGTATTTCACTCTTGAGAAATTCCCATCCATCCGTAACTCCCTTGTCTTTTAGTATCTGTGTCCACGGAATGCTGCTCAGCGTTTCCTTCATTTTTTGGAAATCAGCTCTCCTAAAGTCCAAAATGCGGGTTTGACTTGTCTTAGTTTTGGCCTTCCTTTGTACCTCAAATTGCAGGAGCACATGGTCACGTGCCCCTAAGGATCCTACCACTTCGACCGCATCGATCAGGTCCTCCGCATTTGTTAGGATGAGATCAAGAGTAGCCAATCTCCTTGTTGCCTCTTCTACCTTCTGGACCATGAAATTGTCTGCAAGGCAAGCGAGGAATTTGTTGGACCTTGTACTCTTGGCCGAGTTTGTTTTCCAGCAAATATCGGGATAGTTGAAATCGCCCATGACTACTACATCTCTTTTCTGTGCCTGTTTGGTCAACTGTTGGCAGAAGACTTCATCAAGTTCTTCCTCCTGGCTTGGGGGTCTGTAGTAGACGCTTACAACGACATCTTTTTGAGTCCCAGTTCCCTTGATTCTTATCCAGATGATTTCAAGCTGGTTTCCCAGATTGCTGTCTTGAATCTCTTCTGCAGCATAAGAGTTTTTGACATATAAGGCTACTCCGCCTCCTCTCCCCTTTGTTCGGTTTCTGTGAAAGAGGTTATACCCCTCAATATCTACATTCCAGCGATAGGAGTCATCCCACCAGGTTTCAGTGATCCCTATGATATCATATTTGTGGTGTTGTGCTAAAAGTTGGAGTTCGTCTTGTTTATTTCCCATGCTCTGTGCATTAGTGTAAAGACATGTGAGCCCCTGAGATCTTCCCTTGAGCTATTTAATTGGGATTATTGTGCTTTTGGTCCTTGGTCCTTGTTGTGTTTGTGCAGCCCTCCATTTAGCCTTCTGGCGATTCCCAGACATTATGGGTAAAGTAGTGTTCGCAAGGCTGTTGTCCCCCAAGGCAACAGGCTGTTGTCAAACAAGCCTAGTAGAGAGTCCACATTTCACAAGCGTATAACAGGGGTGGGAGAACAATAGCCTTATAAACAAGCACCTTGGTCTCCCTACAGATGTCCTGGTCCTCAATCACTCTCTGCTTCATTTGGAAAAATGCTGCGCTCGCAGAGCTCAGGTGTTGATTTTTGTGGAGAGGTGGCTGCCAAGGTAGTGGAAATCGTCAACATTTTCTAATGTTACACCATGAAGCTATATTTCTGTCATTGCAGAGCGATTGGCTGGTGACTGCTGGAGGAGCACTTTGGTTTTCTCGATGTTCAATGAAAGGCTGGCCTTCTTGTATTCTTCTTGTATGCTTCAGATGTTGTTGTGAGCTTGGTTTTGGCTTTCAGACTGCTGAGGTTAAATAGCTTGCCATCTGTCTGATAGATGATTTCCACTCTGGTGGGAAGCTTCCCATCAACAAGCTGAAGTATCATAGCAATGAAGATGGAAAATAAGATTGGGGCAATAGCACATCCCTGTTTGACACCGGATTCCACCTTAAATTGGTCACTTCAGGAGCATTGCTGTCCAAGATCATATCCACTGTTCCTCTGGAGGGGCGGAAGCCATTTTGGGATTCTGGGAGGGTGTCTTTTGAGACAGGTAGAAGGTGGTTGCAAGGATTCTTGCAAGGATTTTCCCAGAGTAGGTTAGACGGGAGATACCTTGATAATTTCCACAGCCTGCTGTTTCCCTTTTTTGGAAGAGGGTGGTGATGGTGGCATCCTTGAAATCTGCTTTTTCAATAAGCTGGTGGTGTAGTTGTTGCGTCACCTCAGGTCCACCCTCTTTAAAGATTTCAGCAGGGATCCCATCAGGTCCGCTGGCTTTGTTATTACTTTTTTGTTGGCTGATGGAATTGCTGACTTCTTCCAAACTAGGCAGTGTTTGAAGCTCATTCCTGATTTGTTGTTGCAGGATTTGTGAGAGAACCTCTTCAGCCACATTGTAGCTGCAATTCAGAAGGTTTTGGTAGTGCTCTTTCCAACGTCATGCAATTTATTTTTTTGTCCTTCTGCAACCCTATAATTCCCTTCATTCCTTCTGTAGCTTGCAGATTTCTTAACTAGGAGCACTTCTGTACCATCAGTCATTTTTTTGTAACACTTGTCTGCTGTATGTGAACAGAACTGTAAATGCTATTCTTGTGGGAAAACCCCTTCACTTCTTTCCACAAATTAGTATTGATTCCCTGAAAATGAACAAGTAATCAAAATTTGATCCACTTTTCCAGAATTCTTTTTAAAATTAGTGATTGCCATAAAGGAAAATTGAAAGCATATCGCACAACACATCCACCTATGTCTCCTTTTCTGAAAGTTAGCTTTCTTTTAAGAAAAAAACATATATCGTGAAGATTGCATGATTTAGAATGACAGAGTTTGAAAGGAAATCCAATTAAGTCCACATTTAAGTGAATGTTCATATCACTTTAAAAAAACTCAGATTAATATAGAAAAAAGACAGCACTGATTAAGGGGAAGTGACTCAAATTGTGAACAGCTTGATTATTTGTCCTGCCAACTCCATTTTGAAAAATCAGATTTCTTCTCTTCTCCGTTCTGTTTCACACAATCTCACATCAGCATTAATGGGGGATAACAGGTTTCTCCTTTCTTCACAAGAATGCTTGAACCATTGCTTTTGCTCACATACAGTGGACCCAGTACGAGGCAGGCAGGCAGGCAGAAAAAGTTACTATTCCTTTTATCCACACAACCAGGAAATTAGTGCCCCAGCCTCACTTTTAGCTCCGGTCCAAGAGACATTTAAAAATGGGCAAGATGTTGTTGCCTTGTCATGTGTCCTGAAGTTGTTTCAGGCTTTTTGGGCAATTCAAAGGGTTGTCATGGGGTGTTTTTGGCAAGATTTCTCCAGAGGCAGTTTGTCTTTATCTTCCTCTGAGAACATGCTTTGACCGAGGTTTCGTTTTCATGGCCATGCGGGGATTGGAAGCTTGGTCCTTGGTTTCCAGAGTTCGACTCAAATGCTTTTGCCTCTGGGATAAGACCCCTTCTTGAGCATATATAAAAAAGGTAGTCCCCTGACTAGTCTAGTCATGTCTGACTCTGGGGTGTTGTGCTCATCTCCATTTCTAAGCCGAAGAGCCAGCGTTGTCTGTAGACACCTCAAAGGTCATGTGGCCGGCATGACTGCATGGAGCGCCGTTACCTTCCCGCCGGAGCGGTACCTATTGATCTACTCACATTTGCATGTTTTTGAACTGCTAGGTTGGCAGAAGCTAGGGCTGACAGCGGAAGCTCACGCCGCTCCCCGGAATCGAACCTGCGACCTTTCGATCAACAAGCTCAGCAGCTCAGTGCTTTAACCCACTGCGCCACCGGGGGCTCCTGAGCATATATATATATTAGGGCTGTCCAACCACGGAAAAATTTGTTTCTAAACTTGATTCGTTTTTAGGGGGTTTTTGCGTTTCGATTTTTAAAAGAATTCCGAAATTTTTCTTTAAAAAGTTCGATATTTACGAAATTTCGGAAATTACGAAACAATTACGAAACAATTACGAATCGATTCGTTAATGGCGGACGCGACTGCGCAATACGCTAAAAAACCCTCCAAATGGGACAGGGGGAACTTCTGAAGCTTCCCTCTCCCTCTGTTGTTGACTGTTGGTGTGATAATTATATTTTTTTTCACTGATAAAACAAACAACAACTATAAAACTTGCACCAGACATGCGGAAATAATAACGAAACGATTTCGAAACGATTTCGAAACGATTTCGAAACAATTACGAAACAATTACGAAACGAATTGAAAAATTTGTTTCGATTTTTAGATTACTCCTGCATGGCTCAATATCGGATCGTAAGCTAATTTAAATACAAATTAATAACGAATTACGAAATTAACGAACGAAACCGCCCAGCCCTTATATATATATATATATATATATATATATATATATATCAGCCCACCTCTACAAGAGAGCTCTCTTGCCAAGATTATCGACAGCTTCATCTGACATACAGTGAGCGCACACACTTTTGCCTTCTTTATAAATTGACTTTGGAATGTTGTCTAGCACCCTATCAAACAACAGGAAATGATCCTTTAAAATTTTCCCTCACAATGGACTGGGAGACATGACAGGAGCTTGCATTAGGTCTCCTGGGTCCCTCTTCCAGTTTCTCCCTGATATGACCGGAGCTATCTGTGGGAACAATGCATCTCCCATGTCGCAAGCCAGTCTGACCCTTGCAATGGTCATCATCCCTTTCAAATACCTATTGGATACTTTGGACTAACATCATTGTGTCCACTGGAGCCAAACTATTAAGCCCATCATAAAACTATTGGCAATTGCCACACTGTATTCCTTCCTGATGTTGTTCCTCTCAGGGAAGGATCAAAAGAAATGGACTGATGGTTTAAATGCTCCAATGACAGTTTCCCAAATTTCCTGCTACCACAAAGAGCAAACCAGCAATGATGACAGAGTCCTGAGCCACTAATAATGTGGATCCTAGCTGGACAGTTTCTCAACCAATCAGGCACAGGTGCAGGTGCCTCTAATTGCTGTCAAAATGAAATAAAATGCTCTGTGTTCCCTAATGTGCCGTGGCATGTCAGTTCTGTGGAGGGCTATCTCTGCTGATATTCTCTCTGGCAATTGAGAATAAAGCCTCTGATTTTGCCTTCAGCCCTTCTATGTCTTATCTGGTCCTTTGGAAGCTTGGCACTCCGGGCCCTGAACCACAGTTTTAGAGGAGCTGAAATCATATGACATAATAACACATTAAATCTTATAAAAATAAAACCAAACAGGGCCAGTTTAATATTTCTCCATTAGAAAGAAAACAAGGGTGCCTTTGTATGTGCATGTATCAATCAAGCTTTCAAATCACCTATTGACTTATGGTGATCTGATATGTATCATCTGATTTTCTTCGACAAGGAATACAGAGCAGCGGTTTTGCCTTTTCTTTCTCTGAAAAGAAAAGAGTTGGAAGTCCAACCCCCTGCCAAGAAGCAGGAAAATCGCATTCAAAGGACCCCTGACAGATGGCCTTCTAGCCTCTGTTTAAAAGCCTCCAAAGAAGGAGCCTCCACCACACTCCGGGGCAGAGAAACTTCCACTGTTGAAGAGTTCTCTCTCTCCATGAGGAGGTTCTCCCTAATGTTCAGGTAGAATCTCCTTTCCTGTAGTTTGAAGCCATTGTTCCATTGCATCCTAGTCTCCAGAGCAGCAGAAAACAAGCCTGCTCCCTCCTCCCCAAGACTTCCCTCACCTCTTGATCCATAGCCCTCACCATGTCTTCTGTCTGCCTTCTCTTCTGCAGGATAAACATGCCCAGCTCTTTAAGATGCTCCTCATAGGGCTTGTTCTCAGGACTCTTGATCCTTTGAGTCATCCTCCTCTGTTCCAGCCTATAGTCAACATCTCCCTTCAATTGTGGTGCCCAGAATTGGACACAGTGTGATTCCAGGTAACGTGGTCTGACCAAGGCAGAATAGAATAGAGGAGTAGCATGACTTCCCTGGATCTAGGCATTAAACTCCTATTGATGCAGGCCAGAATCCCACTTGGGTTTTTTTGTTTTTTTTTGGCTGCTACATCACACTCCTGGCTCATGTTTCCCTTCCTCCCCACGAGGTCTCCAAAATCCTTTTCACATGTCCTGCTGTCAAGTCAGGCATTGTCCCCCATTCTGTCTCTTTGTATTTTCTTTTTTCTTCCTAAGTGGAGTCTCTTGCATTTGTTTCTGTTGAACTTAGTTAGTTTTGAACTACAAGAAAGGAGATTCCATCTGAACATGAGGAAGAACTTCCTGATTGTGAGAGCCGTTCAGCAGTGGAACTCTCTGCCCCGGAGTGTGGTGGAGGCTCCTTCTTTGGAAGCTTTTAAACAGAGGCTGGATGGCCATCTGTCAGGGGTGATTTGAATGCAATATTCCTGCTTCTTGGCAGGGGGTTGGACTGGATGGCCCATGAGGTCTCTTCCAACTCTTTGATTCTATGATTCTATGATTTTGGCCAATCATCTCCCTAACCTGTGAAGATAGTTTTGAATTCTGCTCCTGTCTTCTGAGGTATTGGCTCTCCCTCCAAGTTTGGTCCCATATGTAAACTTGATGATCATTCCTTCTAACTCTTCATCATTAATCAAGATCCTGAGCAAGACCGGGACCAGGATGGAAACCTGCTTGTGACACTCCAGTCATCACTTCTTTCCAGAATGAAGAGGAAGCATTGGGGAGGCTCACCCTCTGGGTTCGTTTGCTTAACCAATTACAGATCCACCTAACTGTAGTTTTGCCTAGCCCACATTGAACTAGTTTCCTTGCAGAAAGTCATGGGGGTCCTTGTCAAAGGAATGCCTTCCTGAGATCCAGATATGCTCCATCCACAGTATTCCCTGCATCTACCCAGCTTGTAACTCTATCATAAAAAAGAGATCAGATGCATCTGGCATCATTTGTTTTTGAGAAATCTATGCTGACGATTAGCAATGAGCACATTTATTTCTAAGTGTTTGCAGACCACTTCCTTAACAATCTTTTCCAGAATCTTGCCTGGTATCGATGTGAGGCTGACCGGTAATCGTTTTTCCCTTTTTGAAGATAGATAAGGACCACCTTTGCCCTTCTCCAATCTGCTGGGATCCCATTTTCCAAGAACTCTCAAAGATTTATTTAATTGTCAGTGGTTCTGAAATGACTTCTGCTAGTTCCTTCAATACTCTTGGATGTAGTTAATCTAGCCCTGGGGATTTGAATTTGTTTAGAGCAGCCAGGTATTCCTGGACTACTTGCTTCCCTACTTGTGGTTGGATTTCCCCTAATCCTTCGTCCATGTCGCTGAGGTTGAGGACAGCTTTCTTTGTGTGAGAAGACTGAGACAAAAAAGGCATTAAGCAGTTCCGCCTTTTTTATTTATTTATTTAATCCAAGCATTTGTACCTTGTCCTTCTCACCTCCAAGGGGGGACTTGGGGCAGCTTTACAACAGGCAGCCATTAGATGGCGAACATCAATTAAATTTCAATCATAATTAAAACAACAGTTAAAACACTTCTAAACATTTAAAATTTTAAATTCTGCCAGTTTAAAATCATGACCCAGGATCAGTCCTTTGCCAGTCACATAGGTCATGCTCCTTATCCCCTCTCAACATTACCCCATCGGTATAGGTAACCTCGTGATGTTTTAGTGCCCACATTTCTAATTTACAAAGAGTGAGACCATTTTACAGGCAGCCTTCTCACATTCGCCGAGGGTAGCTGTAAAGGATTCCAGTGAAATTTGGAAACTCCCAGTACAGAGAAAGTGGAAAAAGGCCTCCTGGAGAGCTATTACACTGTTCAACGGAGAAAAAGTTTCGGGCCTGAAAATAGTTGTTCTTTTATGATTTTGGGGTGCTGAAAACGAAAATGACATTTAAAAATGTATATTGGCTCTAGTTTTTATGATATAAGCAATCACGTGATCACGTATGGTTGAAAAAATGCATGTTGCGACTTACACTATGGAAGATTCTAGAATATTCTAGAAAGTTTGATGACGCAGTATTAGTGCCGTGTGCAAAAGCCAGAAAGCCCTATATAAGGCCAGACTTTGAACGGTGAGGGTCAGTCAGTTGAAGACTGAGACAGTATCGTTAAACATCGTTTTACATTGTTCTTTTTACTGTAGTTATGCCTCGCACGTGTGTAAATAAAGCACTATGGAAAAAAGATATCAAGGCCAATGGACTCCGTCAATGCTGTCAGACTACTGCTGGAGCATTGGAAGAGACAATCCTTTCCTTGAATACAAAAGAAAAGTCAAGAGAAGCAAACAGGATATAAACTAAAGTCACGATTAAAGCGACATTTAAACTTTCAGACTTTTCAACTGCATTAGGCCTACTAATATTGCTGCACAAACATAAACAATAGACTAATTAAATAAATATTTCTCATGTATAAACTATTGGCAATATAATTTGACTAAAATTTAGTAAATATTCACAGTTTATATACATGCAGTAAGGTTAGGCACATTATCATAATATTAACGAATTACCTATTGTGGAGAAAATTGAAATAGCTGTTGCATAAAAACCAGAGCCAATTAACACATTTAATTATTATATTTGAATTCAGCATGTTAAATTTATTAAGAAACGGCACATTTCGTTTCCGTAACTGAGAAAAACTGAAAAATTGTAGAACAGTGTTATTAGTTGATACATATCAGCAAAGCTGCCTCCATTGTTGAACAAGTCTAAATGTGGGATTTTTCCCAATATGGATTTGTCCCAATGTGGATTTATATTTCAGATCCTATCCATGCACTACTGCCGGTGGTGGGGAGTGATACCTGTGTCAAGGTGAGCAAGCCATCCTCTAGTCTTACTGCGGAGAGCCTGCAGTGGCCAAAAATCCCACTACTTTTCAGCTTCTTTCCTTTTTAGATACAATCCATCTATTTTTTAATTCTCCAAGAAAGTCCTTTTTCCTGTTTTACAGGGACAGAAGGGGGACTTTTATGTGCAATCTGTATAGCTCTCCAGAAAGCACTTACATTTATGATGTTCATGAAATTTATAGCCAGTTGGCAATGCAGCTCTGTTCAAGCCACAGCGTGGTAGGCTATAACAAGGAAAGCCATGCATTCAAGTGGCATAAAAAGCCCCCCTTTTTGTGCAACTTAGCCTCCTGCCCATCCTTATAAACTCTAACAAGTCTATAACAAGTAGGCAGACTCTCTTTATACCCGGGGGGAAGGGGAGTGGGGTATGGGAAAGCTCCGTATTAGATATGGCTTTGCACAAAACCCACACTTTCCTTCTAATTAAGGTTAAATAGCTCCATGTTTTCTGGACAATTTCATGCTTTCTCCTCCTTGTTCCCCTTCTTAAAAAGGCGGCCTTTAAAAGGGCATCACTAATTGGTGTCTGGTTCACAGCACACACTATGCATGCTTTGATAGTTGGTTTGACTGCCTTTCCCCATCGATAAAACTTACCTTAAGCCTGCTAATGGGCACCGCGTGTCCTGTCGCAGGACAAGAGAGCACCCAGAGATATCATCTTCTAGCACTTGAGGATAAGGCAGGCTGACCTAAGGGCACAAAACTAAGCATGCCACCTATGTGGTAATTTGGGAATGGGTGGGAAGTAGGGCTGGGCGGTTTTGTTTCGTAATTTCGTAATTCGTTAAAAATTCGTTTTTTGTTTTTTTTTGGTTACGAAGCGATAACGAACCATTCAGGAGCATCTAAAAAACGAAACGAATTTTTCAATTCGTAACGTAATTGCTTCGTATTCGTTTCGTATTCGTTTCGAAATCGTTTTGTTATTATTTTCGCACATCTGGGGCAAGTTTTATAGCTGTTGTTTGTTTAATCAGTGAAAAAAAATTATAAATATCACACCAACAGTCAACAACAGAGGGAGAGGGAAGCTTCAGAAGTTCCCCCTGTCCCATATGGAGGTTTTTTAGCATATTGCGCGGTCGCGTCCGCCATTAACGAATCGATTCGTAATTGTTTCGTAATTGTTTCGTAATTGTTTTGTAATTTCCGAAATTTCGTAAATATCGAACTTTTTTAAAGAAAAATTTCGGAATTCTTTTAAAAATCGAAACGCAAAAACCCCCTAAAAACGAATTGTGGTTGTTTCAATTCAAATTGAATGACATCAAGGGGACTTTGTCTCTGATCTTAACGTAAAATGGCAGTAATATTTCTGGTCACTGAGAAATAGCACAGGAATCATCACTTTTCATTAGTTGGGAACAATTTTAATGCAATTTAACTCATTTATTGTGGCAGGAGCTTTTGTTGTTCAAAGCCCATTTCATCAGATGCCTAAGTATTATGCACACCTGTTTGTTCATCCATTCCTCATCCCTGTTGGAAATAGGTGTTTTGTGTAGCTTCCATCATTCCCTACTGTGAAAATGATTGACATGCTGTTCATCCTGATCTAAACAGATATGAATAAAATAAATTGGGATATAGTGGCCAATGAATGGGATACACATTCACCTGATCCAACTGTTCAAGGACAGTGAGTTGCTTGGGGAATTAAGAGTACAAGAGAGGCACACTATTTATTTATTTATTTATTTATTTATTTATTTATTTAGAACTTTTATATACCGGTCTTCTCACCTCCAACAAGGGACTCAGGCCAGTTTACAACAAGGGGGTTCATACACAATAGTTTAAAAACATCACATCAATAATACACTAATATAAACACATTAAAGTACTATCATATAATTATATAAAGCCAAGTCATTAGCATAAAAATCACTATTCATCCCCATCCGTCCGTGTGGTCAAAAGCCATTGCCTCACTCATCAAATGCCAGTGTCCAAAGCCAGGTTTTCACCAACTTTCTAAAGGTCAGGAGGGAAGGGGCAGTTCTAATCTCCAATGGGAGAGAGTTCCAGAGCTGAGGGGCCAACACCGAGAAGGCCCTGTCCCTCGTCCCCACCAGACGCGATTGCGAAGATGGTGGGATCGAGAGCAGGGCCCCTCCAGAAGATCTTAACAACTTTGACGGTTCATAGGGGAGAATCCGTTCGGACAGGTAAACTGGGCCGGAGTCGTTTAGGGATTTATAGGTCAACACCAGCACTTTGAATTGTGCTCAGAAGCTAATTTGAGCCAGTGGAGCTGGCGCAACAGAGGAGTTGTATGCTCCCTGTACCCCGCTCCTGTTAGTAATCTGGCTGCCGCTCGTTGGACTAATTGCAGCTTCCGGGCAGTCTTCAGAGGCAACCCCACGTAGAGAGCGTTGCAGTAGCCTATACGGGATGTAACCAGAGCGTGGACCACCATGGCCAAGTCAGACTTCCCAAGGTACAGGCGCAACTGGCGCACAAGTTTTAATTGTGCAAAAGCTCCCCTGACCACCTGGGGTTCCAGGCTCAGCGATGAGTCCAGAATCACTCCCAAGCTGCGAACCTGTGCCTTCAGGGGGAGTGTAACCCCGTCGAGCACAGGCTGTAACCCTATGCCCTGTTCGGCCTTTCGACTGACCAGGAGTACCTCTGTCTTGTCTAGATTTAGTTTCAATCTGTTGGCCCTCATCCAGGCCGTTACAGCGGCCAAGCACCGGTTCAGGACTTGAACAGCCTCCTTAGTAGCAAGTGGAAAGGAGTAACAGAGTTGGACATCATCTGCGTACAGATGGCACCGAACCCCGAAACTCTGGATGATCTCTCCCAATGGCTTCATGTATATGTTAAACAACATAGGAGACAGTACTGAACCCTGGACTCCACAGTACAATGGCCGTGGGGTCAAGAAGGAGTCCCCTAGCAACACCTTCTGGGAACGGCCCTCAAGGAAGGACTGGAGCCACTGCAAAACAGTACCCCCAAGGCTCATTCCCGCGAGGCGTCCCAGAAGGATACCATGGTCGACGGTATCGAAGGCCGAAGAGAGGTCCAGCAGAACCAACAGGGACACACTCCCCCTGTCCAGTTCCCGGCGAAGATCATCCACTAAGGCAACCAAGGCTGTCTCAGTACCATGTCCCGGCCTAAAGCCAGACTGCGCCGGATCCAGATAATCTGTGTCTACCAAGAAATCCTGGAGTTGCGAGGCCACCATACGTTCCAGGACTTTGCCCAAATAGGGAAGATTGGAAACTGGCCGATAGTTGATGAATTGAGTGGAGTCCAGTGATGGCTTTTTCAACAGCAGTTTTATAACAGCTTGTTTTAAGCTGGCTGGAATATTGCCTCCCCGAAGGGAGGTATTAACCACCACCTTTACCCACCCTGCCAAACCCCCTCTGGCTTCCTTTATCAGCCAGGATGGGCAGGGGTCTAGGATGCATGTGGTAGACCTCACTTCCCCAAGAATCCTATCGACATCCTCGAGTTGAACAGATTGAAATGAATCCATCAAAACTGGACAAGCAGGTGCTCATGTTACATCCTCAGAGACTGCCGTTAACATGGTGTCAAAGCCTGCAAGGATCAAAGCGACTTTGTCCGCAAAGTACTGAGCAAAGGCTTCGCAGCGGGCTGCCGAGTCGTCAGGGGACCCATCCTGGAAGGTGGGTTTCAACAACCCTCTGACTACCCGAAACAACTCTGCCGGACGGTTCCTTGCCGACGCAATATTAGCCAAATAGAAGGAATTTTGTGCAGCCTCTATTGCCGCGCCATACGCCCTTGAGTAAAAGCATAGGCGTGTTCGGTTTGACTCGCTAGGCTTTTTCCGCCACACGCTCTCTAGCCACCTCTTTGTGGCTAGCCACTATGGCTTTGCCCATTAACTAGGGGATACTGGGATAGGGCACTAAGGATCTTATCAGATGACAGTAGGGGGCAGGGATCGTTTCATGCAGTAAAGAGAGGAATCATGAACAGACGGGATCTTCCAGTCTTCCGCTGCCTTGTTTCATGGCTTTTCATCTCATCAGATGTATTGAGCTGCTTCCCCGTAGGCTCCCTATATCTTCCGCATCACACAGTGCCAAGAAGTCTCTGCCCCCCCCCCCCCCGGGTGTGTTTTTTTTGTTTTGTTTTGTTTTTAGAAAAGTATTTCTGCTGATGAGCCACATCTTAAAATTTCTATAATATCCAGACAGGAATCCTTTCAAAGGACTGCGTATGTATCACAACAGGAAATAATAGCAAAAGGTCCTTTAATATTTATGACCACTTGGATTTGGAGTTCTTACATGGGCATCTCAAAATAAAAACAGACTCCATTACTATCAGATTACATTTTGAAATACAATAATAGGATAGGAGTGCAATAAGTGAGCCAAGTAATTTTTTGGAAAACCATTAAAGAACTTCAGAGTAAACAATAATACATTTAAACCAATCGGCAAAGGAAAACCACCCGTTCTCTCAGTTCTCCAGTGCATCTATTTTGTAATATCTGTCATTTCTAATTTTTTAAAAAAAGAGATTTGTGATGGAGTAATCATGCATTTATATAAACAGGGATGGCAGCTCACTGCTCTAAGGACCATCCATCGGAACGCCCTTCTTCACCAAGCCAAGTGCTGAAATGGGGCAGAGACTGTCATGGACATCATCACATCATTTGGAGACAAAATAACGGATCCTCCATGCTGTTTTTGCTAATGTCACAATTTATCTCCATGATCACAGATCAGCCAAAAATTAACGATAGACCTGCAGTTCTGTGAGCGGGGGGGGGGGGGGGGGGGGGGGGGGGGGGGGGGAGAGAGAGAGAGAGAGAGAGAGCGGCGACCAGAAGGAAGTACGGTTGCGTCGTCTGATGGCAGCCGTGACTTCCTGTTATTTATAGTGACAGTGAAATGGAGGGGATTGTCCATCTGATGAGGTCGGAGGAAACTACCTCTCCTACTTAGCATCAATTCAAGGTGGACACCAACCTGATCTCATCCATCAACCAGAGAAAGTGCAAACGCTCAGTTCTGTCTGCCTATTGCTCTGAGACTGAAGAAGCAAGGCGGAGGAAGAAACCCCCCTCCCTCTAATATTGATAGGCCAAAGGAACAAGAGCCATCGATTGCTAAGCAACAACGCCAGCTGTGGAAGTTCAGTCTCAGTCAAGCAGGATATCAATGCTCTCTTAGTCTTTTTCTAGTTTTGGGAAACTGGGTTCCCACTTTTATGTTTTTTAGAAATTCTTTTCCATTGTGCATCTTTTTTTTTTCCTTTGTAGTTTTCCAGCTTAATGCAACAGTCTGACTTTGACATCTTTGTATGAGTATGGCAATACAAGTGCAAATGTGGTGACCTGGATGTGGGATGCATGAGTGTCCTCCCCAGCTTCCCGCACTTCAGTCAAAACCCTCAGCAAAACATCAGGATAACTCCTCCCAGATTAGTAAGTCCAGACAGTCAGGAAGAGAGTATAGCAATGCAGAGGTGTGCAACAAAAGAAAAGAACAAAAGCACACAACGCTACATAGCAATGATAAGGTCAGCTTGGAAACCCATCCAAAGAAACACTAAAAAGTTTGTTAAGTTCACTGAGAAGGAATAGCTATGGTAAAAGAAAATGTTCCAGAAACTGGTAGAACATTAAGCCCTCCATATTTACGAGTTTGACTTTTGCAAATTTGATTATACTCAGATTTGATTCTCACTAGCAATCCCTGCAGCATCTAGCGCAGTGGTTCTCAACCTTCCTAATGCTGTGACCCCTTAATACAGTCCCTCATGTTGTGGTGACCCCCAACCATAATATTGTTTTTGTTGCTACTTCATAACAGTCATTTTACTACTGTTATAAATCATAATGTAAATATCTGATATGCAGGATGTATTTTCATTCACTAGACCAAATTTGGCACAAATACCCAATATGCCCACATTTGAATACTGGTGGGTTTAGGGGGGAGAATGATTGATTTCGTCATTTGAGAGTTGTAGTCGCTGGGATTTATAGTTCACCTATAATCAAAGAGCATTCTGAACTCCACCAGCGATGGATTTAAACCGAACTTGGCACACAGAACTCCCATGACCAACAGAAAACACTGGGAGGGTTTGGTGGGTATTGACCTTGAGTTTGGGAGTTGTAGTTCACCTATATCCAGAGAGCACTGTGGACTCACGCAATGATGGATCTGGACCAAACTTGGCACAAATATTCAATATGCACAAATGTGAACACTGGTGGAGCTTGGGGAAAATAGACCTTGACTTTTGGGAGTTGTAGTTGCTAGGATTTATAGTTCATTACAATCAAAGAACATTCTGAACTCCACCAACGATAGAATTGGCTCAAACTTCCACATGGAATCCCCATGACCATCAGAAAATACTGTGTTTTCTGATGGTCTTTGGCGACCCTCTGACACCCCTTCGCGACCCCCTCAGGGGTCCCGACCCCCAGGTTGAGAAACACTGCTCTAGCACAACTCTATGATCTTGGAGGATTTAGAAATTCCTATAGAGATCAGCTCTGTGGTCCTCCATTGTGATTCTATCCAGTTGAAGTTAGAGACAGATTTCTAGAGAAGTGTTCTCTCGGGTAAAAAATCATTAATTTCTTTATTCATGGCCTTCCACTTTCATGAGGGTCCTGTACTCCTAACTCCAGCAAATGAAGAAGGCTGATTGCAATCCAACAAATCAACCCAAAATAAAACCTTCGTCGACATCCATCGATCATTGTGAGTACTGTACCTTAACTCTCTCTCTCACACACACACACATATATAAAATCTCCTTCTCTTAGTAGAATGGTGAAACACAAAAGCATAGTCTGTCCTGGGAGAACGTAAAAGAAGTACTAACCTGCTCTACTTTCCCCACCGCTTAGAGTCTGTTTAAATTCCAACAAGTTAAACATGAGCCAACAATGTGATGTGGTGGCAAAAAAAGCCAAGGGGATTTTGGCCTGCATCAATAGGAGCATAGTGTCTAGATCCAGTCATGCTACCTCCCTATTCTGCCTTGGTTAGACCACATCTGTGTCCAATTCTGGGCACCACAATTGAAGGAAGATGTTGATAAGCTGGAATGTGTCCAGAGGAGGGCAACTAAAATGATCAAGGGTCTGGAGAACAAGTCCTATGAGGAGTGGCTTAAAGAGCTGGGCTTGTTTAGCCTGAAGAAGAGAAGGCTGAGAGGAGACATGAATAGCTATGTATAAGTATGTGAGATGAAGTCATAGGAAGGAGGGAGCAAGCTTGATTTCTGCTGCCCTGGAGACTAGAACGCAGAATAATGGCTTCAAGCGACAAGGAAGGAGATTCCATCTGAATATTAGGAAGAACTTCCTGACTGTGAGAGCTGTTCAGCAGTGGAACTCTCTGCCCTGGAGCATGGTGGGGGCTCCTTCTTTGGAGGTTTTTAAACAGAGGCTAGATGGCCATCTGTCGAGGATGCTTTGAATGCAATTTCCTGCTTCTTGGCAGAATGGGGTTGGTCTGGATGGCCCATGAAGTCTCTTCCAACTATGATTCTATGATTCTATGGTGGAACTTCTCCTGTTTTCCAGGAATTCATAAGTATGATTGGCAGTGGTTCTGAAATTTCTTCTGTCTCTTCTTTTAATACACTTTATAGAATCATAGAGTTGGAGGGACCACCAGGGTTATCCAGCCCAACCCCCTGACATGCAGGAACACACAATCAAGGCACCCCTGACAGATGGGCATCCAGCCTCTACTTTAGAGAAGGGGACTATACCACATTCTCTCTGGCTTGGAAGTCTGCAGTAAAACCTCACAATGATGTCCCTGTTGCTCCTTCCCAACTTAATTTTTACCCAGAAACTCACAACCCATTTTCCAGGATTTATGCCATGGATTACCTCAAGTGTGTATTTCTGATATGCAATGCTGCTCTTCCTTCTTTCCTGTTTGGTCTATTTTTCAGAAATAGAATATTGCTACATTCCAATAATGAGACTCCTCCCACCAGGTTTCAGCAATGCCAATTACATCATGTTTGCTTTACTGTATTAAGGGTTTGAGTTCTTCTTGTTTGTTTCCCACTTGCTACAAATATCCACATTCCTGGCAAGAACACAAACATACCACAGCTGTTGCTGATGACTACATGAACTCCCTCATTTTTAGCAGAATTAAGTAGAGAATGGAACAGAAATCTGGGCCTCCTCTGCTAAAAACTCATGCCAAACACTCCTGTTTCTCTTGCGTGTTTATACCGAGCTCTGCAAACTGATGTTATAGCTGTACAGAGAACTATATATACCAGGCATGGGCCAACTTCAGCCCTCCCTCCAGGTGTTTTGGACTTCAACTTCCACAATTCCTAACAGCCTCAGGCCCCTTCCTTTTCTCCCTCAGCCGTTTAAGCGGTGGTGGGGTATAAATAAAGTATTATTATTATTATTATTATTATTATTATTATTATTATTATTAGCTGTTCAGCGGGGGACATGAGAGAAGCCTCCTCGCAGGATTGCAAGACATCCGGGCGTCCCCTGGGCAACTTCTTCGTAGACAGCTGATTCTCTCACTCCAGAAGCGACCAGAAGCGCAGAAGCGACTTGCAGCATGCAAGCAAGCAAGCAAGCAAAACAACCAAGGGACCTTTTCAGGACCAACCATGACAATAATCTCAATCGACATTGAAGGCATGTCAGCTGCCAAAGAACAACTGCTCTATGAACTGTGCCAAGATAAGAAATGTGATGTGATGTGTGTCCAAGAAACACACAGGGATGAATAACAGAAATGGGCAAAAGTTCCAGGAATAGTCTTAGTAGAGGAAAGACCACATGCGCAGTATGGAAGCGCTGTGTTTGTCAAACCAGGCCTTCAAGTCAGTAGTGCCCACAACACTGAAGAAAACAACATCACCATCACCTCTGTGTACAAGCCCCCAAATGAAGAGTTTTGTTTCTCCTCCCCCGAGAACTTTGATAGGCACCAAAGGGCCTATCAAATTGGTGAATTTAACAGCCATAGCCATGTATGGGGCTATGCTCAAGAGGATAAAAATGGAGAGGCTGTCCTCTTCTGGTCTGAACAGCACAAACTATCACTCATTCACGATAGTAAGCTTCCACCATCCTACAACAGCTGGAGATGGCACCGAGGTTATAACCCAGACCTCTTATTTGTGAGCGACAGCATTGTACAGCAATGCACTAAATCAGTGGGACCACCAATCCCAAACACACAGCACCGACCAATAGTATGCCAACTGTTTCCCAGGCCCCAGGAAGTTCGATTGAAACGAAGATTCAACTTCAGAAAGGCAGATTGGACTAAATTCTTAGACATGTTAGATGACATGATCATATCGGTCGTGCCAATCCCTGAGGAATACGAGCACTTCATTGAAATAGTGAAAACCTGCTCACGGGCTTCTATACCGAGAGGCTGCAGAACCCACTACCTTCAGGGCATTACTCCTGAAACAGCTGCCTTGTTGGAAAACTATTACAGGCTCCATAACAAAGACCCATTTAGTGAGCAAACCCTTCAGGCAGCGCAGAGCATTGTGTCCTCCATCTCTGAAGCCAAGAAAGAACAGTGGATCAAGCTGATCACAGAGGTCGACATGGGCAGGAGCAGCCAGAAGGCGTGGAGGCTGCTAAGACGGTTGAGCAATGACCCTTTACAAACTAATACCCATGCCAACATAAAGGCAGATCAGATAGCACACCAACTCTTGAAGAATGGGAAACCCAACCTTGCCACCAAAGTAGGAAAGAAACCAATAGCCAGACAATCAGAGATTGAGAACAACAACCTTCATGAACCCTTTACATCTACTGAATTGGACATGGCTCTCAGTAAATGTAAAAATGGCAAAGCAGCTGGCCTCGATGATCTACGGATGGAACAAATCAAGAACTTTGGCCCAAAAGCAAGGTGCTGGCTGCTGGAACTGATGAACAACTGCACCGCATCCTGTCAGATCCCCCAAATCTGGAGGAAAGCAAGAGTCATCGCCATCTTGAAACCAGGCAAAGACCGCAATGATCCAAAAAGCTATAGACCAATCTCCCTGTTGTGCCACCTCTACAAAGTTCTGGAGAGACTTATCTTGCATAGAATTATGGAAAACATAGACCCATGTCTGATCCCACAGCAAGCTGGCTTCAGGAAAGTCAAAAGCTGCACATCGCAAGTGCTGAACCTGACTCAGCACATAGAAGATGGCTTTGAAAGGCAGCAGATCACCGGAACTGTCTTCATAGACCTGTCAGCGACTTATGATACTGTAAACCACTGCCTCTTCCTGAGAAAAATGTATAATATCACAAAGGACTGCCACCTCACCCACCTTATAGGAAAGCTGCTACAAAACAGGAGCTTTTTTGTTGAGTTCCAGGGCCAGAGAAGCAGATGGCAGAAACAGAAGAACAGCCTGCCTCAGGGGAGTGTGCTTGCTCCGTCCATGTTCAACATTTACACAAATGACCAGCCACTGCCAGAAGGGACAGAGAGCTTCATCTATGCTGATGATCTTGCCATTACTGCTCAAGCAGGGAGCTTTGAGATGGTAGAACAGAAGCTATCCGAAGCTCTAGGTGCTCTTACTGCCTATTACAGAGAAAACCAGCTGATCCCTAATCCATCTAAAACACATACATGTGCTTTTCGCCTTAAGAACAGACAAGCATCCCAAGCTCTGAGGATTACCTGGGAAGGAATCCCACTGGAGCATTGCAACACACCCAAATACCTGGGAGTCACTCTGGACCGTTCTCTGCCCTACAAGAAGCACTGCTTGAATATCAAGCAAAAAGTGGGTGCTAGAGCCAATATCATACGAAAGCTGACTGCCACAACCTGGGGATCACAACCAGACACAGTGAAGACATCTGCCCTTGCGCTATGCTACTCTGCTGCTGAGTATGCATGTCCAGTGTGGAACACATCTCATCACGCTAAAACAGTGGATGTGGCTCTTAATGAGACATGCTGCACCATCACAGGGTGTCTCCGCCCTACATCACTGGAGAAACTACACTGTCTAGCTGGTATTGCACCACCTGACATCCTCCGGGAAGTAGCGGCCAATAGTGACAGGACCAAGGCAGTGACATCTCCAGCTCATCCCGTTTTGGTATGAGCCACATGCACAATGGAGGACCTCCTTGCAGCAACACCAGAGGCACTCCAAGTGGCCAGATACTGGTCAAAGGACATTTAATCAACTACCAAGCTTGCAAATGTTGTGTTTTGTCTGTCTGTCTGTTTGTTTGTTTGTTTGTTTGTTTGTTTTGTTAAAAATGTAATACAAATGTCTGGTTGCTCCTGACATGATAAATAAATAAATAAAATAGCTGTTCAATGCCTTTATGAACCTTATGCCTTCACTTA
This sequence comes from Anolis sagrei ordinatus, assembly GCF_025583915.1. NCBI lineage: Eukaryota > Metazoa > Chordata > Lepidosauria > Squamata > Anolidae > Anolis > Anolis sagrei. The sequence goes on from NW_026847771.1 coordinate 46,895,248, forward strand.
TGAACCCCATGTGACAAGGACCAATCTTTCCCCAAACCTGCATGCTCCCCATTCCTTTTATGAACCCTGTATATGCCCCATATCCCCAATTATTATATGTATGTCTGTATAAAATATTGAGCAAGGTGACCTTTTTATGAACTGTGACCAGCACCCCAGGACCCAGGTATTGCAAGACATTCTGGGTCTTCATTCTTAATGGACTTTCAGAACTCTCAAATGAGAGACTCCCCCCTGAGCACACAGAGGACTGGGCGACTTGGAAGGCGCTGAACAGACTGCGCTCTGGCACCATGAGATGCAGAGCCAACCTTCAGAAATGGGGCTACAAAGCGGAATCCTTGACATGCGAGTGTGGAGAAGAGCAAACCACTGACCACTGCTGCAATGCAACTTGAGTCCTGCCACATGCACAATGGAAGACCTCCTTGCAGCAACACCAGAGGCACTCCAAGTGGCCAGATACTGGTCAAAGGACATTTAATCAACTACCAAACTCACAAATTTTGTATTTTGTCTGTTTGTTTGCTTTGTTCTGTTAGAAATGTAATATAATTTGACTGGTTGTCTTGACACGACAAATAAATAAAACTCTCAAGCATGGCCCCTTTTCTTGGACCTTGGAGGGTCAATGACTGGGCCACCTGAGTATCGGGGACCTGTGGACATGCTAATCATTCTTCACAAAGGACATTTCCCCACCCGTGAGGAGAAGGGGATGTTGCAGTTCCTCCAACAATGATGTTCCCCTCCCCAGAAGAATTGATCCCCAGATCCTATCAAGAAACCAGTATCACTGCACTTTTGGACAATGGGCTGGCTCTGAGGAGCCAGACAGAAATGTTATTTCAAAACTCTGTGTCAATAGCTAGGTTGGGCTTCAGTGCTTACAGCAATTGCCTAGATCGCCTATCAATAGGGTTCGGTATGGGCTACTCATAATCTCATCATCAAGCAACTATTTTCCTTTGTTTGTCCTTGTACATCATTGGCTGAGTGGCTGAATGGGGGCTCGGGCTCCCATTGGATGAACCGCACCAGTCCCCAGCCGCTCCTCCTGGCTCGCTGACATCACAGCCAATCACAGTGAAGCCAGCTCAGGGGGAGGGCATGAACATTTTGAATGGAAAAGCTGTATATATTATCTAATTTTCTGTACTGGGGCATGCTGGCTCCTTTAGGAGAATACTGCAGTCATCATCCTTTCAAACTGGAACAGAAAATACACTTCGGTGGACTTGCTTCATCCTGGTGAGATTTATTGGGAAAAGGGAAACTTTTATTGGTGCTTATGGTCGCGCCAGGCACAGCAAACCCTCCTTTTGGGTCTTCGCCAGTCTCTGCTCAGACAGGACCCCCTAAATCCATGTACTGCTTCATAACCATTCTGATTAGAATGGTGAAAGGGTGAATCTATCCCATGAGAACTTAAAAGACACACCAAGCCACTCAACTCTCTTTATCACAGCGTGACTTCTAGCTTTTTAAATGCCTGGCCTGGCCTGGAGAATGGCAGGCGCAGTTAGGAGGAATGCCTGGCCCTCGACAGCCGTGCTGACATGAGTCTCAGCATTTGCACAGGTCATGTCAAAATCTCATAATGCCTTTGACTTACACATCTGACCAATTCATGCACAAAGATCTATGGCATTTGTCCAAGCCAGTCACTCATTATCCAACCCATGCCCATTCCCCCAAGGTAGCATGCTACAAATTACAGCCAAGCTTTGGGTGTCCTTTTCTCATCCATCTACCTGCTCAATTTTATTTTTCAAGCCTTTTCCACTTAGTGGTTCTTGAAACTTGGTACAGCCACCTCCTTGAGAACTAAGGCGAAATGCAAAAACCACATTTTGGTGGCTCTAAACAATGGATAAACAGCACACCTGCTTGGGGAAAAGTTCATTTAAATAGTGTTTCCAGTGTTGCTCTCAGCAGTTAACAGGTGTGAATTGGTAGCTGCTAGCATGCCTCTTTCACAGCCCAGCTTTTTCTTTGGTTCCTGCTGCTTACCTTGCTTGTTCCTGGCTGCCAGACAAGTCAATTTTCCCTTTGCTGAAAAAATGCTCAAATATCTTTGCTGATTCTGCCATGGCATCTCTTCTGCCTTTATTGAAAAGGAAAACAGTGTTATCTATTGTGATATGTTTGAGAGAGTTTCTCAAACATATCACAATAGATAACGCTGACAACTAGCAAATTGATACATTTTGCTAACTGTGATGGTTTGATTAGTTTGGTTACAATCAGTGAACCAAACTAATTAAAAGTGCTAAGCAATAGAACTACTAGCACTGCTAGCTGAGAAAACCAGCACTTCAACAACAGGGAAGCAGAGCTTGGGTGGTCACTAAGGTCACATCCAGACTAACTAAAATAAACCATTCTTTCTGATTTTATTTTAGTGATTCATTCACATTTTGTTTATCACAGATTGTTTTCTCTCCTAGTGTGTTATGTTATTGAGGGGCTTTTTCCTTTTTCTTCCTCCCCCTCCCCCCCCCCCTTCTTTTTTCCTTCTCCTTCTTTCCCTCTTCCCCCTTTCCTTCTTTTCTTTCCCTTTCTTTCCCCCCTTTTTTTCTTTTCTTCTTTCCTTCTCCTTTCCTGCTCCTTCCCTTTTCTTTCCTCCCTCTCCTCCCCCTTTTTTTTTTCTTTTTCCCCTCTCCCCTCCCCCCTTCTTCTTTTTTCCTTCTCTTTCTTCTCTTCCTCCTTTTCTTCTCCTCTTCTTCTTTTTCCTCTTCTTTTCTCTCCTTTTTTTTTTCCCCCCCTTTTTCTTTTTCTTTTTTTTTTTTTTCTTTCCTCCTCTTTTTTTTCTTTTTCCCTCCTTCCTCCCTTTTTTCTTTTCTTTCTCTTTCCTTTTCTCTTTCCTTCCCTTTCTCTTTTTTCTTTTCCTCCCTCCTTTCCTTCTCCTTCCCTTTTTCCCCTCCCTTTTTTCTTCCTCCTTCCCCCCTCCCTCTCTTTTTTCTCCCTCCCCCCCTTTCTCTTTCCTTCTCTCCCTTTCTCCCCCTTTCTTTTCCCCCCCCCCCTTTCCCTCCTCTCTTTCCCCCTTTTTCTTCCTTTTTTTTTTTTTCCTTTTTTTCTTTCCTTTCCTTCCCCTCCCCTTCTTCTCCTCTTTTCCCCTCTCTTTCCCCCCCTCTCTTTTCTTCCCTCCTTCCCCCCCCTCCCCCCTTCCCCCCCCCCTCCCTTCTCCCCCCCCCTTCCCCCCCCCCCTTCCCCCCTTTTCTTCCCCTTCTCCCCCCCTTCCCCTTCTTTTCCCCCCCCCCCTTTTCCCCCCTGTCATATATGTTTGTACCTTGTGGGGTGTGTTATGAGCATGGGGAGAACCCCCGCCCCAAAGAAAAAACAAAGAAAGAAAAAAGAAAAAAAAATTTTGAGTAGATATTGGTACCTTGTGGGTTGTGTTATGGGCATGGGTATTTTGGTTAAGTTTCGTTGGTTTTTTGAGTTTTGTTGTTTTGCGTTTTGTGAGTGTGTTGTTGTGTTGTTTTTCATTTTGAGTAGATATGTTTGTACCTTGTGGGTTGTGTTATGGGCATGGGATATTTTGGTTAAGTTTCGTTGGGGGATTTTTGAGTTTTGTTGTTTTGCCGTTTTGTGAGTGTGTTGTTGTGTTGTTTTTCATTTTGAGTAGATATGTTTGTACCTTGTGGGCTGTGTTATGGGCATGGGAATTTTGGTTAAGTTTCGTTGGGGGGTTTTTGAGTTTTGTTTCCTCGTTGGATGCCCCTAACAAATTTATATATATAGATGTGTTGGAATTCATGTCACGGAAGACATTCCCTAGCTAACCCTTAAATGACCTTCAATGACTCACTAACAATACCTTTGGTCTTAGCTGGAGGAAGCCTTTGGTCTGAGCTGGAAGAAGAGATATCTGCATATCTATGCCCTAGTCCAGGTGTCCTCAAACTTTTAAAACAGAGGGCCAGGTCAACGTCCCTCAAACTGTTGGAGGGCTGGATTATAATTTGAAAAAAAAACATGAATGAATTACTATGCACACTGCACATATCGTATTTGTAGTGCAAAAAACCCACTTAAAACAATATAATAATTAAAGTGAATAACTATTTTAACAAATATAAACTTATTAGTATTTCAGTGGGAAGTGTGGGCCTTCTTTTGGCTGATGAGATATGATGTTGTTGTTATGTGCTTTCAAGTCGTTTCAGACGTAGTGAGGGCCGGGTAAATGACCTTGGAGGGCCGTATCCGGCCCCCGGGCCTTAGTTTGAGGACCCCTGCCCTAGTCTGAAGATCAATAATCTTATTATATTGAACTTATTTCTAACATCTTAAAATGTACCCTTTCTATATAATCTTTGACTCACTTAGGGGACCCCCATGGACTGAGTCCTTCGGGTGTCCTCATGTGTTTTATTAGTGTGCTGTGTTTTATGTTTCACAAAAACCTCTTTCATGGCATCATAGAATCATAGAGTTGGAAGAGACCTCATGGGCCATCCAGTCCAACCCCCTGCCAAGAAGCAGGAATATTGCATTCAAAGCACCTCTGACAGTTGGCCATCTAGCCTCTGTTTAAAAACCTCCAAAGAAGGAGCCTCCACCACACAAGTCAAACCCACATTTTGGACTTTAGGAGAGCTGATTTCTAAAAAATGAAGGAAACACTGAGCAGCATTCCGTGGACACAGATACTAAAAGACAAGGGTGCCTCTCTCTTCTGCTTTGGTCAGACCTCTTTACCTGGAATAACACTGTATCCAGTTCTGGGCACCACAGTTCAAGAGAGATATTGACTCTAAGCTAAAAGAGCGACATTTGAGGGTGACTAAAAAGACCAATGGTCTGTAGACCTTGAATCCCTATGAGGAGCAACTTAAAGAGCTGGGTCTGTTTAGCCTTTAGAAGAGAAAGTTGTGAAGAGAGATGAGAACCATGGATAAATATGTGAAAGGGTGTCATAAGAAAGAGGGAGCAAGGGTTCCTTTCTGCTGCCCTGGAGACTAGGCCTCAATGGAGCCATGGGTTCAAATCCCAGGAAAGGAGATGCCAATGAACATTGGAAAGAACTTCCTGACCATAAGACGAGCTATTCAGCAGTGGAGCTCTCTGCCCCAGAGTCTGGTGGAAGCACCTTCCTTGGAGGCTTTTAAGCAGAAACTGGGTGGCCATCTGGCAAAGATACTTTGTGCTTTTCCTGCATGGCAGAAGGGGGTTGGACTAGATGGCCCATGTGGTCTCTTCCAACTCGATGATTCTATGATTCTATGATACAGTACTTACATTGATCCAAGTTTTTGGGGTAGACTTTTTGACTAAAATGTCCACGTTCTACGGATACACCAGAACTAATCTCATTACACCATGGCTTCTTAAATACCAGAAAATTTTATACCACCCTGTTGCTCTCAGATTCTAGTACTACAGTAACTTACAGTGTTGCTACATTCTGCACTGCTGCAATTAAAAATCGATGGATGATATTCGACCACGCAGGGCAGCACCCTGACAAGAACGCAGCTGGAGCAAGCTGTTGCAGCCGAGGTGCTGCTGGTCTTGTAATGTGCCCCCCTCTCTCCCTCTAGTGCTGCCCTAGTGTTTTGACCCCTCCTATCAGACCCCCCTCCCCAGTCCCATACCTGTTATGCCAGCTGTGTCTTTAAACAGTGTTTTCAAAACTGTTTTCTAATCTTTTTTATGACTGCCTCTCTAGGGAACTGTGTTTTCCCTTCTTCCCAGGGAGTTTGTGCCCACTTTGCACTGGTCATGGACCATAATAAAGTGTTGTTGTAGTTGTTGACTAACATGTCTAGACTTCTAAATGAGTACCTGTCACGTCTACAGCACTCAATTCTGTTTTCCACATGTAAGTCCACTTGTGAAGATGTTAAGTTCCATGCTGAATTCCAACTTATGACTCCTGACAATATCATTTCTTGAGATTCTGCAGCATGATCAGAGTTAAATTCAAAACACATTTAACTGATCAAAGTTAAAGCAAAAACAATGCTGTGGCCATTGAAGTTCTAAAGTGAATGACTGATTCTGGTTCCCTCTGAGTTTTGCACACCTAGGCCTGAGTCCCCTTCAGGGGAGATAAAGTGGGGTATAAATAAATATAATAAATATCATCATCATCATCATCATCATCATCATCATCATCATCATCATCATCTTCAGTCTATAACATGCCAAGCAACACTCACTTTCTCTTATATCTTACACTGTCTTTCCCTTCCCATCACTCTTAAGGAAACCTCCAGTGATGCCAAATGATAGACTTAAATGTAAAAGGCAAAGTAACAAAGAATGCACATGAAAGGTTGTATGCCAAGTCATGACAGGCTATGACTGCCCTTCATTACACAGCAACTCTCCAAGATACTTTGATAGAGAGTGAGAAAGAGAGAGAAATGTTTGCTTTTAGCACACCCTCTCTCACTCACTCTCTCTCTCTCTCTCTCTCTCTCACACACACACACACATATTTGCACATCTGGATGATCTTTCTCCTTGCCCTTTTAACAGGTTGGCAGGCAGACAGCACCCTAACTAAAGGGTAAAAAGAATGGGCTGAACATTATACTCTGCTGAACTATGATATTCTGGATTACCAAAGGCAACCTTTAAAAATAATTAATTATATGAGTTGGAAGCAATGTCAAATAGTCTTTCTGCTGCTCGACTCAGAGCTGATTATGAGCAGAGATCCACAGTTCCCACGCAGCACTGAGAAGCAACCAACCTTGGCAAGAAGCACTGAGAAGCAGCCCCATTGAGGATCTACTCTGTGGGGAGGGTGCTTGCCTTGCAGACAATTTCATGGTCCAGAAGGTAAAAGAGGCAACAAGGCTACTCTTGATCTCATCCTAACAAATGCGGAGGACCTGATCGATGTGGTTGAAGTGGTCGGATCCTTAGGGGCAAGTGACCATATGCTCCTGCAATTTGAGGTACAAAGGAAGGCCAAAACTAAGACAAGTCAAACCTGCATTTTGGACTTTAGGAAAGCTGATTTCTGAAAAATGAAGGAAACACTGAGCAGCATTCCGTGGACAGAGATACTAAAAGACAAGGGAGTTACGGAAGGATGGGAGTTTTTCAAGAGTGAAATACTCAAGGTGCAATTGCAAACAGTGCCAACAAAGAGAAAAAATAAGGCAAGTGCAAAGAAGCCAGAATGGATGTCCAAAGAACTTCTAACTGTGCTGACTCAAAAGAGACATGCACAAGAAGTGGAAAAAGGGAGAAATCACCAAAGAAGAATTCAAACAAATAGCCAACTCCTGTAGGGAAAAGGTCCGTAAGGCTAAAGCACAAAATGAGCTCAGGCTTGCTAGGAACATTAAAAACAATAAAAAGGGCTTTTTTCTTATGTCAGTAGAAAAAAGAAGAACAAGGAGGTGATAGGGCCTCTTCAAGAAGATGGGGCAATGCTGACAGGAAATAGGGAAAAGGCAGAACTGCTTAATGCCTTCTTTGCCTCAGTCTTCTCACAAAAAGAAAGTCATCTTCAACCTCAGCAAGATGGAGTGGATGAGGGATTAGAGGACATCCAACCCCAAATTGGGAAACAAGTCATCCAAGAATACCTGGCCACTCTTAATGAGTTCAAGTCCCCAGGGCCAGATCAACTACACCCAAGAGTATTGAAGGAACTAGCGGAAGTAATCTCGGAACCATTGGCAATCATCTTTGAGCATGCTTGGAGAATGGGAGAAGTTCCAGCAGATTGGAGGAGGGCCAATGTGGTCCCAATCTTCAAGAAGGGAAAAAAGGATGACCCAAACAATTACCGTCCAGTCAGCCTCACGTCGATACCAGGCAAGATTCTGGAAAAGATTGTTAAGGAAGTGGTCTGCAAACACTTAGAAACAAATGCGGTCATCGCTAATAGTCAACATGGATTTATCAAAAACAAGTCATGCCAGACTAATCTGATCTCTTTTTCTGATAGAGTTAGAACCTGGGTAGATGCAGGAACAGACTAATCTGATCCCTTTCTTCGATAGAGCTACAAGCTGGGTAGATGCGGGGAATGCCGTGGATGTAGCGTACCTGGATTCCAGTAAGGCCTTCGACAAGGTCCCCCATGACCTTCTGGCAAGGAAACTAGTCCAATGTGGGCTAGGCAAAACTACGGTGAGGTGGATCTGTAATTGATTAAATGGACGAAACCAGAGGGTGCTCACCAATGCTTCCTCTTCATCCTGGAAAGAAGTGACGAGCGGAGTGCCGCAGGGTTCCGTCCTGGGCCCGGTCCTGTTCAACATCTTTATTAATGACTTAGATGATGGGTTAGAAGGCAGGATCATCAAGTTTGCAGACGACACCAAATTGGGAGGGATAGCCAATACTCCAAAGGACAGGAGCAGGATTCAAAACGATCTTGACAGATTAGAGAGATGGGCCAAAACTAACAAAATGAAGTTCAACAGTGACAAATGCAAGATACTCCACTTTGGCAGGAAAAACGAAATGCAAAGATACAGAATGGGGGAGGCCTGGCTCGAAGCGCAGTACGTGTGAAAAAGATCTTGGAGTCCTCGTGGACAACAAGTTAAACATGAGCCAACAATGTGATGTGGCGGCAAAAAAAAGCCAATGGGATTTTGGCCTGCATCAATAGGAGCATAGTGTCTAGATCTAGGGAAGTAATGCTACCCCTCTATTCTGCCTTGGTTAAACCACACCTCGAATATTGTGTCCAATTCTGGGCACCACAATTCAAGAGAGATATTGACAAGCTGGAATGTGTCCAGAGGAGGGCAACTAAAATGATCAAGGGTCTGGAGAACAAGCCCTATGAGGAGCGGCTTAAGGAGCTGGGCATGTTTAACCTTCAGAAGAGAAAGCTGAGAGGAGATATGATAGCCATGTATAAATATGTGAGAGGAAGCCACAGGGAGGAGGAGCAAGCTTGTTTTCTGCTTCCCTGGAGACTAGGACGCGGAACAATGGCTTCAAACTACAAGAAAGGAGATTCCATCTGAACATTAGGAAGAACTTCCTGACTGCGAGAGCTGTTCAGCAGTGGAACTCTCTGCCCCAGAGTGTGGTGGAGGCTCCTTCTTTGGAAGCTTTTAAACAGAGGCTGGATGGCCATCTGTCAGGGGTGCTTTGAATGCAGTATTCCTGCTTCTTGGCAGGGGATTGGACTGGGTGGCCCATGAGGTCTCTTCCAACTCTATGGTTCTATGATTCTATGATAAAAGCAAAGTCCGCCTCTCTTACTTATCCTGGACTGGATTGCCACATCCAGAGGGGTCAAAAAAGAAAAATGAACATAGGAATGTGGAACGTATGGACACAGTTGGATAACACAGACAATGAATGTGCTTAACTTGAGACTGCTATGATTGCAAGGGAGCTGAGGCGCTATAACACTTTTTTTTGGTCGTGTCAGGAGCGACTTGAGAATCTGCAAGTTGCTTCTAGTGTGAGAGAATTGGTCGTCTGCAAGGATGTTGCCCAGAGGACGCCCAGATGATTTGATGTTTTTATCATCCTTGTGTGAGGCTTCTCTCATGTCCCCGCATGAGGAGCTGGAGTCAATAGAGGGAGCTCATCCGCCTTTCCCCGGATTCAAACCTGTGACCTGTCGGTCTTCAGTCCTGCCAGCACAGGGGTTTAACCCACTGCGCCACCGGGGGCTCCGCTATAACACTGATATAGCAAAACTTCAAAAGACCTAGAGTGCAGGAGTGGGACAGTTGAAAGAAGAAAAGGTTTAAGGCATCATGGAAGCATTGACACCTCCTAGACTATGTAATTAATTATACTTGCTAGAGAGCACCGCAACATACTTCTCACAATAACCATGAAAGCACTGGTGATGGCTGGACAGAACTCAGATTAATTCGATCCATGATGGCCATCTCCTGCACAGGCCAGGAGCGAAGGCTGTTCTGCCCCTTCTGGCACATGTGCATAGGTTAGCCACCACTGTACTGATGATGCTCAAACCGCCCTGATTTTTTAAAAAATAGTTTTTATTGAGTTTTCAAAAGTACAATATTAAAATCACAAATATTAAGTTAGAGAGAGGGGAAAAAGAGAGAGAGAAAAAGAAAAAATGCGAAAAAAAAGAAAGAAAAAAGAGGAAGAAATAAGAAAAGAAGAGAAAAAACCATAAAAAACACACAAAAGGCACCTGCCAAGACAAATGGCAACAAGTGAATTGTTAAGACTTCCACTCTTCTCTATCATGATATTCTACAAATACAATTAATCCGTTCTTCCAAGGTTTTCCTTTTCCTATTTACGAGCGTCAGTAGTTTCCTATTTCTTTCCTTTTTTTCTTCTGTTCTTCTGTTCTTTTGTCTACATTCCCCCTTTCCTAAAAAGGTGAAGGTTGTCCCCTGACATTAAGTCCAGTCATGTCTGACTCTGGGGTGTGGTGCTCATCTCCATTTCTAAGCCGAAGAGCCAGCGTTTATTTATTTATTTATTTGCTTTATTTCTATACCGCATATTTCAGCCCAGACAGGCGACTCTATGCGTTGTCCGTAGACACCTCCAAGGTCATGTGGCCGGCATTGACTGCATGGAGCGCCGTTACCTTCCTGCCGAAGCGGTACCTATTGATCTACTCACATTTGCATGTTTTCGAACTGCTAGGTTGGCAGAAGCTAGGGCTGACAGCGGAAGCTCACGCCGCTCCCCGGAATCGAACCTGCGACCTTTCTATCAACAAGCTCAGCAGCTCAGTGCTTTAACCCACTGCGCCACCGGGGGCTCCACCCGCTTTCCTACCTTCTTATAATTTTTCTTTCATTCCTTTCTTTTCCTTCACTCTTCTCTCCTCTTCTCTTTTCTTCCTCTTTTCTTTTTTCTCATTCCTCATATTAATTCAAATTGATGTTAGTCTAATTCCTCTTCCTATTTAATCTGGTCGTATTAATATCTTAACCTTGTTTTCCTTTAACCAATCTTTAATGGGGTTCCAGTCTGTCACTCTAATAGGTGCGTTTCGTGCACAAGCCAATATTTATGTTGGGTGATCCATGTTCATAATGTCCAGTACCTTTTCCATCCATTCTTCCTTTGTTGGTATTATGTTTTATCTCCATACTCTCGCCAGAAGTTTACGGGCAGCTGTTATTAGATAAGTAAATAGTTTATCTGTATTCTTATCCCATTTCCTTGTGGTTAGTACTAATAGGTAACATTCTGGTTTGAAAGGGATATCACTTTTCAGTATTTTATGGCTTGCTTCCTGTATTATTTTCCAGAAGGATTTCACCTTCTCACAGGAGCACCACATATGGTGGAAGGTACCCTCCTTAGTTCCACATTTCCAACATTTTTACATATATTTTTTGAAAACTTTGTCAGCTTACATGGTGTTAAATACCATTGATGAGTCATTTTCATCCAATGTTCTCTTAAATCATATGAGTAGGAGTAGTTAGTTTTCTTATTCCATATTAAATTCCACTCCTCCAATGAGATAGATCTTCCTATAATTCTTGCCCATTTTATCATATACGCTTTAATACGTTCTTCTTCTGTAGCCAATTCTAATAGGAATTTGTAAGTTTTTGTTATGTTTTGTTTCAGTGACTATCACTTTATCCCATGTCATTACGCTTTCCATAAATCCTATTTGGTTATCCTTTTTGCAGTATTCCTTTAGTTGCCAGTGTTGCAGCCAGGTGATGTTTTCAAATTGATTTTTTAGTTCTTCTTGTGATTTTATTTGAATCTCATTACTCTCTTTTTTCAGCAACTCTTTATAAGTAGGCCATGTATTCCACCCTAGTTCTTTTCTCTGATGGGCTTCAAGAGGCGAAACCCAAAGATGTGTCTTTGGATATAATCTCCCTTTGTATTGATCCCATATTTTGAGCAAAGCCAATCGGATGAAATGATTGCCAATTTTTTTTTCAATTTTTTTCCTGCTGTACCACAAATATGCGTGCCAGCCTGCTCTTAGGTCATGGTCTTCTAGTTGTAATATTTTCTTGTTTTTTAGAAAAATCCAATCCTTTATCCATTCCAATCCGCATGCCTCAAAATACAGTTTCAAATTTGGTAGTCCGAATCCCCCTCGCTTCCTATCATCTGTAAGGTTGGTAAAGTTGATTCTCGGTTTTTTGTTATTTCAAATAAATCTGGAGATATCTTTATGCCAATCTTTAAAAATTTGTGTCTTCCTAATTATAGGCAAATTTTGAAAAAGGTACATCATTTTCGGTAGGAAGTTTGTTTTAATGTTTGTTCTACCTAGCATCGATAATTTCATGTGTTGCCAGTCCTTCAGTTTTTTCTTGATTTTTTAATAGTTGTGAGTTTTTTTTTGCTGTAATATTAATGCCTAAATATTTGATTTTATTAGTTAATTGTAGACCCGTTATCTCTATCAATTTCTCTTTCCTTTCTTTTGGGATGTTTTTGGTGAGAATCTTTGATTTTTCTTTATTGATCCTAAAGCCTGATACCTTACCGAATTCCTCTATCTTTTTTATCCATAGATTGATGTTATTTAGTGGATCTTGAATCATGCAGATTAGGTCATCAGCGAATGCTCACAGTTTATACGATTCTTTCAGTATGCTAACCCCTTTCAGTCTGTTGTCTTCTCTAATATCATTCAATAATATTTCTAAGGCCATGATGAATATTAGAGGTGAGAGAGGACAGCCTTGTGTTGAACCTTTTTCTATGTTGATTTTTCCCGAGACTTGTCCATTGATTCTTATTGTTGCCTCCTGGTCTTCGTATATGGCCTTTACAGCATTTAAGAATTGGAATCCGGCATCCATCTCTCTCAGTATTGATTTTAAAAAAATCCAGCTTAGGTTGTCAAACGCCTTTTCGGCATCGATAGTCAGTATTGCTCGTTCTTTTTGGATATGGCATTCATAGTATTCGATTGATGATATGTTTCTTTTAGTTTCCGGTAAAATATTATAGTCAATCCATCAGGTCCTGGAGATTTCCTAGGATCTAATTTCTTTAATGCATTCTCTATCTCTTCTGTTGAGATGTCCTTATTTAGCTCTTCTGTTTGTGATCCGGAGAGTCTTATTATGTTTTGTTTACTTAAATACTCATTAATTGACTCTCTTTTTATTGGATCTTTCCTGTATAGTTTCTTGTAAAATTTATAAAATTGGTCTATGATTTCCTCATTCTTTGAATAAATTTTATCTTCGTTCATAATTTGAGTAATACTTTGTTCACATTTCTTTGTTTTGATTTTCCTCGATAGCCATTTACTGGTTTTATTCGCATTCTGGAAATGGTCTTGTCTTGCAAATTTCAATTTTTTGCCATTTGCTCTAATTCCAAATGTTCTCTTTGTTTATTTAATAGTTGTAACTCTGATTTTCTCATTCTTCGGATGTTTTTTCAGTTTTTTCTCCATCTCCTCTATTTTGTCATTGATTTCTTTCTCCTTCTGCATTTTCTGCTTGTTTTTAATATAGTTTTGTTGAATGAAGTTACCTCGCATATACACCTTACAGGTGTCCCAAATAATAAAGTTCTCTACCTCTTGGGTACAGTTCAATTGGAAGGATTCTCTAATAATTTCTTTATTTTTTTGGAGGTCTTCTTCTGTTCTCAGCAGGTTTTCGTTCAGTCTCCATTTCTTAATTTTAGCTGTCTGATTTATGATTATTTCAATTGGGCAATGATCTGAATGCCATTGTGGAAGAATCTTTATTTTGTCAATTTTCCCTGTGTTTTGGTGGTCCAGACCATATCTATCCTTGCCCATCTTTTATGTCTGTCTGACTAGAATGTATAGTCTCTCTCATTTCCATGATGTATTCTCCATGCATCTTGTAATCCTAGTTCTTTCTGAAGTTTGAAAAAAAATTCAAGTAGTCTCTCTGATTTATCCTTCCTTGTCTCATTCTTTCTTTGATTTTTATCCAATTTGATATCTATAACCCCATTGAAGTCCCCCAGTAAAATCAAATCATCATACTCCTGTTTCATTATTAAATCTTTAAGTTTATTTATAAATTTATTTTTAGCTCCATTTGGTGTGTAAATGTTACAGATTCAAAGTTTTGTCCCTCCTTTGTCCACTATGATCCCCACCGCTCTTCCATCTGTGTCTTTAAATGCCAAATTGGCCACAATGTTTTCTCTTGTGTATATCACAACACCTCTTTTCTTTTCGGCCGCCGACAAATAGAATTTTTTGCCAAGTCCTTTCTGGGTGAGATGGGCCACATGTTTATGGTTGATGTGGGTTTCTTGGAGTGCTATTATGTCATATATTCTTCTTTTAAGGTAATTAAAGATCTTCTTTCTCTTGTCAGGTGAATTTAACCCGTTAATGTTATTCAAGAAGCATTTAAGGTTCCACTCCATCATCTAGTTCTTCTTTATCCTCTTCTCTTTCCTTTCCCTCCCCCTCTCCTAAAATTATTTCCGATCTAACCAGTTCTTTTGTGTCAGGTGTTTTCTCTGGTGATGTCGTCCTGGCTCATTTAGTGCCATGTTTCTTTCCTTCTGGGTGTTGTTCGTCCATGTCTTTTTAAAATTTTCTGTAGAAATCTCGTGCTTTGTCTTCGGCTGTTAGCCAATAACGCTCTTCCTTATATGTAACCGACACTCCTTCCATCTTCTCCCATCGGAACCTTATTTGTAGCCTTTTTAATTCTTCAGTCAAAAATAGGTATTTCCTCCTTTTCATCAGTGTCGTCGATGGTATTTCCTTCCTTTATATACTGTCTGAGTGAGATTGTTTTGTTTGAGAATTTAGTCTCTGTTCATTTTTTTTATAAAGTGGACTATGACGTCTCTATCCACCTTGTTTCTCCTCGCATAGTTTGTAGAAATACGGTACACCTGGTCTATCTGGTTTTCTATCTCGGCCTCGGGGCATTTCATTAGTTTGGCTGTTAAGTCTATTACTTTTTGTCTTATATCTTCCTTTGCGTCTTCTATTATATTTCTGTATCTCAGTTGGTATTCCAGTTCCTGGGATTCAAGTTTCTCTTGCTTCTGTTCTAGCATTGCACTTTTTTCTACCAGTTTGTCTATGGTCTTCACGCATTGCTCCTGCTTACTTGTCATTTCTTGTTTTTCTTTCTTCATTTCCTTTATTTCTTATTGTAGTGCATGCATTTCTTTTTTCATGGTGTCTAAATCTTCTGCCATTTCTCTTCTCATTTTCTGTAGTTCTTCTTGGTGTGCGTCCTGTTTGTCAGATTTTTTTGAGGTCTTTTTGATGCACGTTCTGTTTTGCTGATATTCTTTGAATCTCTTTCATTATGTATTTCATAGTAGGTTCCTCAGATACACATCCTTTTCTGTTTGTGCCCGTTGTTAGTGGTAGTTGTCTTTGTCTGCTTTGTTTTTGGGTGTCGCCATTTCCACTTCTCAGATGTCTCCCTTCTTCTTCCTTTCCCCAGATTCTCTTCTTGCTTCTTCCTAGAATCCGTATATATACATGTATCCTGTGATATCTAGGATTTAACTTCCTTTATTTATTTATTTATCCCACCCCACCCCCAATTGCCTTCTTTCCTTGGGTATGGGGATGGGGGGATAGGGGGATGGGGGTGAGGGAGGTATAGTATAGAATCATAGAATCATAGAATCAAAAAGTTGGAAGAGACCTCATGGCCATCCAATCCAACCCCCTGCCAAGAAGCAGGAATATTGCATTCAAATCACCCCGACAGATGGCCTTCCAGTCTCTGTTTAAAAGCTTCCAAAGAAGGAGCCTCCACCACACTCTGGGGCAGAGAGTTCCACTGCTGAACGGCTCTCACAGTCAGGAAGTTCTTCCTCATGTTCAGATGGAATCTCCTCTCTTGTAGTTTGAAGCCATTGTTCCGCGTCCTAGTTTCCAAGGAAGCAGAAAACAAGCTTGCTCCCTCCTCCCTGTGGCTTCCTCTCACATCTTTATATACAGGTATCATATCTCCTCTCAGCCTGAAGGACCCCTTATGTTGTCTTCAGAGGGGTAGCATGACTTCCCTAGATCTAGACACTATGCTCCTATTGATGCAGACCAAAATCCCATTGGCTTTTTTGCCACCACATCACATTGTTGGCTCATGTTTAACTTGTTGTCCACGAGGACTCCAAGATCTTTTTCACACGTACTGCTCTCGAGCCAGGCATTGTCCCCCATTCTGTATCTTTGCATTTCGTTTTTCCTGCCAAAGTGGAGTATCTTGCATTTGTCCCTGTTGAACTTCATTTTGTTAGTTTTGGCCCATCTCTCTAATCTGTCAAGATTGTTTTGAATTCTGCTCCTGTCCTCTGGACTATTGGCTATCCCTCCCAATTTGGTGTCGTCTGCAAACTTGATGATCATGCCTTCTAGCCCTTCATCTAAGTCATTAATAAAGATGTTGAACAGGACCGGGCCCAGGACGGAACCCTGCGGCACTCCACTTGTCACTTCTTTCCAAGATGAAGAGGAAGCATTAGTGAGCACCCTCTGGGTTCGTCCATTTAACCAATTACAGATCCACCTCACCGTAGTTTTGCCTAGCCCACATTGGACTAGTTGGTTTGCCAGAAGGTCTTGGGGGACCTTGTCGAAGGCCTTACTGAAATCCAGATATGCTACATCCACCATTTTTTGTGCATTTAGTCACTATAGCACTTTAAATTCGTTGTTACAGCTAGTGCTGAATCAGGCCTCCATGACGCATTTTAATTAATTATCTAGGGTCATTTAGCCTTCGCATTTTATTGCTGCTCTACTGTGTTGCTGCTCTATTGTGTTGCTCTGTTGTGTTGCTGCTTTTCATTGCTACTTTATTGTGTTGTGCTAAAACATCATCTGTATCTCGACAGCACAATTCCTTGTTTCCAACTGTGCTTAATAGCTACAACCTATGTTATCACCTACTTCTTGGCACCTGTTAATCTGGTTGCTAATTGTATATGTAGGTAAGAAGGAATGGAATAGCACGAGGGATCTCGAATATGACCTAACGGGACTGAAGAATGCGTGGAGGGCAAAGCTATGGCAAACTGAGACTGTAACATGGCATGTACACCGCAATGATCCCTGGTTTATTAGTATAAGTACCAAATGCGTCATGGAGGAGGGAGAGGCTTCCGTTAACCGAGGAGCCCCCATAGAAGTCGTGGTGGGGAGGGGGAGATACGGGAAAGGGAGACCTTTAATTCGGCCTAGGGAACGGGGAACAACATTAATAATTCCAAATCGGTCTCCTGATACGGTAAGTTGGTGTAACCAGGTTGGCGGTCCCTCGGGATTGAAAGTGGTGCTGTTGAACGCCAGATCTGTCAATGGCAAAACAACTTTCATCCAGGATTTAATCCTGGATGAACGGGCAGATCTGGCGTGCATCACAGAGACCTGGCTGGACTAAGCGGGAGGCATAAATTTGACCCAACTTTGTCCACCCGGGTTCTCTGTGCAGCATCAACCGAGATCCGGAGGGCGGGGAGGCGGGGTTGCAGTAGTCTATAGAGATTCAATTTCTCTGACCAGGACCCCCATCCCACAGTCAACAAATTTTGAATGCGTCCACCTGAGGGTGGGTGACCGGGACAGAATAGGGATTCTGTTAGTGTACCGTCCACCTCGCTGCACTACAGTCTCTCTACCTGAGCTAGCGGGGGTAGTCTCGAGCCTGGCGTTGGAGTCTCAACGGCTTCTTGTGCTGGGGGACTTCAATGTCCACGCCGAGGCTGCCCTAACGGGAGCGGCTCAGGACTTCATGTCTACCATGGCGACCATGGGGCTGTCCCAACAAGTATCTGGCCCCACCCACAGTGCTGGACATACATTGGACTTGGTTTTCTGTCAGGGATGGGAGGAAGGTGGCGGTGTTGAGGAGTTATCCATCTCTCCGTTGCCATGGACCGACCACCACCTGGTCAGCTTTAGATTCACTGCACCCCCTAACCTCCGCAGAGGTGGAGGACCTATTAAATTGGTCCGCCCCAGGAGGCTTATGGATCCGGAGGGATTCCTGATGGCTCTTGGGGAATTTCCCGCCACCTCGGTTGGTGATCCTGTTGATGCCCTGGTCGCTCTCTGGAATGGGGAGATGACTAGGGCAATAGACACGATCGCTCCAGAACGTCCCCTCTCAAGTAGCCGAGCTAAACCAGCCCCTTGGTTTACCGAGGAGCTGGCAGCGTTGAAGCGAAAGAAGAGGGAACTAGAGAGCGTGTGGCGTTCGGATCCGAGCGAGCCAAACCGAACACGGTTTGTGTCCTTTTTAAGGGCATATGCCGCGGCAATAAAGGCCGCAAAGATATGCCGCGGCAATAAGAGCCGCTAAGAAGACCTTCTTCGCGGCCTCTATTGCGTCTGCAAAGAACCGTCCGGCTGAACTGTTCCGGGTTGTCAGAGGCCTTTTAAAACCCACCATTCAGGATGGGTGCCCTGATGACTCGGCAGCTCGCTGTGAAGCTTTTGCTCGGTTCTTTACAGACAAAGTCGCTTTGATCCGCTCTGGACTGGACACCATATTAACGGCAGTCTCTGAGGATGTAACACGAGCATCTGCTTGTCCGATTTTGATGGATTCATTTCAATTGGTGCAACCCGAGGATGTGGACAAGGTGCTTGGAGGAGTGAGAGCTACCACATGCATCCTAGACCCCTGCCCATCCTGGCTTCTAAAGGAGGCCAGAGGGGGATTGGCCGAGTGGGTGAAGGTGGTGGTTAATGCCTCCCTTCGGGAGGGCAAAATTCCAGCCAGCTTAAAACAAGCTGTGATAAAACCGCTGTTGAAGAAACCATCACTGGACCCCACTCAATTTGTCAACTA
>NW_026847771.1:46914048-46958162 GCF_025583915.1 Anolis sagrei ordinatus
GATGTTGAACAGGACCGGGCCCAGGACGGAACCCTGCAGCACTCCACTTGTCACTTCTTTCCAGGATGAAGAGGAAGCATTGGTGAGCACCCTCTGGGTTCGTCCATTTAACCAATTACAGATCCACCTCACCGTAGTTTTGCCTAGCCCACATTGGACTAGTTTGTTTGCCAGAAGGTCATGGGGAACCTTGTCGAAGGCCTTACTGAAATCCAGATACGCTACATCCACGGCATTCCCCGCATCTATCCAGCTTGTAACTATGTCGAAAAATAGATCAGATTAGTCTGGCATGACTTGTTTTTGATAAATCCATGTTGACTATTAGCAATGACCGCATTTGTTTCTAAGTGTTTGCAGACCACTTCCTTAACAATCTTTTCCAGAATCTTGCCTGGTATCGATGTGAGGCTGACCGGACGGTAATTGTTTGGGTCATCCTTTTTTCCCTTCTTGAAGATTGGGACCACATTGGCCCTCCTCCAATCTGCTGGAACTTCTCCCGTTCTCCAAGAACTCTCAAAGATTATTGCCAATGGTTCCGAAATGACTTCCGCTAATTCCTTCAATACTCTTGGGTGTAGTTGATCTGGCCCTGGGGACTTGAACTCATTTAGAGCGGCCAGGTATTTCTGGACGACTTGTTTCCCAATTTGGGGTTGGATGTCCTCTAATCCCTCATCCACTCCATCTTGCTGAGGTTGAAGATGACTTTCTTTTTGTGAAAAGACTGAGGCAAAGAAGGTATTAAGAAGTTCTGCCTTTTCCCTATCCCCTGTCCGCATTGCCCCATCTTCTTCTCAAAGAGGCCCTATCACCTCCTTGTTTTTCCTTTTTCTACTGACATAAGAAAAGAAGCCCTTTTTATTGTTTTTAATGTCCCTGGCAAGCCTGAGCTCGTTTTGTGCTTTAGCCTTGCGGATCTTTTCCCTACAGGTGTTGGCTATTTGTTTGAATTCTTCTTTGGTGATTTCTCCCTTTTTCCACTTCTTGTGCATGTCTCTTTTGTGTTTTAGCACAGTTAGAAGTTCTTTGGAAATCCATTCTGGCTTCTTTGCACTTGTCTCATTTTTTCTCTTTGTTGGCATAGTTTGCAATTGCACCTTGAGTATTTCACTCTTGAGAAATTCCCATCCATCCATAACTCCCTTGTCATTTAGTATCTGTGCCCACGGAATGCTGCTCAGTGTTTCTTTCATTTTTTGGAAATTGGCTCTCCTGAAGCCCAAAATGCGGGTTTGACTTGTCTTAGTTTCAGCCTTCCTTTGTACCTCAAAGTGCAGGAGCACATGGTCACTTGCCCCTAAGGATCCGACCATTCAACGATGCGATCAGGTCCTCCGCATTTGTTAGGATGAGATCAAGAGTAGCCAACCCCCTTGTTGCCTCTTCTACCTTCTGGACCATGAAATTGTCTGCAAGGCAAGCGAGGAATTTGTTGGACCTTGTACTCTTGGCCGAGTTTGTTTTCCAGCAAATATCGGGATAGTTGAAATCGCCCATGACTACTACATCTCTTCTCTGTGCCTATTTTGTCAACTGTTGGCAGAAGATTTCATCAAGTTCCTCCTGGCTTGGACATCTGTAGTAGATGCCTACAATGACATCTTTTTGAGTCCCAGTTCCCTTGATTCTTATCCAGATGCTTTCAAGCTGGTTTCCAGGATTGCTGTCTTGCATCTCTTCTGCAGCATAACAGTTTTTGACATATAAGGCTACTCCGCCTCCTCTCCCCTTTGTTCGGTTTCTGTGAAAGAGGTTATAGCCCTCGATGTCTACATTCCAGTGATAGGAATCATCCCACCAGGTTTCAGTGATGCCTGTGATATCATATTTGTGGTGTTGTGCTAAAAGTTGGAGTAGTAGCTGGTGATGTTAGTAGGAAGGAGGCTTGCTTCTCTCTCTAGTCCTTTCTCCCTCCTTTTTCTTCCCTTTCTTTCTTCTGCTCCCCATTCTTCTTCCTCCCTTATTCCTTCTTTTTCTTCTTTCTCCTTTTTCTCTTTCCTCCTTTCTCCTCCTTCTTTTTCTCCTGTTATATTGTCTTCCCTCCTATTCCTTTACCACCTTTCATGAGCTGTCTTGTTTTCCTTAGCCGTCTTTATAAATCCTTATCAGTCCTTATCTTATATTTCCGTGGTCCTCTTACAGTCTTTCTGTTCTTCTTCTTTATTTTATTTTTATTTTTATTTCCTTTTCTTTACCTTTTTGCCGTCCTTCTTTTCCTTTCTTTTGATGTTGTGCACTCTCCTCTGCTTGGGCTTCACTCTCTCTTCTGTTCCATTTCTCTCCTATTTCTCCTCCCGTTTTCTAGCACTCCTTTAACGCTTCACCCTCCTCCTCTACACCCTTCGCACTTCTATCTTCTGCCTTGCACCTTTTTGCCTATTCTCCTTGGTCCCGCTCCCTCCTTTACCTCTTCTCAGTTTCCTCAGTCTACTTCTTCTCTGACCAGCCTCTCCTTCACTCTTCTTCGCTCTTCTCTTCACTCTTTTCTTGCCGCGTCAAACCTCGCGCCAGGCCCCTTCTCGTGATACTCCCCTTCTCTCCAACAGCGCCAGCACTTTGTCTTCGATCAGAGCAGCTGCAGGTTTGTTATTGGGTTGATTATCTGAGACTGCAATTAATTTACTCCTTAATTTGATCCAGGAGAGGGAGGGTGGAGGGGGTGGGTAGGTGGGGGAGGGTGGATGGAGGAGTGAAGGGATTGCATTTTTATTTGGTTTGATTTTGATTTTTTTGTTATTTGATTCTTAGTCTTGAGGAATCTGTTTATAACACGGTTCGTGATTCGCTGGATCTTCCTTTTATAAATGTATATTTATTTTTCCTTCTTATCAATTAAATTCAATTCAGAGCTATAAGATTAAGGGGTTAATCATTGTAAATTCATTATAAGTCCCTGAATTCCAATTACTTCATGCACAAATTCTCAGGCTGACTTCACAGACTTTTCTTTCTTCTTCTACCTCCTCCGTTCTCACTCACTCCTCTAAGCTCTCTCTACAGTTTTATTTTCTGCCTTTCTTTATCATGTAGAAGAAGAATGTTCTACTCACAAATTCTGCCATGTCCTGTTCTTTTCAATTAAAATGTGGTGGCTGGCAGTATGCCAGAACCCGCTCTGGGCTGGGCTGGCTCGCGCTTCTGCAACCCGCTTTCCTGTGGGGGTCACTACCAGACCCTTTGGCCTCCACCCTTGAGGGGAGGGGGGCTTTGGGCCGTCGGTTGGCTCCCCTATGGGTTTGCGACCTTCCCGGTCTCCATTCACCAGGTAAGGGAGAGCTTCTCTGTTCTACTGGTCAGCTAGAAGGCTGGGGTTTGAGGAGCACTCAAAACCTCCATCCTGCCACCCTGAATCCACACCGGAAGTCCCCAAACCGCCCTAAATTGATATAGTGTGAATTAATCCTTTGTCCTTCCACTTCTGCTGCTTTTAAAATGTCTTGGTTTCTTCCCCCCCCCCTTCTCCTCCTCTTTGTTCCCCCTTTGAACTGAGTGCAAAAGTGCAAAAGTTTCTTGCACTCAATTAACACTGAGGCTCCTTCTACACTGCCATTTAAAATCCAGATTATTTGCTTTGAACAGGATTATACGGCAGTGTAGACTCAAGGCCCTTCTACACAGCCATATAACCCAGAATGCCAAGGCAGATAATCCACAATATCTGCTATGAACTGGATTATCTGAGCCCACACTGCCACCTATGATAAAATGTGGCTTTTATACAGCTGTGTGGAAGGGGCCTTGAGTCTACACTAGTCCAGCTCAAAGTACTTAATGTAGATTTTCAGCTTTGATCATCTGGATTATTTGGCAGTGTAGAAGGGTCCTGAGACAGAGGAGGAGAGCAGAATAGGGCTGGGCGGTTTCGTTCGTTAATTTCGTAATTCGTTATTAATTCGTTATTTTTTTTGATAACAAAGCAATATTGAACCATTCAGGAGCAACTAAAAAACGAAACGAATTTTTCCAATTCGTTTCGTAATTGTTTCGTAATTGTTTTGTTATTATTTCGTTATTATTTCCGTATGTCTGGTGCAAGTTTTATAGTCGTTGTTTGTTTTATCAGTGATAAAAAAATAAATTATCACACCAACAGTCAACAACAGAGGGAGAGGGAAGCTTCAGAAGTTCCCCCTGTCCCATTTGGAGGGTTTTTTAGCGTATTGCGCAATCGCGTCCGCCATTAACGAATCGATTCGTTATTGTTTCGAAATTGTTTCGTAATTTCCGAAATTTCGTAAATATCGAACTTTTTAAAAGAAAAATTTCGGAATTCTTTTAAAAAACGAAACGCAAAAACCCCCTAAAAACGAATCGAATTTAGAAACAAATTTTTCCGTGGTTGGACAGCCCTAGAGCAGAACCCTTTTCCAGTAGGCTCAGGCAAAAACAAAACAAAACAAAACAAAAGCCCAACTAAAGAACCAAACCCAAACACAGTGCCAGCCTCTCCTGTGTGCGTGTTCTTTCTCACTAAGAATGTGTGCCGTGTTGACAATACTCTGATGTGGTTTGGCCACTCATGTCCCAGTTTCCTCTGTGAGATGCTGGCGGGTATGGCACAGCCTTGTGTGATACATGCGAAAAGTGAGTTAGCCATAGATGAATAATTCAGTATCCCCCTCCCTCACCTATTTTTCAGCACTGTCCCCAGTTATTTCCTGCTGAGGAGAGGTTCTTTAATACTCATCTGCCTCAGAGCAAGCAGACTCTCAAGTCGGTTCCCAGACTCAAGTGCCAGATTACCAGGCGGCTTCCCTCCATGTGCCATCCCTGGGACGCCATGCTGCTCATAAATAAATAAAAGAGGGAAAAGTTCTTAATCTCCATTTGAAAGCTCCTGGTATCACAATGCTAGCTCACAAAAGCCATCTTATTAGCCCCAAGTGCAAAATGCTGCCTTATCTTGCAGAAGCTCATTAATTGGGGGTCACCATTCAACAAGAAAGATGAGGCACTTGAGTTCTTCAGACCCTCATTAGCCATAGAGCTGAACAGTATGTGTGAAATTAACAGTCACCTGAGTACCTCTATAATTTCATAATTATTAGGCCTAATGGGTTAGTCTCTGCCAAATAGGTTTAACTCCTGATTGGCTGGTTTGGGAGCTTGCAAACTAGCTGCTAAGGTTACTGTATTCTAGTAGATTTGGACAATTATTTTTATTTATGTCTATTTTTTCATAAAAATTCTATAATCACTCAGTTCCTTCAAGAGCATTGCACACTGTTTGCATTTGAACATATGTTGAGTATTTAATTATTCATAAACCGAGTGCCAAAGAAAGAGATACTCTCAGATCCTGGAGAGTGTGGGTGAAAGAGGTTTCCACACACGGAATAGAAGTGGCTTGGAAACATGTTTGCAGTTGTGTGTGCATGTTTATATTTATATATTTCTGTGTGTCCGCCTGCACATATGTGTGCACATTGGGCCTTTGATTTCTCTTCTTTGGGCTGATTTCTTTGCATTGCTTTCCCCATTATTTATTTATTTATTATTTCATATATTTATATCCCACCCCCACAAGGGGGACTCAGCGCAGCTTCACATGAGCATCCCATTCTTGAAAACTGGGAGGGAAGGAAAGCAGCGATTCTCTCTATCTCTCCCTCTCTCTTTCTCCCCCCCCCCTCTCTCTTGGCAACCCCACAGAGAAGGGGGTAAACTATAACTCCCAGGACTACATAGTATGGATCTATGGTATTTACAGTGGGGTCCAAGAGCAATCATTCCATAGTGTAAATGCACCAAGAGAAGGGTATGGACCTTTGAAAACTATGACTCCCAGGACTGCACAGCATGGAGGCATGGAATAATAATAATAATAATAATAATAATAATAATAATAATAATAATAATACAATCCTTCTCTCCTGGGTTTCCCATGCCACACAACGCATAGACATATCACAAAGGAAGGGAAGGAAAGGAAAGGAAAGGAAAAGAAGGGAAAGGAAGGGAAAGGACCCGGAAAGGCTATTTTTAAAAAAAGAAATAGTTCTGGCAAGGTAAAAACTCGGTGAGCAAAAGGAAATGCTTTCCCTAACAATATTAGGGAAAATAATATTTATTAATATTAATATTTTAATACTTTAATATTTTAATGTATATTTATAATTTTGTTGTTTATCTAATGTTAATTTGTTTTGTACTGTTATTGTTTCTTGCTGTTGGCATCTAATGGTTGCCAGTTGTAAGCCGCCCTGAGTCCCGCCTCAGGAGTTGAGAAGAAAGGAAAATAAATGTTTGAAATAAATAAATAAATAACAAGGGACTGTGGCGCAGCTGCCTGGGAGTCAGCTGCATTAAGATCACTACTGACTGAAAGGTCTTGAGTTCAAAGCCAGCCTAGGTCGGAGTGAGCTTCCGACCAATTTTGTGTAGCTTGCTGTTGATTTTTGCAGCCCGAAAGACAGTTGCATCTGTCAAGTACGAAATTTAGGTACCACTTACGTGGAGAGGCTTATTTAACTAATTTACGAGGCCATAAAAATCTCCAGCAAGCATGCGGGGAATAAGGAAGTACTTCATCGGTGTCGCGGATGGACAGCTCTCCTAGTGGCCAGAAAAAGTTGGAATGTTAAATAGCTTCTGACTGTCTGTCTATATATGTTGTGTATCTATGGCACTGAATGTTTGCCATGTATATGTACACTGTAATCTGCCCCGAGTCCCCTGCAGGGTGAGAAGGGTGGAATATAAATACTGTAAATAAATAAATAAGGGTACTTTTGGCTCCTCGCACAATTTCCTCTCCCACAATTTGGGGAAACGTTTCATTTTAAACCTAGGAGCAACAAATGCCATCACATTACAGAAATGGCCAATCATCTGGATCATTAATAATAACAGCAACAACAACAACAACAACTTTATTTATACCCCTCCACCATTTCCCCAAGGGACTCGGAGCGGCTTACATGAAGCCAAGCCCAACAACACATCAGTAAAAACAACAAGCAATAAGCAAATAAAGAATACAATTAACTCACATAACTCACATATTTGGGCTCGCCCAAGGAGACTTATGGAACCCAGTAGGTTCCAGAATGCTCTGAGGGATCTGGAGCCTGCCAGCGACTCGATCGATGTGCAGGTGGACACATGGAACATCAGGCTATCCAATGCACTCAACGAGATCGCCCCTAAGCGCCCTCTCCGACCCCACCAAAATCGGTCTCCTTGGTTTACCGAGGAACTTTGACTGATGAAGCGGGAAAAGAGACGGCTAGAGGGCATGTGGCGAGAACTCTGTGACGGAGCATCGAGATCAGCTTATGAGGCATTTAGGGAGTCCTATGAGCATGCTATCACCAAGGCAAAGCAAGTATATTATGCTTCTTTGATAGCGTCTGCTAGCTCACGCCCGGCAAAATTGTTCAAAATAATTCGATCTCTAACGACGGTTCCTACCGTCCCAAAAAGCGGTGATCAGGCCCCTTCAGCCAAGGTTTTTCAGAGCTATTTTGCAGACAAGATCTGCAAGGCACTCGTCCAATACCTGAGGAGCTTCCTTGGAATTAGGTGGGAAAGAGTAGTAGAGTTGGGCATCATCTGCATAGAGATGGCATCCAACTCCAAAACTCTGGATGATCTCTCCCAGCGGTTTCATGTAGATGTTGAAAAGCATGGGGGACAGAATGGAGCCTTGCAGGACCCCACAGGTCAAAGGCCAGGGGTCCAAGCAGGTGTTCCCCAGCTTCACCATCTGGGAGCGGTCCTCCAGGAAAGACCGGAGCTACGACAGAGCCGTGCCCCCAAGACCCATCCTGGAGAGCCATCCCAGAAGGATACCATGGTCGAAGGTATCGAAAGCCGCTGAGATGTCCACGAGAACCAGCAGGGTCACCCTCTCCCTGTCCAGCTCCCTGTGGAGGTCATCCACCAAGATGACCAAAGCCGTCTCGGTATCGTGACCAGGCCTAAAGCCAGACTGTGACTGGTCCAGGTAGTCAATGTTATCTAGCAATCCCTGGAGCTGACAGGCAACCACCCACTCCAGCCCCTTGCCCAAAACAGGGAGGTTGGAGATTGGCCTGTAATTGCTCAAGACCATAGAGTCAAGGGAGTTCTTTTTCACCACAACCTGTTTCAAATCAGATGGAAATGTCCTCTGCTTCAACGAGGTATTAATGATCAACACAAACCAATCAATAAACCCACCTTTAGCCGATTTAATTAGCCAAGAAGGGCAAGGGTCCAGAGCCGATGTGGTCACCCTCACAGCCCCAAGTACCCCCTCCACGTCATCAGGATGAACAAGCCGGAAAGAATCCCACAAACCGGACAGGCAGATGCCTCAGCCACCTCCTCTGATACTGTATTTAAACTGGTGTCTAGCTCGAGGTGTATCCGAGCGACTTTATCTGCAAAATGGTGCACGAACTCGCAGTACCAAGCTGTCGGGTCGTCAATGGCCTCCTCCACCCCAGGGGGATGAAGGCACTCCCCAACGACCCAAAACAACTCTGAAGATCTATTGGATGCAGACGCTATGCGGGCAATTAAGAAAGTCTCCTTGGCTGCCCGTATAGCCGCGGTGTAGGCCCTAATTGAGGCTGTAGCCCGTGCTCAGTCGGAGACACCCCGAGATTTTCTCCAGATGGATTCTAGACACCTTCTCGTGTGCTTCATCTCAGCCAACTCCTCAGTGAACCAAGGAGATGGCGTGACTCTGTGCAGTGAGAGGGGACATTCGGGGGCGATCGTGTCTATCACCCTGGTCAACTCGCTGTTATAGCAATCAACCAGGGCGTCGACAGATCGCCAGCCTCAGGAATGGGTGTGTAATGTATGTTAGTAATTTGTCTTCATTTTCTTCAAGTTGTAGATCCGGTCTGTGAAGCCTAATAAATAATACTCTGGCTTCTTCTTAAACTTCCTTTTCAAAAAAAATTGTGTTTCCTCGTGTATTAATGACCAATATTTAGATGTTTCTTTACATGTCCACCACATATGGTAGAAGGTACCTATTGGCTCACTACACTTCTAACACTTGTCAGATGTATTCTTATACATGTGGCTTAGTTTTTTGGGAGTAATGTACCATCTATAGAACATTTTAAACCAATTTTCCTTTAAATCCATTGCATAAGCATATTTCAACTTTTTATTCCACATTTGTTCCCATTCTCTAAATTGGATAGGCCTTCTTAAATTTTCTGCCCATTTGATCATACAAGATTTGACCTGTTCCGTTTCCGTTAACCATTGTAGCAATTTATTATAAATTGTAGTGACTATTTTCTTTTCCATTTTTAGGATTTTGTCCCATGTATTTTCCTCCCAGTCAAATCCAACTTTTTTATCTTGTTTAAAATATTCCTTAATTTGTATATAGTGTAGCCATGTTATATTTCCATAACTATTCTTCAGTTGTTCAAAAGATTTAATCTCTGTTTCTCCTTTAAGTAAAATGTCCTTATATCTTGGCCATACTCTCCATCCTAAAAGTCTCCTTTGGTGGGCCTCCATTGCAGAGTCCCACAGTGGCGTAGTTTTGTAAAAAAAAAACAACTTATATCTCATCCAGGTCCTCAGTAAGGAGGCTCGCACAAAATGGTTTCCAAAGTTTTTTTCTTTTGTTTCTCTATCATACCAAACGTATGCATGCCAGCCTACTCTTAAATCATGACCTTCTAGATTTAGGCACTTCTCTTTGGTTAATGTCATCCTGTCTCTTGCCCATAACAAAGCACATGCCTCATTATACGTTTTCAAATCTGGGAATCCCAGACCTCCTCTTGTTTTTTTATCAATTAGATTTGTATAGTTTATCCTTGGTCTTTTCCCTTTCCATATAAACTTTAATAAATCTTTCTTCCTTTTTTTAAATAGAGAGTGATTTCTTATTACCGGTATATTTTGGAACAAAAAAATAAGTTTCGGAAGGACATTCATTTTAATTAAAGATATTCGACCGAGTAGCGATAGATTTAGATAGTTCCATTTTTGGAGGTCTTTTTGGATTTTCTTCCATATCATTCCATAATTATTTTTCAGGAGTTGACCATTCCTCGCTGAGAGCCAGACTCCTAGGTATTTTTTTTAACACTTTCCACTCCGAATTGTTCTTGAATCCTCTCTTGTTTCCCCCTTTCTAATTTTTTTAATAACAATTTTGTTTTCTTCATATTCATCTTAAATCCGGCCACTTTCCCAAACTCCTCTATTTTTGTGAGCCAATTTTGAAAATTTTTGCTTGGGTCCTCAATTATTCCTAGCAAATTGTCTGCGAACGCTCGTATTTTAAAATTCTGCTCTTGAACACCAGATCCATCAATGGTAAGACCTCTGTCATTCAGGACTTGATCCTGGATGAGGCGGCAGATCTAGCATGCATCACCGAGACATGACTGGATGAGTTTGGGGGGGGGGTTAACCTTACCCAGCTGTGCCCACCAGGTTCCAGCGTGCATCAGCAGGCTAGGTCCAGGGGGCGGGGAGGTGGGTAGCGGTTGTCTTCCGGCAGTCCATCGCCCTGATCAGATGCACCGTTCCGCAATCATCAAGCGAGAAATAACCTACATAACAAAAGTAGAGGGAGAAAAGACATACACACAGGAAACTGACATAATAAAGCAATTTCAGAAGTACCACAAGAAATTATACCAAAGAGGACAGATTAAGAAGGAAAAAATCATTCAATATCTGGAATAAGCAAAAATACAAAGGATTTCTGAAAAACAGCAAGATTTAAACAGAGAAATAACATAACAAGAAATAGGTAAAGCAATTAAGAATTTAAAGACAAATAAAGCACCAGGACGAGATGGCCTAACAGCAATATATTATAAAATCCTGCAACAAGAAATAACATGAAATTTAAGAAAGGTAATGAATGAAATAAGAACAAAACAAGAAATGCAGAACACGTGGAAATAAGCAAATATTTGTGTACTACCTAAAGAAAATTCAGATCCAGAAAACATCAAAAAATATAGGCCAATATCATTGTAAAATATAGATTATAAATTGTTCAGTAACATAATAACAGAAAGAGTCAAACCATTTTTAGTAAGTTGGATCAAAGAAGAACAAATGGGATTTTTCCCAAATAGACATCAAAGGGAGAATGTCAGAACAATTATAGACCTTATAGAATACTATGAAAGAAAAATTCAAAAAGAAGTAATGTTCCTGGCCCTGGATGCTGAAAAAGCATTCAATAATATAAATTGGGACTTTTTCAAATTATTCATGAAGGAATTGACATCGGATATTATTTTCAAAACATAATTGAAACTATATATGAAAATCAAGAAGCAAAAATAATAATAAATGGACAGGAAACCAAAACCATAGAAATTCAAAAAGGGAAAAGACAAGTGTGTCCACTATCACCCTTGATCTTCATATTGACACTGAAAGTACTACTAAATAAAATAAGAGAAAATAAAAAAATTAAAAGGGGCAAAAATAAATGGTCAATCTTACAAAATTAGGGCCTTCACCGACGACATAATTTGCATAATTGAAGAACCAAATAAAAATGCAGAAAAATGGCTGAAGACAATAAAAAAATTTGGAGATGTGGCTGGTTTTAAAATAAATATGGAAAAAACAAAAGCTTATAACAAAAAATATACCAAAAAAGAAATTGGAGATATTAAAAGAGAACTGGAACATGCAAATATTTTC
Source organism: Anolis sagrei ordinatus (assembly GCF_025583915.1). Lineage (NCBI taxonomy): Eukaryota > Metazoa > Chordata > Lepidosauria > Squamata > Anolidae > Anolis > Anolis sagrei. Next base: position 46,925,695 of record NW_026847771.1, read on the forward strand.
CAAGACAAAATATCTTGATATCACAATCACACCCAAGAATGCCCAACTATTACAGAACAAATACGGGAAAATATGGAGTGAGATTAAAAGAGACCTGGAAAAATGGAAATACTTAGAGCTGTCTTTCTTAGGTAGAATCTAGAGTGTAAAAATGAATGTCCTACCGAAAATGATATTTCTTTTTCAAAATCTCCCAATAATAAGAAATCAAAAGAATTTGAAGGAATGGAATAAAGATATAAAAAAATACATCTGGCAGGGTAAAAAACCAAGAATAAACCATAAAAACATGACCGACGAGAAAAGAAGGGGAAGTCTAGCTATGCCAGACCTAACCCTATACTTTGAAGCACGTGCACTAACATGGACTATGGATTGGATGAAATTAAGGAAGGAAAAAATATTAAATTTAGAAGGGATAGAGCTAAGACATGGCTGGTATGCGTACCTTTGGTATGGGAAAGTAAAATCTGGGGGGGGGGGGGGAATCGGGAACCATTTTGTAAGGTTGCCCATTATCAAAATTTGGGATAAATATAAAGATAGGATATATAACAAAACCCCATTATGGGTATCCCCTCTAGAATCCTCACAACGAAGAGAAATTGGATGGGACAATTGGCTGACTTATAAATATTTAATAAAGAAACAAGGAGAAGAAATAGTATTAAAATCACAACAAGAAATAAAGGAGACATATACAAACATAACATGGTTGCAATATTGGCAAATAAAAATATTTTATAAAAGATAAAGAATTTGGCTTCTCAGTGATAGAAAACACTTGGGACAAAATAATGAAATCAGAAAAGAAAACTATAACTAAAATATACAAAAAATTATTAGAGTGGAGCACAGAGGAAGAGAAAATAAAAGAATGCATGATAAAATGGGCAAAAAATATCGGAAGATCAATTGGAATCGAAGACTGGGAGACAATCTGGAATAAAAAATTAAAATATACATGTGCTTATGATTTAAAAGAAAATTGGATGAAAATGATGTATAGATGGTACATGACACCACACAAATTAAAGAAATATTACAAAAATATAAATTTGAAATGTTGGAAATGTGGACAGGTGGAATGTTGTAGTAGAGTGTGCTGAACATGCTACAACGAGTAGTAAAAGGGCAAAGAGGGCTGCTCAGGTGCTGGATCAAGAGCAGCAAAGGAAGCGAATTAGGGAAATATTCATGGCATCTACGGATGCTGAGTCATTCGAAGCGTTCAGCGGCTCTGAAATGGAGGAGGGAGAGGAATGTAGAGGTCTGAAGCGGGTTACTCGGGATCAAGAGTCAGACGAGGAGAGAGAAAGAGGATCCGTGAAATACTTAATGCTCCAACTGAGGAGGAGGACTTCATGGGGTTTACAGGGAGTGATGGGACTGGGAGTGATGACGGGGAGGAGGATGGGTTAGATTGGACCCGTGTACAAGAGATCAGAGACATATGTAACCAGCCCACATCAATGAGGAGTTTGAGGAGTTTTGGGGAGACTGGCAATCCGGGGACACTTGGGATGATCTAAGTCTTGAAAGACTCTGGCAACATTGGAGAGATGGGCGGCGGCGCTCAGCTGCAGGAGATCAGGCAGCTGGGAGTGATGAGGAAAGGGAGGAGAGCAGCTCATCCTCCGATAATGAGTTATAGGATATAAGTTGGTAAGAAATCAATTGGTCTTTGCAGAAGGCAAAGTGTCTTATTGTGTTTAGAGCTTTGTTGCTGCCATTACTTTCGTTTTAGGTCCTGGGTCTGCAGATCATCAAGCTTCCGTGTTTCTCTCGTTGGGAAATCCTGTAAGTGCTGACTGCTTTCTTCCTGCTGACTACGGACTGTTTTTCTGAGATTACGACATTGCGTTTTGGATTTCTGGCTACTGTTTTGCTCATGTTTTGACCCTGGACTGTTTCCTGACCTTGTTTTTGTGTGCTCCCACCTTGCTACATCTTGCTCTGTGTGCTCTGTTATTTGCAAGTAGTTTGCTTAAGTTTTTGTTTAAAGCGGATTATATCTCTATATAATCCAGATTATCCTTTGAACTGTGTTTTTGACTAGCATTTGCTACTGACTTTATTTTCCTTGCTAGACTCACTGAATCCAAGTGTTTCTAAGTTGTTTTTGTTATTAATAAACCTTGTTTGGACCCTTTTTACTGTGTTTGGCTTCTTTAAGGCTTCTGGGTCTTGACATGGAAGGAACCTTCTACCACATGTGGCGGTCATGCAAAAAAGCAAAAAAAAAATTGGAAGGAAATACATGAAAATATACAAAATATATTAAAAATAAAGATACCACTGAAGCCAGAGATATTCTTATTAGAATTAGCAATTGATGTTCTGGGTCATTTGGTTGTGTAGAAGGGCCCTCAGATAGGGTTGACCTGGTTTTCTATGGGTGAGCAGATGACAAGTGTTAGGGCCCTTTCACACAGTCATATACCCCAGAATATCAAGGCAGAAAATTCCACAATATTTGCTTTGAACTGTGTCCATACTCAGATAATGTGGGATTTTCTGCCTTGATATTCTGAAATATAGGGCTGTGTGAACAGCCCTATATAGGGCCCTAACACTTGTCATCTGCTCACTCATAGAAAACCAGGTCAACCCTATCTGAGGGCCCTTCTATACAGCCATATGACCCAGAACATCATGGCATATAATCCACAGTATCTGCTTTGAAGTGGAATATCTGAGCCCACGCTGCCAGGTAACCCAGTTTGATGTGGATTTTATACAGCTGTGTGGAAGGGGCCTGAGGCCTCTACTACACTGCCATATAACATGGGTTCACACTGCCATATATCCCAGTTCAAAGCAGAAAATGTGGGATTTTATTCAGCTGTGTCACCTTCTACCTTTTATTTTTCAGTGATTGGTTTGGGGGTGCGCCAAACACTTGAAAATTACCTAGGGCCGGCCCTGCCTGGGACAGTCTAAACAGAGGGGAGGGAAGGAAAGCATGTGTTTTTTGAGAGTGTAGGGATAAACAGTGATGCAAATATGCGCATTTTTCAGCTGGAATCAGGATATGTTGTTGTTGTTGTTCATTCGTTCAGTCGTCTCCGACTCTTCGTGACCTCATGGTCCAGCCCACGCCAGAGCTCCCTGTCGGCCGTTACCACCCCCAGCTCCCTCAAGGTCAGTCCAGTCACTTCAAGGATGCCATCCATCCATCTTGCCCTTGGTCGGCCCCTCTTCCTTTTGCCTTCCACTTTCCCCAGCATAATTGTCTTCTCTAGGCTTTCCTGTCTCCTCATGATGTGGCCAAAGTACTTCAACTTTGTATCTAGTATCTTTCCCTCCAATGAGCAGTCGGGCTTTATTTCCTGGAGGATGGACTGGTTGGATCTTCTCGCAGTCCAAGGCACTCTCAGAACTTTCCTCCAACACCACAGCTCAAAAGCGAGTGCTATAGAGACTTCCCTAAGGTCCAGCTCTCACATCCGTAGGGTTACTACAGGGAATACCATGGCTTTGACTAGGCGGATCTTTGTTGCCAGTCTGATGTCTCTACTCTTTCACTATTTTATCGAGACTGGACATTGCTCTCCTCCCAAGAAGTAAGCGTCTTCTGATTTCCTGGCTACAGTCTGCATCTGCAGTAATCTTTGCCCCTAAAATACAAAGTCTGTCACGGCCTCCACGGTTTCTCCCTCTATTTTCCAGTTGTCAATCATTCTTGTTGCCATAATCTTGGTTTTTTTGACGTTTAGCTGCAACTCGGCTTTTGCGCTTTCTTCTTTCACCTTGATTAGAAGGCTCCTCAGCTCCTCCTCGCTTTCGGCCATCAGAGTGGTGTCATCTGCATATCTGAGGTTGTTAATGTTTCTTCCAGCAATTTTCACCCCAGCCTTGCATTCATCAAGCCCAGCACATCGCATGATGTGTTCTGCATACAAGTTAAAAAGGTTGGGTGAGAGTATGCAGCCTTGCCGTACGCCTTTCCCAATCTTGAACCAGTCTGTTGTTCCGTGGTCAGTTCTTACTGTTGCTACTTGGTCCTTGTACAGATTCCTCAGGAGAGAGACAAGGTGGCTTGGGATGCCCATCTCACTAAGAACTTGCCACAATTTATTATGATCCACACAGTCAAAGGCTTTAGAATAGTCAATGAAGCAGAAGTAGATGTTTTTCTGAAACTCCCTGCCTTTCTCCATTATCCAGCGGATATTGGCAATCTGGTCTCTCGTTCCTCTGCCTTTTCTAAACCCAGCTTGAACATCTGGCAACTCTCGCTCCATGTATTGCTGGAGTCTTCCTTGCAGGATCTTGAGCATTACCTTACTTGCATGAGAAATAAGGGCCACTGTACGGAAGTTTGAGCAGTCTTTCGCATTTCCCTTTTTTGGTATGGGGATATAAGTTGATTTTTTCCAGTCTGATGGCCATTCTTGTGTTTTCCATATTTGCTGGCAAATGGCATGCATCACCTTGACAGCATCATCTTTTAAGATTTTAAACAGTTCAGCTGGGATCCCGTCGTCTCCTGCTGCCTTGTTGTTAGCAATGCTTCTTAAGGCTCATTCAACTTGGCCACGGTAGTCCACGCTCTTGTCACATCCCGCATAGATTACTGCAACGCGCTCTACGTGGGGTTGCCCTTGAAGACTGCCCGGAAGCTCCAGATGGTCCAGTGCTCGGCAGCCAGGTTGCTAACGGGAGCGGCACTCAGGGAGCACACCTCCTCTGTTGAGCCAGCTCCACTGGCTGCCAATTTGCTACCGGGCACAATTCAAGGTGCTGGCTTTAGCCTATAAAGCCCTACACGGTTCCGGCCCCACCTACCTCTCCGAACGCATCTCCACCTATGAACCGGCTAGGACGTTAAGATCGTCCGGGGAGGCCCTGCTCTCGGTCCCGCCAGCATCACAAGCGCGGTTGGCGGGGACGAGAGACAGGGCCTTCTCGGTGGTGGCCCCTCGGCTATGGAATGCCCTACCAGCGGACATCAGGCAGGCCCCTTCGTTACTGGTGTTTCGGAGGAGGGTGAAGACATGGCTCTTTGAACAGGCGTTCAGTTAATCATGCAACTACAACTAACTCAGGAAGACGGTGTACTGAACAAGGAACGGAAAAACGACGGTGAGAACGGGATCTGATTCTATTTGAGGCGTTGATGACGATATGTGTGTTGTCTGTGAATGTCTGTTATATATTGTCTATGTGTTTTTAGTGTAAACCGCATTGAGTCGCCACAAGGCTGATAAATGCGGTATACAAAAGAAGTAAATAAATAATAAATAAATAAATAAATAAACCTCACTCCTCAGGATGTCTGGTTCTAATTCATTCACCACACTGTCAAAACTATCCTCAATATTATTATCCTTCCTATACAGATCTTCTGTATAGTCTCGCCACCTTCTCTTGATCTCTTCAGCTTCTGTTAGGTCCCTGCCATCTTTGTTTCTTATCATACAATTTTTGCCTGAAATTTACCTCCAATGTTTCTAATTTTCTGGAAGAGGTCTCTTGTCCTTCCTATTCTGTTGTCTTCTTCCACTTCCATGCATTGCTTATTTAAAAATAGTTCCTTATCTCTTCTGGCTAACCTCTGGAATTGCGCATTTAACTGGGCATATTTCCCCTTATCCCTGTTTCCTTTTGCTTTCCTCCTTTCTTGGGCTACTTCCAGTGTCTCAGCAGACAACCATTTTGCCTTCTTGGTTTTCTTTTTCTTTGGGACGTACTTTGTTGCCGCCTCCTGAACAATGTCGCGGACTTCTGTTCATAGTTCTTCTGGGACTCTGTTTACTAAATCTAGTCCTTCAAATCTGTTCTTCACTTCCACTGTATATTCGCTAGGAATGTTAGTGAGATCATATCTAACTGGTCTGTGTATTTTCCCTGATCTCTTTAGTTTTATTCTAAATTGGGCAATAAGAAGTTCGTGATCTGAGCTACAGTCAGCCCCAGGTCTTGTTTTCACCGACTGGATGGATGTCCGCCACCTTTGGCTGCAAAGGATGTAGTCAATCTGATTTCGGTGTTGACCATCTGGTGAGGTCCATGTATAAAGCCGTCTTTTAGGTTGCTGGAAGAGAGTATTCGTTATACACAGCGAGTTTTCCTGGCAAAATTCTATCAGCCTGCGTCCCGCTTCATTTTGTTCTCCCAGACCATGCTTGCCTGTGATCCCAGTTGTCATTTGACTTCCCACCTTGGCATTCCAGTCTCCTGTAATGAAAATAATGTCTCTTTTTGGTGTATTATCCAGTAGTTCCTGCAGATCCTCATAGAACTGATCTACTTCTGCTTCTTCAGCAGCTGTGGTTGGGGCATATATTTGGATCACTGTAATGTTGAAAGGCTTTCCTTGCACTCGAATTGAGATCATTCTGTCATTTTTTGGGTTGTATCCAAGCACCGCTTTAGCGAATTTCTTATTAATTATGATATAAATGGACCTTTTTACACCTTAGTTTTCATCCATGGCAATGAATCAGTGCATATTTACTGCTGGCATCCTGTAGCCACCCCCCACCGCCTTAACTTGGGAAACCCCATGTTTTTGGTACTGTGTAAATAGGCCCTTAGAGATTCTGGGAACTATGGTCCAAAAACTAACCTTTCCCAAGCTGTGAGCAATGGAATTCTATCCAGTCTTTGGATGGAAATGTATGTCAAGCGATGTGAATGCTTTCTTCAGTGCACTGTATGGAAGAGATCTGGGCAGATCGAAAGCAGCCTCTCTCCACACTTAGGTGTCTGAGAAAGAGCACTTTGCCACATCTGTCAGCCTCTGCTAATTAACCGAGTTGCTATCACCTTCCATGCTGATATGAAGGAGAGAAAAAGGGGAGGGGGAGACCTCGTCAGTGCGGGAAGGGGAGGCAAAGACAGTCTACCATTATAAATTATGTCTGGCAGAGAACAGTTCCATATCATGTATTATAAGCACTTAGAAAGCTCACCCTTTCTGTCTTAGTTCCTTGGCATAAATAATGGCCTTTTTATGAATTAATCATGCAGACAAGGTCTCTGGAAATAGCAGGAACTTCAAGTATCATCTCTTCAACTGCTTTCATTGTTTTATATTTGCAAAGACAGCAGAGAACTCAAGCAATCTACTTCAGCATAGGCAGCTGATATAGTTCCTTGCGAAGTTTGCGATGAAATGGGGAGAAGGAGTTTAGGAGTCGAGGGCTATGGGCAGGGAGAGGCGTTCCCCATTGCCAATGTGTGGATTAAGCTCCTCTGAAGACAACATAAGGGGTCCTTCAGGCTGAGAGGAGATATGATAGCCATGTATAAATATGTGAAGGGAAGCCACAGGGAGGGGGGAGCAAGCTTGTTTTCTGCTACCCTGGAGACTAGGACACGGAACAATGGTTTCAAACTACAAGAAAGGAGATTCCATCTGAACATGAGGAAGAACTTCCTGACTGTGAGAGCCGTTCAGCAGTGGAACTCTCTGCCCTGGAGTGTGGTGGAGGCTCCTTTATTTATTTATTTACTTTGCTTGTATACCGCAGTTTCTCAGCCCGCAGGCTACTCAACGCGGTTCACAACAAGAGCAAAAGTCAATGAAACAACATACAATATTTTAAACCATTAACAGCACAATATACAAAATAATGACACATCAATATAACGCATTAGCATCTCATAACTAAAATCGTGATCCAATTCGTCATCCATAAATTCCATTTCCTATATTCATCGTTCATTGCACTATTTATCCGAACGCCTGTTCAAACAGCCAGGTTTTTAGTTTTCTTCAAAACACCATTAACGAAGGGGCTGATCTAATGTCCCTGGGAAGGGCGTTCCACAGCCGAGGGGCCACCACAGAGAAGGCCCTGTCCCTCGTCCCCGCCAGCCGTGCTTGTGATGCAGGTGGGATCGAGAGCAGGGCCTCCCCAGAAGATCTTAGAGTCCTGGTGGGTTTGTAGGCAGATACGTTCGGATAGGTAGCTTGGGCCAGAACCGTTTAGGGCTTTATAGGCCAACGCCAGCACTTTGAATTGAGCCCGGTAGCAAATCAGCAGCCAGTGGAGCTGGTGCAGCAAGGGAGTTGTATGCTCCCTGCACTCCGCTCCTGTTAATATCATGGCTGCCAAGCGTTGGACTAGTTGAAGCTTCCGAGCCGTCTTCAAAGGCAACCCCATGTAGAGAGCGTTGCAGTAGTCTAAACGGGATGTAACCAAAGCGTGGACTACCGTGGCCAAGTCAGACTTCCCACGGTACGGGCGCAGCTGGCGCACGAGCTTTAACTGTGCAAATGCTCCCCTGGTCACCGCCGAAACCTGGGGTTCCAGGCTCAGCGATGAGTCCAGGATCACACCCAAGCTGCGAACCTGCGCCTTCAGGGGGAGTGCGACCCCCATCCAACACAGGCTGTAACCCTATACCCTGTTCGGCCTTGCGACTAACCAGGAGTACCTCTGTCTTGTCTGGATTCAGTTTCAATTTGTTCGCCCTCATCCAGACCGTCACAGCGGCCAAGCACCGGTTCAGGACCTGGATAGCCTCCTTAGTAGCAGGTGGAAAGGAGTGACAGAGTTGGACATCATCTGCGTACAGATGACATCGCATGGCTGGCCATCTGTCGGGGGGTGCTTTGAATGCAATATTCCTGCTTCTTTGCAGGGGGTTGGACTGGATGGCCCATGAGGTCTCTTCCAACTCTATGATTCTATGATTCTACGACCTGCATTTTCCTCAGCCTGACCTGTGCATGCAAGGAAGCCTTCACAATTCACAGTGAGAGGCAAGTGCGGCTGTTTAGTCAATGGTTCTGCTTCAGTGCTGCCTTGAAGTGGACCAGACAAGGCTGGAAAGCAGCTACATTCATTGAAAAAGAACACTGACACTCATAGCCACTCTGATCCCGACACATGACTTTCTTTATCATTTGCATGTGATGTGGTTCTTTCAACTTCAATTCACCTTTGTATTTTTAAAAACTTGCCTTTTCATCTACAGTTTTGCAGATGATCTCATTGGAGCCGAGGAGAGGAGTTAGTGTGCACCCAAACACATTTGTGGGAGACAGCACTCATGTGTTCCACTGTGCACGAGCTAATAAAATGTGGGGGATTTTTTTTTTCAAAAAAGGAAACCCAAAAAGCCAAAGAAAACAAAGAGAGTGGATCATGTTGGGTTTGTTGGGCTTGGACTTGGAGAGGCCTGCTGCCATATTTAAAGGAATGAATTATCCCCCTATTAAGGTTGCCATATTTCCGTTTCTCCAACCTGGGCATTTAATTTACACATTATGCAAATCATTCTAATTATGCAGTTTATTATAATCACATGCATTCATCACATTCTTTTCTCACTTTTTTTTGCATTTTTTCTTCCATTAAGTGTGAACCTTCCTACCATTTTTACAGTTATAATTCGTCTGCGTGCAGCAGTGCTTTGGAGTGTTTGGAGTGCTGGTTTTGGAGCAGAGAGATTCGGGTTGAAATCTCTGCTTTGTCATGGGATTTACCAGGTGATCCTGGGAAACCATGCCTTGAATTCACCTTGCTTCTTATACTCACCATTTGTATTACTTGCTTTTACTGCCTCTTCCTCCCTTACTCAGTCCATCTTTACACCTGCACAACATGCCACTTTCCTTGCTTCCTGCACTCTGCCAATTCCACGGTTCACTCTTCCTTTCCCTTACACCGTACATATTTCCAATGCTCCTTACATGGCAGCGCTCACTCCATTCACTCACCTCTCTCCCTCCATCTACTTGTATCCTCACAGTTCAACTCCCTTGCTTCTTATCCGCTACCTCTTATATCAATTCCACTGGTCACTCCTTTTTCTTCTTCATTGTTTCTCATCTCCCACTCCCTTGTTGCACTCTTTGTGGGCTTGGAAGATGAATACCAAACACCTCCTTTAACTATGAATGGTACAGAAAATAGTACAGACAAACATATCCTCCCGCCAGGCCTGTAGCCAGGGTTCAACCCCCCCCCCCCGAAATTGGTTAAAAAAAAACCTGGTTTACTCATGAATTTTAACTGGTTAACCAATTCCCATGCTAAGTCTATGAGATGCAAAAAATTAAGAGTCCCTCCAGAACTGTAAGCACTATCTCAAGCAAATATTGACAATTTATTCACACTGTCATTACTTGCAGCAATAGCCGATGTAGTGAAGCAACCAAGTTGGGGGGGGTGTTGAATGCTCTCATTAAGGAGGCCAGACTTGGTGGAGGTGGTTGACAGGGGCGGAGCTGCAGGCTATTGAAGGCTGCCCTGCCCCCTGCTGTGCCTACACTTTCTATTAGGGCTGGGCGGTTTCGTTCGTTAATTTCGTAATTCGTTAATAATTCGTTATTTTTTGGGTAAACGAAGCGATAACAAACCATCCAGGAGCAACTAAAAAACGAAACGAATTTTTAAAGCTATTTCGTAATTGTTTTGTTATTGTTTCGTTATTATTTCCGTATGTGTCTGGTGCAAGTTTGATAGTTGTTTCCCTCCCCTCTCCCTGGTTGCAAGCGGTCGGCATTTACCCCACTTCCGGGTCCCTGGCCTCGGCTTAAGTGGATCAAATTCTCCTCTCCTCCTGTCGTCACCTCACCTCGTTCCTCACTCTGGCCTGCGTGCATTGGGCAAAGAGACACAGCAGTGCAGCACTCAGAGACCTGCCTGTTGCCTGCCTAACCTCTTTCCTTCTCCAGGTTAAAACTATTATATTAATTATATTTATTATTATTATTATTATTATTATTATTATTATTATTAAGAATGGATGGCCATCTTTCAGTACTGCTTTGACTGTCCCTTACATTCACGAAGGCAGAAAGTGGTTTGTTATTATTATTATTATTATTATTATTATTATTGAGAAGAAGCATTGTCAAACCAGAATAGAGATCTCACCCACCCTCCTCTCTCTCTCCTTCCCCCCCTTTCCTTCTCCAGGTTAAAACTATTATATTAATTATATTATATTATTATTATTATTATTATTATTATTATTATTAAGAATGGATGGCCATCTTTCAGTACTGCTTTGACTGTCCCTTACATTCACGAAGGCAGAAAATGGTTTGTTATTATTATTATTATTATTATTATTATTATTATTGAGAAGAAGCATTGTCAAACCAGATAGAGATCTCACCCACCCTCCTCTCTCTCTCCTTCCCCCCTTTCCTTCTCCAGGTTAAAACTATTATATTAATTATATTTATTATTATTATTATTATTATTATTATTATTTATTATTAAGAATGGATGGCCATCTTTCAGTACTGCTTTCACTGTCCCTTACATGCAAGAAGGCAGAAAGTGGTTTGTTGTTAATTATTATTATTATTATTATTATTATTATTGAGAAGAAGTTGTCAAACCAGAATAGAGATCTCACCCCTCCTCTCTTCTCTCTTTCCCCCCTCTTTCCTTCTCCGGGTTAAAACAATTATTTTAATTATTTTTATTATTATTATTATTATTATTATTATTAAGAATGGATGGCCATCTTTCAGTACTGCTTTCACTGTCCCTTACATTCACGAAGGCAGAAAGTGGTTTGTTTCACCCCTCCTCTCTCTCTCTTTCCCCCCTCTTTCCTTCTCCGAGGTTAAAACTATTATTTAAAACTATTATTTTCACGTCGCGCAACCGCGTCCGCCATTTTAACGAATTGATTCGTTAATATTAACGAAATTTCGTAAATACCGAACTTTTTTAAGGGAAAATTTTGTAATTATTTTAAATATTGAAACAAAAAAACCCCCCAAATACAAACCGATTTTAGAAACAAATTTTTCCGTTGTTACCCAGGCCTACTGGCTATGGCCCTGCCTCCCACTGCCAGGGGAGAGGAACACAAAAGTGCTTGGGCTGAACATTATCTAAGATCATAATGTAAGATTCTGACCAACAAATGACTCCATTTCATTGTATGTTTGAAGAGTACTACTTGTTGGAGGCTATGCAGATTCAGAAACTTTATATGACCCAATCACTACAGAATGGGAACCATATGCATGTGAAAAAGTACTTGTTGTTTATTTGTGCAGTCGCTTTCGACTCTTCGTGACCTCATAGACCAGCCCATGCCAGAGCTCCCTGCTGGCGGTCACCACCCCCAGCTTCTTCAGAATCAAGCCCAGTCACCTCAAGGTCAGCCCCTCTTCCTTTTTCCTTCCATTTTCCCCAGCATAATTGTCTTCTCTAAGCTTTCCTGTCTTCTCATGATGTGGTCCAAGTACTTCATCTTTGACTCTAATATTCTGCCCTACAATGAGCAATAGAGCTTTATTTCCTGGACTGGTTGGATCTTCTCACGGTCCAAGGCACTCTCAGAATTTTCCTCCAGCACCACAGTTCAAAAGCGTCTATCTTCCTTCGCTCAGCCTTCCTTATGGTCCAGCTCTCACATCCATAGGTTACTACAGGGCATACCATTGCTTTGACTATGTGGGTCTTCGTTGCCAGTGTGATGTCTCTACTCTTCACTGGTTTATCGAGATGGATCATTGCTCTCTTCCCAAGAAGTAAACGTCTTCTAATTTCCTGGCTGCATTCTGCGTCTGCACCTAGAAATACAAAGTCTGTCACTGCCTCCACGTTTTCTCCCTCTATTTGCCAGTTATCAATCTGTCTTGTTGCTATAATCTTGGGTTTTTTGATGTTTAACTGCAACCCAGCTTTTGCACTTTATTCTTTCACCTTGGTTAGAAGGCTCCTCGGCTCCTCCTCGCTTTTGGCCATCAAAGTGGTATCATCCACACATCTAAGGTTGTTAATGTTTCTTCCAGCAATTTTATCTCCAGCCTTGGATTCATCAAGCCCCGCACATCTCATTATGTGTTCTGCATACAAGTTGATAGGTTGGGTGAGAGGATGCAACCTTGCTGTACGCCTTTCCCAATCTTGAACCTGTCTGTTGTTCCATGGTCAGTTCTTACTGTTCCTACTTGGTCATTATACAGATTCCTCAGGAGACAGACAAGGTGATTACCGCCTTCCATTTTTGCCTTGGGCATCCCTAAAATGTATGGTTGGTCATTGCAGGAAATAAGACGTCCATCTTGGAATTTTAGGAAAATGTGGAAAATTAATCAATGCTGTGCCATTGAAAAAGCATGTAAGGCCAGGCCTTCATGCCCAAGACTGTATTGTTGGTTGGGTTCTTAAATTATTCTTTTCAAAACTTCCATAACAGTGTCTGTTTTTTCCTTCTTTCCAGTTTTTAGCAGCTGAAATATCAATTCCAGATGGTAGGACATACTAAAAATAACAAATCTTCAGGAACCATGAAACCTGCTGAAATTAATGAACCTCCTTGTGTTATACACAGACTGCTTCCCAGATTAACAAATGCCAATTCCCTATTAATTCCTCCTCCATCCTTTGGAATATCTCTAGAAAGGACACTCAATTGACATCCTCTTGCTCTCTTTTAGTGTGGCAGAGTTATATACTGTCTCCCTCCAGTTCAAGAAATAAGCTCACCTTAAATCATAGAATAACCCATGGGCCATCTAGTCCATCCCTTTTCTGCCATACAGGACAGATGACCACGCAGCCTCTGTTTCAAAACCTCCAAGGAAGGATCCTCCACCGGACTCCGAGGCAGAGAGATCCACCATTGAACTGCTCCAAAACGTTCTTAATAGTCAGTGGAATCTCCTTCCCTGCCATTTGAACCTATGTCTCAATCACGGAGTCCTTGTTTCAAGGGCAGCAGAAAGGAAGCCCCTCCCTCTTCCTTATTACAACCTTTCACATATTTATACATGACTCTCTTGTTTTCTCTCAGCCTTCTTTTCTGCGGGCTAAAAATGCCCAGTTCTTTAAGACACTCCTCAGAGGGATCATTCATGGTCTCCAGATCTTTGATTTTTTTAGTTGCCCTCAAATGGACTCCTTCCAGCTTAGAATTAGTATCTCTCTTAAACTGTGTTGCCCAGAATTGGACACAGGATGATTTCAGGTAAAGAGGTCTGACCAAAGTGGAATAGAGAGGCCCCAGGACTTCCTTCAATCTAGACACTAAGCTGCTATGTATGCAGCCCAAAATCCCATTGGCTTTTTCAGCTGCTGCATCACAATCTTGGCTCATGTTCACCTTCCTCCAGACGAGGACTGCTGTGGAGCCAGGTGTCCCCCATCCTGTATCTTTGCATTTCATTTCTTTCTGCCTAAATGTCATACCTTACATTTGTCCTTGTTTAAGTTCATTTTGTTAGTTTTGGCCAATGCACTCTCTAATCTGTTGAGGTCATTTTGCATTCTGATCTTGTCCTCTGGGGTATTAGGTCTCCCTCCCAATTTGGTCCCATCTGCACCCTTGATCAGCAACCCCTCTAAACCCTTGTCCAAGTCATTAATAAAGATGTTGAATAGAACTGGGCCTAGGATCGAACCCTTGAGGTAGTTAAGATGTTTTTAAGAGAACAGAAGCAAGAAGACACTATATCCTAGTAATAGTCAGAACGGCTAAATATCGCAAGCATCATATATAAAGGTAATACAATTCAACCATTCCACACACTATTCCCCAATTAGTCAAAATGCAGTATGTTGTTGTTGTTCATTCGTTCAGTCGTCTCCGACTCTTTGTGACCTCATGGACCATCCCACGCCAGAGCTCCCTGTCGGCCGTTACCACCCCCAGCTCCTTCAAGGCTATTATTATTATTATTATTATTATTATTATTAATAATAATAATAATAATAATAATAATAATAATAATAATAATATACAGTTGATCCATCGGTGTAACTCTACCTATACAGAACACCAACTTTCAAGAATGCTGTAGTTGTATATTCCTGCGTTGAACCGAGTTGGACTAGGTCACTCTTTCAATCTCTGTTATCCTATGTGTGCTTTCTGTTTGATGATGATGATGATGATTTATTTATTTATTGTCAGCCAGAACTATGGCTGGTTTTTTCCTCAGCCAGCCATAGACTGTGTGGAATTATCAGATAGATAAATATGCTGTTGGGACTTGATTATGTATTGCTTTAATATGTATCTATTGTATATGATTAGGTTATGTGTTATGTATTTTTAACTGTTTGTGCGTGTTGCATTTTAATCTATTCTAGTTCCCACCTTGACTGATAGGGGCAAGAGAGTAAGAAGAAATAATGATAATGATAATAATGACAAGTAGTTGTATTAGCTGTGTCACAAACTTTGTGTTGTTCATTCATTCAGTCGTCTCCGACTCTTCGTGACCTCATGGACCAGCCCACGCCAGAGCTCCCTGTCGGCCGTCACCACCCCCAGCTCCTTCAAGGTCAGTCCAGTCACTTCAAGGATGCCATCCATCCATCTTGCCCTTGTCGGCCCCTCTTCCTTTTACCTTCTACTTTCCCCAGCATAATTGTCTTCTCTAGTATCCTTCCCTCCAATGAGCAGCCAAAGTACTTCAACTTTGTCTCTAGTATCCTTCCCTCCAATGCGCAGTCGGGCTTTATTTCCTGGAGGATGGACTGGTTGGATCTTCTCGCAGTCCAAGGCACTCTCAGAGCTTTCCTCCAACACCACAGCTCAAAAGCATCTATCTTCCTTCGCTCAGCCTTCCCTAAGGTCCAGCTCTCACATCCGTAGGTTACTACAGGGAATACCATGGCTTTGACTATGCGGATCTTTGTTGCCAGTGTGATGTCTCTACTCTTTACTATTTTATCAAGATTGGACATTGCTCTCCTCCCAAGAAGTAAGCGTCTTCTGATTTCCTGGCCACAGTCTGCATCTGCAGTAATCTTTGCACCTAGAAATACAAAGTCTGTCACGGCCTCCACGTTTTCTCCCTCTATTTTCCAGTTGTCAATCATTCTTGTTGCCATAATCTATTTATGTTTAACTGCAACCCAGCTTTTGCACTTTCTTCTTTCACTTTGATTAGAAAGCTCCTCAGTTCCACCTCACTTTCGGCCATCAAAGTGGTGTCATCTGCATATCTAAGGTTGTTAATTTTCTTCCAGCAATTTTCACCCCAGCTTTGCATTCATCAAGCCCCGCACATCGCATGATGTGTTCTGCATACAAGTTAAAAAGGTTGGGTGAGAGTATGCAGCCTTGCCGTACGCCTTTCCCAATCTTGAGCCAGTCTGTTGTTCCGTGGTCAGTTCTGACTGTTGCTACTTGGTCCTTGTACAGATTCCTCAGGAGAGAGACAAGGTGGCTTGGGATGCCCATCCCACTAAGAACTTGCCACAATTTATTATGATCCACACAGTCAAAGGCTTTAGAGTAGTCAATGAAGCAGAAGTAGATGTTTTTCTGAAACTCCCTGCCTTTTTCCATTATCCAGCGGATATTGGCAATCTGGTCTCTCGTTCCTCTGCCTTTTCTGAACCCAGCTTGAACATCTGGCAACTCTCGCTCCACAAACTTTGTAGTGACCTTAAAATAAACTGTCAGGCAAAATAGGGGCAGAGGTGGTCGCAGCTAGTAAGGCATGTTGTAGTAGCTTGGGGGACCTACACGGGGCTTGTTTCTATCATAAAATATGTCACTTGCAGGAATCTTGGAAGCCTTTGAAAGAGTTTCCCCCTCCCCCGTGTTATTAATTAAGGCAAAAGAATCCCCATATGGAAAGAGAAACAGTCAAGTTATATTTTTGCTAAATACACAGCACCATATGGTAACATACAGAAAATTGGCCACATAGGCTGCTTTGGCTATATGTTACCATATGGTCCTATGTGTTTGATACTTTCTTTGTTTGTGCAAGGAGAGCATTGTCTTACTGGGTTGGAAATGAACAGCCAGCCTCGTGAGATCAGCGGAAGCCGTGAGGTCGCTCCTGCTCTGAAGCAAGCCTGGCAGACATCCAGTCTCTGGTTCTCCCCAGTATTTGGAAGCATGGAAGTGCCACACAGAGGCTGCCTCAATGAGAGCGAGTACTGTGGGATGTCCTGGCAAGAGTACATGCTATGTCATTAAGCGATCCCTCCTAGCCCAAGGATGATGGTCCTCCAAGTGTAGTGTCTTGGCGGTGGGTCCCTAGGTGACTGTAGAGCCTTATTCTTGAGCTGTATGTTCTCAATCAGTGAGGATATCAGTTTCCAGCTGGAAGGTGGTCTCAGTCAGGGTTGGTCTGATGTGCCTTCTTCCTCTTGGCATGTTTCTCCCTTTCACCCTCTGTTCGTGCCCCTTCGAATTCCACAGCCTGCTGGTCACAGCTGACCTTCAGTTAGGGCGCTCACTGGCCAGGGTTTCCCAGTACTCTCTTGGTGTCTCTGCCACAGTTTTTAAGGCTGGCTTTAAGCCCATCTTTACATCTCTTTTCCTGACCACCAACATTATGTTTCCCATTCTTGAGCTGGGAGTATAGTAACTGCTTTGGGAGATCAGGCATTCAGACAATGTGGCCAGTCCAGCGAAGTTGATGGCGTAGGAGCATTGCTCCAAGCTGGTGGTCTTTGCTTCTTCCAGCATGCTGACATTTGTCTGCCTGTCTTCCCAAGATATTTGCAGGATTTTTCAGAGGCAACGCTGATGGAATCGTTCCAGGAGTTGAGTGTGATGCCTGTAGACAGTCCACATTTCGCAGGCATATAGCAGAGTTGAGAGGACAATAGCTTTGTATATAAGCACCTTGGTCTCGCTTCAGATGTCCTGGTCCTCAAACACTCTCTGCTTCATTTGGAAAAATGCTGCACTCGCAGAACTCAGGTGGTGCTGTATTTCAGTGTCAATGTTGACTTTTGTGGAGAGGTGGCTTCCAAGGGAGCAGAAATGAGCAACTTTTCTAATGTTACACCATGAAGCTGTATTTCTGGCATTGCAGAAGGATTGACTGGTGACTGCTGGAAGAGCACTTTGGTTTTCTCGATGTTCAATGAAAGGCTGGCCTTCTCGTATAGTTCTGCAAAGGTGTTGAGAGTGGCTTGCAGGTCTTCTTCTGAATGCACATAGACTACATTGTCATTGGCATAGTGGAGTTCTATAACAGATGTTGTTGTGATCTTAGTTTTGGCTTTCAGTCTGCTGAGGTTAAATAGCTTGTCATCTGATGACTTCCACTGCCATGTAGTGATCAGAAATGTCACATTGCTCTGTCATCTGGATAGAAAGAGCATAGGATTTCAAAAGACTGAAATTGAGCAAATCTAAAACCTGAGAAATGTATCTGTCCAAGCCTGGGTCTTTGGGTGTGGACCCCTTATAAAGTGGATTTTAATTCCTTCCTAGGCTTACCATCTCTTTTGTCCACATTTTAATATTTACATGGCAAGTGAGCATAGCATGGACCTCACAGTGCTGGAAACAGTTTTGCCCATTTGGCTTCTCGTGTGATAGTGAGAGAGAGTGGAAATGAGAAGTTGTTTTGGGTATCTTGGCAATGAGGGAAAAGACTGTGTATATACTGCATTTTAGGGAAGGCTGAGCGAAGGAAGATCGATGCTTTTGAACTGTGGTGTTGGAGGAAAGTTCTGAGAGTGCCTTGGACTGCAAGAAGATCCAACCAGTCCATCCTCCAGGAAATAAAGCCCGACTGCTCATTGGAGGGAAGGATACTAGAGACAAAGTTGAAGTACTTTGGCCACATCATGAGGAGACAGCAAAGCCTAGAGAAGACAATTATGCTGGGGAAAGTGGAAGGCAAAAGGAAGAGGGGCCGACCAAGAACAAGATGGATGGATGGATAATTGTACTTGCATCATGGATTGTCAGCCATGCACATTGACCATTGATCTCCCTACCTTGTGCTATGTTGATACACAGTACATGATGTATATGCAACATACTTCTACTTGTGGGTGTTTATGCTATGTTGAATAATGTAGGCTCTTGGCACACTCCCTATACCAGGGAACAACATCACAGCACAAGGAGAGAAATATATTCTACATGACTTACTTATATACAATTCTATACAATTACACATAGCAATCTCTGATTGGTTCCCAACTCATTAACTTAACTCAGACCCAGGATTACATCATTCACAATCACCTGGACTAGGCCAGAACACATTCCCCAAATGAAGTTCTATATACAGTTAATGCATGACTCAGCATTTCCAATAGAAGCCTATTAGCAGTGCATGACTCAGCTATATTACATTACAATACATTGTAAAACCTGACAATCCTTGACATTCTTCACAAAGAGTTCTAGGTTTTTGCCATGTTCTGCTAGTAGCATGTTCTCATCTATATATCTTAAATTCTTGATGGTTCTTCTCACAGTTTTCAAATCTCCTTCTTCTGAATCTAATCTTGCTTCATGTACAATACACAGTATATAATTTAAGTAAAAGGAGTGATAAAATAGATGTTGCCTCACCCCCTTGCCAATTGGAAATTTATTTATTTATTTATCATGTCAGTATCAACCAGACAATTGTATTACATTTTTAACAAACAGACAAAACAGAATTTGCAAGCTTGGTAGTTGATTAAATGTCCTTTGACCAGTATCTGGCCACTTGGAGTGCCTCTGGTGTTGCTGCAAGGAGGTCCTCCATTGTGCATGTAGCAGGGCTCAGGTTGCATTGCAGCAGGTGGTCAGTGGTTTGCTCTTCTCCACACTCGCATGTTGTGGATTCCACTTTGTAGCCCCATTTCTTGAGTTGGCTCTGCATCTCGTGGTGCCAGAGCACAGTCTGTTCAGCGCCTTCCAAGTCGCCCAGTCTTCTGTCTGCCCAGGGGGGAGTTTCTCATTTGGTATCAGCCATTTATTTATTTATTTAACTTGTATACCGCTACTCCCAATTTGGCTCGGAGAGGTTTACAGAAGCAGATTAAAACAATACAATTAGCTTTAAAAAGAACAATAACAAAACAATAGGCGGCGAGAACAGGCATAGTCCGGGTTGTACACCCGTCAAAAGCTTGCTGGAAAAGAAAAGTTTTACAGGCTTTCTGAAAAGCAAGTAGGTCTCGGATTGCTTTTCGACTTTCCGAAAAGCAAGTAGGTCTCATTGATTGAGGTTCTGGGTTTGAGCCTGCCACTTTTGGACTCTCACTTGCTGAGGTGTTCCAGCTAGTGTCTCTGTAGATCTTAGAAAACTATTTCTTGATTCAAGTCATTGACGTGCTGGCTGATACCCAAACAGGGGAGATGTCTCTGCCTTGGTCCTTTCACTATTGGCTGCTACTTCCCAACGGATGTCAGGTGGTGCAATACCGGCTAAACAGTGTAATTTCTCCAGTGGTGTAGGGTGCAGACACCCCGTGATAATGTAGCATTCTCATTAAGAGCCACATCCACTGTTTTAGTGTGGTGAGATGTGTTCCACACTGGGCATGCATACTTAGCAGCAGAGTAGCATAGCGCAAGGGCAGATGTCTTCACTGTATCTGGTTGTGATCCCCAGGTTGTGGCAGTCAGCTTTCGTATGATATTGTTTCTAGCACCCACTTTTTGCTTGATGTTCAAGCAGTGCTTCTTGTAGGTCAGGGCACGGTCCAGAGTGACTCCCCAGGTATTTGGGTGTGCTGCAATGCTCCAGTCGGATTCCTTCCCAGGTCATCCTCAGAGCTCGGGATGCTTGTCTGTTCTTGAGATGAAAAGCACATGTCTGTGTTTTAGATGGGTTGGGGATCAGCTGGTTTTCCCTGTAATAGGCAGTCAGGGTACCTAGAGCTTCAGAGAGCTTCTGTTCAACCATCTCAAAGCTCCCTGCTTGAACAGTAATGGCACGATCATCAGCATAGATGAAGCTCTCTGTCCCTTCTGGCAGTGGCTGGTCATTTGTGTAGATGTTGAACATGGATGGAGCAAGCACGCTCCCCTGAGGCAGGTCGTTCTTCTGTTTCCGCCATCTGCTTCTCTGGCCCTGGAACTCAACAAAAAAGCTCCTGTTTTGTAGTAGGTTTCCTATGAGGCGTGTGATGTGGAGTCGTTTGTGATATTATCCATTTTTCTCAGGAGGAGGTAGTGGTTCACAGTATCATAAGTCGCTGACAGATCTATGAAGACAGCTCCGGTGATCTGCTGCCTTTCAAAGCCATCTTCTATGTGCTGAGTCAGGTTCAGCACTTGCGATGTGCAGCTTTTGCCTTTCCTGAATCCAGCTTGCTGTGGGATCAGACATGGGTCTATTTTTTCCGTTATTCTATGCAAAATAAGTCTCTCCAGAACTTAGAGGTGGCACAACAGGGAGATTGGTCTATAGCTTTTTGGGTCATTACGGTCTTTGTCTGGCTTCGAGATGGCAATGACTTTTGCTTTCCTTGAGATTTTGGGGATCTGACAGGATGCAGTGCAGTTGTTCATCAGCTCCAGCAGCCAGCACCTTGCTTTTGGACCAAAGTTCTTGATTTGTTCCATCCGTAGATCATCCAGGCCAGCTTTGCCATTTTTACATTTATTGAGAGCCATGTTCAATTCAGTAGATGTAAAGGGTTCATGAAGGTTGTTCTCAATCTCTGGTTGTCTCGCTATTGGTTTCTTTCCTACTTTGGTGGCAAGGTTGGGTTTCTTTCCTACTTTGGTGGCAAGATTGGACATGAGAGAAGCCTCGTCGCAGGATTGCAAAACATCCGGGCATCCCCTGGGCAACGTCTTCATAGACGGCTGATTCTCTCACTTCAGAAGTGACTTGCAGCATGCAAACCAGAATTGGAAATAATTCAGTTTCTCTACATATATTCCCAAGAAGGCCTCTTGTCTTAGAATCATAGAATAATAGAGTTGGAAGAGACCTCATGGGCCATCCAGTCTAACACCCTGCCAAGAAGCAGGACAATCACATTCAAAGCACCCCCAGCAGATGGCCATCCAGCCTCTGTTTAAAAGCCTCCAAAGGAGGAGCCTCCACCACACTTTGGGGCAGAAAGTTTCACTGCAGATCACCTCTCACAGTCCAAAAGTTCTTCCTAATGTTCAGATGGAATCTCCTTTCCTGTAGTTTGAAGTCATTGCTCCGCGTCCTAGTCGCCAGGGCAACAGAAAACAAGCTTACTCCCTCCTCCCTATGACTTCTTCTCACACATTTATATATGGCTGTCTTCTCTCAGCCTTCTCTTCTTCAGGCTAAATATGCCCAGCTCTTTAAGCCGCTCCTCATAGGGCTTGTTCTCCAGAACCTTGATCATTTTAGTCACCCTCCTCTGGACACATTGTCCAGTTTGTCAATATCTCCCTTCAATTGTGGTGCCCAGAATTGGACACAGTATTCCAGGTGTGGTCTGACCAAAGCAGAATAGAGGGGTAGCATGACTTCCCTGAATCTAGACACTATACTTCTATTGAAGCAGGCCAAAATTCCATTGGCTTTTTAAGCTGCAGCATCACATTATTGGCTCATGTTTAACTTGTTGTCCACGAGGACTCCAAGATCTTTTTCACACGTACTGCTCTCGAGCCAGGAGTCCCCCATTCTGTATCTTTGCATTTCATTTTTTTCTGCCTGTGGAGTATCTTGCATTTGTCATTGTCGAACTTCATTGAAATGAAATGCGTGACTTGTGGGGATGAGAGAGAGGCCCCTTGGCTCTGGAATTTGCTCCCCAGAGATATTAGGCAAGCTCCCACCCTGGAAATTTTTAGGAGGAGCCTGAAAACATGGCTGTTCCAATATGGCTTCAATGATAATCCCTGACCAAACTCTGCATAAAATGTCCTCAGAAGCACTTTATTCTCTGGTTTGTGCAATGAAATCCTACTTTATCCCCCGGATCCCCTTCCTGATATTTTACACTGCCCTTTCTCCTAGTGTTTTAAAATTTTAATCTTTGAATTTGGCCCTGCCCACTGTGATCATTTTTAGTGTTTTAGTGTTTTAATGTTTTGATTTTATATTTTTGTGTTGCCTATTTAAATTGGTTTTGTATTTTATGTTATTTTATTTTCTGATTTCCTGTTGTGTTTTTGCGTTATATTGTGTTTTCTGTATTGATGGGCATGGCCTCATGTAATCTCGCGAGTCCCCTTGGGGAGATGGTGGTGGGGTATAAATAAAGTATTATTATTATTATTATTATTATTATTATTATTATTATTATTATTATTATGTTAGTTTTGGCCCATCTCTCTAATCTGTTAAGATCATTTTGAATTCAGCTCCTGTCCTCTGGAGTATTGGCTAACTATCCCTCCCAATTTGGTGTCATCTGCAAACTTGATGATCCTGCCTTCTAACCCTTCATCTAAGACATTAATAAAGATGCTGATCTGGCCCTGGGGATTTGAATTCATTTAGAATGGCCAGGTATTCCAGGACAACTTGTTTTCCTATTTGGGGTTGGATTTCCCCTATTCCTTCATCCATTCCATGTTACTGAGGTTGAGGATGGCTTTCTTTTTGTGAGAAGACTGAGGCAAAGAAGGCATTAAGTAGCTCTGCCTTTTCTCTATCCCCTGTCAACATTTCCCCATCTTCTCCTCACAGAAGCCCTATCACCTCCTTGTTCTTCCTTTTTCTACTGATGCAAGCAAAGAAGCCCTTTTTATTGTATTTAATGTCCCTGGCAAGCCTGAGCTCATTTTGAGCTTTAGCCTTGCAAACCTTCTTCCTACATGAGTTGGTTATTCGTTTGAATTCTTCTTTGGTGATTTCTCCCTTTTTCCACTTCTTGTGCATGTCTCTTTTGAATCTTAGGCCAATTAGAAGTTCTTTGGACATCCATTCTGGCTTCTTTGCATTTGTTTTATTTTTTTCTTTTTGTTGGCACTGTTTGCAATTGCGCCTTGAGTATTTCATTCCTGAAAAACTCCCATCCATCCATAACTCCCTTGTCTTTCTGTATCTACATTCACAGAATGCTGCTCAGTAAGTCCTTCATTTTTCAGAAATCAGCTCTCCTAAAGTTCAAAAAGCGGGTTTGACTTGTCTTAGTTTCGGCCTTCCTTTGTACCTCAAACTGCAGGAGAACATGATCACTTGCCCCTAAGGATCCGACCACTTCAACTGCATCGATCAGGTCCTCTGCGTTTGTTAGAATGAGATCGAGAGCAGCCTTATTGCTTCCTCTACCTTCTAGACCATAAAATTGTCTGCAAGGCAAGCGAAGAATTTATTGGACTTTATACTCTTGGGCGAGATTGTTTTCCAGCAAATATCGGGATAGTTGAAATCGCCCATGACTACTACATCTCTTCTTTGTGCCTGTTTGGTCAACTGTTGGCAGAAGGTTAAGAGTGGTTACTATAGGAAGGTCTTCTGGTAAGTGATAGGAAATGAGTTGGTTGGAAACTCATAGGTATAATGATCTTTCTCACCTTTGTGATCTTTTGGGGAAATCATTCAGTCTCGTTTTGCAACAGCTCGATACACTGAACAAGAAATTAGATCATCTTTTTAAAGAAATTTCCCTTATTGCGAAAAAAATCCCACTCCTAATGACATTATAAAAGCTGAACCCATTACCCCCAAAGATGTCTTTCAGAACTGTATTGCAATGGAAGGCCAGGGAAGGAGTAGTTTTGAGGAGCAGAAGGTAGATGATAGGCCAGACATTGAGTTTTTTTGGGGAGGGGTGAGCTGTCCCTTTTTCAAAGGGGACAGGGGAGGGTGGGCCTGGAGAAGACAAGCTCTGCCTTGCAGAGGACAATTAATAACTTAACATCTGAGTCTTCTGGAAATCTGTGGACACTCCACGTCATCTCCAACTTCTGCTACGAACTAACAACTTGGTGGTGGAAGTGTCGGACTCATTTTTGAACAGAGGCAGATGGACTTCGAGGAGAGCGGTTCAGACATATCTAGCTCAAATCGAGCACGGTTTGTGTCCTTTTTAAGGGCATATGCCGCGGCAATAAAAGCCGCAAAGAAAACTTTCTTTGCGGCCACTATTGCATCTGCAAAAAACCGTCCGGCGGAGTTGTTTCGGATTGTCAGAGGTCTTTTAACTCCCGCCACCTCAGGCGGGAGCCCTGACAATTCGGTCACGCGCTGTGAAGCATTTGCTCGGTTCTTCGCAGACAAAGTCGCTTTGATCCGTTCTGAGCTGGACACCATGTTAAATGCAGTCTCTGTGGATGTGACAAGAGCACCTGCTTGTCCTGTTTTGATGGATTCTTTTCAGTTTGTGAAACCCGAGGATGTGGACAAGATACTTGGAGGACTGAGGCCCACCACGTCCATCCTAGACCCCTGCCCATCCTGGCTTCTGAAGGAGGCCAGAGGGGGATTGGCTGAGTGGGTAACGGTGGTGGTTAATGCCTCCCTTCGGGAAGGCAAGATTCCGGCGTGCTTAAAACAAGCAACTATAAAACCGCTGTTGAAGAAACCATCATTGGACCCCACTAAATTGGACAACTTTCGGCCTGTTTCCAATCTCCCCTTTTTGGGCAAAGTCATGGAAAGCGTGGTGGCCTCACAACTCCAGGTATTCTTGAGAGACACGGATTATCTGGATCCGGCACAGTCTGGTTTCAGACCGGGACATGGAACTGAGACGGTCTTGGTCGCCTTAGTGGATGATCTGCGCCGGGAGCTAGACAGGGGGAGTGTGTCCCTGTTGGTGCTCCTGGACCTCTCAGCGGCCTTCGATACCGTCGACCACGGTATCCTTCTGGGGCGCCTTGCGGAGATGGGTCTTGGGGGCACTGCTCTGCAGTGGCTCCAGTCATTTCTGGAGGGTCGTACACAGAAGGTGTTATTGGGGGACTCCTGTTCAACACCACAGCCTTTGACCTGTGGCGTTCCACAGGGTTCTATACTGTCCCCCATGCTGTTTAATATCTACATGAAGCCGCTGGGTGAGATCATCCGGAGTTTCGGGGTGCGGTGTCATCTGTACGCAGATGATGTCCAACTCTGTCACTCCTTTCCACCTGCTACTAAGGAGGCTGTCGAGGTCCTGAACCAGTGCCTGGCCGCTGTAATGGTCTGGATGAGGGCGAACAAACTGAAATTAAATCCAGACAAGACAGAGGTACTCCTGGTCAGTCGCAAGGCCGAACAGGGTATAGGGTTACAGCCTGTGCTGGATGGGGTCGCACTCCCCTTGAAGGCGCAGGTTCGCAGCTTGGGTGTGACCCTGGATTCATCGTTGAGCCTGGATCCCCAGGTTTCAGCGGTGACCAGGGGAGCATTTGCACAGCTTAGGCTCATGCGCCAGCTGCGCCCGTACCTTGGGAAGTCTGACTTGGCCACGGTGGTACACGCTCTGGTCACATCCCGCCTTGACTACTGCAACGCTCTCTACGTGGGGCTGCCCTTGAAGACGGCCCGGAAGCTTCAGCTAGTTCAGCGCGCGGCAGCCATGTTACTAACGGGAGCGGGACGCAGGGAGCATACAACGCCCTTGTTGTCCCAACTCCACTGGCTGCCGATTTGCTACCGGGCCCAATTTAAGGTGCTGGTGTTATCCTACAAAGCCCTAAACGGTTCCGGCCCAAAATACCTTTCGGACCGCATCTCGGCCTATGAGCCCACGAGGGCCTTGAGATCGTCTGGGGAGGCCCTTCTCTCGATCCCGCCTGCCTCACAGGCACGTCTGGCGGGGACGAGAGAGAGGGCCTTCTCGGTGGTGGCCCCCCGGCTGTGGAACACCCTCCCTGTTGACATCAGACAGGCGCCCTCTCTTATGGCTTTCCGGAAGAGCCTAAAGACCTGGCTCTTCGAGAGGGCATTTAACTAGTGCCAGACTAACTGATAATGACAACCGGACTGGAATATGGATTATGAGACTGGTAGGCTCCTATGTTGTGACGGTGCGGATTAGTTAGTATAATTTAGATTAATTGTGTAATTATGGCTTGTTGATGTATTGTGTGTTTTTTGTAAAATGTTTTTATATGTTGTACACCGCCGCGAGTCGCCCTAGGGCTGAGAGCGGCGGTCAACAAATGCATTAAATAAATAAATAAATAAATAAATAAATAAATTCTGTCAAAAAGCTGGTCAGAGGTGAAGATTAAATCTATCGACTGGCTTTATAGAGATTTCCAATTCCGGGACTGCTCCTCATGCCTCCTTATTTCGTTGGAAGACAGACTCTTAGTGGAGGAACTATTCTCACTTGGGCCTCGATTAAAGGTTTGGGGCATCACTCTTAGATGGATTCTGGTAGATCCGGTGATTTGCCCTTTGGTCACTGGATTGAAGTCACATTCGCAGGCCCCTCCAAGTCTGAATAATAAGATAGATAGCCCTTCCATCAGAGCCCCCATCAGAGTTCTATTTTGAGACCCCCTCCCTAATTTCCATCGCTGCCCTTCCAAATTCCCATTCCCGCACACAGACGCTCCCCTTATTCAGTCCCCCCTCCCCCCCAGCATGCCAGATGATTCCTTCTCCCTTTCCCCATTGGAGATTTCCTCCACCACTAGCCAAGGAAACATATTAGATGGCTCTCCAGTTTTGGGGAGCTGACTAATTCCTTCCGCGCTCAATCTTAATCTACCTATCAACCAGGGGGGAGGGGATCCGAGTGGGTTGAGTTGGAAGGAGGAAGGTCAGTCACTCTTTGCCCAGGGAGAAGTGCAACGGAGTTCTTGCGACCCTGGAGAAGGATAGGTGTGGTAGTCTTCATGACAGACCCCCCCCCCCCCCCCGGACTTAAGATCCTGCTTCTGAATGCCAGATCAGTCAACAGGAAGACATCTATCATCCAGGATTTGATCATGGCATGCATCACCGAGACATGGTTGGATGAACTGGGTGGCGTAAATCTCACCCAGCTGTGTCCACCGGGTTTTGGGGTGTATCAATAGGCTCGGTCGGGGGGCGGGGAGGAGGGGTCGCGGTGATCTTTCGGCAGTCCATTGCCCTGATCAGATGCACCATCCCACAATCTTCAAGGTTTGAGTGTGCTTACCTGAAGGTGAGTAGTCAAGACAGCTTGGGGATTCTGCTGGTGTACCATCCATCCTGTGACCTAGCAGTTTCCCTACCTGAGATAGTAGAAGTGGTCTCAAATTTGGCCATGGGGCTGTCTCAAGTAATTTCTGGCCCCACACATCAGGCAGGTCACATGCTCAACCTTGTTTTCATCACGGATGGTGGCGCAGTCAGAGTAGAAGAGCAAAATATTATTCCATTGTCATGGTCTGACCACCATTTGATCTGTTTAAGATTTGCCGTGACCATTTGATCTGTTTAAGATTTGCCGTGGGTGGACCCACTAAGATCATAGAATCATAGAATCAAAGAGTTGGAAGAGACCTCATGGGCCATCCAGTCCAACCCCCTGCCAAGAAGCAGGAATATTGCATTCAAATCACTACTGACAGATGGCCATCCAGCCTCTGTTTAAAAGCTTCCAAAGAAGGAGCCTTCACCACACTCTGGGGCAGAGAGTTCCACTGCTGAACGGCTCTCACAGTCAGGAAGTTCTTCCTCATGTTCAGATGGAATCTCCTCTCTTGTAGTTTGAAGCCATTGTTTCGCGTCCTAGTCTCTAAGGAAGCAGAAAACAAGCTTGCTCCCTCCTCCCTGTGGCTTCCTCTCACATATTTATACATGGCTATCATATCTCCTCTCAGCCTTCTCTTCTTCAGGCTAAACATGCCCAGCTCCTAAAGCCGCTCCTCATAAGGCTTGTTCTCCAAACCCTTGATCATTTTAGTCGCCCTCCTGTGGACACATTCCAGCTTGTCAATTGAATATTGGACACAATATTCCAGGTGTGGTCTAACCAAAGCAGAATAGAGGGGTAGCATTACTTCCCTAGATCTAGACACTATGCTCCCATTGATGCAGGCCAAAATCCCATTGGCTTTTTTTGCCGCCACATCACATTGTCAAGATTGTTTTGAATTCTGCTCCTGTATTGGCTATCCCTCCCAATTTGGTGTCGTCTGCAAACTTGATGATCATGCCTTCTAGCCCTTCATCTAAGTCATTAATAAAGATGTTGAACAGGACTGGGCCCAGGAGGGAAACCTGCGGGACTCCGCTCATCACTTCTTTCCAGGATGAAGAGGAAGCATTGGTGAGCACCCTCTGGGTTTGTCCATTTAACCAATTACAGATCCACCTCACCGTAGTTTTGGCTAGCCCACATTGAACTAGTTTGTTTGCCAGAAGGTCATGGGGGACCTTGTCGAAGGCCTTACTGAAATCCAGGTATGCTACAACTACAGGCCAATTTCCAACTTCCCTTTCCTGGGCAAGGTTTTAGAGCGGGTGGTCGCCTCCCAGCTTCAGGGTTTCCTTGATGACACCGATTTTCTGGACCGTTTGCAGTCTGGTTTCAGACCTGGACACAGTACCGAGATGGCTTTGGTCGCCTTGGTGGATGACCTCCGCAGGGAACTGGACAGGGGGAGTATGACCCTGCTGGTTCTATTGGATATCTCATTGGCTTTTGACACCATCAAATATGGTATCCTTCTGGGGAGACTCACTGGGATGGGACTCGGAAGCACAGTTCTGCTGTGGCTACGGTCCTTCGTGGAGGTTCGTTCCCAGTTGGTGAAGCTGGGGGACACCTGCTCAGACCCCTGGCCTTTGACCGCAAGGTTCTATTTTGTCTCCTATGTTATTCAACATCTACATGAAACCGCTGGGAGAGGTCATCCAGAGTTTTGGAGTACAGTGCCACCTCTACGCAGATGACACTCAACTCCACTACACTTTTCCACCAGATTCCAAGGAAGCCCCTCGGATACTGGAGCAGTGTCTGGCTGTTGTGTCAATCTGGATGAGGAAAAACAAGCTGAAAATTAATCCTGACAAGACAGAGGTCCTCCAAGTCAGTTGCAAGTCTGACCAGGGTATTGGGTGGCAACCTGTGCTGGACAGGGTTGCACTCACCCTGAAGTCGCAAGTCTGCAGTTTGGGGGTCCTCCTGGACTCAGAGTTGACGCTTGATGCGCAGGTGTCGGCGGTGGCTGAGAGGGCCTTTGCACAATTAAAACTTGTGCGCCAGCTGCGACCATACCTCATGAAGTCTGACTTGACTAGACTGGACTATTGTAATGCACTCTATGTGGGGCTACCCTTGAAAATGGCCCAGAAACTTCAACTGCTCCAACGCGCAGCAGCCAGATTAATAACGGAGGCGAATTACAGGGAGCGGTTAACTCCCCTGTTTAAGGAGCTCCATTAGCTGCCATTTATTTTCTGGCCCCAATTCAAGGTACAGGTCATCACCTATAAAGCCCTAAACAGTTTGGGACCCGCCTGCCTTCGTGACAGTATCTCTCCCCCCCCCCCCCCCAAACCTGCCCAATCCCTTCATTCTTCAGGGGAGGCCCTCATTTTGCCCCTTCCACGATCACAGACCCAACTTATGGGAACAAGGGAGAGAGCCTTTTCCTCTGTGGGCCCCCACCTCTGGAACACATTGCCCTGAGAGATTAGGCAAGCCTCCACCTTAGAAACTTTTAAGAAGAACCTCAAAACTTGGCTATTCCGGAGTGCCTTTGGAGAGTGATCTTACACCTCCTTCAATTACTCGTCGCAAAATGGGTGTCCTCATATTGCACTGCCTCCTAGAATCATAGAATCATAGAATCAAAGAGTTGGAAGAGACCTCATGGGCCATCCAGTCCAACCCCCTGCCAAGAAGCAGGAATATTGCATTCAAATCACCCCTGACAGATGGCCATCCAGCCTCTGTTTAAAAGCTTCCAAAGAAGGAGCTTCCACCACACTCCGGGGCAGAGAGTTCCACTGCTGAACGGCTCTCACAGTCAGGAAGTTCTTCCTCATGTTCAGATGGAATCTCCTTTTCTGTAGTTTGAAGCCATTGTTCTCCAGGGAAGCAGAAAACAAGCTTGCTCCCTCCTCCCTGTGGCTTCCTCTCACATATTTATACATGGCTATCATATCCCCTCTCAGCCTTCTCTTCTTCAGGCTAAACATGCCCAGCTCCTTAAGCCGCTCCTCATAGGGCTTGTTCTCCAGAACCTTTATCATTTTAGTCGCTCTCCTCTGGACACATTCCAGCTTGTCAATATCTCTCTTGAATTGTGGTGCCCAGAATTGGACACAATATTCCAGGTGTGGTCTAACCAAAGCAGAATAGAGGGGTAGCATGACTTCCCTAGATCTAGACACTATGCTCCTATTGATGCAGGCCAAAATCCCATTGGCTTTTTTTTTGCCGCCGCATCACATTGTTGGCTCATGTTTAACTTGTTGTCCATGAGGACTCCAAGATCTTTTTCACACGTACTGCTCTCGAGCCAGGCATTGTCCCCCATTCTGTATCTTTGCATTTCGTTTTTCCTGCCAAAGTGGAGTATCTTGCATTTGTCACCGTTGAACTTCATTTTGTTAGTTTTGGCCCATCTCTCTAATCTGTCAAGATCGTTTTGAATCCTGCTCCTGTCCTCTGGAGTATTGGCTATCCCTCCCAATTTGGTGTCGTCTGCAAACTTGATGATCCTGCCTTCTAACCCTTCATCTAAGTCATTAATAAAGATGTTGAACAGGACCGGGCCCAGGACGGAACCCTGCGGCACTTCGCTCGTCACTTCTTTCCAGGATGAAGAGGAAGCATTGGTGAGCACCCTCTGGGTTCGTCCATTTAACCAATTACAGATCCACCTCACCGTAGTTTTGCCTAGCCCACATTGGACTAGTTTCCTTGCCAGAAGGTCATGGGGGACCTTGTCGAAGGCATTACTGAAATCCAGGTATGCTACATCCACGGCATTCCCCGCATCTACCCAGCTTGTAACTCTATCGAAAAAAGAGATCAGATTAGTCTGGCATGACTTGTTTTTGATAAATCCATGTTGACTATTAGCAATGACCGCATTTGTTTCTAAGTGTTTGCAGACCACTTCCTTAACAATCTTTTCCAGAATCTTGCCTGGTATTGACGTGAGGCTGACCGGACGGTAGTTGTTTGGGTCATCCTTTTTTCCCTTCTTGAAGATTGGGATCACATTGGCCCTCCTCCAATCTGCTGGAACTTCTCCCGTTCTCCAAGAACTCTCAAAGATGGTTGCCAATGGTTCCGAAATGACTTCCGCTAGTTCCTTCAATACTCTTGGGTGTAGTTGATCTGGCCCTGGGGACTTGAACTCATTTAGAGCGGCCAGGTATTCCTGTACGACTTGTTTCCCAATTTGGAGTTGGATGTCCTCAAATCCCTCATCCACTCTGTCTTGCTGAGGTTGAAGATGACTTTCTTTTTGTGAGAAGACCAAGGCAAAGAAGGCATTAAGTAGTTCTGCCTTTTCCCTATCCCCTGTCAGCATTGCCCCATCTTCTCCTCGAAGAGGCCCTATCGCCTCCTTGTTTTTCCTTTTTCTACTGACATAAGAAAAGAATCCTCTTTTTATTGTTTTTAATGTCCCTGGCAAGCCTGAGCTCGTTTTGTGCTTTAGCCTTGCGGACCTTTTCCCTACAGCTGTTGGCTATTTGTTTGAATTCTTCTTTGGTGATTTCTCCCTTTTTCCAGTTCTTGTGCATGTCTCTTTTGTGTCTCAGCACAGTTAGAAGTTCTTTGGACATCCATTCTGGCTTCTTTGCACTTGCCCTATTTTTTTCTTTTTGTTGGCACGGTTTGCAACTGCGCCTTGAGTATTTCACTCTTGAGAAACTCCCATCCATCCGTAACTCCCTTGTCTTTTAGTATCTGTGTCCACGGAATGCTGCTCAGTGTTTCCTTCATTTTTTGGAAATCAGCTCTCCTAAAGTCCAAAATGCGGGTTTGACTTGTCTTAGTTTCGGC
>NW_026847771.1:46958262-47023615 GCF_025583915.1 Anolis sagrei ordinatus
ACACTATGCTCCTATTGATGCAGGCCAAAATCCCATTGGCTTTTTTTGCCGCCACATCACATTGTTGGCTCATGTTTAACTTGTTGTCCACGAGGACTCCAACATCTTTTTCACACGTACTGCTCTCGAGCCAGGCATCCCCATTCTGTATCTTTGCATTTCGTTTTTTCCTGCCAAAGTGGAGTATCTTGCATGTGTCACTGTTGAACTTCATTTTGTTAGTTTTGGCCCATCTCTCTAATCTGTCAAGATCGTTTTGAATCCTGCTCCTGTCCTCTGGAGTATTGGCTATCCCTCCCAATTTGGTGTCGTCTGCAAACTTGATGATCCTGCCTTCTAGCCCTTCATCTAAGTCATTAATAAAGATGTTGAACAAGACTGGGCCCAGGACGGAACCCTGCGGCACTCCGCTCGTCACTTCCATCACAGATGAAGAGGAAGCATTGGTGAGCACCCTCTGGGTTCGTCCATTTAACCAATTACAGATCCACCTCACCGTAGTTTTGCCTAGCCCACATTGGACTAGTTTCCTTGCCAGAAGGTCATGGGGGATCTTGTCGAAGGCCTTACTGAAATCCAGGTATGCTACATCCACGGCATTCCCGCATCTACCCAGCTTGTAACTCTATCGAAAAAAGAGATCAGCTTAGTCTGGCATGACTTGTTTTTGATAAATCCATGTTGACTATTAGCAATGACACTGAAATCCAGGTATGCTACATCCACGGCATTCCCCGCATCTACTCAAAAAAGAGATTAGTCTGGCATGACTTGTTTTTGATAAATCCATGTTGACTATTAGCGATGACCGCATTTGTTTCTAAGTGTTTGCAGACCACTTCCTTAACAATCTTTTCCAGAATCTTGCCTGGTATTGACGTGAGGCTGACCGGACGGTAGTTGTTTGGGTCATCCTTTTTTCCCTTCTTGAAGATTGGGACCACATTGGCCCTCCTCCAATCTGCTGGAACTTCTCCCGTTCTCCAAGAACTCTCAAAGATGGTTGCCAATGGTTCCGAAATGACTTCCGCTAGTTCCTTCAATACTCTTGGGTGTAGTTGATCTGGCCCTGGGGACTTGAACTCATTTAGAGTGGCCAGGTATTCCTGGATGACTTGTTTCCCAATTTGGGGTTGGATGTCCTCTAATCCCTCATCCACTCCATCTTGCTGAGGTTGAAGATGACTTTCTTTTTGTGAGAAGACTGAGGCAAAGAAGGTATTAAGTAGTTCTGCCTTTTCCCTATCCCCTGTCAGCATTGCCCCATCTTCTCCTCGAAGAGGCCCTATCGCCTCCTTGTTTTTCCTTTTTCTACTGACATGAGAAAAGAATCCCTTTTTATTGTTTTTAATGTCCCTTGCAAGCCTGAGCTCGTTTTGTGCTTTAGCCTTGCGGACCTTTTCCCTACAGCTGTTGGCTATTTGTTTGAATTCTTCTTTGGTGATTTCTCCCTTTTTCCACTTCTTGTGCATGTCTCTTTTGTGTCTTGCACAGTTAGAAGTTCTTTGGACATCCATTCTGGCTTCTTTGCACTTCTCCTATTTTTTCTCTTTGTTGGCACGGTTTGCAATTGCGCCTTGAGTATTTCACTCTTGAGAAATTCCCATCCATCCGTAACTCCCTTGTCTTTTAGTATCTGTGTCCACGGAATGCTGCTCAGCGTTTCCTTCATTTTTTGGAAATCAGCTCTCCTAAAGTCCAAAATGCGGGTTTGACTTGTCTTAGTTTCGGCCTTCCTTTGTACCTCAAATTGCAGGAGCACATGGTCACTTGCCCCTAAGGATCCTACCACTTCAACCATATCGATCAGGTCCTCCGCATTTGTTAGGATGAGATCAAGAGTAGCCAATCCCCTTGTTGCCTCTTCTACCTTCTGGACCATGAAATTGTCTGCAAGGCAAGCGAGGAATTTGTTGGACCTTGTACTCTTGGCCGAGTTTGTTTTCCAGCAAATATCGGGATAGTTGAAATCGCCCATGACTCCCGCCCGCATGAAGGACTGCCTCCATTACTCCGTTCATGAGTCTCCCTTACAAATATGTTTTATTCCTATTTCATCCTGGGTTTTTATCATTGTATCTTTCACGTGGCCCGCTCATTGTGATGGTGTTTGATCTTTTATTGTATTACTTTGTACTGTTTATTGTTTTTATGTTTGATTCATTTTATTGCGATGTTGTTTTATGCTTTTTATGTTATTGTATTGTAATTGCACTACTGGGCTTGGCTTCATGTAAGCCGCCCCAGGTCCCCTTTGGGGAGATGGTGGTGGGGTATAAATAAAGTTCATTATTATTATTATTATTATTATTATTATTATTATTATTATTAGGCTTTATCAAGTTCTTCATCCTGCCATCTTATCCAGATGCTTTCAAACTGGTTTCCCAGATGGCAATATTGCATCTCTTCTGCAGCATAAGTTTTTGACATATAAGGCTGCTCCACCTCCTCTCCCCTTGGTTCTGTTCCTGTGAAAGAGGTTATAGGCCACATGTCTACATTCAAGGGATAGGAGTCATCCCACCAGGTTTCAGTGATGCCTATGACATTGTAAGTAGGGTGTTGTGCTGAAAGTTGGAGTTTGTCTTATTTCCCATGCTCTATGCATCAGTGTAAAGACATGTAAGCCCCTGGGACCTTCCCTGCTCTCGCTACTTGGTCCTTCTTGTGCTTGTGCAACTCTCCGTTTAGCCTTATGGCAGTTCCCTGCAGTCATGGAAAAAGTACTGTTCACAAGGCTGTTGTCCCCCTCCCCCGGTGGTCCTAGTTTAAAGTGTGCCTGATGTGGTTTGCGAGTCTTGTGAGCAAAAAGATGTTTTCTTACTTATGTGAGATACACCCCATTCCTTGCCTGTAGGCCATCCTCCTGAAAAAGCAGGCCATGATCATGGAAGCCAAAGTGTTCCTCCTGCCACCATTTTCTGAGCCAGTTATTGACCTGTACTATTTTTTTGGCTCTTGTAGGGCCGTGTTTTACAACTGGGAGGAGGGATGAAAAGACCTGAGTGCAGGACAATCAAATGTGGCAAACACATTTCTTTAAGAGTGATACAAAATGTCAGTGACCCACACAGCCACAACTTTTGCTATAGTCTATAAAACACAGGTTGACTTCCTTCTGAAATTCTTCCTATTTTTGCAATATGATCCCCAATGCCTCTTCCTTTCCTGAACTGAGCTTGGATATTTGGTATTTCTGACTACATATATGGTAAAAATCTAAAGTATGGAATTTTGAGCACCACTTTGCTTGAATTGAAGATTACTGCAATGTTCCAATTGTTGCTGCAATCTCTGCTGTCTCCTTTCTTGGGGATTGGAAGATATACGGAGCATTTCCAATCTGTGCCCTGTTGTTTTGTTGTCCACATTACTTAGATCCAAAGTAAATTCTGTCTCTGCAACTCTCTTTGTATACAATCAGTTCTTGGCAATTTGTGTCTCTCAAGTTCTCTGACTGCAGCTTCTACTTCATCTTCAAATTGTTCTTCCTTGGATGAATCCCTCATCCTTTCATATCTTTGATAAATTCCTTCAGGAGAAAGCAAGACCCATTGCCTTTTGGGACCTCTGGTGATACTTCAAGGAAGTCATTAACCAAGTCACATCAGATTGGTAGCATGAAATTAACACAAGGCTTTCTTCTTCAACATAGAACCCTGAGCACATAGACCTTAGATCTAATTGAGTAAACTTGTTGTGTTCTATCTCTAAAGGTAGGGTTCATATTGTTAGCTGAATTGCATTAGTGAAGCTCCATTGGGTATATATTGGAATCGTTTGGATATGAATCTTTGATCTTGCAGATATTTTGAACAACAGTTCCTTTAATCTCTTATTATTGGCATTGGTGACTTGGGCTGATGGGAACTATACCCCACAAAATAGTAAAAGCTAATAATTTTTCATCCTCTAGTCTAGCTACATCCCTAAATCTTGACAGTATTTCTGAAAAATGCTTCATTGGATATACAGAATGCTGCACAAACACATACACACATTTGTCATCATATTTAAAACAAATTTTATTCATGAAAATATGCTGTACAATGCACTATACACAGTTCTTTACATTGCCACATACACAAAAACTAGAATAGCACAATCAAGAAGGTTACATTGCGTACAATATGTGTGTGGTGAGAGATAACAGCCTGTTGAAAACCCCTTGCCCCACAGAATCTAAACAGGTACAAATATGAGGAGAAAAAAAGACTGTTTAAAAAAACTTTTGATTTTCGCCCATTCTTTTTACTGAACCTCCAGGCATAGAACGACACTCCTTTCTGAAGGCCTGGTGTTTGTACAAGAGCAACGATCGCAACCTGTTGTGTGACTCCACCCTGTTGTGCACTCACACACTCGTAGGCAGTGTGAATACAATCTTCTTCCCAGGACTGGGAAGGTGAGCACTGGGATGAAATGGAGGGTGAAATGGAGAGTGGAAATGCTTGCCTATAACAACTGTGCATAGTTCAGAGATCAGGACAAACCACCATTTTTTCTGCTAGATGGGCTCAGCTTTACTCAGTGTTGCTTATGGTAAAAGCTCAAGAGACCCATGAGCCACAGTCAGATGTTCCTTACATTAAAACTATACCTGGGTGTGCAAAGAATACCAGCAAAAACAATATTTTGCAAACTTTGCGATGGTTGCCTTTGCCAATGATGGCCTTGCATGAGATGTGTTAGATCACAAAATCGGATTTCAGGATTTACAGGATGTTATTGTGCAGACCACTGGCCAGGCAGCTGAACAACCAAGGTGTGTGCTTAGCCATTCATGCAAAGCAGTTAATTCCCTTTTCTTAACATCTAAGCTTGACATTAAGCTTGACTAGAAGTGCATCAAAAGGTTCAGTCATGATATCTATCTAGCACGCTGCATGGAGGAAAGAGATTTAGCACATGCCTAGAAACATTATTTACTTTCCTCTTTTTGAGTGTCTTCAGCTGAGACTTCAGCATGAAACAAAACGGTAGGCAGAGTTTTCAGGAATGGGGGAAGAAATGGGAGGTAATTGGAAACCCCATATCATTTATACTAGGTGTAAAAGTGATCACTATTAAGGGAATGATAGAATCACTTCTGTGCACAAGGACGGGTGAATACATTCAAGGAAGACATTAACCAAGTCACGTCAGATCGGTGGCATGAATGGTGGCTGCTCTAATGATAAGTCATCATCTCTCAGTCTAAGGACACATTTTCATTGCCCAAACTTGCAAATGAAATTAGGATTCTGAAAAGTAAGATTCCCTGCCTCCTCATCGAGGCTGTGTTTTTGGACATGTTTAACAAAAGAATAGGTAAATTGTGACTGAGTATAAAGAAAACAACAACTATTGTTGTTGTTTTGGCTTAGTTGGAAGCCCCATCTATCAGTGGAATGATGGTCACCTTGGTGTTCAGTCCACACCAGGATTAAAGGCACCTCAGCGCATGCAACTGCCATGTCTGGCTCCACCTACATGACAAAGACTCACCGCATAATTCAAGGGCAGACAATTCAGGATTGTCATCAGCTGCTCATTGTCTGAGATGTGCACAACTGAGGGTGGAAGACCAATATACCGCCAGTGACTTTTAGAAATGGTAAATGAGAAGATCCTCTACTTCAGGAGATAAGTAAAGAACAGAAGAAATTGATGGACTATCAATTGGGTTGAAGCTGCATCTGTTAGCCAGCATGGCTGTAGGTCCTCAGGTGGCCCTTGAGGCCAATGGGGTGTTGTCAACAAATCGCCGTTTCCGTTTTCAAGAGAACAGTTAAATATCACTTGTCCAAAACACACCTCTCCCCAATTGTTGAATCGGATTGTATGACTACCTTCCTTTCCTTTAGAAAAAGCTACCACTGCATTTGCCGTTTTCATCAGCAAAGGGAGCACAGGCACATGTTGCCATGTGCATTCCTGTTTCACACAGGAGACCCCTTGCCTTCCCTGTCCCTCACATTGCCGCCTCCATGAATGGCTGGAAATGGATCCTTGGCCCACTCCTTGCTCAATACCTCCTGGCTCCTCAGCACTGCACTGCACTGCACTGCACTTTCATACAAGACAGTAAACACAACGCTTAGCAAATATGCACACATTGCATATTTCACACATGACAACCCCACACATTGCATATTGCACACATGACAACCCCACAGTTAACACCACAAAGATGGCTGAGCAAAGAGGACACTTCCTGGGCTGGACTGGGGAACAGCCCTCTTTCTGCGGCCACAAAGGGGCGGTTGGAGCAGCGTGGCCTTTAGGGGAAGGGGAGTGGAGGAGCTGCCGGTTCCTTTGGCCTTTTCGTGATTCAAGAGCAAACTCCAAGGGTGCTTACTTTTCACACCATACGCTTAATAGCCCTGTACCTTGGCTTTACTGACCTCAGTGGTATTCTATGAAATCCTGGACCTTGCCTTTTGGGGTGGCATCAGAATTCACTAATTGAGATTTCTAAGCATCCCTTCCTAAACTGCAAATCCCAGGAGTCCATCAGGTGGAACCATGGCAGTCAAAGCGGAAGCGTTACAACCAGATCGTGCCTCTTTGAAGCTCCTTTTCTTCATAACACTCCAAGATTGTGTATGTATGTGCATGAAAGAGAGATTGAGAACGGGAGAGAGAACAGGTAGGCTGTCAGGAATTATGTGAGTTGAAGTCCAAAACACCTGGAGGGAGGGCCAAATTTGGCCCATGCCTGCTCTAAAGGGAGAAAACTCTTTTCCAAGTTCCCACAAGCATTGCATTGGAATGTAGGGCTGAAACAGAATGATGATCCAGACAACAGCCAAATATCCAATTTCTGGGGCTTTTTTTCACCAGACTGTCCTGGTCTACTCATATTGCTTCCATTGCACTCCAAGATCAAGTAAGCAATCCTGTCATTTTGCGTTTTACTGCTACTAAAGGGGGGCAGTTCATACTTTCGGCAATTAAAGCTGCTGTGCTTCCAGCATCTGGTTTGAGGGCCTAACATCAAAATTATACCAACAGCAAACACAGTTTTTGAGGGGCCCTTTCCAGCTCCCCAGATGTGTACCATCCTGTGTCTTATTACTTGAATCCAGGGAAGCACCCCTGTCAATAAGAGCCTGGTGGTGAGCACTTAAATATTGGCTCAAGATCCAAGTTTTTAGTTTAGGGTCTGGTTTGATGTTTCACTTAGCTCAAGATGAGTACATAAGCAGTTCATTTAAGATCAATTCTAAGAAAGCCCTCTCCACTGGCCTTTCTACATCCCTTCTAACTCATCTGGGTTTTGACATGGCTCTCAAATCAATCAAGACCGAGATATTGCCTTTTGTGAGCTGCGCTCTTGCTCTTATGTATCTTATTCTCCTAGTGCCCTGTCCATCCATTATGTTGGGCCTTTTCATGCCGCAAACTATCTAAAGAACTTGACTGTAGTCAAATATCACTGCTTATTTTCCAAAGCAAGGTGCAATCTGCTCCCATCGGAATTGATTTGCAGGTATCCCATATAACAAAAGACTCTGCCCATGTAACAAACAGGAAGTAGAATGCATCTACCACATTCTACTGTCATGCAGTTTCTATGAACAGGCCTGAGCACACATAATCAACCCGCTACTAAGGAATTTAAGTCCAGTGAAATTTTATGTGGCATTTCTACTTAGTGATAACCTTCCTCACGTGACCTTGGCAGTTGCCAAGTTTCTTTCTGAAACAGCCAGAATTAGACAATTCCCAATTTTAGACACAGGCTGAAACACGCCTGCAATTATTGTAGTCTTTTACCTATGTTTTTAGCCAACATGTATTTTAAGCAGTTTTTAACTATTGTAAATTTTATCCATTTGTGTGTTCAATCAACTGGTTGTTCTTAATCTCATTACCTGCATACTTTGTATGTCTACAGTGCAATAAGGGTCTTTGGACCATAATAAAATGTTGTTGTTGAACAGACAAAAGGACTGTCTGCATCACTTGCTTGTAAATATAAAAAAGAAGCTCAGCTTCACACCCAATTAATGTAGCTTGCATTTAAGCCCTAGGAGTAACTTTCTTCACTAGGAATTTCAGCCAAAATGAAGTCCACAACTGCAGAAGTTCT
Source organism: Anolis sagrei ordinatus (assembly GCF_025583915.1). Classification (NCBI taxonomy): domain Eukaryota; kingdom Metazoa; phylum Chordata; class Lepidosauria; order Squamata; family Anolidae; genus Anolis; species Anolis sagrei. Next base: position 46,966,343 of record NW_026847771.1, read on the forward strand.
CTTCCCCTGCTCAGAAAACACTTTGGGAGAAACAGTATAGCTTATGTATTCAGCTCTGAGATAGTTCCACATTTATGACTGTTTTAGTTCACCGAATTTAAGAAACTGGAGTTGAAATTATATCAAATAAATGAAACAGTTAAAATCACAATAATAATAGTTCCAAAAAATATATTAGCTTGACCCAGCAATGTAAACATTTATATCTGGTGAGCCCATCTGATGTTGTAGCTTGCAGCTGATAAAGATCAAAAGCAAAAAGTAATACTGTATGTAATCTAATCTATATCCGACTGCTCTCATAGATAAAAGGAGTGACCACTCCCCTTTCTCCAGAAGTAAATACCCTGATGCATTTCAGCAAATAGGCTGCCCTACTGCCGGTGCGTGGCCAAAAGGAATGTGGGAAAAGGAACAGAATGAACTGCAGTGCAAAGTAATTAAGTTAAATGTGGGAAGCAGAAAAATTAACAATGTTTCTCAAAGCGCCCATCTCTCCATATATATGACTTTCAAGATCTTGGGTTGTAGCGTTTGCACAAAGTTGGAATTCCTCAACATACACCCGCTCTCTGGGCCCATTTCACTTCACTATCAGTAATGTTTACCATGGCACAGGGTTCTCCTTTAGTTCCATTCCAGGCACTTGGGCCCCATCCAGACTGCCATGTAATGCAGTTTCAGAATTCTGTTTAACTGCACTAAACTGAATTATATGTGTCTACACTGCCATTTAATACTAATCAATGCAGTTAGCTGCCTAAGGCTACATGAGGACACACAATGGGGGGAAAGTTAGAAATTTAGTAGGTGAGATGGGCAGAATACCACTTTCTCCTTCAGAATGCTTAATGAGATTGTGCAGCTACATCTCAGCTTGCAGACATCATTGGCATAAATAAACAACCTGATCCTTCAGCTATGGGCCAGTTTCTGGTATTAGAACCAAGTGTTTTATCGAGAAGGAGCATGGAGTCCTTTCCCTTTCTGCCACTTATCTCCTTGTAGCCCCTCTTCCCCAACATCGTGGATGGGGAAAAGATGGACTGGATTAGATGGACAGTAATCCACTTCCATGGAAAGCGGATACATATATTCACGCCCCACATAATGTACCACCTGAACAATGGAAACCTGATTGAGTCATATTTCCAGGCATTGAGATCTTTGCAGGACACAAGTAATTTTGACTTATGGAAACCCAAAAGCCACGTGGTTCCCTTGGCATGATTTGTCTGGAGGCTGAGAGAGTGTGACCTGCCCAAGGTCATCTGGTGGATTTCCGTGCCTCAGCAGAGACCCGAGTCATAGTCCAAAGCCAAATTACTGCACCACACTGGCTGCCACAATTATTATTATTATTATTATTATTATTATTATTATTATTATTATTATTATAGCATTCCAGGATTTTTTTCTGCCATGTAATTAGAGCATCTCGATTCCACTTTAACTGCCATGGTGGTGTCCTCTGGGAAGGTGGGGCTTGTAGTCTGGAAAGGCACAAATTCCAAACTTGACTCCCTACTCTGCAAACCCCAGGATTCCATAGGATGGAAGTACGGAAGTTAAAGTCGGATAGTTTAGTGCTATAACTGTGTAGTGCAGAAAGGCTCCATGTCTTGACAAACACTAGGCTGGAAGACGGTGTATATTCGATTTTAGTATGACGACTGACCACTGTAGTTTTAAATATATGTGCTTTTTTAATGTTTTATTGTAATGTGTATTTTGATATTTTACCGATTGTATGTGTTTTTATGGTTGGAAACCGGGCTGAGTCCCTCTTATGAGGTGAGAAGCTCAGTATATAAAACTTTGAAATAAATAAATAAATAGGCTGAGGCAGATGGAGAGGAAATGGAGGCTGACAGCGACTCAGCTCAGCAGGCCCTTGAGTTGTACTCTGGTGCTTTCAACTCTATCTTGCTCTAGCATCTTCCTTTCCAGAAGCATCGCACCCACTGCCACCACCTCCATAGCCTATCCAGCAATGCCTTAAGGTGGCTCAGGCATTTCTAATGACAGAGAGATGGATGTGTAATTTTTGCGTCCTTTACCTTTCAGCCTTCCAAGCCAGTTTTCAGACTATATTTACTTTGATGGGTCCTAATGTTTGGACGTAGCCCCTTTCTTGTCTTTTCCTAACTACATACCAATGCTTATGTTTGCTGTGGCTTCCTCTACCCAGTCCCTCTAGCCTTCCAGAGATCTTCTTCTTCTATAGGGCAAGCTCCCTTTACCTGATCAAAACAGATCCTGGTCCTGCCTTCACAAAGCTAGGTATTTTTGGCAAGGGTGTACGCTAAACCAAAATAAAAAGTCACCATAGTTTCGTCCTTCCTGTTCAATCCTGCCAATTTTCCAGACCAGCAGTGAGCCCCTAGGACTTGATGTCATATCAAATACTATGTGGACAAAATCACAAACATGCGTGAGGTGTGGCAGGCACCTAGCCTGAGGACAAAGCAAGTCTGAAAGGAGTGGAAGATATTATTCTCCTTGCTAAACATCAAGTCCTAGTGCTCCAGTCCTATGAGCCCTGGTTCACTACAGAAAGGGAAATCTGAGCCTTTTTTGCTTCTACATAAGCACAAGTTCGACCACCCTCTCACTCCAAAAACTAACACAGAAAATTCATATATGGAACAACTGGAAAATGATGAACCAGACCCGGATTAACATTGGTTTTAGTATGGCAAGTGCCTCCCCTGCTGCTCTTGTTCCCAGTGGCCAATGAACATGCAAAATGCATTGCAAGTCTGAAAATGGAGAGGATCTTAGGCAACTGTTTGTTTGTTGTTTTTTTGTTTTGTTTTTTACTGTAGGGAGCCAGAGATGAACTTACATAGAATATCAGTGTAGGGAAGTGACTGGGAAATAGGCTAAAAAACCAGAACAGTCATAATTATCACCAAGGTTATCTAAACCAGACTGGAAGCTTGGCAAGAATTCTAAAAGGTTCTTCAGACCACACATCACCTATATTTCTGTGCAATAGTGTAGGTGCCCAAATTAGGAGAGAGGGTTAAGAAAGAGTCAGCAACTCTGCAATGCCATGGCTAACTTGTGCCTATTGCACACATCAAAGACAGATCCAACTTACTGCACAATACACCTGGCACAAGCGGGAAGCCGCCGGTACCTGTCAAGACATTTTTCCCTACATTGTGTGTGTGTATGTGTGTGTTTAGTGTCATTGTCAAGTTTAAACAGATGGCTCTAGCCTGGCTGAACAAATGAAGGCAAGGAAAACAAGGAAGGCAGCGGAGCGGAGAGAGCTTCCGCAACCCACCAATGGGGCCTGAGCTGGTCTCACCCAGGCACCCAACTCTGGTTGGTGGCCTGCGGAGTGCTAGGCAACGTGGCCATGTTGAGGCCATTTTGTGGTGGAAGAGCAGAGTCAAAGTTGAAGTCCATTTCATCACTGTCCATGAAGTCATTCAAGATGATGGACTCCACGTCACACTCCAAACTACCATTGAACATGTCCAAGTCCAAGTCTGCTGGGAATCTCTCCTGACCCAAAACAGGGGTGTGCATGGCTTCTGGGTAGGGTCCCTGTAAAGAATCCAACAAACTCATGTGCGCCCCTGGATTGTTGACATAGGAATGGATGTGCCCATGGTGGGGCATGGCCGCCATGCTGCAAGTGTCGCTGGGCAGGCTCATAAGGCTGATGGGAGTGGGTAAGGCACTGTTGTTGACAGAAGGGTGGTGGCTGGCTGATGACGGATGGTACAATGCACCACTCTTCATAAGGGAGGGTGAGTGGGGGTGGTAGGAAACCAGGCCAATCTCCCCGCTGCAACTGCTACCACCATTGCCACTGCACATGAGAACATTTGGTCTGTGGCTGCGAGGTGGCGGACCCATGCTGTTGGCCTGTGGCAAGTGAGAGTCACTCTCTTTGTATGTGTAGGAGATCGAGGAAAGCAGATCCTGCAACAAAGAGTTGCGGTAAGAGTGCATGGGAGCAAAAGTGGCCTGTTTGTTCTCCTGGATGGTCTGCATGGGCAAGCGGCGCATGAGGCTCATGGCAGGCTGGCTGTAGATGGTCCCACAGTAGGTGCTGCTGCTGCCACCTCCCCCTCCTCCAGTGCCCACAGCAGAGCACTTGGTGTTGAAGCTGAAGCTGGAATTCCTCTGTCGGAGAGCGCCTGCAGAGAGCGGCTGGCCAGGGCTCAGGCTGTAGTTGTCCTGCAGGTCATCCAGCAGGCTCTCGCCGAGGCTCTCGTTCAGATTGATGGTGCCGGTGAGGTCAGCTAGCCTGGGCATCTCAACAGAGCAACGGGCATTCAGGGAGGGGGACATGGTGCTGGATGGGCTTGGGTACATCAGCGGGGAAGATGGAGTCCCATCCTCCTCTTCCAACTCATCCGGCTCATGGTTGGCCATAATGGGAGAAAGGTGTCCACTCAGTGTGCTGGCTGAGGAATTGGCTCGTGTCCGAAAGTCAGCCCAAGCATCGTACTCCTCGCTGGTGTGCGAGGAGGGGCTTCCAGACCACTTGGCTGGAGGCCCAGCTGGGCTCTCCTCCCCGCTGCGCTCCTGGGAGGCTTGGAGCTGTTTCTTCTTGCTGGCTTTGCCTTTGATCCGCAGGAACTTGCTGTTATTGTCCATGGAGACAGCTCGCCGGCGTGGCGTCTTTCCCGTTTTCCCACCCTCAGGGTTCAGCATCCACCAGGAGCTCTTGCCAGTGCCTTCGTTTTGCACGCGGATGAATCGGGTGTGTAGGGACAGGTTGTGGCGGATGGAATTCTGCAGGCAAAACACAAGAAAAGGAGATCTCCATCATTGCTAGTTAGCAGATTTGCCATTTACAAAGCCCGCCACACAGAGCCCCTTCCATCCCCATACTATCACATAAACAAAGCTTCCAAGAGTTGCCTTTTCTAACCACACCTCCCCGAATCCTCCTGCCATTGGCCATGTTAACTGGGCATTTCTGGGAGTGAAAATGTAATTCTCCGAAGTTTTACACACAAGACTACCCACCTGGCTTCAAAGCCTCCATGGGGCACATACTTTCTGCACTACCACTTTCATATGAAAACAGGAATGGGAATCCTGTGGGTTTGTGGGTGTTGTTGAACTCCAGCCTATAAGATAGCCAATTACCAAGGATAATGGGACCTGGGAGCCAATGATGTTGGAAAGGCCACAAGCTTCTCCTCTCATTATAGAAAACAAGTTGAAGTTTACCAGAAGGCCAAATTCTCTATTCTATTCCAATTTCAGGGGATGGTAGAAGGTACATCTCATGTACAGATAGATACCATGACTCTCCTTGTGACCTAAATTATATGCGTAAAAGAAGAAAGTCTGTGGTAATTAGAGGGAGGTATTGAATGAAAGGACTGTGAGGTCCACTCATGATCACTACTTAATTTTTCGACTTCAACATTTTACTTTCATATGTTCATCCAGCAAACAACCAATATAGTCACCACACCACAAACTTGTATGCTACTGAAGGATTATAAGGAGAGGAACAGTCAGGAATCGAGTCAATCCTTTTTGACCCCCAAATACTGGTACACTGAGCACAACTGAGCAGCCAGACATGGCATCCACTGCAAAGACAAAACTAGAATCAAACTTCATTTGAATTCATTTAGACCTACTGAACTGCAACTCCCAGGATTCCATAGCAGGTGTCAAACTGCAAATCCCATTGAAATCCAAATGAGGTTTTGATTTCAGTGGGATTTACTCTTGAGTAAGCCTGCCTCCAGCTTCCCAGTGTAGTTCCACTTCAAAATCTGTGCAATTTGACACCTCTTGAACTGCCATGGCTAATGCTATAGAATCATGGGAGTTATAGTTTCACAAGGTCTTTCGGCAGAGTGCCTCCACAAACTACAATTCCCAGGATTAAGTTTAGCATTGCTTTAACTACCATGACTTGAAGGTTATGGGATCCTAGGAGTTGTAGTTTGGGAAGGCCCTGGCAGATCAGGCTCAACATTGTAGAATGGATGCAGTTTGACCCCATTTGACCCAAATTCTTAGGGTTTCTCTGTGTCAAAAAAGAGAGATACCAAACCAAAAATTATCCCCTTCTTTTAGGTTTTGTCTTTGTAGCTTGAAAGGAAAGGGTTTGGGGTTGAAAGCTTAACCTGAAATGGGCTTCTTTACCCTGTTGCAGAGCCACCGTTTGTTTCATCGTATGGCTAACAGAACTAAATAGATGCAGGTTCAGAAGCCAAGGTTAAATTGTGATGAGCAAGAAATTATGCTTTTAGGGAGCACCCTAAAGGCAGCTTAAACTGTGGTGTGATACCACTATGTAACACATTTTTGTTCCTTTATTATAAGTGTCACCCCATCTCTCCCTCTGTCATTCTGAGATCAAGAATTTATATTTTGAATTATGCTCAGTAGCATATTGGCAGCCAGTGGAGCTGGAGCAACAGAGGAGTTGTATGCTCCCTGAGTGCCGCTCCTGTTAGCAACCTAGCCGCCACTCCGGTGGACCATTTGGAGCTTTTGAACAGTCTTCAAAGGCAACCCCATGTAAAGAGCATTGCAGTAGTCTACATGGAATGTAACCAGAGCATGGACTACCATGGCCAAGTCAGACTTCCCAAGGTATGGGCGCAGCTGGCCCACAACTTTTAATTGTGCGAATGCTCTCCCAGTCACTACCGAAACCTGGGGTTCCAGGCTCAGCGATGAGTCCAGGATCACACCCAAGCTGCAAACCTGCACCTTCTGGGGGAGTGTAACCCCATCCAGCACAGGCTGTAACCCTATGCCCTGTTCGGCCTTACGACTGACCAGGAGTACCTCTGTCTTGTCTGGATTCAATTTCAATTTGTTCGTCCTCATCCAGACTGTCAGGAGCCCCTGGTGGCGCAATGGGTAAAACCCCTGTGCCGGCAGGACTGAAGACTGATAGGTCACAGGTTCGAATCCGAGGAGAGGCGGATGAGCTCCCTCTATCAGCTCCAGCTCCTCATGCAGGAACATGAAAGAAGCCTCCCACAAAGATGATAAAAACATCAAATCATCCAGGCGTCCCGTGGGCAATGTCCTTGCAAACGGCCAATTCTCTCACACCAGAAGCGACTTGCTCCTGACACGACAAAGAAAAATCCAGACTGTCACAGCGGCCAATCACCGGTTCATCCGAAACTCTGGATGATCTCCCCCAATGGTTTCATGTAGATGTTAAACAACATGGGAGACAGTAGTGAACCCTGCGGAACCCCACAATACAATGGTTGTGGGGTCAAGCAGGAGTCTCCCAACAACACCTTCTGGGAATGATCCTCTAGAAAGGACCGGAGCCACTGTAAAACAGTGCCTCCAAGGCCCGTTCCCATGAGATGTCCCAGAAGGATATCGTGGTCGACGGTATCGAAGGCCGCTGAGAGGTCCAGCAGAACCAACAGGGACACACTCCCCCTGTCTAGCTCCCGGTGCAGATCATCCACTAAGGCAACCAAGGCTGTCTCGGTACCATGGAGACCAAAATCCACTGATTGTGGTAATGTGAAAATAATTACATAAACTATACATCACAAATACACATATCAAAAAATCAGAACTGCCACATTCATTAAGTAGAAACAACTGGTTCTTCTCTTAAAGTATGAAACAAAATCTTCGTGTGGGTAAATGTCCTGTTCTTTATTACATATGAGTAGACTCCGGTAGTCACATGAGTTGACTCCAACCTGCAACCAGTTTTGACTCACAAGAGCCTTCGTCAGGCAGTTGGGTCTACAAACAACACATATCATGAATACACACATACAGTTGAACAATTTGTTATATCAAGTTTGTAAGAATATATACAGACACTCTACTTACTCATATTATCAAAAAAGGCTCAAAAAAAGCTCAACTATTGAGGTGAGAAATTCACCAACAGTCTTCTGGAGGGGTGGATCCTAAAGGGACATACATAGTGGCTAAAGGTAGCATTGCATTGTGACATAAATTATAAGCCATACATAGAGAAATATAATATCTATGAAACAAAAATAATATAATACTCACAGCTAATCTTTGTTGACCAATATACTCTGCAAGGCATTTTATTCTGTGGCGAGTATAAGATCAAAATAACTCAACCCATTACTAATATAGCAAGTCCATTGGTCAGGTGATAGTGACATCATTATCAGTTCAGAATACATTGGGGTAAAACTTATTCTGTTACAAAAAACAGTCATATGAATTGGTGTTGTTTAACCCTTTTGGATGTTCTGTTTGCAGGGTAAAGATCCAGAAAGATTCCCGTTGTAAAAGTTTAGTTTGGAAGTCATTGTCTCTGGGTGGAGTAACCACCTCTAAAATCTGTACTTGAAATTATTCAGGGCTGTGGTTCAGGTCTGCAAAATGCTTATACAGAATGGAATCAGTAGAATGTTTCCTGATTTTACTTTTGTGCTCAATGATCCTGAGCTTGACTTCTCTGCTTGTTTGACCAATGTAAATAAGTGAGCAGGGACAGGTGATGGCATATACTACACCTTCAGTGGAGCAGGTAGCAAAGTGATTGATTCTATATTGAGTTTTAGTGTGCTGGTTCTGAAAGAACTTAGTTTGTACGAACTGTGAACATATAGAACAGTGATGACAAGCAAAGTTTCCTATTAAAATAAGTTTAGTGATCAATGGCTTAGGGTCTATATCTGAGTGAATCAAAATATCCCTGATGTTTTGTGTTCTCCTATGAGCAATGGGGGGGGGGGGTGTCTTGCAACCCGATACATCGCTCACCAAGTTCCAATACTTGGTGAGCGATGTTGGTCAAGAGAGAGGCCATACTACTCTGTTATCCCTGAGTTTGATCTTATCCTCTAGTATAGCAGATCTCGAAACACTGGAAGCTTTAGTACTAGCCTTATGAATCACATGTTCAGGATACCCCTTGTCTCTAAACTGATTTTGCAGTATTTACATGTTATGTTTGAAGTCCTGTGGTAAGGTGCAGTTATGTTTGATTCTCAGCATCTGTGCATATGGTAGATTATTTTTAAGGGGTATGCTGTAATAACTATTGTAATTCAGAAATGCATTTCTGTCTGAGGGTTTGCGATAATTGTTAACTAGCAGCTTATTGTTGTCTTTCATTACTTTTACCTCCAGATATGCTACACTATTGGGATTGATGTTGCCTGTAAATTTAATGCAAGGATGAAGATTATTGATCCATGTTAGTAATTCCTGAGCTGTCTGTTCATTCTGCATGATCAAAAAAATCATCTATATATCTGCAATATTTTACCATGTGGTTGTGAAGGGGATTTTTTTTGTGATTCAAAATAAATTTAACTTCCAAATCATTCATGAATAAATTGGCTATGGATGGAGCAACTGCGCTCCCCATAGCCACGCCCTGAGGTTGAAAATAAAACATTGGTCAAATCTGAAATAATTTTCCTCAAGAATTACATCAATCAAATCTAATAGAAACTGAGTAGGAGGATGTAAGGTGGGACTCAAATCAAGTGTGTTTGCACAGAATACCTGGCCGTTCTAAATGAGTTCAAGTCCCCAGGGCCACATCAACTACATCCAAGAGTACTGAAGGAACTAGCGGAAGTCATTTCGGAACCATTGGCAATCATCTTTGAGAGTTCTTGGAATGGGAGAAGTTCCAGCAGATTGGAGGAGGGCCAATGTGGTCCCAATCTTCAAGAAGGGAAAAAAGGATGACCCAAACAACTACCGTCCGGTCAGCCTCACGTCAATGCCAGGCAAGATTCTGGAAAAGATTGTTAAGGAAGTGGTCTGCAAACACTTAGAAACAAATGCGGTCATCGCTAATAGTCAACATGGATTTATCAAAAACAAGTCATGCCAGACTAATCTGATCTCTTTTTTCGATAGAGTTACAAGCTGGGTAGATGCGGGGAATGCCGTGGATGTAGCGTACCTGGATTTCAGGAAGGCCTTCAACAAGGTCCCCCATGACCTTCTGGCAAGGAAACTAGTCCAATGTGGGCTAGGCAAAACTACGGTGAGGTGGATCTGTAATTGGTTAAATGGACGAACCCAGAGGGTGCTCCCCAATGCTTCCTCTTCATCCTGGAAAGAAGTGACGAGTGGAGTGCCAGGGTTCCGTCCTGGGCCCGGTCCTGTTCAACATCTTTATTAATGACTTAGATGAAGGGTAGAAGGCAGGATCATCAAGTTTGCAGATGACACCAAATTGGGAGGGATAGCCAATACTCCAGAGGACAGGAGCAGGATTCAAGACGATCTTGACAGATTAGAGAGATTGGCCAAAACTAACAAAATGAAGTTCAACAGTGACAAATGCAAGATACTCCACTTTGGCAGGAAAAACGAAATGCAAAGATACAGAATGGAGGACACCTGGCTTGAGAGCAGTACATGTGAAAAAGATCTTGGAGTCCTCGTGGACAACAAGTTAAACATGAGCCAACAATGTGATGGTGGCAGCAAAAAAAGCCAATGGGGTTTTGGCCTGCGTCAATAGGAGCATAGTATCTAGATCTAGGGAAGTAATGCTACCCCTCTATTCTGCTTTGGTTAGACCACACCTGGAATATTGTGTCCAATTCTGGGCACCACAATTCAAGAGAGATATTGACAAGCTGGAATGTGTCCAGAGGAGGGTGACTAAAATGATAAAGGGTCTGGAGAACAAGCCCTATGAGGAGCGGCTTAAAGAGCTGGACATGTTTAGCCTGAAGAAGAGAAGGCTGAGAGGAAATATGATAGCCATGTATAAATATGTGAGAGGAAGCCACAGCGAGGAAGGAGCAAGCTTGTTTTCTGCTTCCTTGGAGACTAGGATGTGGAACAATGGCTTCAAACTACAAGAGAGGAGATTCCATCTGAACATGAGGAAGCACTTCCTGACTGTGAGAGCCGTTCAGCAGTGGAACTCTCTGCCCCGGAGTGTGGTGGAGGCTCCTTCTTTGGAAGCTTTTAAACAGAGGCTGAATGGCCATCTGTCAGGGGTGATTTGAGTCCAATATTCCTGCTTCTTGGCAGGGGGTTGGACTGGATGGCCCATGAGGTCTCTTCCAACTCTTCTGCTAAAGGAATGCTAGTATATAAGGAAGTCACGTCCATGGTCATTAAGACTGCACCAGTGGGAACACAAAGATTTTCTACGATGTTAATGAAATGTTTAGTGTCTTTGACGTATGACATGGTTTGTTTGACAAAGGCCTGTAGAAAAAAAATCAACAAATTTAGATAATGGTTCAAGAACTGAGCCGGACCCAGAGACAATGGGCCGGCCTAGAAGTGGCCTAATGTCTTTATGAATGTCTCGGTACCATGTCCCGGCCTAAAACCAGACTGTGCCGGGTCCAGATAATCCATGTCTTCCAAGAATACCTGGAGCTGAGAAGCCACCATATGTTCCAGGACTTTGCCCAAAAAGGGGAGATTGGAAACAGGCCAATAGTTATCCAATTGAGTGGGGTCCAGTTTTTTCAACAGCGGTTTTATTACAGCTTGTTTTAAGCTGGCTAGAATGTTGCCTTCCCGAAGGGAGGCATTAACCACCACCTTTACCCACTCGGCCAATCCCCCTCTGGCTTCTTTTAACAGCCAGCATGGGCAGGGGTTTAGGATGCATGTGGTCGCTCTCATCCCTCCAAGTATCTTGTCCACATCCTCGGGTTTGACCAATTGAAATGAATCCATCAAAATCGGAAAAGCAGGTGCTCCAGCTACATCCAAATTATGTGCCTCTATGAATTATGTATGAGTATATAGATGCCTCTGCTTGTTTTGCATTAATGTATTCGCTATTTCTGAATCATAACAAGAAGTTATGGATAGCACCCAAGCCCCAAGCCCTAGCTGATGCTGTACTGTCTTACGTTTCATCTTCTCAGATTATGTCAATCTTCCTCTCCTCCTATGTTTTTCAGCTCTACATTTTTGAGGATTAAATGTGCGCGCACATGTGTGTGTATGTGCGTGTGTAGCACAGGACCCTCATGAACATGAAAAGCCACAACAACAAAATTGCTATTGTTTTACCTCAAAGAAAACTTCCCTAGGAATTTCTAGGTCCACCAGCATGACTTTATATATGACCAACTTCTGGCATGGGTTTTCTTTCAGGATCCCTAGAGACCAAATCCACGAATAATAAAACCCACAAATGTTGTAAATGTGAAGGTCTGACTTGTGTGTGTGTGTGTGTGTGAATAGGTTTCTTGAAACGTGGCATTTTGTTTTGTAAAATTGGGCAATTGTGTAATATACAGAGGGAAGGCACTCAGAGAGCAAAGCAAACTGACAAAATGGGTATAGAGGTACCTTGGGAAAGTTATTTTGGACCATATATTCCATCAAGCATGTAATCTTTGTGTCTCTTTTAAGAGAGGAGAGTGGGCTGCTGCTAATAATAATAATAATATTCAACCATGCTCAGAGGGAACTATAGTATAATTAAATAAGGCAGAAAAAGCCTGTTGTTGCGTCCAGTGGGTCTTCAAAGGTGAACTATAGCAGCTTCTTAATAAATGCTGGTGCTTTTGATCCAGGGCTGGAAAGTAGGGCTGGGCAACCATGGAAAAATTTGTTTCTAAACTCGATTCGTTTTTAGGGGGGTTTGCGTTTCGATTTTTAAAAGAATTCCAAAATTTTCCTTAAAAAATGTTTGAAATTTACGAAATTTCGGAAATTACGAAACAATTACGAATCGATTACGAATCGATTACGAATCGATTCGTTAATGGCGGACGCGATCGCGCAATACGCTAAAAAAACTTCCCTCTCCCTCTGTTGTTGACTGTTGGTGTGATAATTATATATTTTTTTCACTGATAAAACAAACAACAACTATAAAACTTGCACCAGACATGCGGAAATAATAACGAAACGATTTCGAAACGATTTCGAAACAATTACGAAACAATTATGAAACGAATTGAAAAATTTGTTTCGTTTTTTAGTTGCTCCTGAATGGTTCAATATCACTTCGTTATAAAAAAATAACGAATTAATAACGAATTACGAAATTAACGAACGAAACCGCCCAGCCCTACTGGAAAGCATTCCATGAGGTCAGGGCTGCATTTACCAATGAAGTGCCTGCACACATGCCAGGGGATTAAAGAAGAGGCATCCCCCATATTGCCATGAAAGACTTTTGGAGTTTGCAAAGCATCAGCGCCATGCCTCTGACCCAAGGCATACTAACGCGAGGCAAGCAAGTTATAGGCCCTGTATATCATATTATGTAATGGCATACTTCTCTGCACTTCATTTATTTGGCAATTGCTCACAGGCTGGCACCTTGCCAGTAGCCACCAAACCCAAGTCTGCAGAAATCAATCTTGTGCTGACTGATTAAGCCATGGTTAGAACTAATTGCTCCTTCGTGTGTGGGGAGAATAAATTATGGGCTTTCATCTCAGCATGCTCAAAAATGTAATGGCTGGGTTTGGGTCTTAACTCCTTCTTTCCCAACATGCTTGCCTGGGATGAGGGGAGGGATGGGCAGGAAGTTCGGCTGCAGCATGGGATCCAGTCTCACTCTGGGACTACCAGACCTTTAATTCTGGGGCTATTAAAACTTGTGCGCCAGCTGCGCCCGTACCTTGGGAAGTCGGATCTGGCCATGGTGGTCCACGCTCTTGTTACATCCCGATTAGATTATTGCAACACACTCTACGTGGGGTTGTCTTTGAAGACTGCTCGGAAACTTCAGCTAGTTCAGCGAGAGGCAGCCAGATTGCTCACCAGAGCGGCATACAGGGAGCATACCACCCCCCTGTTGTGCCAGCTCCACTGGCTGCCGATCCAATTCCGAGCACAATTCAAAGTGCTGGTTTTGACCTACAAAACCCTATACGGCTCTGGCCCAGTGTACTTGTCCGAACGGATCTCCCTTTACATCCCACCCCGGAGTTTAAGATCGGCCGGGGGGGCCCTGCTCTCGACCCCGCCAGTGTCACAAGTGAAGTTGGCGGGGATGAGGAGCAGGGCCTTCTCGGTGGCGGCCCTCTGCCTGTGGAACTCGCTCCCCGGGGAAATCAGAACAGCAACCTCACTCCTCTCCTTTAGAAGAAAACTCAAAACATGGATGTGGGACCAAGCGTTTGGCAAATGAGCAGGTAAAGAATTGACACTATCTAGGAAGGGTATAATGGAATGGGACCTGGAACCCGGAAAGACGAATGCTGAACACGTGAATTGTTCTATAGGTTGTTATTGATTGTTAATTGCATTGTGGTTTTATCTATGATAACTGTTTTAATTGTTTCAATTATGATTGTCATTTTGTATAACTGTAATTGTATAGGCGCGGAATGGTGCCTCATTGTGTAAGCCGCCCTGAGTCCCCCCTTGGGGGTGAGAAGGGCGGGGTATAAGTGCCGGAAATAAATAAATAAATAAATGAAAGCCCAAATAGCCCAGAAACTCAAATCAACACATTAGATAAAGGGAGTGGGGGAAACATAGTGCAATATAGATGGAGGGCTATAGATTTCCCCGACCCTGCTGTCCAAGGTTTTCAATTATCCCTATCGTACAAATTCTCCGAACTGCCAACATTTCTTTTGGCTGACCTCAGGTAAAACCTGACATTTATTCCAGATTAGATTGTTTGACTAATCCAGTACTCCACCTTGATCCACCACGATCCACTCAATTTGGACCTTTAACTCCAGCGATAGGTATTAAGGTCAATCCGTTTGGGCCACTCCCAAAGGGGTACAACTGAGGAGTGTTTGTTCCATGATTTGGGCTTATTGAACATTTGCTCCTGGGCTTGATGAATCCTTGCTACTCGGCATAAGCTCCTGCCTTGCAGCCCATTTGATGCTGGCAAGTATATCTTCTCTGCTTGTCTCCACATCCAAGGAAGGAAAATGGGAAGAAACATATTTTCTACTGTAAGAACTGCATGAGTCAAATGCATGGACTCCATGGACTTCACTTCATTAGTTAAACTCCACTTAGTTCTACACTTAAAATCTGGGAATCCACTGGGGTCACTACATTAGTTTGGGTTAAAGTGTAGTTTTTCCGTCTTTTAAATGTAGGGGGCAGCAGTCTTTTTCAATGTATCAGGGAGAGGTGATGAAATTGATTTTTCTCAATTCTCCGTTTTTGTTTTTTTGCCAAATTTCTAATGAAGTAGAAATCCTTGCTGCCAGTTGAAAATGTGGGAGGGAAAGTAGTTGGAGGAGCTAAAACACCCACCCCAGTTAGGAAGAGATCCCTTAATGCCGTTTCCTCAGTTTTGAGAAAACATTTTTTTAAAAAGCCTTGGAAATCAGCCCCACTGAGTTCAGTTAAACTCTAGCGCCTTTCAGGGTTGTCTGGCCATGTTCCAGAATATTATCTCATTATTATCAGAGGCATCACACCAACACCAGCATTATGGGGACCCAAGTGGGGAAATCACTTCAGATATGGAGGAATGTCACTCTTAGAAAGAGACACAGGATCAGGAAGCCTCTTCAGAATACTTCTACTCAGCTGCAGTTACACAATAGATTGCAGATTCTTACACAACTCTACCTGATCAGGAAAAGCAACATCTTGGAGAGGAACACAATGACTTAGATTCTGCTTAGTGGATCATCCTTGATCAGCGCGCGGGGGATAGCCCTGACTGGTAAAACACTTCACCACATTCACACTATACAATCATGGAGATGTTCCATCCCCAGTCATAGACCAGGTGCAACAGGAACACACTCAGGAGAATGATGGGCTCTTGGACAAATCTCAATGGATTGTCCTTGACGAATGCACCGGGGATGTCGAGGAGGAGGAGGACAACACTTTATACCTACACAATGCACTTCAGAAGAATCACTTTTCTGGGGACCTACACACTACCTTGCACAAAAGACTACACACTACCTTGCACTACCTGCGAATCCTCAAAGGAAACAGGTCTTGGAAGTAGGCGACTCCCTCCTTAGAGGATGGAAGCCATTATTTATGGATGGGATGGCTCGAGAAATATGCCTCCTCCCGGGGGCAAAAATACACTATGTCACTCAGAGGCTCACCAAGCTCGTCAAGCCCCATCACCCTCCCCCCCCCCATGTTGATTCATGTAGGAACCAATGATACTGCTAGGCATACTTTTCAAAAGATCATAAATGATTTTCAAGCTCTCGGAATAAAGCTAAAACAGTGTAATATACAGGTGGCCTTTTCATCCCTCCTCCCAGTTGTAAGACATGACCCTATAAGGGCCAGAAAAATAGTATAGGCCAATAACTGGCTTTAAAAAATTGTGTTAGGAGTAACGCTTTGGCTCCCTCGACCATGGCCTGCTTTTCCAGGAGGATGGCCTACTGGCAAGGGATGGGATGCATCTCAGACAAGTGGGAATACACCTTTTTGCTCACAGACTCGCAAACCTCATTAGGCGCACTTTAAACTAGGTCCACCGGGGGAGGGGAACAGCCTTGCAAACAGTATTTTACCCACAACGTCAGAGAACTACAAAAAGGCTAAATGGAGAATTGCACAAGCACAACAAGGACCAAGTACTAAAAGCACAATAATCCCAAATAAACAGCTCAGGGGAAGATCTCGGGGGTTCACATGTCTTTACATTAATGCACAGAGCATGGAAAATAAGACAAACTCCAACTTTTAGCACAACACCACACTTACGATGTCATAGGCATCACTGAAACCTGGTGGGATGACTCCTATCACTGGAATGTAGACATCAAGGGCTATAACCTCTTTCACAGAAACAGAAAAAAGGAGAGAGGAGGGGGAGTAGCCTTATATGTGAAAAACGGTTATGTTGCAGAAGAGATGCAAAACTGCAATCCAGGAAACCAGCTTGAAAGCATCTGGATAAGAATCAAGGGAACCAAGACTCAAAAAGATCACGTCATAGGCGTCTACTACAGACCTCCAAGCCAGGATTAAAAACTTGTTGAAGCTTCCTGTCAACAGTTGACCAAACAGGCACAAAGAAGAGATCTAGTAGTCATGGGCAATTTCAACTATCCCGATATATGCTGGAAAACAAACTCAGCCAAGAGTACAAATTCCAACAAATTCCTCACTTGCCTTGCAGACAATTTTATGGTCCAGAAGGTAGAGGAGGCAACAAGGCTACTCTTGATCTCATCCTAACAAACACGGAGGACCTGATCAGTGCAATCGAAGTGGTCGGAACCTTAGGGGGAAGTGACCATGTGCTCCTGCAGTTTGCGATATGAAGGAAGGCTAAAATCAAGACAAGTCAAACTCGCACTCTGGACTTTAGCAGAGCTGACTTCCAAAAAATGAAGGAAATACTGAGCGGCATTCCATGGACTCGGATACTAAAAGACAAGGGAGTTCAGGATGGATGGGAGTTTTTCAAGAGTGAAATACTCAAGACTCAATTGCAAACAGTGCCCACAAAGAGAAAAAAATAAAACAAAAAAATAAAAATAAGACAAGTGCAAAGAAGCCAGAATGGATGTCCAAAGAACTTTTGACTGGGCTAAGACTCAAAAGAGACATACACAAGAAGTGGAAAAGGGGAGAAATCACCAAAGAAGAATTCAAACAATTAACCAACTCCTGTAGGGAAAAGGTTCTCAAGGCTAAAACGCAAAATGAGCTCAGGCTTGCCAGGGATATTAAAAACAATAAAAAGAGCTTCTTTGCCTATGTCAGTAGAAAAAGGAAAAACAAGGAGGTGATAGGGCCTCTGCAAGGAGAAGATGGGGCAATGCTGACAGGGGGTAGGGAAAAGGCAGAATTTCTTAATGCCTTCTTTGCCTCAGTCTTCTCACAAAAATAAAGTCATCCTCAACCTCAGCAAGATGGATTGGATGAGAGATTAGGGGAAATTCAACCCCAAGCTGGGAAACAAATTGTCCAGGAATATCTGCCCACTCAAACGAATTCAAGTCCCCAGGGCCAGATCAACTATACCCAAGAGTATTGAAGGAACTAAAAGAAGTCATTTTGGAACCACTGGCAATCGTCTTTGAGCGTTCTTAGAGAACAGGACAAGTCCCAGCAGATTGAAGGAGGGCAAATGTGGTCCCAATCTTCAAGAAGGGAAAAAAAGGAGGACCCAACAATTACTGTCCGGTCAGCCTCTTGTCGATTCCAGGCAAGATTCTGGTGTGGTCTGCAAACACTTAGAAACAAATGCTTTCATCGGTAATAGTCAACATGGATGTATCAAAAACAAGTCATGCCAGATTAATCTGATCTCTTTTTTCGATAAGAGTTACAAGCTGGGTAGATGTGGGGAATGCTGTGAATGTTGTGTATCTGCATTTCAGTAAGGTCTTCGACAAGGTCCCCCACGACCTTCTGGCAAACAAACTGGTCAAATGTGGACTAGGCAAAACTACGGTTAGGTGGATCTGTAATTGGTTAAGTGAACAAACCCATAGGGTGCTAACCAATGCTTCCTCTTCATCCTGGAAATAAGTGATTACTGGAGTACCACAAAGTTCCATCCTGGGCCTGGGCCTGTTCAACATCTTTATTAATGACTTAGATCAGTGTTTCTCAACCTTCCTAATGCCGTGACCCCTTAATCCAGTTCCTCATGTTGTGGTGACCTCCAACCATAACATTATTTTTGTTACTACTTCATAACTATAATTTTGCTACTGTGATGAATATCCGATATGCAGGATGTATTTTCATTCACTGGACCAAATTTAGCACAAATACCCAATATGCCCAAATGTGAATACTGGTGGGGTTGGGGGGGGGTTGGGTTGATTTTGTCATTTGGGAGTTGTACTTGCTGGTATGTATAGTTAGCCTACAATCAATGAGCATTCTGAACTCCACCAATGATGGAACTGAACCAAAGTTGGCACACAGAACTCCCATGACCAACAGAAAACATGAGAAAGGTTTGGTGGGCATTGACCATGAGTTTTGGTGTTATAGTTCACCTACATCCAGAGAGCATTGTGGACTCAAACAAAGATTGATCTGGACCTAACTTGGTACAAATACTCAATATGCCCAGATGTGAACACTGGTGGGAAAATAGACCTTAACATTTTGGAGTTGTAGTTGCTGGGATTTATAGTTCACCTACAATCAAAGAGCCCCTTGAAGCCCATCAACAATAGAATTGGACCTAACATCCCACACAGAACCCCCATTAATAACAAAAAATACTGTGTTTTCTGATGGTCTTTGGTGACCCCTCTGGCACCCCCTCTTGACCCCCCCCCCCCCGGGGTCCTGACCCCCCAGGTTGAGAAACACTGACTTAGATGAAGGATTAGAAGGCATGATCATCAAGTTTGCAGATGACATCAAATTGGGAGAGATAACAAATACTCCAGAAGACAGGAGCAGAATGAATAATTATAAAGTGGTGTTTAAATACAACAACAGCAACAATTCTGCCAGAGAAGGCGAAGTAAAGGCAGGGCTGCAGGCACCAAAAGCTTGGCAAGACCACCTAGAACCAGAGGCAGAAGGGAGCTGCAGGTCAAAATGGCTTCATAACAATGCCTCAAATGCCTAAACCCACACATGTTGGCCTTTGTAAGCCATTCTTACAAATAAAATCATTAATTCGTTCCAAAGGAATTGCAGGCTTCATTTGGCACAAGCAGGGATGGAAACATTTCTCCAAGAAAGACTCAAGGAATGGAGGTATGTATTCCATCTAAATGCATGTCAGATGTGCCTTCCCCATTTCATGGTCTACATATTTGTAGGTCAAGAAGGGTTGCTGCCCTGTATTCACCAGTTTACACTGGGAGAGAGGCCACAGCCCTTTCTGCAGGGAAGATTAATTAAAACAAGTCAAGAGTGGCAATTAAGGCGGATGGGCATTGGTGGTTGAGCCAGAAGAGCATATGCTGAAGTGGGTGAGGAGGACAGCAGGCTTAATTAATGGAATGGAAGCAGCCAATTTGTGCTGCTTGGCACTGTGTCTGCCACCCTGAGAAATCTGTGACTCTGGCTCTCGAACGAAGCGCTGGAAAGGCACTCGGCCTGGGGAACATTGCAACTCTGCATTCCCAAAGTCAGAACACAGTTATTTTTTATTTGTGGATCTAGTTGGCAGGTTGTTACTATAGACTGACAAGAGAAGGAGAGGGTAAAGGTGGGGGTGCCTCTATAAATGCCAATACAGTGGAGTTTCTGCATCATCCTCTCTCTACCAATTAATTTTCTTCTGTCATTTGTTATGCACACAAATGCATGTACCAAACACCAAATCCACTCTGTGGATCATTGCTAGATTCAAGGAGAATCCATGCAGCAAATCAGGAGGAGATTGTGGAAGAACCCTGTGTGACTAAGCTACTTTAATTCCTTGGAAGCTGTTGAGAGCTTTATGGCCATAAGAGATATGTTGCAGCAGAACCAGAGCTCACAAGATCAAAGTGTCAGGATTTTTAGGATTAGCCTAGATTATAACATCCTCAGACACCCCTGCCAAGATTTCCTGTTCCCTCTGTTCCCTCTCCTTTAACAAAAATCCACAATGCCTGGAGGTTTGGTGTAAGAATGGAGGGCGCTTCCACACAGCCCTCTGACCTGAGAACATTCGCGTTTAAAAAACGCGAATGTTCTCAGGTCCCCATCCACACACACCCCAGAAAGTGTGTGCTTTCTGGGGTGAGCGTCCAGCTGTGCTCCCAGGCACTGGGACTGTGACGGCGCGAGTGGCGCCACCTATGTATAGAACTGTTAGTTGTAAGACTTAAACTGTTGTATCATGCTTAATCCTGCCCCTTTTGCCATGTTTCTGTATATTTGTATGGATTGGTTACTTGTAGCTGTCAATCAGCACTGTTTGGCTCCACCTCTTCCTGCAAGAGGGGAGAACTTCCTTTTCTTTTCATTCTGCCATGAGAGTTCCTGCAACATGGACGTGAGTAAGAGACTTCATTCTTAAAGGACCCTGTTTTAAGTCACCTCTTAGCACCAATTCTGAGGTTTTTTCCCCTGGGACTCATGCTTTATGTCCAGATCATCCTGGACGATACTGAGGAGACCCAGGCGCCTTCAAGCCAGTTCTTTTGGCACCAGAGGAAGATCCTGAATCTTCAAAATAGGCCATTTGAATTGGGGTTGTGGTTTTGCTCCGGCACTCACAACCATTGAGGAAGAGGAAACCTGGTGAGGCTTCTCAGCTTCAAACCCCTTGGACCCAGGACTAATAGAGACTGTAAAGTGTGTTTTCCTTCACCCCTCTAGGGTTTTCCAGTTTATTGCATTGAAGAAATGACTTTGTGACAAATAAAACTTGTTTTGAGTTATTTACATCGTTTTGGGTTCTTGGGAGTTCCAGTTTCCTAAAGGAGGGCAAGAAGCAATCCCTTGGGGGAAAGATGCCACGTCCATCCTCCTTTTAAGACTAATAGCCCCCAAGCGCGACGGCACAGGGACCCTCCCCCCAAAAGCCCCCAAAACACCTTGTAAAAGTAAGAGAACTTACCTGGTCTCCATTAGTGTGGTGCTGGAGCTCTCCTGGCATGTAGAAATGACGCACCAGCCCCAGGAGAAGGGAGGGAATCGTCGTCCCCGCCCCAACAGCGCATCATTTTTACACGCTGGGAGAACTCTGGCATCACTCTAATAATGGTCAGGTAAGGGGTCTTTTGAGGAGTGGGTTTGTGTCCTTGCAGTTTTTTGGGCTAATTTAGCCCGGAAAACCGCAGGAGTACTGTCTGGGCTGCCCCCTCAAAAGCCCAGAACTTTTGAGGGACAGTCCAGACAGCGGAAGTAGCGGAATAAATCCACTAACAAATTCATTCACCACAAATCAAATAAATTTTCCTGGTTTGTGGCGAATTATTTCGAGTTTGCCTAGGACGTCAGCTCCTCTTTAATTGCGGGAACTCCCGCATTAAAGGCCTGTCTGGAAGCACCCAAATTCTCCCAGACCCAGAATTATGTATGTAACACGAAGATTGTTCAGGCCACATCTCCTCCATCAGCTTTGCCCCAAAACCACCTTTCAGTTGCTGGCCAGGGGAGAGCACATGAGCAGCAGGGAAGTGTCTAACTATGTTTCTGTAGCGCAGACATGCCCAAAGTCTGGCCCGGGGGCCAATTGTGGCTCTTGTTCAATTTCCCATGGGCCCCCGGCCTATGTCATAAAATCAATATCATGTGGCTCGTCAGCACTGTTGGCCACAGTATATAATACGTGTGTACAAAAAAGCTATTGTACATTTCACCAGAAGATGGCATTCAAGCCGGCCAGTGCCTCACAGCCCACAGCATCCTTTTCCTTGTCTCCTCAACTAACCAGCTAACCATCTTCGCTCTCTTTCTTTCTCTCTTGTGTGCACACTCCCTCAGCCACCCTTGTGCATGTGCTCTGGTGGAACCTAGCATAGCTGCTCCTAATTCACTTGCTCACTCGCAGCCCCGCCTTCTGCTATGTTGCGGGACCTCAGATTTGATTTCCTTCTGGTTTCTTCTTTTCTCTCTATGTCTCTCTTTACCACCCCCACCCCCCATTATGTCACAGAGCCAATGGGAATGTATGGAGCTCTATGGTGGGCAAATTTGGAGTTCTGGAGACAAGGTTCAAAATGGGGAGGGACAGGGTCATGCACCCATGCACAGGGGGAAAGAGCGAACCTACAGGTGCAACAAGTGGATTCTCCCCAAAGAAGTTAGTCTTCCAGGGAAATCTCTCTAGGTGTGCAGATTGGTTAGCTATTTTCAGATTTTGAGATTACTCAAAGCTCAATATATCTATGTTTCAAACAAGTATTTGATGTATTGTCGAAGGCTTTCATGGCCGGAATCCATGGGTTGTTGTAGGTTTTTCCGGGCTATATGGCCATGTTCTGGAGGCAATTTTTCTCCTGATGTTTCGCCTGTATCTATGGCAAGCATCCTCATTACCTCTGAGGATGCTTGCCATAGATGCAAGCGAAACGTCAGGAGAAAAATTGCCTCCAGAACATGGCCATATAGCCCGGAAAAACCTACAACAACCCAAGTATTTGATGTTTTCAGCATGACCACAGTTTGTGTCTTTCTGTATGCTATTATTATTATTATTATTATTATAGGATTATGCTCCTATCACACATGGTGCTTTAGCATTAAGTCCACCAATATGTCGAAGGATTGGCGTGAAATCCATGAAAGCACAGGCCGAAATTAATGAGTTTCAAAGGTGGTGCTTGATTCCTATTCCACTTGTTTTAAGATACAACTCAAAAATTCACACATACACACTACTCTTGGGTATAGTTGATCTGGCCCTGGGAACATGCACTTGTTTAGAGCGGCCAGGTATTCCTGGACAACTTGTTTCCCTATTTGGGTTTGGATTTCCCCTATTCCTTCATCCATTCCATGTTGCTGAGGTTGAGGATGGCTTTCGTAAAGAGACTTGTGCGCCAACTGCGACCGTACCTCGCGAAGGCGGATCTGGCCAGAGTGGTCCATGCCTTGGTCACCTCCAGATTGGACTACTGCAATGCGCTCTACGTGGGGCTGCCCTTGAAGACAGCTCGGAAGTTCCAACTGGTCCAACAAACAGCAGCCAGGATGCTAACTGGGGCCCCTTACAGAGAGAGGTCAACCCTCCTGTTTAGGGAGCTCCACTGGCTGCCGTTTATATTCCGAGCCCAATTTAAGGTGCAGGTGCTTACCTACAAAGCCCTGAACGGTTTGGGACCAGCCTACCTGCGTGACCGCATTTCCATCTACGAACCCACACGTTCACTTCGGTCATCTGGAGAGGCCCTGCTCGTGATCCCACCGGCGTCGCAAGCGCGCTTGGTGGACGCGAGACAGGGCCTTTTCTGTGGTGGCCCCCCGAATCTGGAACACCCTCCCCAAAGATCTTAGACAGGCCCCTACATTGGCAGTCTTCAGAAAGAACTTGAAGACCTGGCTGTTGATGTGTCTTTCCAGAATAGGAATCTCCAATAACAAGTCCCAGAAGCACTTTATTAGAACCAATGATTACTGCACATCGCACATCGCACTCGCCCTAGAAGCCTCATATACACCTCCTGTCACATTAGCACTTTTAATTCTTGTACCCATTACTCCAGCCCGGCCCAGTCTTATTGTCTTAGTATATTGTTTATTGCTTGTTGTTCTTTTGCTTAGTCTGTTTTAATTGTTTGATTTGCTTAGATTGTATTGTTATCTTGTGTTTTGAGGCCTTGGCCTATGTAAGCCGCATCGAATCCTTCGGGAGATGCTAGCGGGGTACAAATAAAGTTTAATAATAATAATAATAATAAGAAGCTGACCGGGGTGGTCCATGCCTTGGTCACCTCTAGATTGGATTACTGTAATGCGCTCTATGTGGGGCTGCCCTTGAAAACGGCTCGGAAATTTCAACTGGTTCAACGGGCGGCGGCCAGGATGTTAACTGGTGTTCCTTACAGAGAGAGGTCAACCCTCCTGTTCAAGGAGCTCCATTGGCTGCCGTTCATTTTCCGGTCCCAATTCAAGGTGCAGGTGCTTACCTACAAAGCCCTAAACGGTTTGGGACCTGCCTACCTGCGTGACCGCATCTCCATTTATGAACCCACGCATTCTCTTCATTCAGCTGGAGAGGCCCTGCTCGCGATCCCACCTGCGTTGCAGGCGCGTCTGGTGGGGACGAGGGACAGGGCCTTTTCTGTGGTTGCCCCCCCGACTTTGGAACACCTTCCCCAAGGACATCAGACAAGCCCCTACACTGGCAGTCTTTAGGAAGAGTTTGAAGACCTGGGTGTTCCGGTGTGCCTTTCCAGAATAGGAAACTCCAGCAATATGTCCCAGAAGCACTTTATCAGAGATTTATGAAATTGTCTGCACATTGCACTTACCCTAAAATCCTATATTTCACCGTCATACTCAGCACTTTTTAATCTGTACCCATTACATTCGGCCTGGCCCTAGTTTATTGTGTTATGGTGTATTGTTTTTATTGTTTACTGTTATTGCTTAACATTTTGATTTGCTTTATAATGTTATATGTATTGTTATGCTGTTGTTTTTATTGAGACCTTGGCCTTTGTAAGTCTCATCGAGTCCTTCGGGAGATGTTAGCGGGGTACAAATAAAGTTAATAATAATAATAATAATAATAATAATAATAATAATAATAATGAACTTCACCATTCTGTTCATCCAGGTGCCGGTGGGACATCTACAAGAGTAGCAAACAGCACTCCTCTGTTTCGTTGGAAGAAGAGAGAAGGCCTTTCCTGTTCTGCTGTCACACTCATACTTTGTCACACCTTGGCTAAATAATTTTCATTTGCCCCCTTCTTCCTGGCCCTTTGGGGTGCCTCTAATGGCCTTTCACTTATAGAGGCCAGCATTATTTATTTCTTGTTTACTGGGGAGTTGTCCTTTCCCTCCCAGGATGCTTGTGACCCGCTTTGTGCTGGTCAGTGAACATAATAAAGTTTTGTTGTTGTTGCTTGTTTACTAATGATGCAGTGGAAAAAATGTAATTGCAGGAGTTGCAAGATACTCCACTTTGGCAGAAAAAATGAAATGCAAAGATACAGAATGGGGGACAATGCCTGGCTCGAGAGCAGTACGTGTGAAAAAGATCTTGGAGTCCTCGTGGACAACAAGTTAAACATGAGCCAACAATGTGATGTGGCGGCAAAAAAAGCCAATGGGATTTTGGCCTGCATCAATAGGGAATTGATCTAGGGAAGTAATGCTACCCCTCTATTCTGCTTTGGTTAGACCACCTGGAATATTGTGTCCAATTCTGGGCACCACAATTCAAGAGAGATATTGACAAGCTGGAATGTGTCCAGAGGAGGGCGACTAAAATGATCAAGGGTCTGGAGAACAAGCCCTATGAGGAGCGGCTTAGGGAACTGGGCATGTTCAGCCTGAAGAAGAGAAGGCTGAGAGGAGATATGATAGCCATGTATAAATATGTGAGAGGAAGCCACAGGGAGGAGGGAGCAAGCTTGTTTTCTGCTTCCTTGGAGACTAGGACGCGGAACAATGGCTTCAAACTACAAGAAAGAGAGATTCCATCTGAACATTAGGAAGAACTTCCTGACTGTGAGAGCCGTTCAGCAGTGGAACTCTCTGCCCCGGAGTGTGGTGGAGGCTCCTTCTTTGGAAGCTTTTAAGCAGAGGCTGGATGGCCATCTGTCAGGGGTGATTTGAATGCAATATTCCTGCTTCTTGGCAGGGGGTTGGACTGGATGGCCCATGAGGTCTCTTCCAACTCTTTGATTCTATGATTCTATGATTCTATGAGTTTGCCATGATACGCCTCGTAGCCTATGCTTTCGTATATCTATGTATGTATATATGTGGGGGGGGGGCATACACATAAGATATTTTCTCTTTTCTCTTGATATAACTCAGTGGTTTAAATCTCCTCCATCATAAAACACAGGCATCCAAAAAATAAGCCAAACAACCAATGAGCCAATCACTAATAAAAGCTTGCCATAAAGTTTACGGGGCATGGCTGCAATTCTATACATAGTAACTTGGGAATAACCTTCATTGAAATTGGTGGGGCTTTCTTCTGCTGCATAAATTCACATTAAGCTTGAACAAAATACTTTCAACTCGCTATACTATAACCTGTTAGTCATTAATTGGAAATACATGCAATCTTGCAAAGAACTGATTCCACTTAAAGTACCAGCATGAAACAAGAATACAATCAAAAGATCTAGACCTGCTTGATTATTTTCCTCACTCTCCTCCTTCCCTTTTATTAATATGTTGCAAACAACAGGGACACTTTAAACTCTTGTTATCCCTTCATTCAACAGAGCCAAGAGAGTATTTCTGTTCCAAAAATAATTACTGGAGATTTGTTGAGTATCCCTTTGCTGAAATGCTTGGGACCAGAAGTGTTTGGAATTTCCGATTTTTGAATATGTATATATGGATAGATGTACCTAATGAGATATCTTGGAGAGGGAACCCAACAAAACATGACATTCATTTATATTTGATATACACCTCAAACACATCACCTGAGGGTTATGAACAATATTTTAATAATAATGTGCAAGAAACAAAGTCTGTGTAGACCAGGGGTCCTCAAACTTTTTTAACAGAGGGCCAGATCACAGTTCCTCAAACTGTTGGAGGGCCGGATTATAATTTGAAAAAACATGAATGAATTCCTATGCAAATTCCACATATCTTATTTGTAGTGCAAAAAACACTTAAAAACAATACAATAATTAAAATGAAGAACAATATTAACAAATATAAACTTATTAGAATTTCAATGGGAAGTGTGTGCCCGCTTTTGGCTGATGAGATAGGATTGTAGTTGTAGTTGTGTGCTTTCAAGTCGTTTCAGACTTAGGTTGACCCTGAGCGAGGGCCGGGTAAATGACCTTGGAGGGCCGCATCCGGCCCCCGGGCCATAGTTTGAGACCCCTGGTGTAGACTGAATGAACAGAAAGCAAAAGTATCATGGCGTCAACCACCCATGTGAATAATATTGGCTTTTGGAGTATTTTCAGAATTAGTAATTCCAGCTAAGGGGTGCTTATTAGACTCCCCTGTGCTTATCCTCCAAAACACAACAAATAAATAACTGTTGCATTTGAGCGATGATGACCTACAGTGCATCTGAAGTGAGCCAACATTCTCTCTCTCTTCAGTGCATTTCTCAGCTTCCTCCCTCTTCTTGCCTCCTCCATGCTGAACATTAGATTATAATCTTTTGGGAAGCAGGGGGAAGGGACATCTCTCCTAGATTACAATCTGTACATGCCATGCAATTGATTCAGCTTCACAGATTCATATTTGCCACCTTCTTTGGTTACAAACAGGCCCAGAGAACGATGTGGATATAGGAGGGCTGATGTGGCCAGAGAGAGGATGTCACACATTAAAAATCATAGAATCATAGAGTTGAAAGAGAACTGGTGGGCCATCCAGTCCAACCCCATTCTGCCAAGAAGCAGGAAAATCGCATTCAAAGTACCCCTGATAGATGGCTTGAAACTGACTGCCTCTTCAGTTCTATTTGGGGTTTTTATGTGAGGCTATAAAAGTCTTGTGCAAGTTTCTGCAGCCAGGTTTTCAGAGAACGCACTTACACCATTCTTGTTGAATCTGTCTGCGATACAGAAAACAATGCTAGGAAGTAGGCTTGGGCGGTTTCGTTCGTTAATTTCATAATTCGTTATTAATTCGTATTTAAATTAGCTTACGAACCGATATTGAGCCATGCAGGAGTAATTAAAAATCGAAACGATTTTTTCAATTTATTTCGTAATTGTTTCGAAATTGTTTCGAATTGTTTCGTAATTGTTTCGTAATTGTTTCGTAATTATTTCCGTATGTCTGGTGCAAGTTTTAGGGTTGTTGTTTGTTTTATCAGTGATAAAAAATATAATTATCACACCAACAGTCAACAACAGAGGGAGAGGGAAGCTTCAGAAGTTCCCCCTGTCCCATTTGGAGGGTTTTTTTAGCATATTGCGCAATCGCGTCCGCCATTAACGAATCGATTCGTAATTGTTTCGTAATTGTTTCGTAATTCCCGAAATTTCGTAAATTTCGAACTTTTTTAAAAGAAAAATTTCGGAATTCTTTTAAAAAACGAAACGCAAAAACCCCCTAAAAACGAAACGAGTTTAGAACCAAATTTTTCCGTAGTTACCCAAGCCTACTAGGAAGCTCTCAAGTGAAAGAAGGAAGTGCTCCACCATCCTCTTTCATGGATCCCTTAATATCAGTATCATCATCATCATCACCATCATCATCATCATCATCATCATCACTACCACCACCACTTCTCATCATCACTAATGTTAGAGATGCATTCTATAATTGTACTATCATTTTTACACAAGCACAGTTGACACTGAAGAAAAAGGAGCAAAGAACAGTAACAAAGAAACATTAGCAAAGATTCATTACACTGAGGTCGCTTCTCGTGTGAGAGAATCAGCCATTTACGAAGAGGTTGCCCAGGGGAAACCTGGATGTCTTAGAGTCCTGCAGGGAAGCTTCTCTCATACCAAATGAAAGACTCCCTCCCAGAGCCCATCTGAATTCTATGGCCAGTTTCAGACCAACTGAAAGGAAGGTTGGGTTTTTGAACTTTTGAAAAACTCTCAATTTCTCCATGCCAGATGATACCTCCCCTCTTTTCTGGGGTTTGACTACATTATGCAAGAACTGAGCACCAGAAATATTATGTGTAAGGAAGTGTGTGTGTGTGGGGTGGGGGGGGGGGGAGGGTCTGGGAGAAACCCCCATTAAACTTCATCAGATAAATACCGTGTCTATTCTATAATAAGGGAGAATAAGAACCAGCACCAAGAGGAGTGCTATCTTCTGGGAAAGGAATAACATTCTCCTATTTATCATGTGTAGCCTTAAACAAAATAGCTAAAAGGACAAAAACAAGATTGAGAAAGTTACTTTTTCAAAGTACTTGAGCCCTGTTGGCTACATATTACAAGGAATATTATAATATTATAAGGAGGCTGTCCAGGTCCTGAACCGGTGCTTGGCCGCTGTGACGGTCTGGATGAGGGCGAACAAATTGAAATTGAATCCAGACAAGACAGAGGTACTCCTGGTCAGTTGCAAGGCCAAACAGGGCATAGGGTTACACAGACTGTGTTGGATGGGGTCACACTCCCCCTGAAGACGCAGGTTCGCAGCTTGGTGTGATCCTGGATTCATCGCTAAGCCTGGAACCCCAGGTTTCGGTGGTGACCAGGGGAGCATTTGCACAGCTAAAGCTTGTGCGCCAGCTGCGCCCGTACCTTGGGAAGTCTGACTTGGCCACGGTAGTCCACGCTCTGGTTACATCCCGTTTAGACTACTGCAACGCTCTCTATGTGGGGTTGCCTTTGAAGACGGCTCGGAAGCTCCAACTAGTCCAACGCTCGGCAGCCATGATTTTAACAGGAGCGGAGCGCAGGGAGCATACAACCCCCCTGTTGCGCCAACTCCACTGGCTACCGATCTGCTACCGGGCTCAATTCAAAGTGCTGGCGTTGGCCTTTAAAGCCCTAAACGGTTCCGGCCCAAGCTACCTATCCAACTGCATCTCTGCCTATGAACCCACCAGGACTTTGAGATCTTCCGGGGAGACCCTGCTCTCGATCCCGCCTGCTTCTCAAGCTCGGCTGGCGGGGACGAGAGATAGGGCCTTCTCGGTGGTGGCTCCTCGGCTGTGGAACGCCCTTCCTACGGACATTAGACTAGCACCATCTCTAATGGTATTCCGCAAAAAGGTGAAGACCTGGCTGTTTGAGCAGGCGTTCGAATAATTAGTGAAATGATTGGTTAATGAACACTGGAATGGAACAATGGATGACGAATCTGGAACATGTTTTGATGACGAGACGACAGTGAATGGGTATTGTAGTAACTGTTTATTAATTGTGTAATGTGTTAGATTGTTAACTGTTTTATACTGTAGCACTGAATTTTTGCTGTTCTTGTGTGTTGTGAACCACTGTGAGTCGCCTTCGGGCTGAGAACAGCGGTATATAAGTAAGGTAAATAAATAAAGTAAATAAATATTTGACAGTATTTGTTATCAGTGTTAGTGTGGGGAAAGAAACCAACTGACTGCTGCTGTTCCAACAGCAGATTGTTTTAATATCACCCTTATATCCTTCTCCAATATTTGCCTGGCTTGGGAAACTAAGTAGAATCAGGGCTGGTCAGCCAGTCCTTGGATGGAAGACACAGTGGGCTGGGGGGGGGGGGATCCATCCCCAAACCCTAGAAAGCTTCTGCCGGCCAGAGCACTGGGAAACAGGTGTGAACCATCCCATGTCCCTGGGCTGCCTGAGCCTCAGGAACGCAGATGGCAATCAAGGCAGTTGCGGCTGGATTTGTTTGGGAGCCAACCTGTCTTCATTGTTCCTAAAGGTCCTTCTACACAGGCCCTAAATTGTGGAAGAAACCACAGCAAAAGGGGTGTGTGTGTGTGTGTGTGTGTGTGTGGCCAGATGGCATTTGCCAGAAATGTGCACTGGGTCACATTAACGGCTGAAAACCATGTGTTAAAAAGGTGCACTTAAAATCCAATTTTGGCCAAAAAAATGTGCATATTTGCATGACTGTATGTCCTTGCAGTCAAGAAAAAATATGTGACTTCATTTCTATATGCTGGTGTGGTCTGCTCCAGCACATGTGTGCATTTTTAAATTGCAAAACAGCTGATCAGGACTGTGAACAAATGGAGCCAAAGAGACACATGTAGCTCAATGGAAGTACAATTGGAAAGCAATTCCCATAAGAGTGCTCTGCAACTGTTCCTTTGTTCTCATGTTTATGAAATTAAACAGAGCTTGAGTTTGCACAGTGGGCGCCAGCATGGCAGGCAAGTGGCCCCAAAGGCAAGTGGGTTCAAGAGGGCAAATGTAAAGGCAGGACAAGGGTCAGGAGAGCGAATGACAAGAAATCTGCTTGTGTGCACATTAGTGTATTCGCATCAGTGCTTATGAGGTCCAGCACATCTTGGAGAGTCAATTTTTAAAAGATCAAAAGTAAACTTCCAGTGGATGTCCTGTGCGCCCATCTTGTGGATTTCTAAAATCTGCTACAACCAAATGTGTCAGGATGGCAGGGGAGAATTGACTGGGACTGTCAGCTCAGTGTCTGGATTCCCCTTATGGTCCCACAATTTTTAAACCTACTTCTTTGTTTACAAGGCTGTCTGGAAGGGCCTAAGAGGGAAGACGACTAAATACCGGGGTGGGATTCTGGTTCATCCCCAACTTAGGTTAAGCCAAGGCCAGGCTGCATGGAGGTGGGCTTGTTCCAGGTTAGCCTGGATCAGCTCCTTGTCCACATGGTCACTGATCTACATAGTGGCTGGTGTAGAAATGCCCTTTGTTCACATCATTACTGTCAAACAGCATATTGTTGCAGATAGGCAAGTTACTTTTAACTTCCTACTGCCAAGCTCTGGCTAGAAAATATTAGAAAATGACACAAATCTCTCATCAAAGGACCAGCTATAAATGACACCTTTCTCTCTCTCTCTCCTCAGCTGGCAAGACAAAGAAGACAAAAAAATCAGGTGAAAAGAAAATGTGGCAGGAGCGAGAGAGAGAGAGAGAGAGAGAGGGGGGGGGAGGGGGAGGGAGGGGGGACCTGTCTCTCCAGACTGCTATGTAAAAGGCTCTTCCCTGTTTGCCCATCTCCTCTATGCAGGAAATCTCAATGAGATGGCTTCCCTTTTCCAGCACAAACACACACACAGCAAAAGTCTGCAGGCTGCACACAGCCAACTTGTGGCTTTTCAGCACCACATGCTTGTCCTGAGATGAACTGGTGTGAAGCAGCTGTTGGTCTAGACAGAGGGGCCCCCAGGCTGCCTTTCTCTTTGCCAGCCGGAAGAATGAGCACTGCAAACCTCACTGTCTAGGATTTTTCAGCTGCCGGGTGAATGAGAAAGGAGACGCTCTCTATGTGGCTGAAGCAGACTGAGACCTAGCCCTTCAGGTGCACCTCGATCCTTGAGAACACCCTGGATACCCAAAGGAACGACATTCCCAAGCTGTGCTCTCTTAAGGAATCCGTGTAGGAAAATAGCAGGGCTCTACAACAGACTCGGGCAGTGGTTTGGGGGTGTCATTAAAGGTCAGCAAATGTCTTGAATTCTTGGATTTATTGTAATGGTATTTTCAAATGTCATTGGAGTGGAGAAGCACTGTGAAATTTTCCACCTCCTGTGCCAGAACAACTTGTCCAGCTTTAGGAACATTGAGATTTGATCTTGCTGCAGCCAGATTTCTTGGGCTGCCTGGGTGGCGGGGGGGTGCAGCTCATGGCGCATGGGTAAAACATTCCTACCCCGGAACTCCAAAATATGGAATGCTCCAGAACTGTCCACATGGGTGGCTGAGATAGTGAGGGACGCTTCTTTCTGACACTTCCATGAATACTCAACTTGGTTTCATACACAACATATTCCCAATATTGTATTAAATCACCTCCATCTTATATGTGTATATACATATAAGATGGAGGTGATTTATATTTCAGACATGCATGAATTTAGGTTTGGATCCCGTCTCCAGGATACCTCATTATCTACCTATATGCAAACATGGGTATTTCCAAAATTTCCCAAAATCAAACCTCACTGTGATAATTTTGAAAAATGTGGCTTGTTGTGGAAACAAGGATTGGGGATAAAGCTTCAGTGGAGGGCCCTTTTCCCCATGGTTGTAGCAACTCTTCCAGGAGTAGATTTCCCTTCCTAGGAGTAGATTTCTCTCACTACTTGTTGTCTCAGTCTCATTCTTAACAAGGAGCTGTTTGTAAGTCAGATGTTTGTAACTTGGGAACTGCCTATACAAAAAAGTTTGCTGTATACTGCAAAAACATTTAAGGCCAAGCAAAATGAGCAATAGTGTTTAAGGACAAGGCTGAAAAGTGTAAAAATGAAATGGCATCAGTCATGAAACATCACCATGCAAAAATGGAGCCCCCGGTGGCGCAGTGGGATAAACCCCTGTTCTGGCAGGACTGAAGACCGACAGGTCGCAGGTTCGAATCCGGGGAGAGGCGGATGAACTCCCTCTATCAACTCCAGCTCCTCATACGGGGACATGAGAGAAGCCTCCCACAAGGATGATAAAAACATCAAATCATCTGGGTGTCCCCTGGGCAACGTCCTTGCAGACGGCCAATTCTCTCACAACAGAAGCGACTTGCAGTTTCTCAAGTCACTCCTGACACGTCATGCTACCACGCAAAAGAAACAACAAATTAAATGGGAAGCCACTACCCAGAACAAGCAGGACAGCAAGAGACAACTGGCAAGTGACCTGGCAGTTCAGAAGATGCACACACATGTGCACACACATCTCTCTTGGCAGACGCTTATACCAAAGTAATTCAGCAACAAGTACAAATAATTAGAAAGATTCTGCACACCCTTGCTAGGGCAGTCAATATATTTGCAAACAAACAGATTATATTGGAAAGATTTTTTAAACCAGCAGTTCTTTCCTCCAAATGTAATCAAAGATTACACTGAAAGGTTGCCCTGAATTCCCCACTTGAAAAAAGGGAGAGCACAGCAGCAGGAAAAACCAAGAAAGGCCTATTTGAAATTGCACAAAAGCAATTGTTATTCTTGCATTTCTTGAATTGGGCCAGAACTTCCAACATGGTATGAGCTGGAGACCAGGCAGTGGGTGGGTGGCCTCTTTCCTGGTGGTGTGGGGGGGGGGGCAAA
This sequence comes from Anolis sagrei ordinatus, assembly GCF_025583915.1. Taxonomy (NCBI): domain Eukaryota; kingdom Metazoa; phylum Chordata; class Lepidosauria; order Squamata; family Anolidae; genus Anolis; species Anolis sagrei. Next base: position 47,000,433 of record NW_026847771.1, read on the forward strand.
GCCTCCTGGGATGCATCTGACCCATCATAGTGATGCCCACTCTGAGGCTCTCTACACCAGCAGCTCTGCAATCTGTACCTGGTTACATCTGGTGTGGTAACTAGTACCCATCATGTGTCATCCCTCCAAGGTACTATTGGAATTCAAATGTCAATTATGGCCAGGGGATTATGAGTAATATTAAAAGCAAGGGAATCACAGGACAGGTCAAGGGTCACAGGGCCCAAGGTTGTCAATTTTAGTGAGCTCTCTAGCTGGATACTCAGGGCCCTTCCACACAGCTATAAAACCCAGAATATCAAGGCAGATAATCCACAATCTCTGCTCTGAACTGGGTTATCTGAGTCCACGCCACCAGATAATCCAGTTTAATGTGGATTTTATACAGCTGTGTGGAAGGAACTAAATAATAGCTCAAACAAGCCAAGTGATGGACCTGAATCTTTCACACTATCCAATAATGATGGTGCTGTGATTCCATTTAACTGCTATAGCAACACCCTACAGCAGTGTTTCTCAACCTGGGGGTCGGGACCCCTGGGGGGGTCATGAGGGGATGTCAGAGGGGTCACCAAAGACCATCAGAAAACACAGTATTTTCTGTTGGTCATGGGGGTTCTGTGTGGGAAGTTTGGCCCAATTCTATCGTTGGTGGGTTCAGAATGCTCTTTGATTGTAGTGAACTATAAATCGCAACTACAACTCCCAAATGTCAAGGGTTATTTTCCCCTAAAATCCACCAGTGTTCACATTTGGGCATATTGAGTATTTGTGCCACGTTTGGTCCAGATCCACCATTGTTTGAGTCCACAGTGCTCTCTGGATGTAGGTGAACTACAACTCCAAAACTTAAGGTAAATGTCCACCAAATCCTTCCAGTATTTTCTGTTGGTCATGGGAGTTCTTTGTGCCAAGTTTTGTTCAATTCCATCAATGGTGGAGTTCAGAATGCTTTTTGATTGTAGGTTAATTATAAATCCTAGCAACTACAACTCCCAAATGACAATATCAAACACGGCCCCAACACCGCCAATATTCAAATTTGGGCCTATCAGGTATTTGTGCCAAATTTGGTCCAGTGAATGAAAATACATCCTGCATATCAGTTATTTACACGACAATTCATAACAGCAGCAAAATTACAGTTATAAGTAGCAATGAAAATAATGTTATGGTTGGGGGTCACCACAACAGGAAGAACTGTATTAAGGGGTCGTGGCATTAGGAAGGTTGAGAAACACTGCCCTACAGAATCTAAATGTGCAATTTGATGAGGGTTATTTAGAATTCTCAGCCAAAAAACCCTAACACTTCACCAAACTACACATCTCCAAATTCTATAGAATGTTGCCATGGCTGCTAACATTGAATCAGAGTGCTATAATTGTGTAATATGAAAGGCCCCTAGGTTTGTTTCTTCAAATATACGTAGTCAATGCTGATAGGCAGCTTTGAACCACAACTGAGATCCCTGGCAACTAGATAGTGTTAACAAGTATCCTCTGTTCTAACCCTTCCCTTTCAGCACAGGAAAGATAACATAAATCAGGAGCAGGCAACAATTTGGCCTTTCTATGTTGTTGAAAAACAGCTTTCTCAGTTCCAGCAAGTATAGGAAACCTCTGGAAGCTACAGATTTTAGCTATGGACCACATCTGGAGAGCTAAAAGTAGCTTACCCAGACATAAGAGACTGGCAAGAGCACAGAAAGACTTTGTGTGTTTTTGTGTCAAAGAAAATTCCAAGTCATACAGAATGTGGGACGCCTGGCTCGAGAGCAGTACGTGTGAAAAAGATCTTGGAGTCCTCGTGGGGAAGAATGGGAACATGAGCCAACAATGTCATGCAGCCAATGGGATTTTGGCCTGCATCAATAGAAGTATAGTGTCTAGATCCAGGAAACCATTGCTACCCCTCTATTCTGCCTTGGTCAGATCACATCTGGAATTCTGTGTCCAATTCTGGGCACCACAATTGAAGGGTGATGTTGACTCTAAGGTGCAATGTGTCCAGAGGAGGGCGACTAAAATGATCAAGGGCTTGGAGAACAAGCCCTATGAGGAGTTGCTTAAAGAGCTGGGCATGTTTAGCCTGAAGAAGAGAAGGCTGAGAGGAGACATGATAGCCATGTTACATAGGCCAAGGCCTCAAAACACAATACAACAATACAATACCTAAAGCAAATTAAAAACAGTTAAGCAGTATAACAACAAACAATAAACAATACATCAAGACACTATAAAACTGGGCCGGGCCAGAGTAATGGGTACAAGATTAAAAGTGCTGATGTGGCAGGAGGTATGTAGGATTATAAAGTAAGTGCAGTGTGCGGTGTGCAGCAATCTTAGTTCTTCTAAAGTGCTTCTAGGACTTGGTATTGGAGATTCCTAATCTGGGAAGGCACATCGGAACAGCCAGGTCTTCAAGTTCTTTCTGAAGACTGCCAATGTAGGAGCCTGTCTAAGATCTTTGGGGAAGGTGTTCCAGAGTCGGGGGACCACCACAGAAAAGGCCCTGTCTCGTGTCCCCACCAATCGCGCTTGCGACGCAGGCAGGATGACGAGCAGGGCCTCTCCGGATGACCGAAGTGAAGGCGTGGGTTCGTAGACGGAGATGCGGTCACGCAGGTAGGATGGTCCCAAACCGTTCGGGCTTTGTAGGTAAGCACCTGCACCTTAAATTGGGCTCGGAAAATAAACGGCAGTCAGTGGAGCTCCTTAAATAGGAGGGTTGACCTCTCTCTGTAATGAGCCCCGGTTAACATCCTGGCTGCTGCCCGTTGGACCAGTTGGAATTTCCGAGCCGTTTTCAAGGGCAGTCCTATGTAGAGCGCATTGCAGTAATCCAATCTAGAGGTGACCAAGGCATGGACCACACCGGCCAGATCAGCCTTCGCGAGGTACGGTCGCAGTTGGCGCACAAGTCTCAATTGTGCAAAAGCCCTCCCGGACACCGCTGACGCCTGAGCCTCAAGCGTGAGCGATGAATCCAAGAGGACTCACAAACTGCGGACCTGTGGCTTCAGGGGGAGTGTAACCCCGTCCAACACAGGTAGAGATGGCACCCAACTCCAAAACTCCGGATGACCTCTCCCAGCGGTTTCATGTAGATATTAAAGAGCATGGGAGACAGAATAGAGCCTTGCGGGACCCCACAGGTCAAAGGCCAGGGATCCGAGCAGGCGTCTCCCAGCTTCACCATCTGGGTTCGTCCCTCCAGGAAGGACCGGAGCCACGACAAAACCGTGCCCCCAAGCCCCATCCCAGAGAGACTACCCAGAAGGATACCATGGATCGATGGTATCGAAAGCCGTTGAGATGTCCAAGAGAACCAACAGAGTCACACTCCCCCTGTCCAGCTCTCTATGGAGGTCATCCACCAAGGCGACCAAGGCTGTCTCGGTGCCGTGACCAGGCCTGAAACCAGACTGTGACTGATCTAGGTAGTTGATGTCATCCAAAAAGCCCTCGAGCTGGGAGGCGACCACCTGCTCAAGACTGCTGCTGATGGCTGAGGCTTAAAGAGCTGGGCAAATTGAGCCTTCAAAAGAGAAGGCTGAGAGGAGACATGATGAGGGCCAGGGATCAAGAGGTGAGGGGAAGTCATAGGGAGGAGGGAGCAAGCATGTTTTCTGCTGCCCTGGAGACTAGGATGCGGAACAATGGCTTCAAACTACAGGAAAGAAGATTCCACCTGAACATGAGAAAGAACTTCCTGACTGTGAGAGTAGTTCAGCAGTGGAACTCTCTGCCTCGGAGTGTGGTGGAGGTGCCTTCTTTGGAGGCTTTAAGCAGAGGCTGGATGGCCATCTGTCGGGGGTAATTTGAAGGCAATTTTCCTGCTTCTTGGCAGAATAGGATTGGACTGGATGACCCACCAGATCTCTTCCAACTCTAGGATTCTATGATTCTCCCTAGATCCTAGAAATGCACTGAAGGAATTTGTTTTACCTTTAATTTAGAAAGTAGCTGGAGGAACAGTGCCGCAACAGGGGGCATTAGCACTGTCAGCATCTGTCTGCGATTTCTGGCCATGGGTTTAACAAGCATATTCTGTCGGGGGGGGGGGGGGGGGGGGGGGAGTCCCACAACAGTTGTGCCGGCTAATAAGAGCAAAAGGTGACAAGTTGCTAATGAGATGTTATGATGAAAAACCCAGCCAAGTCATCAAGAGTGGACTAATCACATGCATCACTGTGGGGTTAATTGCTGTTTGTTTATCTTGCACTTCATACACTCACTCCCACACATAATGGGAAATGCTGGAGACACTAGTGAGGCCAACACAGATGTACATTCAGAATGAAGAGTTTTAAAGGTCACACATGATGCAGTGAAGGAACAGTAGAACACAAGACTGGTGTAGACAGAAAGCATTCGTGCTTGGGAATCTATGTAATTTGGGTGCATGAGGAGATACGGTGGCAACATAGTTAAACAGTAGGCCTGGGTAACAACGGAAAAATTTGTTTCTAAAATCGATTCGTTTTTTGGGGGTTTTTGCGTTTCGATATTTAAAAGAATTCCGAAATTTTTCTTTTAAAAAGTTCGATATTTACGAAATTTCGTAAATGTTAAAAAAAATTACGAAACATTAACGAAACAAATACGAAACAATAACGAATCGATTCGTTAATGGCGGACGTGATTGCGCAATATGCTAAACGAATCGATTCGTTAATGGCGGACGCGACCGCGCAATATGCTAAAAAACCTCCAAATGGGACAGGGGGAACTTCTGAAGCTTCCCTCTCCCTCTGTTGTTGACTGTTGGTGTGATATTATAATTTTTTTCACTAATTAAACAAAAAACAACTATAAAACTTGCCCCAGACATGCGGAAATAATAACGAAACGACCTCAAACCAATAACGAAACGAATACATAACGAAATACGAAGCATTTACGAAACGAATTTAAAAATTCGTTTCGTTTTTAAGTTGCTCCAGAATGATTCGTTATCGCTTCGTTATCAAAAAAATAACTAATTTTTAACGAATTACGAATTAACGAAACGAAACCGCCCAGCCCTATTAAACAGCTTGGTTACACTTGACTCTTCCAACAGATTGAGGTTTCTTGTTCTCACATCTTCTGGGGAGAAAAATTAGGAATCATGGAGGGAAATATACTCTGTTTTGTGTGGACTGTGAACAGCTAGCTGGTAAGTGGTGCAATCACTTTATTTGGTTCAATTATGTTCCATCACCAGTACATTTCCCCACTGACTAAAGACTTTCCCTAATAAACATCCACTTGGGTTACTTGCACACAGCCAATTAAATCAGGTCAGGAGGTGCATTTAAGAGAGCCAGTTCACGTCAGAATGCCTGCACAGGCACACCATGGACCAGCTGCAAGCTGCAAAGAAGTCCGCATTGTTTTGGAATCCATCTGAATTCAGGATTACCTTTTTTTTTCTTTGCTCCTCCAGCAAGAAGCACTTCTCAAAAACAGCTGATCAGTGCTTGATGAAAGCAGGGGAAAGGCACTGAAATTGAGCATTCCAATAGGAATGACGAGCTTTCCTTGCCAGGGAGAAGCATTTAGTTTTCCTTGGAGCTGTGTATCAGACTCCTCTCTATGACTCCTGACACATCGAAGTCAGCTTTCGAAATATATCGAAAAATCTATGAAGCAGCCACCATAGAGGCCAAAAAAGAATACAATTCCTCATTGATAGCTTCCGCCAGATCTCGACCTGCTCAAATATTTAAAATTGTTCGTAACATCACAAATCCAACCCATCCAGCCAAAGATGTGGCTAGTCAAGATATTACAGCAGAGACTTTCCAGAGCCACTTCATAAATAAGATCAATCTGCTCTGTGAAGGGCTACCTCCCACAGAGGACACATTGAGGGAACTAGAAGCCTCCTGGCCAATTAGTGGCCAATTTCTCGAACATTTTGTGTCATTAGAAATGGAAGACCTGGAAAAGACTCTAGCTGCAGCAAGACCAACCACCTGCTCCCTCGATCCTTGCCCCTCCCGGTTGGTTAAGGAGTGCTGGGAGGGACTACGAGATCCCTTAAGGAGCATCATCAACAGCTCCTTGGAGCAAGGAATTTTTCCAGATTGCCTTAAAGAAGGAGTGGTCCACCCTCTCCTGAAAAAACCAAGCCTTGATGCTGCCATACCTAGTAACTATCGCCCAGTTTCAAACCTTCTGTTCCTGGGCAAGGTGATTGAACGGACAGTGGCGGGGCAGCTACAGCAATTCTTAGATGAGACTGCGGGTTTGGACCCCTTTCAATCAGGCTTTCGTTCAGGTCATGGGACAGAGACTGTCTTGGTAGCTATTACTGACGAAATTCATCGTCAGTTAGACCGAGGCGGATCAGCGCTATTGGTACTCTTGGACCTCACAGCTGCATTTGACACCGTGGACCATGACTTGCTGATTCATCGATTGGCTCTGTCTGGTGTACGAGGTTTAGCCCTCAAATGGTTCAATTCATTCCTCCGGACCGGAGACAGAGGGTGGAGTGGTCAGGCCAAAGCTCTGAAAGCTCCTGCCTTTGCTGTGGAGTTCCCCAGGGTGCTATCCTCTCGCCCCTGTTATTTAACATCTACATCCGACCACTTGCTGGACTGGTGCGGAGCTTTGGCATAGAGTGCTACTAGTATGCAGATGATACCCAGCTACTCTTGCGTCTCGAACCTGGAACAACTGCGATTCCTGAGAACTTTAAGCTGTGTTTGGAAGCAGTGATGAGTTGGCTACGAGCAAGCAGACTAAAAGTCAATCCTGCAAAAACTGAGATACTCTGGTCCGGCCAGCCGCCAGAATTAACCCAGTCTCTGCCTGATTTCGATGGGGAAGCTCTGGTTCCGTCTGCCACTGTTAAAAGCCTTGGGGTTGTGTTGCACTCATTGCTGACGATGGAGGCCTAGATCACTGCCATAAGTAAGCAGGCCTTTTTTCATCTTCACCAGGCAAGGAAATTGGCATCCTACCTTTCGGTAGAAGCATTGGCAATGGTAATCTATGCAACAGTCACCACTAGGTTGGACTATTGCAGTGCCTTATATGCTGGCCTTCCAAAGTCAACGACCCAGAAGATTCGGCATTGCCTCCATATATTAGAGCAATGTCGGAGTTGCGACCTTTTGTAAAGGCGCTCAAGACTTGGCTGTTTGGTTGTGCATTTAAGTAATCGGATCAAATTTTGCCATAGTCACTGCTGAATGTTTTTATGTTGAATGTTTTTATGCTGAATGTTTTTATGTTAAATGTTTTTATATTGAATGGTTTTATATTGAATGTTTTATATTGTGTATAAGCTATTTTAAATTGTAAGTCGCTCAAAGCACTTTGGTGGAGAGCGACTAATTAAGAAATAAAGTGATGATGATGATGATGACATTAGCCCCGTCTGCATGCTTCTTCCAATTTGCAGCACTGCACGGTTTTTACTTTGATGAGTAGATTTTATGGCTTGATCCAGTCCTTCCAGTGAGTTTTTGACATGCAGTTTCCAGCTGGACGAGAGTTAAAGATCACATTAGGGGTGTACATTTTGTAGACCTTGAGCTGGCTTCAAGCTGGATTTTAGTACCTATGTCAATGGGGCCGTAGTAATGTAATAGTTTTCAGTGCTCTTTCCTCACCAAAAATACATTTTTGAAAATATTTGGATTCCTGAGAAAGGTTGTTCCTTATCCTGTTACCAATCTGAGGAGATGTAAAATGGTTATTCTCAAAAGAAATTAAAGTTCAAGAATTTTTCCCCATGCTTATTCTGGTCCATTAGCCAGCACAACCAATGCCACTGGGAGGTAATGCACGCTGCATCATAGAAGGAACACACATACATTAATTGGTTTGAAGCATTCAAAAAATAGCTGGGCTTTACATCACTGCCCATCCTTTCTCTAAGGCCCATGAGGACCACTGCATGATCCCAACAACAATTGCATACTACCACTACAATTTTTCTTCCTCCATCCAAGAGAAAGTATAGATATGCTGCCACCACTGCTCCCTACCCGCCTCCTGTGAGTGTGTGTGTGTGTGTGTGTGTTTGCATCTGTAAAAGACAGAGCTGCTTGCCTGTTGCACTCCCAAGCACACCACTGGTTTTGTTGCAGGGATGTTTAGGGAGGGGAGGCAGTGTGAGGCATCTGATAGCACCATTGGGCTGGCAACTTTGCCAGTCTAATCTCACTGCTCTGCTGGGAATCTGTTGTGAGACAGACTGCTGTACTAATCTCCAAAGTTCCTATGGGCGAAAAAATAATCTTGCTGCAATGGAATAGTGATGATGTGCTATCTAAGATGATGAGGATGCATCAGCAGAGTGGAACTAAGTTCACACCAAATAACTTTCAGTTTTCTTTCCTATTTATTTATTTACAGCATTTGTACCCCACCCTTCTCACCCCAAAGGAGACTCAGGGCAGCCTTACAATAGGCAACAATTCGATGCCTTTTCAAACAATAAGTAATAAAATAAACATACACATTAAAAACTTAAAATTTTAAAAAACCTTATAAACATTAAAAGCAAGTATTAAAAACCACACAATCTGTAATTGTAGTCAAGGCTGTTCCAGTCATAGAATCATAGAGTTGGAAGGGACCTTGTGGGCCATCCAGTCCAACCCCATTCTGTCAAGAAGAAGGAAAATCGCGTTCAAATATGATTGCACATATTCCCTCTTCTCTTATTGCACTGAATTTCTACCCAAAGGCTTGGTCCAAGAGCTATGTCTTCAATTTCTAAATCATAGAATCATAGAATCATAGAATCAAAGAGTTGGAAGAGACCTCATGGGCCATCCAGTCCAACCCCCTGCCAAGAAGCAGCAGGAATATTGCATTCAAATCACCCCTGACAGATGGCCATCCAGCCTCTGTTTAAAAGCTTCCAAAGAAGGAGCCTCCACCACACTCCGGGGCAGAGAGTTCCACTGCTGACCGGCTCTCACAGTCAGGAAGTTCTTCCTCATGTTCAGATGGAATCTCCTCTCTTGTAGTTTGAAGCCATTGTTCCACGTCCTAGTCTCCAAGGAAGCAGAAAACAAGCTTGCTCCCTCCTCCCTGTGGCTTCCTCTCACATATTTATACATGGTTATCATATCTCCTCTCAGCCTTCTCTTCTTCAGGCTAAACATGCCCAGTTCCCTAAGCCGCTCCTCATAGGGCTTTTTCTCCAGACCCTTGATCATTTTAGTCGCCCTCCTCTGGACACATTCCAGCTTGTCAATATCTCTCTTCAATTGTGGTGCCCAGAATTGGACACAATATTCCAGATGTGGTCTAACCAAAGCAGAATAGAGGGGTAGCATTACTTCCCTAGATCTAGACACTATGCTCCTATTGATGCAGGCCAAAATCCCATTGGCTTTTTTTGCCGCCAGGAGGGAGGGTGCTGACCTGATTTCATTGGGGAGGGAGTTCCATAGCCACCACTGAGAAGGTCTGTCTGTCGTCCCCACCAACCACACCTGTGAAGGAGGTGGGACCGAGAGCAGGGCCTCCCCATTTATTTATTTATTTATTTCACAGTTTTGTATACCGAGCTTCTCAACCTCGTCGAGGGACTCAGCCCGGTTTACAGCCATAAAAACATATACATTCATTAAAATATCATATATCACAAATTACAAAACAACTTTAAAAACACTAAATATAAAACTACAGTGGTCAGTCGTCCTAATAAGATGGATCTATATCCACTTCCATCCAGAGTCCTATGGTGTTGTCTCATTCCTCGAAGGCCTGACTCCACAGCCACGTCTTCACCCGTTTCCTAAATGTTAGGATGGATGGGGCGGTTCTGGCCTCCAGAGGGAGAGAGTTCCAGAGTCATGGGGCCACCACCGAGAAGATCTTAATCTCCGAGAAGATCTTAATCTCCGAGATGGTTCATAAATGTGTTTAGACAGGTAAGCTGGGTCAGAATTGTATCAGACTTTATAGGCTAAAACCAGCATTTTGAATGGTGCTCGGAAGCAGACTGACAGCCAGTGGAGCTGCCGTGACAGGGGGGTTGTATGCTGCTTCAGTGAGCAACCTGGCTGCGGCCCGTTGAACCACTTGAAGCTTCCAGGCCATCTTCAAAGGCAACCCCACGTAGAGCACATTTCCGTAGTTTATTTGGGATGCAACCAGAGCGTGGACTATTGTGGCCAAGTCTGACTTCCCAAGGTACAGGCACAACTGGCACACAAGTTTTTAATTGTTTAAAAGCTCCCCTTACCACTGCCAAGACCTGGGGTTCCAGGCTCAGTGATTAATCCAGGCTCACTCCCAAGCCGCAAACTGTGGCTGGCCAACATTTTGCATTTGCACTTTTTGACACATTTCAAGCTGTGTTTATTTTCTATTTATTTTGCAGTCCTTGAAATAATGCATAAATCTGTGGGCAAATGATGTCATAATTTGCAATTCATGACTTTACAATTAGAGACTTGTGACTTGCCAATTTTGAAGCCGGCACTTCATTGACTTGAATGCACAAATCAGTTAATTCAGAGCTCTAAATGACTTGACTACATATTACTGTTAAGTAGGTATTAGATAGTGAAGATGAACATGAATCTTACATTCAGTTAGAGTTTCCTTTAGAAGCTTAACAAAAAAACTGAAGCAACTCTAAAATGAAACTTACATAAACCCATTTTCTCTTCTCTAAATGTTGCAATGTCAACTGTACTGTGCAAAACCTTTGGAGTCTTGTATTAAGTTTATAGTATGTCGTGACATTTTATACAAGACTAGTGGTTCCCTGCCATGCGTTGCTGTGGCCCAGTCTGGTGATCTGGAAAAATAAAGTAATGAAAAAGTGTTGGTTTCTAATGTATGTAATTTCTTGATGCTTGTGGGTAAACAGTATTTCTTGCTGTTTCTTTGCCACTGTTGATGTGGAGATTGTCTGGTTTGCCTACTCTGGAACATACAACATATCATTGTCCTTCTTTAGGGGTCCCTTTCAAATCTTTGATACTGTATCTGTCATATACGTAGATATATGTGTGTGTGTGAATGGCTGGATGGCCCTTTGTCAGGAGGGCTTTGATTATGTTTTCTTGCCCTAGTGAACGGAGTTGGACTGGATAGCCTTCAGGCAGCATTTCTCAACCTGGGAAGTCAAGACCCCGGGGGGGGGGTTGCCAGGGGGGTGTCAGAAGGGTCACCAAAGACCACCAGAAAACACAGAATTTTCTGTTGGTCAGGAGGTTCTGAGTGGGATTTTTGGCCCAATTCCGTAGTTGGTGTGGTTTGGAATGCTCTTTGATTATAGGTGAACTATACATCCTAGTACCTACAACTCCCAAATATCAAGGTCTGTTTCCCCCAAACTCCATCTGTGTTCACATTTGGGCATATTGAGTATTCCTGTCAAGTTAGGTCTAGATCCATCATTGTCTGAGTCCACAGTGTTCTCTGGATGGAGGTGAACTACAATTCCAAACTTGAAGGTCAATGCCCACCAAACCCTTTCAGTATTTTCTGTTGGTCATGGGAGTCCTGTGTGCCAAGTTTGGTTCAATTCCATTGTTGGTGGAGTTCAGAATGCTCTTTGATTATAAGTGAACTATAAATCCCAGCAACTACAACTCCCAAATGACAAAATCATAATTTTGGTCACTCTTTTGGTCACTCCATGTGTAGTGAGACATTTTGTTGCCAAATCTGGTGTGATTTCGTTCATTGGTTCTTTTGTTTTTAAGGTACTCATTATGCACAGAGCATTTATATATATATAGATTAATTAATTAATTAACAATGTAAAATAAAACAGTTACTCTTGAAAGTTCTGAAACATTTCGAGTACTGTCTAAACCAAGGGTCCTCAAACTAAGGCCCAGGGGCCGAATGCGGCCCTCCAAGGTCATTTACCCGGCCCTCGCTCAGGGTCAAACTAAGTCTGAAATGACTTGAAAGCACACAACAACAATCCTATCTCATCAGCCAAAACTAGGCCCACACTTCCCATTGAAATACTAATAATTTTATATTTGTTGGAATTGTTCATTTTTATTATTGTATTGTTTTTAAGTGTTTTTGGCACTACAAATATGATATGTACAGTGTGCATAGGAATTCATTCATTTTTTTTCAAATTATAATCCAGCCCTCCAACACTTTGAGGGTCTGTGACCTGGCCCTCTGTTTGAAATGTTTGAGGACCTCTGGTCTAAACTGATTGGAGTTTATGGATTGTTTGAAAGTAGGTATCTTGCAATAGCATGCCAACCACCTAAAATCCCTCCTGTCTGAAACTTCTTTCCCCTCAATTCCCCTTTCAAAATGGTGACAGTAAGAGCTCATGTACACTGAGACTGAGGCCAATGTAGATGTGCCCATAAGTCAGTGTGGAAAGTAACCAGCCCCATGGCAATGAAATTCCACACAGGGCTAATGTGAATTAACCTGGAACAGAAATCAAACATTTCCTGATAATAAATCAGCATTTGCAGGCTTGCTAAGCAGATTGATTTTTCTTTTTATGAAGTACAATTGAAGCATTTTCTGCAGAGTCCACTGTAAACACTGCACTCAGTTGCTACTAACAGATTTGTGTAAATGTCTAAAACAGCCCCCAGGTTGCATTTAAAAATCTTTTACTGTTGCCAAATTGTTCATAGCTCAATGGTTGGGCTGAACCTGATGCTCAACAACTTAGAATCATAGAATCAACTTCCTGTATTCATTCATATAAAGGCCTCCCTTTGCTGTGAGATTATAGGTAGCCTCTTCTTCGCAGAGTGGAGGAAGAAGTCAAACGGCAGTGGCATTGTGATCGAGCTTCTCCCAGCTCTCTCCAAATGAGATGCTTTCAGATACTTCTCTGGGCAGAGGTTGCCTGCTATGTCCAGGCAGCCTCCTGCTCATTAAGCACACTAATGAGATGTTGACCAAGTTCCCGGAGCAAAGATGGGGCAAAGAAGGAAGCACACAGGAGGCCAGAATGCATTGCAAGTAGAAGTTAAGCCCTGGCCAAGTTGCCACTGACATGCACTGAGCTGCTTGCAGGGAGGCGCCAGGAGATGAGGTGTGTGCGTTAGCCACCTGCAACACCTTCTTTGGAGGCTTTTAAACAGAGGCTGGATGGCCATCTGTCAGGGTGCTTTGAATGCAATATTCCTGCTTCTTGGCAGGGGGTTGGACTGGATGGCCCATGAGGTCTCTTCCAACTCTATGATTCTATGATTCTATGAACAGAGAACTCGGTGATGGATGTGCTCCATCAGGCCTCTAATGGGCACTTGGTTCAACTATCTGCTTGTCAGATTCTCTGTGAATCAAACAATGCACTGACCCTGATGCTCTAGCTTCCACTGAACAACTACAGAAACCAGATGCTTTTGATTCCACTGAACATTTTAGGATAGGCAGAGTGTTTTAGGAGAGTCAGTGGGCTGCCTCTGTAGTGAGGAGGCATTTCATAATGTGCAGTTGCAGACAGGGGCGGTTCGTCCATTACGCAAAGTAAGCCGTTGAGGTACACTTTGTTTTGCCAGGGGCGCAGAGGTGCCTCTGTAAATGCCCCTCCACAGTTGCGAGTCGCAACCTTTCTCTGCCTCCCTCACCCTCTTGAAGGCGACACAGAGACGGGGCCTCGCTTTGGCCTGGGGCTTGACTCATTCCGCTGCCTCCCTTCTGGCTCTGCGCATGCGCCCTGTGTGCTTGAACAGTTGGACAGGGAAGGCGGGCTCCTCTGTTTTCCTCCATTCAGTACACGTGCGAGGAGGCGAGAGCAGCTGTACATGCAGCGCAGCTACTCTTTCTCTTTCCCACGCCTTCCCCGCGCGCTTCCGTTCTTTGCATCAGGGCGATGAAGCCGAGCTCCCTCTGAAGGTGCTGCTGCTGCCTCCTCCAGGCATCAGGTGTCTTCCTGCTGTGCTCCCAAAGGGTGACTTGGGGGAAAGCAGCCCACCCGGCCGTCTCAGTGAGTTAGTCACTTGCCGCTTGTGTGTAGGTGGGGAGCTCATCAGCCCAAGAGGGATGCGCCACCTCCAAATGGCTCCATTGTGAACCCCAGAGAGGAGACAACATGCAGGTGCCCCGGGGAAGGAGGGAAAGAGGGGCACTCTGTTCATGCTTTGCCTTTGAGTGCTTCTACACCAGGCATGGGCCAACTTCAGGCCCCACTTCCATATAAAACCCCTGGAGGGCCCAAGTTGGCCCATGCCTGAACTACACTATGGAATGAATGCAGTGCCACACTTTCAACTGCCCTGGCTCAGTGCTGTGCTATCCTGGGAGCTGTAGTTTGCTAGGCTTTGGCAGAGAAGGCCAAATAAAATCCCACATTTTCCGCTTTGAACTGGAATATATGGCAGTGTGGACTCAGATAACCCAGTTCAAAGCAGACATTGTAGGATTTTCTGCCTTGATATTCTGGGTTACATGGCTGTGTGGAAGGGCCCTAAAACGACAACCCCCAGAATTCCCTAGCATTGAGCCCTGGCAGTTAAAGGGATGTTAAACTACAGTGCAAACTGTGAAGACATCCAGATTATCTGAAGAAATCCAGATTATCCTCTTTGACCTGGATTATATGGAAATGTAGAAGGAGGTTTAGGGCCCTTCTGCACAACTATATAATCCAGAATATCAATGGCAGGGGGATGTGCAAAAACAAAAACAAAACAAAAACCAGAGTTGAGTTTTTTTCTTTTTCTTAATTTTTTTTTCATATTATCTGCTTTGAACTAGATTATCACAGGGCCCTTCCAGGCAGACCTTATATCCCAGGATCTGATCCCAGGTTTTCAGTTTATCCCAGATTATCTGGCAGTGCAGACTCATATAATCCAGTTTAAAGCAGAAAATCTGGGATCAGATCCTAGGATATAGGACCTGTCAGGGACCTTCCATACAAACATATAACCCAGAATATCAAGGCAGAAAATCCCACAATATCTGCTTTGAACTGAGTTATCTGAGTCCTTGATATTCTGAGATATGGGGCTATGTGGAAGGGCCCTGAGTCTACAGTGCCATATAATTCAGTTCAAAGCAGAGAATCTGGATACAGCTGTGTAGAAGGGGTTTTGGATCTACACTGCCCTATAACCCAGGATCTGAACCCAGATTATTTTCTTATCCCAGATTGAAAAATAAAGCTTCTTCTTCTTCTTCTTTCTTCTTCTTCTTCTGCTTCTTCTTCTTCTTCTTCTTCTTCTTCTTCTTCTTCTTCTTCTTCTTCTTATTATTATTATTATTATTATTATTATTATTATTATTATTATTATCTGGCAGTGTTTAACCCAGTTTAAAGCAAATAATCTCAGTTCAGATCCTGGGATATAAGGCAGTGTAGAAAGGGTTTTCAGCCCCATCTACGCTGCCATATAAAATACGGATTCTCTTCTTTGAACTGGATTATATGGCAGTGTGGACTCAGATAAACCAGTTCAAAGAAGATAATGTGGATTTTCTGCCTTGTTATTCTGGATTACATGGCAATGTGGAAGGGCCCCTTGATACCTGATGAATTGCACTTTGTTATGTGTGCCTTAGGGTACTCATAAATCGGAAATAACTTGAGGGCACACAACAACAACAATTTAAAACACTTTAATCTGATCAGAGGATAACCTTGTTAGTCAGATAATGTAACATTGCTGCTTATTTGTGGTCCGGCTGCATTTACTTAGATGATTGTTAGCTAGGAAATTCTGCCTCAAAGGGGTATTTATGTATTGCATGGCCATCCAGTCCAACTCCCTTCACCAGAGCAAGAAAACATAATCAAAGCCCTCCTGACAAAGAGCCATCCAGCCATAGATATAGATCTATATGATTCACACACACACATATGGAAGATATAATATCATAGATTTGAAAGGGATCCCTAAAGAAGGACAATGATATGTTGCATGTTCCAGAGTAGGCAAACCAGACAATCTCCACATCAACACTGACAAAGAAACAACAAGAAATACTGTTTACCCACAAGCATCAAGAAATTACATATATTAGAAACCAACTTTCTCATTACTTTCTTTTCAAGATCACCAGACTGGATCACAACAACATGTGGCAGGGGACGGCTACTGTTTGTGTGTGTATGTATGTATGTATGTATGTATGTGTGTGTATATATATATATATGGATGGTATAGGCCAGCTTTGGCCCTCTGTGTGTTTTGGACTTCAACTCCCACAATTCCAAACAGCCAGTAGGAAGTCCAAAATACCTGGGCCAAAATTTGTCCATGCCATATATATATACATATACACACACACACACACACACACACACACACACACACACACACACACACATATATACTTATATATATATATATATATATATATATATATATATATATATCAGTGATTGTTGAAAATTACCTAGGGCCGCCTCTGTGAATTAAAAAAATCATTTTTCTGGACTACAGCTCCCATAACACTCACCAGCAAATGTATTTGCTCTAACAATTGGGAGATATTGGGAATTGTTGTCCAAAAGACAAGTTTCCTAAGGTGGTCCAATTTCTCTCTACATATTTCTGCCACTAATTTTTTTAAAATACCCCCAACTGTGCTTTTTCAGGAATGGACAGTTAGAGGAAAAACAAAAAATGGCTTCAAACTACAAGAAAGGAGATTCCATCTGAACATTAGGAAGAACTTCTCAGCAGTGGAACTCTCTGCTCCGGAGTGTGGTGGAGGCTCCTACTTTGGAAGCTTAAACAGAGGCTGAATGGCCATCTGTCAGGGGTGATTTGAATGCAATATTCCTGCTTCTTGGCAGGGGGTTGGACTGGATGGCCCATGAGGTCTCTTCCAACTCTATGATTCTATGATTCTTACCAGACATCTGATCACTCTTCCACCAGAAATAAGCAGGTGGATCAGTTGTTGTTGTTGTTGTTGTTTTTGTTGTTATAAAGAGGCTGTGGTGGCGCAATGGGTTAAACTTTGTGCTGCTGAACTGCTGACCTGAAGGTTGGCAGTTCAAATCCGTGGGACAAGGTGAGTTCCTGCTGTTAGCCTCAGCTCCTGCCAACCTAGCAGTTTGAAAACATGCAAATGTGAGTAGATAAATAGCCTTGGCAGGAATCGCAAAAAGACACTCCATGCAGTCATGCCAGCCACATGACTAGGAGGTCTCTAAGGACAACACAAGCTCCTCAACTTGAAAATGGAGATGAGCACTACCCCTAAGAGCTGTGGTTGAGCACCACCTCCAGAGTTGGAAATGAAAGGAGAAGCCTTTGCCTTGTCTGTGTTGTTTGTTTCATTGTATTCACTATAACAAGGCATTGAATTTTTGCCTATCATAGAATCATAGAATCAAAGAGTTGGAAGAGACCTCATGGGCCATCCAGTCCAACCCCCTGCCAAGAAGCAGGAATATTGCATTCAAATCACCCCTGACAGATGGCCATCCAGCCCCTGTTTAAAAGCTTCCAAAGAAGGAGCCTCCACCACTCTCCGGGGCAGAGAGTTCCACTGCTGAACGGCTCTCACAGTCAGGAAGTTCTTCCTCATGTTCAGATGGAATCTCCTCTCTTGTAGTTTGAAGCCATTGTTCCGCGTCCTAGTCTCCAAGGAAGCAGAAAACAAGCTTGCTCCCTCCTCCCTGTGGCTTCCTCTCACATACTTATACTTGGCTATCATATCTCCTCTCAGCCTTCTCTTCTTCAGGCTAAACATGCCCAGCTCCTTAAGCCACTTCTCATAGGGCTTGTTCTCCAGACCTTTGATCATTTTAGGCGCCCTCCTATGTCTGTTTATATGTTGTAATCCCTTCTGAGTCCCCTTGGGGAGAAGGGCGGAATAGAAATAAATTGGCATTATTATGATTATGATTATTATTTATACCCCACCTTTTTCCCCATAGGGACTCAAGGTGGCTACCAATCCCACACTTAGTCAAGTTTAAAAAGTGCAGTACAAAAGTGAAAAAAAAAACTATAAAATAGTAACAGTGGTAAAAACAGATTAAAATACAATAAATATGATTAAATATTACTATCATATTTATTTTATGTCACTTTTTCTTTTAACATAGACTTAAGGCAGTGAACAATATTAAGGACAATGCAATAGTGATAAAACCGGAAGCATATAAACATTAAAACAGAACTAAACCAAACACTATTTAAAAATAAACAGTTTGAAACTCTTGGAAACCTATTTAAAATACATAAAACACTGCACCTCCCTCGACTTTGTTCCATGACCGCAAGTCACCCTCTCCCAAAGGCACTTCCCCAGGAAGCTGTTTATTTTGGGGCCTGTGAGTAAACACATGCACATCGCCTAACCTGAGCATACCTACGTTTTAGAAACATTTTAGATGAATGAATGAATCAAATAGTTTTTTGTACATGCCCAAGCCCATGACAAAAAGGGGACAGGTACAGGGTGCACAGAATGTGCTCTCAAAGCAAACAGGGAGCAAAAAAGGGCAAACAAAGGATATCTTCATGTTCTAGAGGCATTTCTCCTGACGTTTCGCCTGCATCTATGGCAAGCATCCTCAGAGGTTGTGAGGTCTGTTGGAAGTAGGAAAAATGGGTTTATATATCTGTGGAATGGCTGGGGTGGGGCAAGGAGCTCTTCCCTGCTGCAGTTAGGTGTGAATGTTTAGCTGATCACCTTCATTAGCATTTGAAGGCCTGCCTGAGCCTGGGAAAATCTGTTGCTGGGAGGGGTTAATCTGTGCCTGGTTTTTTCCTCTCTGTTGTTTAGCTGTTATAATTTTAGAGTTTTTTAATACTGGTAGCCAGATTTTGTTCATTTTCATGGTCTCTTCCTTTCTGTTGAAATTGTCCACATGCTTGTGGATTTCAATGGCTTCTCTGTGTAGTCTGACATGGTGGTTGTTGGTGTGGTCCAGCATTTCTGTGTTCTCACATAATATGCTGTGTCCAGGTTGGTTCATCAGGTGCTCTGCTATGGCTGACTTCTCTGGTTGAAGTAGTCTGCAGTGCCTTTCATGTTCCTTGATTCGTGTTTGGGCAATGCTGCGTTTGGTGGTCCCTATATAGACTTGTCCACAGCTGCATGGTATACGGTAGACTCCTGCAGAGGTGAGAGGATCCCTCTTGTCCTTTGCTGAACGTAGCATTTGTTGGATTTTCTTGGTGGACCAGCCTGATGAACCAGCCTGGACACAGCATATTATTTGAGAACACAGAAATGCTGGACCACACCAACAACCACCATGTCAGACTACACAGAAAGCCATTGAAATCCACAAGCATGTGGACAATTTCAACAGAAAGGAGGAGACCATGAAAATGAACAAAATCTGGCTACCAGTATTAAAAAACTCTAAAATTATAACAGCTAAACAACAGAGAGGAAAAAACCAGGCCACAGATTAACACCTCCCAGCAACAGATTTTCCCAGGCTCAGGCAGGCCTTCAAATGCTAATGAAGGTGATCAGCTAAACATTCACACCTAACTGCAGCAGGGAAGAGCTCCTTGCCCCACCCCAGCCATTCCACAGATATATAAACCCATTTTTCATACTTCCAACAGACCTCACAACCTCTGAGGATGCTTGCCATAGATGCAGGCGAAACGTCAGGAGAAATGCCTCTAGAACATGGCTCTATAGCCCGAAAAAACCCACAAGAACCTAGTGATTCCAGCCATGAAAGCCTTCGACAATACATTGATATCTTCATGCTCACACAAAGAGCAAAAATAAAGTGAATTGTCAATAGTTACTGGTACATTGAAAACGGGATGTAATGCAGTAAAATATTATATGTTTTCCCCTTACCTTCCATATCACTTTCCTCTCTCTTGATTATTTATTAGATATTTGTTAAGATTGATTAATTTACTAACACTCCTACCCTTCCCCGTACCCCTACCATTTTTGTTGTTGTTGTTTCAGTTCAGTCACTTCCAACTCTTTGTGACATCATGGACCAGCCCATGCCAGAGCTCCCTACCGCTACCATAACCCTTTGGGGAAAAAAATCAATAAAAAGAAATATTCCAAAATACAAAAAGATTGTTACTGGTACATTATGGGTGAAGGTCAAATTAGACCTCTGAGTCTCCATGCAGGCCTGTAGCGAGGGGGGGGGGGTTAGGGGTTCAACCCCCCCCCGAAATGTTTCAGATTTTTTAAAAAACCTGGTTTACTCATGAATTTTAACTGGTTAACCAAATCCCCATGCTAAGTCTATGAGATGCAAAAAATTAAGAGTCCCTCCAGAACTGCAAGCACTATCTCAAGCAAATATTGACAATTTATTCACATTGTCATTACTTGTGTTGAATGCTCTCATTAAGGAGGCCAGACTTGGTGGAGGTGGTTGACAGGGGCGGAACTGCAGGCTATGGAAGGCTGCTCTGCCCCCTGCTGTGCTCTTTGCGGGGATTGTGGCACAGCTGGCTGAGTGTCAGCTGCATTAAGATCATTCTGACCAAAAGGCCATGAGTTCGAAGCCAGCCCGGGTTGGAGTGGTTTTCCAACCAATTGTGTGTAGCCTGTTGTCGACCTTTGCAACTTGAAAGACAGTTGCATCTGTCAAGTAGGAAAATAAGGTACCACCTTAAAGTGTGGGGAGGCTAAATTAACTGATTTATGAGGCCATAAAGAAGACTCCAGCAAAGCATTCCAGCGGGGAAGCGTGCGGGGAATGCGGAAGTGCTTCATCAGTGTCGCAGATGGACGATGAAAGCGACAGCTCCCCTGGCGGCCAGAAAAAGTTAAATAGCCTCTGTGTATGTCTGTATATGTTTGTATGTCAAAAATTGGCATTGAATGTTTGCCATATATGTGTACACTGTAATCCGCCCTGAGTCCCCTGCGGGGTGAGAAGGGCGGAATATAAAAGCTGTAAATAAATAAATAAATAAATAAATAAGATGGATGGTCTGGAGGATACCCCCGGTGAAATTTTCAACCCCCCCCCCCCAAATTTCAACCCCTCCCGAATTTTTTTTCTGGCTACGGCCCTGTCTCCATGGCATGGCATTTTAAGATACAAACATTACAGCTGAGCTAAAATGGGTACATTATATGAAAATATTCAAGCTGCTAGGAATCTACCTCCACTTCGTAATCTTAATTTCGAATGGGGCCTTAAAATAATGAAGGCGAG
The DNA here is from genome assembly GCF_025583915.1 of Anolis sagrei ordinatus. Taxonomy (NCBI): domain Eukaryota; kingdom Metazoa; phylum Chordata; class Lepidosauria; order Squamata; family Anolidae; genus Anolis; species Anolis sagrei. The sequence continues at coordinate 47,021,478 of NW_026847771.1, forward strand.
CAGCTTCACCTTGCTGCAACCTGGCATCATGATGTCACTTTGTGGTCAAATCGAACTGTCTGTATAACACTGAAGTCAAGCACCACCCCCCTCCCCCCCAAATAAGGTTTAGTGACTTATAGTTCTGCAAAGGGCAAGGGTACCAGCCTGCACAGAAGGGGTTAAGTCTTGGTCAATTTGCCAAGACACTAACAACAACAAGGACCCCACAAGGCTTTTGGGGAATGGCTGGACCTTGGGACTTCTCCCCCCCCCCCCCCCCCAAAGGACCTGCTTCGTTCCCAGATCTGCAAAACTCCATCCTTTGGCTCAGTGGAAGCCAACCAGCTTTTCTCTATGGCTTTGGACTTTCTGCCATATGTTTGGATTCACAAGGACACATTTTCACTCATGAATTTCCCCCAATTCAACTATGGACTCAAGTTTCTTTCTGAAAGTATTTCTTTATTAAATTTCTCTGGTGGGTGGGATGGAGAAGGGGTGATTGATATGAATTTCCTATGATTTCTATATACTTTCCTTCTATGTATTTCCTTCACAAGTCTGACCCAGCCATGAACTCTTTTGCCCTTTGGGAGGCTGATCAGGAAGCAGCCCGCTGGGCTGAAAAGGCAATCAGGAATCACAAAAACACCTATTTACTTAGAACTCACATCTGAACAATGGGACCTGGAGTTATTATTTGACTTCAGGAGGGGGTCATCAGACTGTGATTTCCTCTGGCAAGTTTTCCTTCACAACAAGCATCCTTCCCAGCCTCACCTTTTACCTTATCTGATCCTGGAAGGGGAAAACCTGAATCAAATGATTATCCCTAATCACTGATCCATCACAAGAACAATAAAACTAGTTTCCTTGGCTGGCTGATCCCTCGGGCACAGGAAATCCAGGACAGTGGAATGTCATAATCCTCCCCGGATACATTGTTCCTCTTCCATCCCACCTCCCTCTCCCTGATTTGCTAAGGAGCCGAAGTGAGGGGAGCTCCCTGATAGGCTCCCGCGAAGCGAGGGAGCCCTGTGATTGGCTCTGGTGGGAGGAGGGTGGCCAGGCCTCCTCCCAGCTGTTCCATGGCTAACCAATCCGCGGCAAGAAGGGCGGGGGGGGGGCAGGAGGCGGGAGTTTTGAAACTTTCAAACCTGTATTTTGCTATAAATATGCCTCTGATCAATGTACTGGTATGCTTTGTGTGCGATTTATCACCACACTGCATCCTTTTCAGCTGAATTGCAAATAAAACACCTCGGTGCTTCTTCTTCGACTTCGGCGGGCTTTATTTTCAATTTTAATTTCAATAAAATTGCTGAAATCAGGCTTCTCTGGCTCGCCACAGTAGCGTTCCCTCTTTGGTGGGAACCAAGGGTCCTCTCTCCCTGAGGCAGACCCTCCCAAAGTTCCTACCGACTTCAACACCATGATATCATCATGTTGGCTATGTGATCTCTGACTGAATGGATCATGCATGCTGACAGAAAATTAGGAGCTGTCATGAGATGAGGGGAGGGGGGAGAGTGCAAAACCAGTGAAATGAACTGAAAAGGGGATACGGAGGAGCCCTTGCCTTCTAGCCCCTTCTTCCCTAAAGCTTTTGCTGTAACGGATTAAGCAGGAAAGATGGGCCCAGGCGGTGCAGCATTTCTGGGGAGTTAGACAATTAATTAAGGATGAAAGGACAGATTTATCAGCCCAAGACTGAATAGTTTAGATGCTGCAGCTCTTCCATCTCACCTGCATTATTCCCTCCTGTTCTATGGCACAGAGATGGGTGGATACCTTGTGAGTAGTACGAGAAAGCAGTGCCTTAAGCTAGGGTTCTTCTTGTCATTAGGTTACACGAGATGTCACCCCCCTCCAGGTGTTTTGGACTTCGACTCCCACAATTCCTAACAGCCGGTGAGAGTTGGAGTCCAAAACACCTGGAGGGCTGATGTTGGCCCAGGCCTGCTCTACAGGCTTTAGGATAAAATTCAGTCTGTTCCAATAATGACATAAAAGTAATATTTATATTCAAAGTGGCTTCAAAGTGGAGTCCGTGACATGCAACCGCAGAGAAGAGTTAACCACAGACCACCTACTACAACCAGAGGCGGCCCTAAGTAATCTTCAAAGGTAAGCAAACAGTATTTTGCCCCCCCCCC
>NW_026847771.1:47024721-47046050 GCF_025583915.1 Anolis sagrei ordinatus
TCGAGGGGCATTTACAGAGGCGCCTCTGCGCCCCTGGCAAAAAAAGTGTTCTGCGACTGCTTACTTCATGTAATGGACGAGCCACCCCTGACTACAACGCAGCCTGAGCCCTGCCACAGGCACAATGGAGGACCTCCTTATAGCAACACAAGAGGCACTCCAAGTGGCCAGCTACTGGCCAAAGGACACCTAATATGATGCCAATAAATATTACAACTGCACCTTTGGTTTGCTTCTGATATTTATTTTTTAAAAGGATTTTTATCATAAAACAATGATATAACAATTATCTCAAGGCATATCTTTTCTAACTTTTGTCAAAGAATTTTTTCCAATGACTTCAGTAAAAATCAACTTGCTTAACAAGCCAAATCTCTGAGAATGATTCTTCTTGTTTATAGGCTGTTTCCCTGGATATCAAGTGGAGGAAAAGATAGAACAGCTCACACACACACACAGGAAGAGACATGGCTTTGTGAATGGCAGAGTTGAGGCTTCCCTCTCCCTTATGGACCTTCCTCCCCTGGCCCTGCTCAACACACAGGTGGGCAACAAGGGGGTCCTTCCAGTTCCCTTCTGGAGATTCCATGCTATTCTTCAAGATCATTTGCACCTAGGGACTAGAGAGGTTAATGCTAAAGTCACAGAAGAGGATGCCCAAGAATGAAGTACAGTGATACCTTGACTTCTGTGACCAAGCTCTTAACTCAAATTGCCCTTATCTCCCATTTTCCCAGTTAAACGCTTTTTTTTTTGTCCGTGTCAGGAGCAACTTGAGAAACTACAAGTCACTTCTGGTGTGAGAGAATTGGCCGTCTGCAAGGATGCTTGGTGTTTTGCCATCCTTGTGGGAGGTTTCTCTCGTGTCCCTGCATGGGGAGGTGGAGCTGACAGAGGAAGCTCAACCCACTCTCCTCGGATTCAAACTGTTGACCTGTCGGTCAGCAGTGCTGCTGGCACAAGGGTTTAACCTATTTATTTATTTATTTATTTATTTAGCAGTTTTGTATACCGGTCTTCTCACCTCCGTTCGAGGGACTCAGGCCAGTTTCCAACATCAATATTACAGACAGTCATTAAAACATCATATTCTAAATCACACTAAAACATTAAAATAGCAAAATACAATCATATAATTACAGTGGTCAGTCGTCATCAAAAATCATTATTCGTCGTCATCCATCCATATCACAGGATCATGGCTCATTCGTCGAATGCCAATCCCCAAAGCCAAGTTTTCACCTGTTTCCTGAACGTTAAGATAGAAGGGGCAGTTCTGATCTCCAGTGGAAGGGAGTTCCAGAGTCGAGGGGCCACCACCGAGAAGGCCCTGTCTCTCGTCCCCACCAGCCGCGCCTGTGAGGCTGGTGGGATCGAGAGCAGGGCCCCTCCAGACGATCTTAGCAATCTTGATGGTTCATAGGGGAGGATACGTTCGGACAGGTAAATTGGGCCGCAATTAATCCATTCCACCCCCAACATTTTGTTACATGTTTCTAAATAAGAATATATACTTCATAAATAACAAATAATATCTAAATGCACATTCACATGTAAGAATAAAGAAAGGAAGATCAACGTAAAGATGGTAGAAGCACTAAGTGGTGGCAAGGAAGCACAAAGCACAAAGTGAAGAAGAGGCAGAAGCATCCTTTTTTCCCTCCTCCTGTTCTCTTTCCAGCCTCTTTCCCTTCCCCCCTCCCCTTGCTCTCTCTTTCTCTCCCTCTTTCTTCATGAAGCCAAACACCCCAGGAATAAAAACCACATAAAACCAACTAACTCGAAGCCCCCGGTGGCACAATGGGTTAAACCCCTGTGCTGGCAGGACAGAAGACCAAAAGGTCGCAGGTTTGAATCCAGGGATGAGCTCCCTCTGTCAGCTCCAGCTTCCCATGAGGGGACATGAGAAAGAGCCTCCAACAAGGATGGCAAAACATCAGAACATCCAGGCGTCCCCTGAGCAACATCCTTACAGACGGCCAATTCTCTCACACCAGAAGCAACTTGCAGTTTCTCAAGTCGCTCCTGACATAAAACAACTAACTCAAAGTTCCTCAAGAGTAAAGCAGATAGCAATCTCCCAAAGCAGACCAGAACACAAGCCCAGACCAGAACACAAGCTGCTCCTTCAAAGCTCTGAAGCCCTGTCCTCCCGTGCTGGCGCTCCCTCTTAACTCAAAATACTGCTCTACACCTACTACAATGCAACCTGATGGTTTTTTTTTTTAACGTCATTAGGATTTTTAAAAATCACTTCTGGTTATTACAAATCACTCATCCCTCTTCTACAATATTGGCACTGATCATGCAATTAAATTGATTGATTGCATGTTCATTCATGATGGCACTAGATCCAACAAGAACAGTAAATAAGGTATGGGATTTATTTAGAAGTTAGAAATGGGTATTACAATTTACGTATGTAATGTATCCATATCTCTTATAGAGAGCTAGTCTAACCTCCAGTTTGCTAGGAAAACTGAATGACAATGTTCCGGAAGGATGCGTACCTACAAAGTGTGTCACCAACATGGAATATTTGACAAGCCCTACTCTAGGGAATTAGTGGATAATATAATCCTGGCCATCCTCATGGGGAGTCTCCTCTCCCAGCTTGCTGCCCCTCAACCTTCCAGAGCCGGCTGGCATGTCTGAACAACCTGGGGTTAATGGTTGGCTAGCAGCTGTTGCCGTCGCTGCCGCAACTCCCTTGCATTGCCCGCTGCCAGCACGGCTTCTGATGAGGGGCTCTTCAGGCAAGCAGGCTGGCAGGCAGGCAATTGACTGGAGGCTGATTAGAGGCTTGAGCACAGCCTCCTTGTAGCTATTTTTAACCCAGCTGTCACAGGGCTCTCCCCACCGCCGCCGAGTCTCAAATTGTGACTCTAAAAGCAGAGCTTCCCAGGTGCAATGGCTGGAAATATTGGCTGAGAAAGATCATGGAGTAGGAACGGTGGGAAAACCAAGCGCACTGCAATTCGCCCTTGCCCCTGCAGCAGTGACTTACACATGGGCTAAGCCAGTAGGACAGAGCAGTGACTCCATGAAGATATTTCTTACAGTTACACTATTGTTGTCGTCGTTGATGCTGCTACAGTTGTTCCAATAAAAAAGAGAGACCTCAAAGTGCCTTTCAGTCAGGTCTGTCTGATTGTCCATCTGTGTCTGTATTGTCTAATCCCGGGGTCTCCAAACTACGGCTAGTAGGCCGGATGCAGCCCTCCAAGGCCATTTGTCTGGCCTCCACCCTAAACATTATTATTATTATTATCATTATCATCATCATCATCATCATCATCATTAGAAACACAACAAGATGAGTCCACAGCAAACAAGATCACTCTGCTGGCTGTTGTATTGGATCACCAAGAAACATCAAGATTGGTTTGACGAAAATGACAATGAGATCCAACAGCTAATTGACAAGAAAAGAAAAGCTTTCCAAACATGGCAGAGAGACATCAACTGTGCTGCTAAGAAAAAGATCTACGCCAGCTCAAAAGCTGAGGTCCAAAGAAGGACAAGAGAACTCAAGAACATCTGGTGGACAAAGAAGGCTGAAGAAATCCAACACCTGGCAGATACCCATGATGCTCAGGGACTTTTCAAAGCAACAAAGTCATCTATGGCATGGCATACCATGGCATACAGCCTCTCTGCTTATCAAATGGAACCAAACTCCTGAAGGACCAAAAATCAATTGCACTACGTTGGAAAGAACACTACCAAAGCCTCCTGAACCGCAGCTCCAATGTGGCCAAAGAGGTTCTCTCACAAATCCCGCAACAACAAACCCTGGATGAGCTTGCAGCACTGCCTAGTTTGGAAGAAGTCAGCAATGCCATCAACCAACAAAAAAAATAACAAAGTCAGCGGACTGGATGGGATCCCTGCTGAAATCTTTAAAGAGGGAGGACCTGAGCTGACACATCAACTCCACCAGCTCATAGAAAAAGTGTGGGTGACCGAGAAAATCCCAGCAGATTTCAAGGATGCCACCATCATCACCCTCTTCAAAAAAGGGGAAAGAACAGACTGCGGAAACTATCGAGGTATCTCCCTCCTAACCTCCAATGGGAAAATCCTCACAAGAATCCTTGCAAACTGCCTTCTACCCCTCTCAGAAGACACCCTCCCAGAATCACAGAATGGCTTCCGCCCCTCCAGAGGAACCGTGGACATGATCTTCACTGCACGTCAGCTCCAAGAAAAATGTAGGGAACAAAATCAACCTCTGTACATGGCATTCATTGACCTTGCAAAGGCATTCGACACAGTAAATCGCAACTCTCTCTGGACCGTCCTCCAAAAAATTGGGTGCCCAAACAAATTTGTGAACATCCTGCGTCTCCTTCCATGATGACATGATGGCACCAGTCCTAGACAGCAGTGGCTCCCAAAGTGACCCATTTAAGATGGAATCAGGTGTCAAACAGGGCTGTGTTATTGCCCCAACTTTATTCTCCATCTTCATTGCTATGATACTTCACCTTGCTGATAGGAAGCTTCCCAGCGGACTGGAAATCATCTATCGGACAGATGGCAAGCTGTTTAACCTCAGCAGACTGAAAGCCAAAACCAAGGTTACAACAATATCTGTTATAGAACTCCAGTATGCTGATGACAACATTGTCTGTGTGCATTCAGAAGAAGATCTACAAGCCACTCTAAACACCATCGCAGAAGCATACGAGAAGCTCGGCCTGTCATTGAACATCGAGAAAACCAAAGTGCTGTTCTAGCAGTCACCAGCCAACCCCTCTCCAATGCCAGAGATACAGCTTAATGGTGTAACATTAGAAAATGTTGACGATTTCCGCTACCTTGGCAGCCACCTCTCCACAAAAGTCAACATCGACACCGAAATACAACACCGCCTGAGCTTTGCGAGCGCAGCATTTTTCCGAACCGAGACATCCGTAGGGATACCAAGGTGCTTGTTTATAAAGCTATTGTCCTCCCAACCCTGCTATATGCCTGCGAAACGTGGACTGTCTACAGACGTCACATGCAACTCCTGGAACAATTCCATCAGTGCTGCCTCCGGAAAATCCTGCAAATCTCTTGGGAAGACAGGCGGACAAACGTCAGTGTGCTGGAAGAAGCAAAGACCACCAGCATTGAAGTGATGGTCCTATGCCATCAACTCCGCTGGACCGGCCATGTTGTCCAGATGCCGAAGCAGTTGCTCTACTCCGAACTCAAGAATGGAAAACGGAATGTTGGTGGACAGGAAAAGAGATTTAAAGATGGGCTCGAAGCCAACCTTAAAAACTCTGGCATAGACACTGAGAACTGGGAAGCCCTGGCCCTTGAGCGCTCCAGCTGGAGGTTATCTGTGACCAGCAGTGCTGCAGAATTTGAAGAGGCACGAATGGAGGGTGAATGAGAGAAACATGCCAAGAGGAAAGCGCGTCAAGCCAACCCCGACCGGGACTGCCTTCCACCTGGAAACCAACGCCCTCACGTAGATCAAGTATAGGGCTCCACAGCCACCTACAGACTCACAAGAATTCTGGTCCTGGAAGACTATCCTACTCGGCCGACGAGGGATCGCCTAAGTAAGTAAGTAAGTAAGTAAGTATTGGATCACATGTCGGACACTTCCCAAGTGTCTAGAACAGTGTGATGTATCAGCGAATAATGCTTGCAGATCCCAGTAAGGTGGCCTTTTGCAAATGGTAGATGGTAATTTTGTCAGTGCTGATTGTGTTTAAGTGCAGGTCAAGGTCTTTAGGCACTGCACCCAGTGTGTCGATCACCACTGGGACCACCTTTACTACTACTACTACTACTACTTATTATTATTATTATTATTATTATTATTATTATGTTTATGTTTATTTATCTCTCCCGAAGGAGACTCAAAGTGACTTACAATTAAAAGTATTATGACATAATTTAAAATATACAAACATGCAAACATCAAAACAGAATTACACATAACAGTATTCAAACTCACTTAAAATCCATTAAAACATACTCAAAGCTAAAAAAAAATCAGCTTGAGACTTTGGGTCGCTCAAAGTCTGAAATGACTTGAAGGCACACAACAACAACAACAACAACAATCCTAATTCGCTTGACTATCTCATCAGCCAAAAGCAGGCCCACACTTCACATTAAAACACTGTAAGTTTATGTGGGTTAAAATTGCTCTCCATTTTAAATATTGCATTGTCCTTTCATGAGGGTTTTTTTTTTTTTTGCACTACAAGTAAGCCGTGTGTGTAGGAATATATTCATGTTTTTCCAAACTATAGTCTGTCCCCTCAACAGTTGGCAGGACCATGAACCTCAGCTGTTGCAAGAAAATCGCACAGACGGACTACAAACAAAGACACAACTCTGTGGCCCTAATTATTCACTTATGTCACAAGTACCACCTGCCAGCAGTAAAGAATTGGTGGGATCATAAACCCGCAAAGGTCGTGGAAAATAAACATGCAAAAATACTGTGGGACTTTTAAATCGAGACTGACAAAGTTTTGGAACACAATACACCAGGCATCACGATTGTGGAAAAGAAAAAATTATTGATGTTGCCATACCAGATGACAGCCGTATTGAAGAAAAACAACAGGAAAAACGCAGCCACTATCAAGACCTCAAAATCGAACTGCAAAGGCTCTGGCATAAACCAGTACAGGTGGTCCCAGTGGGCATTGGCGCACTAGGTGCCGTGCCAAAAGATCTCAGCCGGCATTTGGAAACAATAAACAACGACAAAATCACGATCTGTCAACTGCAAAAGGTCACCTTACTTGGATCTGCGTGCATCATTCGAAAATACATCACAGACGTTTGGGAAGTGTTCGACTTGTGATTTTTTGATATGAAATCCAGCATATAGATCTTGTTTGTTGTGACATACTGTGCTTTTGTGTCAGTAAAATAACAGATTTGGAAGAGATCTCAAGGGCCATCCAGTCCAACCCCCTTCTGTCTTTGTGCAGGAAAACCATAATTAAAGCCCCTCCCAACAGATGGCCACCCAGCCTTCATAACAATAATCTTGTTTCTGCAAGAGATGCGCTCCCTCTGTTGCACTCTCTGTCAGTGGAATCCAAAACGGTCTCTGCAGGATGAATCGCAATCCCCATCATCCTCTGTCATTACCTCCCAAACCCTGCCAGTTGGTCATGGTGGGTATATGTGCCCGGTTTGATCCAGATTGATCACCAGTTGGGTTCACAGTGCTACCTAAATATAGGTGAACTGTAACTCCCAACCTCATGGGCAGGGGCGGCTCATCCATTACGTGAAGTAAGCGGTCGCAGAACACTTTTTTTTTTGCCAGGGGCGCAGAGGCGCCTCTGTAAATGCCCCTCGACTACCACTTGAGGAGCGCCCCCTCAGCTCACAACAGCCCTAGCAGTCCGGGGGGAGCCTCGGCTTTTTTGCCTCGCTGCCGGGCGATCCTCTTCCCAAAGGGGCCGGGCCCTTGAGCCTTGCCTAGCCCCTCTCATTCCTGCTCCACCCGGCCACCGGGTGCGCGAGCAGAGCCGGCACTCAATCGTTCTCTGCGTTCGATCCCTTCCCCATGACCGGCTCCCTTTCCCGATCCCCCGGCGCTCCACCCGCCTCCTCTCTTCTTCCCAATCCACGGAGCCACTGCGCCTGGCCCGCTTCGGATCCGGAGGCGTCTGAAGACCCCAGCGTGCGCACCAAAAGTTGCCTCTTCTCCTGACTTTCTCTTCAGCCATTGAGACCGAGAGAGAGAGAGACCCTCCGGCTGGAGGTATCTCCCACCTCCGCTCCCTCCTTTGTTTTTGCGCCTACCTTCAGGAAAGGTGGGCATCTCCACCTCTCTCTCTCTCTCTCTCTCTCTCTTGGTCCCAATGGCTGAGGAGAAAGTCAGGAGAAGAGGTGACTTTTGGTGCACACGCCGGGGTCTTCAGGCACGCCTCCGGACCCAAAGCGGGCCAGGCAAGGGAGCAAGTGCGGCAAGTGTAGTTACTGGGATGTATAGTTCACCTACAATCAAAGAGCATTCTGAACTCCACCAATGATGGAATCGAACCAAATATGGCACACAGAACTCCCATGACAAACAGAAAATATATATCAATGATTGGGGGGGGGCACCAAAATACTGTTTGCTTACCATTGAAAATTACCTGCTCATGGGTCAATTCCCTCCAAACCCCGGCAATATTCAAAGTTGGCTATGTTGGGATTGTACCAGGCTTGGTCATATCCATGGTCGGTGGGGTTCACAGTGCTCTCTGGATGAGAGGTGAACTACAGCTCTCACTGTGCTGGGCCAGTCCCCTCAAATCCCTCCAGTGTTTTCTGTTGGTTGTGGGGGTCCTTGTGCCAAGTATTATCCTTTTATTTCCAGCTTGGCACCCAGCACAACCAGGCCATCACACCCACTGCCATACAAATGGGAGTGGGCTTCAGGGTCCCTTTGTGCTGCACCCCTTGTTCTCACAGCCACCCAGTAGTGCAGGTTTTCATTGTGCAAATATCTTGCCAGTGACAAGGATGTGGAAGCGGTAGCGCTAACATCGCAGCCATTCAGTGCCATCTGTGCTGGCAGAAAACTGCCAAACAGCTCTCCTTCTCTCTTTCAGTCTGATGTGCTTTCCTTCCCTCCATCTCCCAAAAACTGGGATTTGTAAGGCAAGTGGGGGTGGGGGAAGCTCACCTGCCTATTGTAGTATTTTAATTGGCAAATGGGTTTGGCCTTTATTTTCCCCATGGGCTTGTAGGGCAGCTGGAGCCATGGGAAGCGAATAAATCCTGCCAGCCGTCAACATGCCAGGATGGAGCCTCCTAGCGCATTGCCACAAAGGAGTTAACGGTGGCAATTATGGGGGGGGGGGGGGGGAGGCCAGGTGCTTCCCTGTGGACACTGCATTAGTACCATGGCAACAGACCCCAGAGCTCCAAGTCAGGCGAACAAGTGAAGGCTTGCCAGCAACAAGCACAGAGGGTGGAGAGAGGGAGGCAGGCCCCAGGAGTTGCCCAGCCAGAAGGAAGGAAGGGTTCTCTCCACGCAGAGCCGGCTCTAGGTAATTTTCAACGGTAAGCAAACAGCATTTTAGCGTGTCCCCCCCAACCAATCACTGATATATATTTTCTGTTTGTCGTGGGAGTTCTGTGTGCCATATTTGGTTCAATTCCATCATTGGTGGAGTTCAGAATGCTCTTTGATTGTAGGTGAACTATACATCCCAGTAACTACAACTCACATATGTCAAAGTCTATTTTCCCCCAAGAGCCCCTCAAGAGCACCCCTGGGCAAAATCAACTATACTGCAAAGGCTTACTTTGCGTAAGGGTTGAGCCGCCCCTGTCTCCATGTTCAAAGGGAGAGAAAGCAAACCCAGGGTTCCTAGTAGGGCTGTCCAACCACGGAAAAATTTGTTTCTAAAATCGATTCGTTTTTTGGGGGTTTTGCATTTCGATTTTTAAAAGAATTCCAAAATTTTTCTTTTAAAAAGTTCGATATTTACGAAATTTCGTAAATTACAAAACAATACGAAACAATTACAAAACAATTACGAATCGATTCGTTAATGGCGGACGCGACCGCGCAATACGCTAAAAAACCTCCAAATGGGACAGGGGGAACTTCTGAAGCTTCCCTCTCCCTCTGTTGTTGACTGTTGGTGTGATATTTATAATTTTTTTCACTGATTAAACAAACAACTATAAAACTTGCCCCAGACATGCGGAAATAATAACGAAACGATTTCAAAACGATAACGAACGAATACAAAACAAATTCGAAACAATTACGAAACGAATTTAAAAATTCGTTTCGTTTTTTAATTGCTCCTGAATAGTTCGTTATCGCTTCGTTATAAAAAAAATAACGAATTTTTAATGAATTACGAAATTACGAAACGAAACCGCCCAGCCCTAGTTCCTAGTTGGGCAAACTAATAGGACCTTACTGGTTGGACTGCAGCAATCCTAAGAAACACTGTTCATTTCATTGCAGCACATATCATTGTTTTTGCTTCTTTCTTACTTTTTCTCCCATCTTGCTCTATATTTACAGCTTCCAGTCACTGGGATGGTGTTATGTGGGTTGTTTCCATGTAGTCTGGCCAATATGTCCTAGCAGCATTTTCTCCTGACATTTTGCCTGCATCTGTGACACTGGCATCTTCACTCATCTTCTGAGTGGCCGGATCCCACTCAGCACACACAAATCCAGCATGCTAATTGCACCCTTTACACTTGGGTAATATTAGGCAATCTTCAGGAGGAGCCTGAAAACTTGACAGTTCCAGTGTGCCTTCAATGACTGAAAGTACATTAACTCCTGACCAAACTCTGCAAAAAATGCCCTCAGAAGCACTTTATTTTCTGGTACGTGCAATTAAATCTTGCCTCAATGACTGAATGTATGATAATCCCTGACCAAACTCTGCATAAAATGCCCTCAGAAGTACTTTTTTTTCCGGTTTAAGGCATGGCCCGACTTACCGGGCCAAAGAAGTTGCGGTGCAGGGCATCCCCCACCGCCATTCTTGCCTCAGGGAGGCTTCTTCCTCCCAGAAGCTCCCCCCCCCCCCGAGTGGCGGGAAATTTTCCTGCCGCTCAGCCAGGCAGCCAATGGCCAGCTGACCACGCCTCACTTTCTGAGAGGCTGGAGCGGGCATCCCACTGGTTTGGGCAGCCTATATAAGGCTGCCCCAGGCTCCCCAGCAGGCACTGGGCCTGCAACAGCTGATCCATCCCACCCACCCTGCATGCGGTTTATGTTTTCATCGGCAGTTAACTTTTGTGTTGTTTACCTTGTCCTGGTGACCTGTTAACAGTTACTTGTTTGTTTAATGTTGTTGGTGTTTACCTTGTCATGGTTACCTGTTAACAGTTACTTGTTTGTTTTATGCTCCTTGTCACAACTCCTTGTTGGCGTGGAGCATGGGCCCTGGATCTGGTTTGGTATCCCCCCTAGTGGTTAGGGGGGACGCCCGGTGGTCCCAGGGGTGCCGAGTTGCGTTTGCCCGGTATTGTGCCGGCGGCACCCTGGTGTGTGCGGGATCGGGCAGTATTGGGCTGCCCGATCGTGATCCAGGACCCATGCTTGGCTGCCAACCCTTGTTCCTGTTATCAATAAATGAGTTGTGGCCATTGTTCATCCCAACATCTTGTGTGAGCGTACTTCTTGGGTTGGCTGTGGGAGGTGTATCGCACTTGCACACGCAAGTGCAATTAAATCCTACCTCATCCCCCGCATCCCCTTCCTGATATTTTACATTGCCCTATCTCCCAGTATTTTAAATTTTTAATCTTTGAATTTGGCCCTACCCACTGTGATCATTTTTAGTGTTTTAATGTTTTGATTTTATATTGTTGTTTTGCTTATTTACATTGGTTTTGTATTTTATGTTATTTTATTTTCTGATTTTCTGTTGTGTTTTTGTGCTATATTGTGTTTACTGTATTGATGGGCGTGGCCTCATTTAAGCCACCCCGAGTCCTCTAGAGGAGATGGTGGCGGGGTATAAATAAAGTTTTATTATTCTTTTATTATATTATTATTGTTCTGCGTCCTAGTCTCCAGGGCAGCAGAAAACAAGCTTGCTCCCTCCTCCCTATGACTTCCCCTCACATATTTGTACATGGCCATCATGTCTCCTCTCAGCCTTCTGAAAGCTAAAGATGCTCACCTCTTTCAGCCGCTTCTCATAGAGCTTGTTCTCCAGGCCCCTTGATTATTTTAGTCACCCTCCTCTGGATACATTCCACCCTTTAATTGTGGTGCCCAAAATTGGACACAGTATTCCAGATGTGGTCTGACCAAGGCAGAATAGAGGGGCAGCATGACTTCCCTGGATCTAGACACTATACTCCTATTGATGCAGGCCAAAATCCCATTGGCTTTTTTGCCGCTGCCTGACATTGTTGACTCATGTTTAACTTATTGTCCATGAGTACTCCAAGATCTTTTTCACACATACTGCTCTCAAGTCAGGAGTCCCCCATTTTTTCTGCCTAAGTGGAGTATCTTGCATTTGTCAATGCTGAACTTCATTTTGTTAGTTTTGGCCCATCTCTCTAATCTGTTCAGATGTTGTCTGTAAACTTGATGATCATGTCTTCTAACCCTTCATCTAAGTCATTAATAAAGATGTTGAACAGGACCGGGCCCAGGAGAGAACCGGGAGGCACTCCACTCATCACTTCTTTCTAGGATGAAGAGGAAGCACTGGCGAGCACCCTCTGGATTTGTTTAACCAATGACAGATCCACCTCACTGTAGTTTTGGCTAGCCCACATTGGACTAGTTTGTTTGCCAGAAGGTCATGGGGGACCTTGTCGAAGGCTTTACTGAATTCAGATATACTACATTTCCCCTAATCCCTCATTCAATCCTTCTTGCTGAGGTTGAGGGTGACTTTCATTTTGTGAGAAGATGGGCAAAGAAGGCATTAAGTAGTTCTGTCTTTTCCCTATCCTATCAGCATTACCGTATCTTCTCCTCACAAAGGCCCTATCACCTCCTTGTTCTTCCTTTTTCTACTGATGTAGGCAAAGAAGCCCTTTTTCTTGTTTTTAATGTCCCTGTTTTGCGCTTTAGCCTTGTGAACCTTTTCCCTACAGGAGTAGGGTTATTTGTTTGAATTCTTCTTTTGTGATTTCTCCCCTTTTCCACTTCTTGTACATGTCCCTCTATGGAGATGAGAAGATCGGGATATAAAAGTTTTAAATAATAATAATAATAATAATAATAATAATAATAATAATAATAATACCAGCTGTTAGGAATTGTGAGAGTTGGAGTCCCAAACACCTGACAGGAGGGCCCACGTTTGCCCATGCCTGCCTTAGACAATCTCTTCCATTCATTTTCTGCATTTTCCTCTTTTACCTGTTATTTTTAGAGACATGGTGAAAGGGGAAGGGGGGAAGTGTTGGTTATGCCTCCAATGAGAACCACCCTGAATTAACAATTGGTGTGGTCTTGACCAAAGTCAGTGTGGTGCCGTGTTGGAGCATTGGACTAGCCTCCTTATAACACTGGGACTTTAACACAGGGAAGTGAAATGTAGTTTGAGGTGAGGCCTTTTTTACAGCAGTCCTCACCTTCCCAAATGACATTTCCCAAAATTCTGTAGGTCTCATTAAAGTCCCAGTGTGATAAGTTGACTCCTGGAGACCAGGGTCTGAATCCTCACCCAGCCACGTGAAACCACTAAGAGGCTTCCTCCCATTCCCATTAGGGTGGAGCAGCTATGTGTCACGTGCGGATGCCGTTGGGACGATTCTAATAGTGCTATGGAATTGGAAGTAGCATGAATGGAAGGTGAAAGGGGAAAAAAGGCCATGAGGAAGATGGCACCTCAACTCAACACTCGTTGGAACTGCCTTCCATAAGGAAACCAATGTCCTCACTGCAGAAGAAAGACCAAAATGTCAGAAGGGACCTATGGACCCACCGGTAAGACGCTATGCTTGGAAGGCAATCAGACTCATGGGCTAGGAGGGATCGCCCCATGATAGATTCTAATCTGCACCAACTTAAGTGCTGATCAGAATAGGTGGGACCTTAGGAAGGCAAAGGCAAATCCCTTATGAACAAATCTTGCCAGGATTGGGTCACCATAAATTGGAGTTGCCCTCCATGCCATTTAGGCATAACACCTATAATCCTTAGCACCACTAGCCATTCTATTATTATTATTATTATTATTATTATTATTATTATTATTATTATACCCCACTTTATCTCCCCTGAAGGAAACTCAAAACAGCTTAACAGAAAAGCAACAGCATAATCATTTAAAATATACAAACATGCAAACATTAAACATTAAAACAGGATTATTATTATTTATAATAATAATAATAATAATAATAATAATAATAATACCCCACTTTAGCTCCTCAAAGGGGACTCAAAGTAGCTTATTTATTTATTTATTTATTTACAGCATTTATATTCCACCCTTCCCGCCCCGAAGAGGACTCAGGACAGATCACAAAATACATACACAGAAAACATTCAATGCTGTTAAACAGACAGGCAACACAACAGATAGAGATATATGTCAGCATTTTTTTCCAACTTCGGCATCCTGGAGATTGTGCTCAATTCCAGCAACAGGGGGTGCTGTCGCTCCATCCTCTATGACGAAGAGCTTTTTTATCGCAGACTTCCTCCTCCCTTTGATCACTGGCATTTTCTGGTATTTCCTTTTCATGGTACCGTAAAAACCTCCCCACTTAACCGGTGCCTAATTTCTCTACTCACAGCTCACAGCTGTTTTTAGGTGGAGAGTGAGCTGGGTTGGATGGTCACTCCGACCTGGACTTGGAGCTGCCAACCTTTCGATTGGTGTGATCTATTACTGCTTTTGATTAACCAGCTGTTCTATAGACCGGCCCTTGACATAAAAGCATTTGTATCCAATTTAAAATATACAAATGTACACATACTAAAGCAGAATTAAATAGAAACAGTATTAAAACGTTTAAATAAAATCCATCAAACATATTCAAGGATAAAAACCATTAAAACAAATTATTCTAGGTGAGCTTCCTGATAGTGGATATTAGCCATAACATCTGGAGGACCAAGTATTACCTATATACCATCCATGTATATATAGAAAATACTGAACTAGGTGACTCCAAAATCCTTCATTACAAGGCAAGATTAAAGTGCACTTTCAAGAGGGAAGTACACATTTTGCTAGCTCTAGAGAGACGATGCACAACACATCCCTGTATCATTCATTCAAATGCAAATTGCTTCCAAACATTTCTAATTGCCGTGTGTTCTCTACCAAAACGTGTTTTATCCTGGGTTTTTTAAAAGTTGTTCTGAGGGGCCTTTTAAAGCTAAAACAAGGGAATCTTCACATTTTCTTAGCTGCAGAATCCCTTCGTTCTTGCAAAATATTTACAACTCCAGTCATCCTGAAGGTGGTCCCACCCTTCCTCCCCCACATTTTTTCAGTGTTTTTTATCTTCTAAATCTGGTTTGTGTACACCCACTTGCTCTCCAGTTTTCTTGACTTTGTTATCTTCTCTTCTGTTAACACATGCCTATTTTGTCATCTCCCATAGCTAGCTTTTCAAAGACATCATTTTGATAAAAAAAATATTGCACACCCAGTTAAGTTAGTCATGTCTATGAAAGGCAGGTGTCTAGCTGTGCACAAATTTAGCATGGTTAAAAAAATCACTACAAGAATGAAGAGAAGAGCACCAGAATCAGGAGGAGCAAAGGAATTAACAAGATGTTGCATACATTGTATAATACAAATAGTATTATAGTAATAGTAATGGCATCCTGCTTCTCACCAAATGTGCGGAACACAACCTTGTAATCACCAACATGCACTTCCACCAGAAAAATAAGCTAAAGACACCATGGAAGCACTCCCGGTCAAAGCATTGACACCTCTTAGACTATGTAATTGCACGTGACAGAGACCGCCGCAACGTGCTTCTCACAAGAGCCATGACAGGTGCTGATGACTGCTGGACAGACCACAGGTTAATCCAATCCATGATGGCTATCAAGATTGCCCTGAAACGCAGACTCCAGGGAAGAAAGCTAAGGTGCAAAATGAACACCCAAGCCCTTCAGGAGCCCTCCAAACAAGCCCTTCTCCAAACAACACTCAAGGACCCATAAAATACTCCAAAAATATTGAGGAACATTGGAACAAACTGAAGACCTCCATCATCACAGCCTGCAAAGAAACCATTGAATATCAAACTAAGAAACATCAAGATTGGTTTGACAAAAATGACAGAGATCCAACAGTTAATTGATAAGAAAAGGAAAGCATGGCAGAGAGACACCAACTGGGCTAGTAAGAAAAAGATCTATGACAGAGCAAAAGCTGAGCTCCGAAGAAGGACCAGACAACTCAAGAACAAACTGTCAATCACTGCTGACTAAATAATTTAGTCTTGCCTCCCAAAAAAGCAAGCACTTAGAGCAGCTAGTCTTAAACACACACTCAGATTTCTAATGCACTCTAAGACAAGGCTTACCTGAAACAAAGGGAGCAAATATGGCTTCTTGCTTCCTCAACTTCCGTGGGAACCCAACTGCCACTTGAGCTCAGACCTTGGCTTATATAGGTTAAACAGGAAGCAAACATTCACTCCCAGAGAGCTTCAAAGAAAAAGGAACAACCAGTCACTAATTGCTGCCCTGAAACTGTTAATCACTGCTGGCTAAAGAATTTAGCTTCACCTCTCAAACAAAACAAAACACCTCACTATGTTAACATGTAATTTTGGCATGCAATTACAGTATTCTTTCAATCAGCAAAATTCTGGTTAATTGGGAATTATCTAATGTTTCCAGAAAGATTCCAGACAAGGCTTCCTTTTCTCACCTGACTATTCATTTTTGTATTTGAGGTTCTATCAAGAAGCAAAAGAAAAGAAGAGAAAAACAAAGGTTTGAACATAAAGAATAAGGCCCCATCTACACACTGCCATGTAGTGCCATTTGAACTGCATTATAATGGTCAGTGTAGAGTCATATAATGCAGATTGAACTGCAATATACTGGATTATCTGGCAGTGTAGACTCATATAATCCAGTTCAAAGAAGATAATCTAGGATCAGATACTGGATTATGTGGCAGTGTAGCTCCAGCCTGAGTGTACACTGCCATATAATTTGGTTCAGTGCCATTAATCTGGAGCGGCCTTCGATACAGTAGAACACAGTATCCTTCTGGGATGCTTCGCGGGAATGGGCCTTGGAGATACTGTTCTGCAGTGACTCCGGTCCTTCCTAGAGGGTCATTTCCAGAATGTGTTGTTGGGGGACACCTGCTTGGCCTCACAACCATTGTCTTGTGGGGTCCCGCAGGGTTCAATACTGTCCCCCATGTTGTTTAACATCTACATGAAGCCATTGGGAGTGATCATCTGGAGTTGTGGAGTTTGATATCATCTGTATGCAGATGATGTACAACTTTACTACTCCTTTTCACCTGCTACTAAGGAGGCTGTTCAGGTCCTGAACCGGTGCTTGGCAGCTGTGACGGTCTGGATGAGGGTGAACAAATTGAAATTGAATCCGGACAAGATGGAGATAATCCTAGTCAGTTGCAAGGCCAAACACAGTATAGAATTACAGCCTGTGCTAGATGGGGTTACACTCCTTCTGAAGGCACAGGTTTTCAGCTTGGGAGTGATCCTGGATTCAACATTGAGTCTGGAGTCCCAGGTCTTGGAGGTGGCCAGAGGAGCTTTCATACAATTAAAACTTGTGCGCCAGTTGCACCCGTACCTTGGGAAGTCAGACTTGACCACGGTGGTCCATGCTCTGATTATATCGAGAATATATTACTGCAATATGCACTACATGGGGTTGCCTTTGAAGACTATTTGGAAGCTTCAAGTATTCCTACGGGCAGCAGCCAGGTTGCTCACCGGACTGGCGTTCAGGGAGCACACAACGCCCCTGTTACGCCAGCTCCACCGGCTGCCAGTCTGCTACCGAGGATAATTCAAAGTGCTGGCTTTAGCCTATAAAGCCCTAAACGGTTACGGCCCAAGCAGGCCCATAGCCAGGATTTCGATTGGGGGGGGGGGGGGGGGCTGAGTGTGAGTGAAAGAGGGTCTACCCTAGCAAACCTTTTGTATCGTTACCCCAATACCCCCATGCATATGGGATATATTGAGCATGGTGATCAGATCATGATAAGAATAAACATAACAGTTTAAATAATGCACCAGTAAGGCCTTTTCGCGAACCACCATGAGAATTTCGGGGGCCCTCAAGGCCCCCCCCCCCCCCGGCTACATGCCTGGCCCAAGCTACCTGTCTGAATGTATCTCCCTCTATGAATGGCCTCAGATGTTAAGTCTTCTGGAGAAGTGCAAGTGCGGTTGGCGGGGACGAGAGACAGGGCCTCAGTGGTGGCCCCTCAACTATGGAACTCCCTCCCCAGCAAGATTAGATTAGGGACCTTCCTCCTGACCTTTAGAAAGAGAACAAAGACATGGTTGTGGGATAAAGCCCTGGGCTAATAAATAATGCAGTACAAAGAATAATTAAGGAGCATGTGCAATGACAATTTGGAGTAGCTATGGTATACGATCTCTGGATCATGGGATTTTAATGTTTACACTAGGATGATTTTATGCTTTGTCTGAATGTTTAAATGTTATGTATGTCTTATGTGTAATGGTTTTCATTTATTTTAAGTGCTTAGTTATATGTAGTAATTTGTTATCATTTCTTTGTGTAATGTATGTTGGCATTGAATTTTTGCCATTAGGATGTTGTAAATTGCCTTGAATCCCCCAGCAGTGGAACTCTCTGCCCCAGGGTGTGGTGGAGGCTCCTTCTTTAGAGGCTTTTAAAAAGAGGCTGGATTGCCATCTGTTGGGGGTGCTTTGAATGCGATTGTCCTGCTTCTGGGCAGAATGGGGTTGGACTGGATGGCCCATGAGGTCTCTTCCAACTCTATGATTCTATGATTCTAGGGGTGAGAAAGGAGGTATATAAATACAGTAAATAAATACATCAATCTATATATACATAAATGCTCTGTGCGTAATGAGTACCTTAAAAACAAAAGAACCAATGAACAAAATCACACCAAATTTGGCAACAAAACGTCTTACAACACAAGGAGTGACCATCACTCAAAAATTATGATTTTGTCATTTGGGAGTTGTAGTTGCTGGGATTTATAGTTGACCTACAATCAAAGAGCATTTTTAACTCCATCAACGATGGAACTGAACCAAACTTGGAACACAGAACTCCCACAACCAACAGACAATACTGGAAAGTTTTGGTGGGCATTGACCTTGAGTTTGGGAGTAGTAGTTCACCTACATCCAGAGAGCACTGTGGACTCAAACAATGATGGATCTGGACCAAACTTGGCACAAGCACTCAATACGCCCAAATATGAACACAGATGGAGTTTGGGGGAAATTGACCTTGACATTTGGGAGTTGTAGTCACTGGGATTCACAGTTCACCTACAATCAAAGAGCATTCTGAACCCCACGAACGACAGAATTGGGGCAAACTTCCCACACAGAACCCCCATGACCAACAGAAAATACTTAAGGCCATCCAATCCAACTCTTTTCGTCAGGGCAAGAAAACATAATCAAAGTCCTCCTGACAAAGAGCCATCCAGCCATAGATAGATAGATAGATAGATAGATAGATAGATTAGATAGATAGATAGATAGAGATAGGATTCGCGCACACACAGATAGAGTATTATAGATTTGAAAGGGACCCTTAAAGAAGGACAATGTTGCATGTTCCAGGGTGGGCAAACCAGACACTTGCCACATCAACACTGACAAAGAAACAACAAGAAATACTGTTTACTCACAAGCATAAAGAAATTACATATATTAGAAACCAACACTTTCTCATTACTTTATTTTCCAGATCAACAGACTGGGCCACAGCAACGCGTGGCAGGGGACAGCTAGTAAATAATAAAGTATATGGCAGTGTAGATGGTGCCTAAGTCATTCAAACTGAGAGCATTTGCAGACTATCTATTGGTAGTGACTGAAGACCCTTTCAAAAGTATTGAAGCACGGCTCACTACCTCTGAGGATGCTTGCCATAGATGCAAGCGAAACGTCAGGAGAAATGCCTCCAGAACATGGCCCTATAGCCCGAAAAAACCCACAAGAACCTAGTGATTCCAGCCATGAAAGCCTTCTACAATACACGGCTAAGTACATTGTAAGAATTTGGAGTCATGGCAAATCTTAAACAAAAAGATGAAGGTGTTAACGAGGAACTTGAGAAACAAAAATAAGATCAAACTGCAAGAAACGTCTGGCCTACACATAGCAAAGAAAGTAAAGCACCCAGGGATATGACATGGTCAAGTAAGGATATAGCTGCATTTCAAGGCAATAGTGAGAAAATATGGATGGATATAAAACAAGACAAACTGAGGTGAATTTAAATTAGCTCTCACTGCTCAAAAGGATCTCAGCTGTTAAGATGAATATTTGACCAAAAACGCTTTTCCTTTTCCAAACAATTGATCTTAATTACTGATTATTTTAATTAAAGATCTATCAAAATGCATACAGAAGGTTAAGAAGCCCAGAACAAGTTCAGGTTTCCTGGCGATAATGATCAAAGGGTAGGCTTGGCCAGCACACACTGAAAATGACACTTTGCCACATGAGCTCTGGTTGAATGGAGCTTCCTGAAGGGAAGGCTTAACACTCAAAAAGGAGAGGCGGCGAAAGCAGAAGGGCTTGGTTTGCCTTTGAACTCCCACAACCAGCATCTCCAGGAAGAGTTTCGGAAAGCGGTGCATTTTCCCATCTCTGCCGCGTGGCATCAAAAAACAAAGCATGCTCCTTTCTTGGAGAATATGCAAATGTACATGAGTGTATTCAACAGAGTAATTAACTACATTGTATTTGTAGTTTGACAGGTTTGACAGATTTTTTTTAAAGGTCTCAAAATCCTATTAAAATGTATTTTGACAGACAGCAACCATGAAACAAAACAAATACCAATGTTGTTCACCATAGAAAGCAAGACTTTTCCCAAAGTGCATTCCACTCATCTTCACAACCATGGTCTCTCTAAGAAAAGAGGCCCAATCGAATGGACATAAAGGAAGACGTGGATCTTGATTGGCTGCCTTTGATAACTTGAACACAGTTAAAAGATGGCACTGGAACTCTGAAAAAATATTTATAAACAATAAAAAGGTAAAGGTAAAGGTAGTCCCCTGACATTAAGTCCAGTCATGTCTGACTCTGGGGTGTGGTGCTCATCTCCATTTCTAAGCCGAAGAGCCAGCGTTGTCCGTAGACATCTCCAAGGTCATGTGGCCGGCATGACTGCATGGAGCGCCGTTACCTTCCCGCTGGAGCGGTACCTATTGATCTACTCACATTTGCATGTTTTCGATCTCGGAGCGTGTGTAGAAAAATAGGAGCATATAAACACAAAACACAAAATGAAAAAAAAATCCTAGGCTCGGGTTATATGTTTTCTAGGATATCAAGAGGAACTGTGCTGTCCATATATTTCAAAATAGAATAAAGCTCTACAATAAAATACCTGATCTAAAAGCTATGAATAATAGTAGCCAGATTATAAATTCCAAAAAGACAGAAGGATGGGGAGGATGAACAATAAATAACTGGTTGAATAAAGTGTAGGTAACTGTATTAGATGAAAATGAAGACACAGAAGGTGCTTTGCCTGTGGGGACAGGTCAAGAGGCAAGTGGAGGAAGGCACCTGGTGGCCACTGAATTGCTGTGCTAAAAAGGAAATGGAGGGATGCTCTGAACAACTGAATGCTTAAACGTATTTGGTAGGCTTGGGCGGTTTCGTTCGTTAATTTCGTAATTCGTTAT
>NW_026847771.1:47048024-47228959 GCF_025583915.1 Anolis sagrei ordinatus
GAGAGATCTTCTGACTTGGACGAATCTTTGAAGGAGTAAGTCTACATGCGGAAATTAAAAGAGGATTAAGCATTAAGGAAACACAAAAACCGATAAGGGAGGAGAGGTGCAGAAGGGGGGCATATTATCCATGTTTACAATGAATTATAAAACCAATAAAATATGGATTTAACAAAAAATGAATGTTTCAAAACTCCACTTCTTAGCCTCTCTATTATAAGCTGCTTTGGGTGCCTTATGGGGAGAAAGGTGGGATATAAATGACGTAAATAAATAAGGTGAATCAATACAAATCCGCTTGGAAAGGGCAATGAAATCCAACAGAAGTTTTCTGTGATTAATATACAGTGGAAAATGCAAACTGTCTGGCTTTTTCATTTTAGGGAGAACCAATCAACCTATAAAAAAATTCTGAATGCTTCAAGATTCTATGAGAAAACCTTTGGTTTTTAAGAATTGGATTCACATGGAATGTCAGCCCGGGATTCTGGAGAGCCTGGCCTATCAGGAAGGAAGAGACTTTATGCATTCAGTCCACTTTCTCCTTTCTAAAAGCACAATGCTGAACTGAAAGCTAAAAAGAGCAAAATTTGGAGAGCCTCCAACGAAAATTGCCAAAGAGAAAGGAGACATGCCTCGGGATGCTAAAAAGATGGTCTTAAGTTGCCAGAAAGCCTGAGAAATTTCAGCTTGTCAATAGAGAGATACATAAAAATCAGAAGACAACTAATAAATACATGACATGCAGTTCAATAAGACCATCAATGTACATCCCTTACAGACTGTATATACTGACATGTCATTGGTCACAGAAATTTCTGGGCCAGGAATTCCAAAACCATTTACTGACAGATTGAAAATGTTTCCGGCCAGAACCAAGACGGTGTTGAGATGCAGACACTGGATTGCCTGAAATTCAACCAGATGCAGCAGTGTGTCTATAAATCAAAAACTGGAGCAACTTGCAGTTCTCCTTGAACCAAAACAATGGTGAAAAGCAGAACCTCTGCTACGAAATTGGCTGTATGTCACATCAAATACATTTTATTTGGCCGCTGTAGACAGTCTAATGATTTCTTCTTTCAGAACTGGGTTTTCCGTATCACATTCATGCCGATGATAGATTTTCTAGAGTTTAAAATAAACTGATATCTCTGTGTGGAAGTCAGTGACAGGCTGCCTGCTGACTATGTCTTGAGACGGATGTGGACAAAACAGAGACAGGGGCCCCTCTTCCCTCCGCTCCCCTGCGTTTGCCCTCTTGTGCAATGGCTCCTTCTCGGTCGCCAGGAAGCTTGGAGTGAGTCCTCCCGGATGACTGTCTGTCTGGCTGTCCTTTTATTGGGCTGATGGCAAAGGCATGTCATTTCCGTCTTCTGAACATCCTGAGAACCATCCGGAACTGAGGCTGCCAATCTGCTTGTCCAGACTTTCCTCATATCATAAAAAGGTAAAGGTAGTCCCCTGACATTAAGTCCAGTCATGTCTGACTCTGGGGTGTGGTGCTCATCTCCATGTCTAAGCCGAAGAGCCAGCGTTGTCCGTAGACACCTCCAAGGTCATGTGGCTGGCATGACTGCATGGAGCGCCATTACTTTCCCGCCGGAGCGGTACCTATTGATCTACTCACATTTGCATGTTTTCGAACTGCTAGGTTGGCAGAAGCTAGGGCTGACAGCGGAAGCTCACGCCGCTCCCCGGAATCGAACCTGCGAGCTGGATCATTAATGGCCCACTGGCAGATTTTCCTTTCTGGTCCCTTCTTTTTCTGCTTTTAACCCAGAACGGTTCAGTCCATGTGGCTTTAAATCTCTCTAGATGTTCACATACCTGTCCTCCCTGTAGATTCCTTCACTTGCTCATAAGAAGGGCCAGCATAGCCCATTTTAAAGTTCTTGTATTGAAGGCTCTGTGCGCTAACCTGCACCAGTACCTTGGCACCTTGCAATCTAGGGCAGTGGTTATCAACCTGTGGATTCCCAGATATTTTGGCGTTCAACTCCCAGAAATCCTAACAGCTGGTAAATTGGCTGGGATTTCTGGGAGTTGTAGGCCAAAACACCTGGGGGCCCACAGGTTGAGAACCACTGATCTAGGGATTTAAGATTCACAGTAAAGGATTGTGGTCTGACCCCTCAAGATTATGAGCTTTTCGTCTGTGGAATGCAGCCAGAGGACCCTTTGAACTGGCAGCTATTATTATTATTATTATTATTATTATTATTATTATTATTATTATTAAAACTTATATGCCGCCACTCACCTGGGGCTCAGAGCGGCTTACAAGAACAGGCTAAAATCTAACACAATTTCAAAACAATTTAAAACAATTTAAAAACAGCAATATCAAAGATCAAAGGCCTGTCGAAACAGATATGTCTTACATGCCCTGCGGAAAGCTGATAAGTCCCGCAAGGCACGGACTTCAGGTGGCAGAGTATTCCAGAGTGATGGTGCCACTGCTGTAAAGGCTCTGCGTCTGGTTGCTGTTAGACGCAAGGTCTTGACACTGGGAATTTCCAATAGATCTTGGTCCTCAGAACGGAGGGATCTCTGGGATTGGTAGGGGGAGAGGCGGTCCCTCAGGTACATCGGCCCCAGACCATGCAAGGCCTTAAAGGTGAGTACCATCACTTTGAAAGTGATCCGGTGTTCAATTGGTAACCAATGCAGCTGCAGTAAGATTGGTGTTATGTGGCATCTCATCGGAATTCCCGCAAGAAGCCGAGCAGCTGCATTTTGTACCAACTTGAGCTTCCGGATCACCGACAGAGGAAGGCCAATGTAGAGGGCATTACAGTAGTCCAGCCTTGAGATGACCGTGGCCTGGATCACCATAGCTAGGTCGTCCCTGGACAGGTAGGGGGCCAGCCGTCTAGCCTGCCGCAGATGAAAAAAGGCGGTTCTGCTAACGGCGGAGACCTGGGCCTCCATCGTCAGCAGAGGGTCCAAAAGGACTCCCAGACTCTTTACCAATGATGACAGGCGTAGCGCCTCGCCATCCAGGGTAGGCAGCTGGATATCCCCACTGCCCGGTTGACCCAGCCATAGGATCTCCGTCTTTGCTGGATTCACCCTCAACCTGCTGGCATGCAGCCATCCAGTAACGGCCTCGAGGCACTGATGGAAATAATCGGGTACAGAGTCTGGTCGGCCTTCCATCTTCAGCACAAGCTGAGTGTCATCAGCGTACTGGTAACACTCAAGCCCAAAACCTCAAACCAGCTGAGCAAGTGGTCGCATATAAATGTTAAACAACAGAGGGGAGAGAATGGCCCCCTGAGGAACCCCACAAGATAGAGGGGACCTCTCAGAGACCAGGCCTCCCCTCTCCACTCACTGTCCACGGTTGTGAAGAAAGGAGGACAGCCAATTTAAAGCTGTCCCCCTGACTCCAACAGCAGGAAGGCGGTGGGTCAAAAGATTGTGGTCGAGTGTGTCAAATGCTGCTGTGAGATCCAATAACACAAGCAGCGCCAACCCACCCTGGTCAAGCTGGCATCGAAGGTGATCCGTGATGGAGACCAGCACAGTCTCTGTCCCGTGCCCCACAAGGAAGCCGGACTGGGAGGGATCTAGTCCGGCTGTGTTGTCTAGAAATTGCTGCAACTGCTCCACTGCTGCCTTCACAATCACCTTGCCCAGGAACGAGAGATTCGAAACTGGGCGGTAACTGGAGGGAACAAAGAATCTAAATCTGGTTTCTTCAGCAGGGGAGAGACCACCGCCTCTTTTAAACCCTCTGGAAAAACTCCTTGCTCAAGGGAGCTGTTTATAATCTTCAACAGAGGGTCACGTAATCCCTCCAAGCAGGATTTCACCAACCAAGAGGGACACGGATCGAGGGAGCAAGTGGTCGGTCTAGCTGCAGCTATGAGCCTATCGACAGCCCTGCGTCCAGCGGGATGAACCGGTCGAGGACGGGCCCACCAAATGGCCATGGAGTCTCAAGTTCTCTCACTGTATCAATTGTGGCGGGGAGGTCCCGGCGAAGTAGCGAGATCTTGTCTGCAAAATAGCTCTGAAAAACCTCGGCTGAAGGAGCCTGATCACCACTTTTTGGGACGGTAGGAACCGTCGTTAGAGATCGAATTATTTTGAACAATTTTGCCGGGCGTGAGCTAGCAGACGCTAGCAAAGAAGCATAATATACTCGCTTTGCCTCGGTGATAGCATGCTCATAGGACTCCCTAAATGCCTCATAAGCTGATCTTGATGCTCCGTCACGGAGTGCTCGCCACACGCCCTCTAGCCGTCTCTTTTCCCGCTTCATAAGTCGAAGTTCCTCGGTGAACCAAGGAGACCGATTTCGATGGGGTTGTAGAGGGCATCTAGGGGCGATCTCGTCAAGTGCATTGGATAGCCTAATATTCCATGTGTCCACCTGCACATCGATCGAGTCGCTGGCAGGCTCCAGATCCCTCAGAGCATTCAGGAACCTACTGGGTTCCATAAGTCTCCTTGGGCGAGCCCAAATTGGCTCGACGCCCTTGCAGGGTGGGTAGGCATGCTCCAGCCGGACTCTCAGAGCACAGTGATCCGACCACGGAACCTCTATAGTAGAGGCTTGGGTCACTTGAATTCCTGCGCTGAAAATCAGATCTAGCGTGCGTCCCGCCTGATATGTTGGCCCCGTAATACAGAGCAAGAGTTCTAGTGTCTCCATGGTAGACACTACGTCCATAGCTGCTGATGAACAAGAGTCTGCATCAGCGGACGTTGAAATCCCCCAAGACAATAAGTCTGGTGAACCTCAAGGACCACTCCGACACAGTCTCCAGCAGCTGGGATAGATTGTCTGCTGGTGCGCTAGGTGCACGGTACACCAGCAGAAAGGCTATACTCTCAGAGGAATCCCACACCAGGCCAACACTTTCAATGCCAGAAATGTTCAGCACAGGAACTGTCCTAAGAGAGAAGCTTTCTCGGGAGAGCATAGCTACCCCACCACCCCGCCTCCCAGTCCGCATCTGGTGAGTGATTACATAACCAGTTGGAGGAGGATCTGGTCTATCTGGCAAGAGGTTGAAGATCTTCCTCTGTGATTTGCCTGGTTGAGCTGCTGATTTGTGCCTCAAGTTGTCAAGATGGGTAGTGACTGGTGGTATGCTGAGGATTTCACTTCATAGTGTACTATTGTTCTGTTCTGGTTTGTTGATGAAAAGTATGTTATAAATAAACATTATCAACACAGGTAGAGCCCCTGGTGCTGCAATGGGTTAAACCTTTGTGCTGGGAGGACTGAAAACTGACAGGTTGGAGGTTCAAAGCTAGGGAGAGCGTGGATGAGCTCACTCTGTCAGCTCCAGCTGTGAGATAAGCCTCCCACAAGGATGATAAAACATCAAACAAAAGTACTGGACGTCCCCTGGGCAATGTCCTTGCAGACGGCCAATTCTCTCACACCAGAAGTGACGCTCCTGACACCAAAAAAAAAATGCACAGCTCAGTCATGACAAAATAGGATTTCTCATAATGTTAAGGTGCAAAGGTGGGCATGAGCTCTGAATCTGGCCACTGTGGATTGTTACAAAGCTTGAAAAAAACCACTGAGCTTTTGTTGACAAAATCTCAGGCAATTCTGGACTTGAGAACTACAAATGGAGCTCCACCCCCAGGTTCAATTAATTCTACTGCACAATAGCATTACCTGCAGCTTTTAATGCTACTAAATACTGGAGGCATTTTGTTTTCAGAAATGCATAGTATTTGTGGGAAGGGTCACTGAAAAAGAGGCAAAAATATAGCAAATCTTCATAAACACAGAGACCATCCTCTTAGATGTAAAAAAAAAAACCCTGCTTTACTGAAAATTGATCTAATACCCTCTATCCCTCTATTGATTGGGTTTGAGAATTTTTACAGTGCAGCTCTCTACCAGTAGACTATAGGGAAAATGTCTTTTAAAAATCTCTTTGACTCTTCCTTTTTGGATCCAGACAATCTAAGCAGACAGTAGAACTATCCTTAAAAAGCAGAGAATCTTAGCAATATGCTGATAGATTCAGCAGAATAAAAGAACAGCACAAGACTGTTCCAAAAATGCGATGGAAGCATTAGCATTCAGGAGAAATGTGCACTGTGAAAAGCCTTTCCCCATAGAGATGGATGGGGCTGGATAAGGCTTCTCATCCCCCAGTTTCTTGGACTCCTTACCAGAAGTCTTGTTCCTGTAGAATTCTGGTCCACAGGAATGCTGTGGGTGGGGAAGGTTCAGTCACTCATTGGACTTTTTTTTTTCGTGTCAGGAGCGACTTGAGAAACTGCAAGTCGCTTCTGGTATGAGATAATTGGCCGTCTGCAAGGAGTTCTGGGCACCACAATTCAAGAGAGATATTGACAAGCTGGAATGTGTCCAGAGGAGAGCGACTAAAATGATAAAAGGTCTGGAGAACAAGCCCTATGAGGAGCGGCTTAACGAGCTGGGCATGTTTAGCCTGAAGAAGAGAAGGCTGAGAGGGGATATGATAGCCATGTATAAATATGTGAGAGGAAGCCACAGGGAGGAGGGAGCAAGCTTGTTTTCTGCTTCCCTGGAGACTAGGACGCGGAACAATGGCTTCAAACTACAAGAGAGGATATTCCATCTGAACACGAGGAAGAACTTCCTGACTGTGAGAGCCTTCAGCAGTGGAACTCTCTGCCCCGGAGTGTGGTGGAGGCTCCTTCTTTGGAAGCTTTTAAACAGAGGCTGGATGGCCATCTGTCAGGGGTGATTTGAATGCAATATTCCTGCTTCTTGGCAGAATAGGGTTGGGCTGGATGGCCCATGAGGTCTCTTCCAACTCTTTGATTCTATGATTCTATGATTCTATGACGTTGTCCAGGGGACGCCCAGATGATTTTGATGTTTTTATCATCCTTGTGGGAGGCTTCTCTCATGTCCCCGCATGAGGAGCTGGAGCTGATAGAGAGAGCTCATCCGCATCTCCCCAGATTTGAACCTGCGACCTGTCGGTCTTCAGTCCTGCTAGCACAGGGGTTTAACCCACTGCGCCACCAGGGACATTAACTGGAACCAAATGCTTTTGAGGAAGCACTGTAACTACTATGGTTCCATCCTGTAAAATTGTAAGATTTTTACCTCATGGAGAGCTATTTAGAATTATTTAAAAACCAAGTTATTTAAAAACAAAGAAGGCAACATGGTTGTCTGCTGAGACACTGGAAGTAGCCCAAGAAAGAAGCAAATCAAAAGGAAACAGTGATAGAGGGATATATGCCCAATTCAATGCACGAGTCCAGAGTTCAGCCAGAGAAGATAAGGCACTATGTTTAAACAAGCAATGCATGGAAGTGGAAGAAGATAATAGAATATTAAGGACAAGAGACCTCTTCCAGAAAATTAGAAAGATTGGAGGTAAATTTCAGGCAAAAATGGGCACAATCAAAAACAAAGATGGCAGGGACCTAACAGAAGTTGAAGAGATCAAAAGAAGGTGGCGAGACTATACAGAAGATCTGTATAGGAAAGATAATAATATCAAGGATAGCTTTGACGGTGTGTTAAATGAATTAGAACCAGACATCCTGAGGAGTGAGGTTGAATGGGCCTTAAGAAGAATTGCTAATAACAAGTCAGCAAAAGACGACAGGATCCCAGCTGAACTGATTAAAATCTTGAAAGAGGATGCTATCAAGGTGATGCATGCCATATGCCAGCAAATATGGAAAACACAAGAATGGCCAACAGATTGGAAAAAAATCAACTTATATCCCCCATACCAAAAAAGGAAACACTAATGAATGCTCAAACTTTTGTCCAGTGGCACTTATTTCACACATCACTAAGGTAATGCTCAAGTTCCTGCAAGGTAGACTCCAATAATACATGGAGCGAGAGTTGCCAGATGTACAAGCTAGGTTTAGAAAAGGCAGAGGAATGAAAGACCAAATTGCTAGTATCCGCTGGATAATGGAGAAAGGCAGGGAGTTTCAGAAAACATCTATTTCTGTTTTAATGACTATTCTAAAACCTTTGACTGTGTGGATCATAATAAATTGTGGCAAGTTCTTGGTGAGTATGCCTGTCTCCTGAGGAACCTATATAATGACTAAGTGGCAACAGTAAGAACATACCACGGAACAACAGACTGGTTCAAGATTGGGAAATGAGTACTGCAGGGCTGTGTACTCTCACCCAACCTATTCAACTTGTATGCAGAACACATCATGCGATGTGTGGGGCTTGACAAATCCAAGGCTGGAGTTAAAATGGCTGGAAGAAACATTAAGAACCTTAGATATGCAGATGATACCACTTTGATGGCCAAAAGTGAGGAGGAACTGAGGAGCCTTATGACCAAGGGAAAAGAAGAAAGTGCAAAAGCTGGGTTGCAGTTAAACATAAAAAACACCAAGATGACGGCAACCAGACTGGTTGATAACTGGCAAACATAGGGATAAAACATGAAGGTAGTGACAGACTTTGTATTTCTAGGCACAAAGATGACAGCAGATGCAGACTGCAGCCACGAAATCAGAAAATGTTTAGCTCTTGGGAGGAGAGCAATGACCAATCTCGATAAAATAGTGAAGAGTAGGGACATCACACTGGCAATGAAGGTCCGCATAGTTAAAGCAATGGTATTCCCTGTAGTCACCTATGGATATGAGAGCTGGACCATAAGGAAGGCTGAGTGAAGGAAGTTTGACACTTTTGAACTGTGATGTTGGAGGAAAATTCTGAGAGTGCCTTGGACCACAAGGTAATTCAACCAGTCCATACTCTAGGACAGCGGTTCTCAACCTGGGGGTCGCAACCCCCCGGGGGGTCGTTTGGCTATTTCGGAGGGGTCGTGAGGCCGCCTCCTTAGGCCCCGCTGACAAGGCTGCGAGGCAGCCAGGGGCTCCTTTGCGTGAGCCCTCCCTAGGCTCCTTCGTGGCCTCGCCATTTGGCGAGGCCGCGGGGGAGCCCAGGGAGGGCTTGTGTGAAGGCTGCCTTGGCTCCCTCCCGGCCTCGCCAAATGGCAAGGCCGCGAGGCAGCCACGGGCTCCTTTGCGCAAGCCGGCATTGTAGGTGAACTATAAATCCCAGCAACTACAACTCCCAAGTGTCAAGGTCTAATTTCCCCAAACTCTACCAGTGTTCACATTTGGGCAGATTGAGTATTCTTGCCAGGTTTGGTCCAGATCCATCATTGTTTGAGTCCACAGTGTTCTCCTGATGTAGGTGAGCTACAGCTCCAAAACTCAAGGTCAATGGCCACCAAACCCTTCCAGTATTTTCTGTTGGTCAAGGGATATCTGTGTGCCAAGTTTGTTTCAATTACATCGTTGGTGGAGTTCTCTGATTGTAGGTTAACGATAAATCCCAACAACGATACCGCTGAGCTGCTGAGCTTGTTGACCGAAAGGGCGCAGGTTCAAATCCAGGAAGCAGTATGAGCTTCCGTTGTCAGACCTAGCTTCTGCCAACTTAGCAGTTCAAAAACATGCAAATGTGAGTAGATCAATAGGTACTGCTCTGGTGGGAAGGTAACGGTGCTCCCTGCAGTTATGCTGGCCACATGCCCTTGGAGGTGTCTATGGACAATGCTGGCTCTTCGGCTTAGAAATGGAGATGAGCACCACACCCAAGTCAGACATGACTGGACATAATGTCAGGGGAAAACCTTTACCTACAACTCCCAAATGACAAAACCAATCCCTACCCAACCCCACCAGTATTCAAATTTGGGTGTATCGGGTACTTGTGCCAAATTTGGTTGGGGGGTCACCACAACATGAGGAACTGCATTTAGGCGTCACGGCATTAGGAAGGTTGATAACCACTGCTCTAGGAAATAAAACCTGACTGCTCACTGGAGGGAAGGATATTAGAGGCAAAGATGAAGTACTTTGGCCACATAATGAGAAGACAGGAAAGCTTGGAGAAAACAATGATACTGGGGAAAGTGAAAGGAAAAAGGAAGAGGGACCGACCAAGGGCAAGGTGGGTAGATGTTATCCTTGAAGGGACTGGCTTGACCCTGAAGGAGCTGCGAGTGGCCACGGCCAACAGGGAGCACTGGCCTGGGCTGGTCCAAGAGGGTTCCAAGAGTCAGAAGCAACTGAACAAATAAACAATGAAATCAACAAAATTTAGAATTTCCAGCCAGTGACTGCCCTACAAACCCCAGAATTACATAAAATGCAACTATGGAAGTAAAAATTGAATCAAAGTGCTTTAATTATGTGGAATAAACACTACAAGCAGCACCCAAACAGATCAATGGATCAACTCAAGTCACCATGGAGGTGGTAAAAGCCAACCAGCAAAACCTAAGAAAAGAGCAGAGAGGAGCTGTGTTTTGGGGATCATTCTTGACTAGTTTGAACTAGAGCCAGCCCAGCCATCCACATTAATCCCAGGAATGAAATTATACTTCCTAGTTGGTTGCAAGATTGGATGACTTGCAAAAAAAAAAAAAAAAGACTCCTACAGACAGGCCTCTGAATGCACAGATTCTGAATCTATGGCGTTAACCAAAGTATGTATGTTCTTATCATCGCAACAAGAGTGGAGAAGTTATGGCCCTTCAAATGCTATAACTCCCACCATACATCACCATTCATTAGGCTGGATAATCCAGCCCAGCCCCTTACAGCAACTCTTCCCAACCCTATTAAACAGAGACAGTTCTCTGTCGAATGGTTGTTTCATCCAAGTTTAGTTTAAAGAACTACTATGAAATCCAAAGAAGGGAGACCAGCAGGAACTTTGAAATGGCAAATCCCTAGTTAGCTCCAGGAAAGCAAGCAAGCAGAGTATATCTACTCAGTGGTTAGTTCCTACTTGAGTAGATTCATTCAATCAATTGGATTTGCATAAGTATTGACTTTTTCTTCAATGGACCAACTCTAGGAGAGAGTAGCAATTTAGATCATGGCCAGCCAATTACTCATTTTGGCTTGATGTATTGCATTGGTGCTTGACAGTCATGATGTCCAATGTAGTGCCTTAACTGTACATAATTTATATATTACCAGGTGAAATTTTACACAATGAAGTGTCTTCTTTCTTTAATGAGACCTTGCCCCTTTTTGGCAGTGGCCACATGAGTCTACCTGTGCTACACATCAAGGCAGCGGGAGTTGCTATTGTTAACTGTCATCAAATCAACTTTGGCTTATGACAACTTGATGAATGAGAGAGCTGCAGGCCATCCTGCCACCAAGAGCCTGCTCAGGGCTGGCAGTTAAAGGGATGTGGCTTCCTTGAATGCACCTGTCCACCTGTAGTGTTGTGGTCTTCCCCTTTTCTGACTACCGCCTGATTTTTCTTGTTATTATCTCTTTAGCAATCCACAGTATCCATAGAACCCATCTCTAGCACCACTTAATGTTTTTAATGTCCAGCAGTAAACCTGCCTCTGCACCTTCTTCCTTAAATTCCTTCAACAATTGTTCCAAGACATTGCTATTTTCTGCTAGTAGGATGGTGTCACCTCTTACATTTTTGAGGCCCCTTCCTCCAATTTTCATGCCCTGGTTAACATATCAAGCTGGAATGTGTCCAGAGGAGAGCGACTAAAATGATAAAAGGTCTGGAGAACAAGCCCTATGAGGAGCGGCTTAAGGAGCTGGGCATGTTTAGCCTGAAGAAGAGAAGGCTGAGAGGAGATATGATAGCCATTTATAAATATGTGAGAGGAAGCCACAGGGAGGAGGGAGCAAGCTTGTTTTCTGCTTCCCTGGAGACTAGGACGCGGAACAATGGCTTCAAACTACAAGAGAGGAGATTCCATCTGAACATGAGGAAGAACTTCCTGACTGTGAGAGCCATTCAGCAGTGGAACTCTCTGCCCGGAGTGTGGTGGAGGCTCCTTCTTTGGAAGCTTTTAAACAGAGGCTGGATGGCCATCTGTCAGGGGTGATTTGAATGCAATATTCCTGCTTCTTGGCAGGGGGTTGGACTGGATGGCCCATGAGGTCTCTTCCAACTCTTTGATTCTATGATTTAAAAAACTCCCATCATTCCTAGGTAACATGGCTACCATGGATAATACGTATAATTTGGCATCTCTGGAGGGCTCTGGGCATGATGGAGGCTAATACAAGACACTTCGACACTCGAGTCGCAGCAGTAAATGACATCTATCCCCCTCTTCCCAATACAAGACACACCCTAGCCAGGGACAATCCAGTTATCTTTGCAGAAAGGTAGAAAAACCTGAGGTAGAAACAGCTCATGATTGCCTCACCAGTCAATAAACATGTATTTAATATTAATTCTTTAAAACTGTAAACATGTACTTGACCTCACAATCTCTGAGGATGCTTGCCATAGATACAGGTGAAACATCAGAAGAGAATGCTTCTAGAACATGGCCATATAGCCTGAAAACCTTCCACAAACCCAATGTACTTGATATTAATTTGCTGGAGATCCAAATGTAGAATAGTGGTCTGAGGGCTGGACTCTGATTTTGAAGACCAAGATTCGAATTCCTGCTTGACAATTTAAACCCTCTGGGTCACCTTGGGCATGTGACACTTTCCCAGCCTCAGAGGAAGGCAACGACCACACCTACCGAGTTGGAAATGGTTTGAAGGCACACGTCAACAACAATTATGCTTTGCTATTCTTTCCTAGCACCCAAATGCTGATGCTCCCTCCCTCTGCCAGATATGGAGCCCAGACCTTGGAAGAAGAAGAGAAGAGGTGGAGTCTTGGGTCACGGGATCACAAAGACTGCTTATTCAAAAATGGCGTAACAGCAGAAATTTTCCAGCGGTGCCTGGTTTGTTTTAGGGTGTATGCCTCTCTGCCCTCGGGTACCCTTTCAGAGCAGGCAGCAGGCCCATGGGCGAAGCCAAGGAGGTCTGCCTGAGGAGGAACAACCCAGAATTTCCTGCCTTCAAGCTGATCTGACCTGCAGCACGGAGTTCCGCAGTTCTCCATTGCCCGCTTGGGCCAGCATCCATGGGAATGTGGCCACAGCAGCAGCCTCAACCGAATACTCTCCTTCTGATTTACTTTCTTCCCCCTTCCTAATATTGTAACAAATCCCCCCAATAAAGTATCAATTAATTGTAACTTTTTCCTCTCTAAAGTGTTACTTTGTGTCCTTTACTGCCTCCAAACTATTCTCTGCATGAACTTTCCCTCTCCTGGGCTCCAGACAGCTGCTGGCCCGCCCGGGATGCGATTCTCGCATCCCGGGGAGGATGAAACTGCGTTCCTCTGAACCGTGGATACTGAAACACATCGGGTCCCCATATCCACGGGTCAACGGATCGCTCAAAAAATCAGTGCCATTCTTCTCCTAGATTAATTTCAAGACTAATGGCTATCTCACTTTTGCTCTATTAACCCCTCCGCCCCGGGAAGGAAGCCCTTACAAAAATATGTCTCTGGATTCCAAAAATTGGGTGGAGAGCCCAAGTGGCCCCAAAGCAGAAGAGAAGGAAGAGGGACAGAAACAGAATACAGGGAGTCCCCAAGTTACAGGCATCAGAGTGACATACAACTCATAGTTAAGAATGGGGGCAAGACAACATGACGTGGGAGAAAACCTACCTCTGAGGAAGGGAAATCCACTCCTGGAAGAGTTGTTATCCTGGCAGAAAGGTGTCTTCACTGAAACTTTCTCACCAATCTGTGTTTCTACGACAAGACAAAACTTTCAAAATCTAATTGTCACAAGGACAGAAAGTGGGGAGAAGTCTTCTGAACAAGGGCCCAGACAGCAAAGGAAATCCCTCAGGGGTGCTAACCCTTCCCTAGTTACAAGAGACAGGTTTTAACTTTGTTTTTGTTGGGTTTCATCCCTGACTGCACAAGTCTCCAGCCCTCAATGAGCCTAGATAGATTAGAGTGAGGGATTCCTTCCCCAAATTCCTTATAATTGAGACTGAAGGGGTTTAATGGGGGGGGGTTGTTTTGCTCATCCTGCGTGCCACTATCTCCTCCCCCTTTGAATATTTAGCAATGTGATCTCTTCAGGGAAAATGTAACTTCCTCTTTAAAGGTATTTTTATTGCCCTGGTGAGGCCATGTGGTCAATTCTCCATTTTGGCCTCACACTTCTTCCTTTGTTCTGCTAAAGTAAGGAGGCATTTTGCCATTGTTCGGGCAAGATGTAGTAGATATAACTATTTTGTTATTTTTCCTTTTTCCTTTCCTTCGAAAATAGCCCAGTGAAGCTAGTTAGCTCCAAGAACCTTTCGTATCCAGAATAGATTTCTTTTGACTTTAATAAATTTATTATTTTTGATCCTATGAAGTTGTGGATCTGCAATCCTGTTCCAGCCTGTTGAATGGAAACCAGTCTTTGCTCTTTACACGTAAGTTTCTGCTGGTTATGAACTGTGCTTCTGGCATTCTGCTATATTTTTTGTGGAATTACCTCCAAGTGAGGGTTATTTTGATCCTAACAGCTCCTGATTCCCAACAGTTTTTTAATATCATGTCATTATTATTGTTGTTTTTATGTGATTTGTTTTATTGTGTAATGCTCTTTTATTTTTATTTTGAATTGTTTTGGTCTCTTGTTGTATTTTACGGCTTTGAACGTTTGCCTTTTAGGTTGTGAACCGCCCTGAGTCAAGATAGGGTGGGATAGTGTTGCAGAATCTGAGCTGTTAGGCTCAAAAATAACCCTTGGTTAAAGTAATTCCACCAAAACATAACAGAGTACCAGGACTAAACTCCATAACCAGAAGAAACTTAAGATGGCTGAGGATTGCAGAGTCGATCTTTAGCTTCAAGAGATTCATCAAGAACACAAAAGAAAATACATTCTTGATAGAAAAGTCTTAGAGCAAACTAAATTGCTAAAACTAATCTTCTAAAGAAGGAAAAGGGTTTTTAAAAGTCCATGCAGCTACATTTTGCCTACAGAGAGGCAAAATGCATCCTCACCCAGAGAACAAAAAGCAGAAGTAATATGGACCCATTGCTACATCATCAAAGGGGGGAGGAGACAGTGGCTAGCCATAAAGACAAATACAAAGCCCTTTAGGAAACATGCATTGGAATGTAAAGAAAGGAATCCCTGAGCTTGGCTCTGCCTCTAGGCTAGTTAGCTGCTCATTGAGGACTAAAAACTTGATGACACAAAGACTTGTCCAGTCCAGAGATGAAACCCAACAGATAGAAATAAAGTTTTACTTACTTACCATGCTATCCAAAACTAAAAAGAAAAATGGGCTGGAGCTGATATCGGAGGTGACCCCCCCCCCCACCCCCACCCAGGGCTCTGTGATAGATGGTTCAAAACCAAGGAATTCATAGTTTTACCAAGGACACCAGGTTGGAATGACCCCTTAATCCCCTGTCTCTCCCCCATGTGGGAACCTAAGGCTCTTTCCATGGCCCATGGCCCCACATGGCAATGCCCCTGTAATCCACACTTTATGGACTTTTCTATGAACGTTTAGAAATCTTTAATCAACTTTACATGGACTTTGGAACTCTTATGAACTCTATACCAAACCCTTATGAACTTTTATGATATTTCACTGATCTATATGAACTTTTGGTGGACTGTGGAGGGAGGGCTGACAGGGCTCCCTTGACCTTGAATGGTTTATCCCTTATGGTTTCCTTGTATGTTCCCTTTTCCCATTATATGTGTGTATGCCTATATTTATGAAATATGAAGGAAAAGCCACTGTTTTCAAAATCCAGCAACTCACCTAGCTCAGGAAGTCCCCTTATGCTTCCTGAGCTACTAATCCTCTAACAAAAGGTTTCACCACACCCATTTGCATGGACAATAAAACAAATGGTTCTTATCAGCCAGATCTCAGAGGGCACAAGGCTAGTCCATCTGGAGATAAGACCTCTGGGCATCTTGATCCTCCAACACCAAAGGTGTTTTCCTGTCTGCGAGGAATTAGGACTTCACTACAGCTTCTTCCATTATGTCAGCCCTGCTGGCCGAAACCAGTTTCAAAGTTCATCAACGCACCCCATATCTTCGGATGATAAAACGAAGGACCTGGCCATTTAGACCAGACTACAGATGATGATTCCAAGGAACATAAATAATAAACCCTGGCCAGCTTGAGGGCTTACGCAATCGCTGAGCCATTTTGCAAACATTAGTCATTTAAAACAGTCAATTGGACATTATTTTCCTGTTGCCGCCTCCCTTCCACCCCATTGGCTGAGAGATCAAAGCAGAGCTCAGGCCACCATTGGCTATCCTGCTGGCTTGCCAACGTCACAGCCAATCACAACGAAGCTGGCTCAGGGAGTGGGCATGGAAACTTTTGAATCTGAAATCTATATATTCTGTATTTACCTGCCTAGCAGACATGTCGATTTGTTTGGCAGAATTACTGCAATTGTCATCCTTTCCTGCTGGAATGAAATAAACATCTCGGTGGTTTTCTCTTCAACTTGGTGAGATTTATTCTGGAATATTGGCTTCTCTTTTCTCACCAGGCTACCCACAATGGCTTGGGCCTAATCCACAGCCATTCTAAAATGCTCGACAACAGAGCTAGACTTTAAAAATGTCCCTGTTCCCACTTCCATACATATTCAGGTTAAAAACAACACTTACAGAACCTCTCTTGTCCATAATCTGGGGATTACCTGTAGAGGCCTGCAGAATTAGATATGAAAGGGAGAAAAATGACCCAACTCCATGAAGAAGAAAGACTTTATGATGAATTTATCTTCTCATGAAATTAAGTATTACTCTGCAAGATAGGTTTGTTCTAGACAGGTGGGATTATTGGCTGGTTGAGTTAGCATTAGCTGAACATACCTCAGACAGCATCATGGCCCTTGTATCCTAAAGTGCATCCTAAAGTGGGGCCCCAAGCCAGGATCTTTGGCGGGGGGGGGGGGGCTACAGCTAAGGCGAAGGGCAGCATGATGCTCTACACATAATATTTAGATAGATTTTGATTGACTGGGTAGGCCTGCCGGAAGAGAGGGGTCTTCACTTGTGCCTGCAATTCTGACAGCTTGTTTAGATGCCAGACCTTTTCCAGCAGATCATTCCATAGTCCTCTGGGTGAGTGACAGCTGCCAGTGGGGCTTTGGTTGGTTTAGGTAAACGCTCCCCAGGTGACCTGACCCTCCCAAGGGGCGGATTATATGGCAGAGGGAAATCCTGTAGGTAACTTGGCTCCAAACCGTGTAGGACTTTAAAAGATCAGAACCATCACCCTGTACTTTGCCTGGAAACTAATTGACAAGGCAGCCAGTGGGTTGATTTTAGTATATGTGTAACCTCATGGAGTAGACCACGCTCGATCACCATGCCATGCCCTTCCATCGGCAGTACTGGAGGGGAGATACCGGAAGACCCCTGCCCAGGAGAGACTTTGCCTGTGTGAGTCTGGCTACTTCGAAACAACTGAACATGTGCTCCTCCAATGTGTATTCTATAGAGACATAAGAGCTAATTTCATCGCTCCATGGCTTTTAAAACATCCAGGGCGCACTGAAAGATATCACACCTCCCTGTTGCTCTCGGACTCTTGCTCTGCGACAACCTACAGTGTTGCCAAATTCTGTGCAGCAGCAATCAACATTAGACGGCTGATGACAGACTCCACCAGGCAACTTCCTTCCGGGAATATAGTTAGAACTATTTGTAATGACTGAAATGCTGTAAATGCTCCCCTCTCATCCCTTTTTAGAGCTTCCCAGTTGTCTGATATTTGTTATTAGCCGCCCCCCTGTTTTAGATTCATACATGCACTTTAAACTGTAAGTTTAGTCTGCTTTGTAATCTGTCTCTTTTATAACATGTTTTTAATCTGCTTTTTATCTGACCTACTTGGGAACTGCGATTCCCTTCCTTGGGCACCTGTGCCCCATTTTATACTGTGCTGGTCAAAGACCGTAATAAATCACTGATTGATTGATTGATTGATAGTATATGTGTAGTTTGTTCGCTCCTAAATGTTCTTGTGACCAGTCTTGCTGACATAAGTTGAACTAGCTGGAGTTTCTGAACTTGGTACAGAAGAAGCCCAATGTACAGTGCACTGTAGAAGTCCAACCTTGGGGTTCCCAGTGTGTGCACTACCAGGGTAATAGTAGAAGCTCTATCGCTTCCATCTGGACTGCATGTCTCCAACAATCCACAGTAAGGATGGTAATAATGATTGTCTGCAACCCAGGCAGAATCCCTTTCCTTCCTCATAGAAGTTGGAGGGGACCACATGGGCCTTCTAGTCCAACCCCCTTCTGCCATGCAGGAAAAGCACATCAAAGAACCTTCCTTGGCTCTATCCTTGATAAGCAAGAAGAGAAGCACTCTGCACATCTCCATTACCATTACAACTGCTGCCATGGGGGAGAGGGGTTGCAACTAGGGTAGGGGCTATAATTAAGTTGGCCTGTTTGATACTCTCTCTCCTGCACTGCAGTCTCAATTAGAACTGGTGTCAATAGCAAATTATCTCCAAGCTGAGGGTGACTTCAGGACTGCAGGGGAGAATGTCAACATCTCCTCCATGTGCCCTGATCCTGCTTACTCCCTCTCACTGCTGCTATTTCAGGAACAAAACCTAGATGTGTTGCATGCTTATGTGCATTTCACACATAGTGGAATTTGGGCCATCCCCAACCATACTGTCCCTATTTCTCCCCCTCCTCAAGCACAAACATAACTGTCTGCTAACAAAACACAGATCACACGTCTTTAACGTAGCATTTGGTTTAGTCCTCAATATAAGCATTCTAAAGCTACTAGGCATCACATGCTCTCACATCTGATCAACTTGCACCTTAGCAGTCTTTTTCCAGTTGGGGTTTCTTGATGCTGTAGAACTACAACTCCCAGAAGCCTTGACTATTGACACTGATATTGAGTAACGCTTCTGGGAACTGTAATTCAACAACATCCAGAGAACATAATTTGTGAACCAATGCACTATACAGAGAGAATGGAACAAATACATTATGATTATTGGTATTGTTGTTGTTGTTATTGCACTACTTTCTTTTCTCTCTAAAAGAGACTATGGCAGTCCAAAGCATGAAGTCATCATCAGTTTTCTGAGGCTTTCAATTTGAAGACGAAATGAAATTTTGTAAAACAAAATTAAGCAGAATAAGATTGGGATGGACTGTGCGTGTGTGCATGCATACAGGGATTGATTATGCAGAAATATATGTCAAATGTAATACAAAAAGAGGGGAAGCGTGATAATGATAAAATGACATATCATGAAGACTTGTTTATATAAATACTAATTGACTAACAGCGTCAAGGAAAATTGTAGAACTTTCTCTGTAGATAATATTAAGTAATTAGAGAACTGTACTAAGTGATATGACTTGCCATGAATAATTAAGATTAACACTCAATGAATAAGAATTGGAAAAGAAAATATGAAGGACAAGAGAAAAAGTGAGACAATACAATTTATAGACTTAAAATTGTCAGATTCTTTAATGTTTTATGTAAGGTATGTTAAAGGGCTAGAGTGGTGGTGGTGGTCCATGCCTTGGTCACCTCTAGATTGGATTACTGCAATGCGCTCTACGTAGGGCTGCCCTTGAAAACGGCTCGGAAATTCCAACTGGTCCAACGGGCAGCAGCCAGGATGCTAACCGGGGCTCATTACAGAGAGAGGTCAACCCCTCTGTTTAAGGAGCTCCACTGGCTGCCATTTATTTTCCGAGCCCAATTTAAGGTGCAGGTGCTTACCTACAAAGCCCTGAACGGTTTGGGACCACCCTACCTGCGTGACCAGATCTCCGTCTACGAACCCACACGCTCACTTCGGTCATCTGGAGAGGCCCTGCTCGTGATCCCACCCGCGTCGCAAGCGCGCTTGGTGGGGACGTGAGACAGGGCCTTTTCTGTGGTGGCCCCCCGACTTTGGAACGCCCTCCCAAAAGATCTTAGACAGGCCCCTACATTGGCAGTCTTCAGAAAGAATTTTAAAACCTGCCTGTTCCGATGTGCCTTCTCAGATTAGGAACCCCATCACCAAGTCCTAGAAGCACTTTAGTAGAATTAAGATCGCTGCACACCGCACACTGCACTTACTCTATAATCCTATATTCCTCCCGCCACTTCAGCACTTTTAATCCTGTACCCACTGCTCTGGCCGGCCCAGTTTTAAAGTGTCCCGATGTATTGTTATTGTTGTTGTTTATTTTGCTTAACCGTTTGATTTGCTTCTGGTATTGTTTGTTGTATTATGTTTTGTTGTATTGTGTTTTGAGGCTTCGGCCTGTGTGAGCCGCATCGAGTCCTACGGGAGATGCTAGCGGGGTACAAATAAAGATAATAATAATAATAATAATAATAATAATA
The DNA here is from genome assembly GCF_025583915.1 of Anolis sagrei ordinatus. Classification (NCBI taxonomy): domain Eukaryota; kingdom Metazoa; phylum Chordata; class Lepidosauria; order Squamata; family Anolidae; genus Anolis; species Anolis sagrei. Next base: position 47,068,250 of record NW_026847771.1, read on the forward strand.
ATAATAATAATAATAGAGAAGAAAAAATAAGCAAAAGGAAGGAGGAGGAGGATGCTACGAATGTTCAGTTCAGGTGGCCACCGGATTGCACACTGCTGCATCTCACTGCACCTTTGATGGTGTTGCATTAGAAAGGAGGACAGGTCAAGGCAGTCTGTGGCCTCAACTGCATGATCAACACATGGCTTTGCTGAATCCCAAAGAAGCCTTTTTCTGTGCAAAGCACAGAAGCACAGAGGGGCCCGCCAAGCCCAGCTGCTCCTCCTACTTTCTTCCTTTACTCCCCCCCCCCCCCCCCCCCCCCCCCCCCCCCCCACATCCCTACCTGCTCGGACTCCGCTTCCAGATTCTGCGTTGCCCAGGAAACGCCTGGTGACATTGCAACCACCTTAAAGCAAGCAGAGTGAATCTCTGCTCTAGGTGTTAGGGATGCTTTCTACAGTTGCTAAGAAACAACAAGATCCCAAAGATCAGGTCCTGCCAGGTGAGGGAAGAATGGGTGTGATCATCTCAATGCGAGGCTGTCTTTCTCTATTGTTCACCTTGCACAAACCATTTCTTTTCTTGGGGAAAGAACAGCAGCAGGACTGCGGGCAAAGGGTTTCTGTCCTTTCTGGGCAGGTGAGGGCATCCTCCCATCTCTATCTTTTTAACAGCGCCTCTCATCACCTGTACCATTTTTCCCCACCATGATGATCGTGCCATTACTGCTCAAGCAGGGAGCTTTGAGATGGTAGAACAGAAGCTTTCCGAAGCTCTAGGTGCTCTACTGCCTATTACAGGGAAAACCAGCTGATCCCTAACCCATCTAAAACACAGACATGTGCCTTTCATCTCAAGAACAGAGAAGCATCCCGAGCTCTGAAGATCACATGGGAAGGAATCCCACTGGAGCATTGCAGCGCACCCAAATACCTGGGAGTCACTCTGGACTGTGCTCTTACCTACAAGAAGCACTGCCTGAACATCAAGCAAAAAGTGGGTGCTAGAAACAATATCATACGAAAGCTGACTGGCACAACCTGGGGATCACAACCAGATACAGTGAAGACATCTGACCTTGCGCTGTGCTACTCTGCTGCTGAGTATGCATGCCCAGTGTGGAACACATCTCACCACACTAAAACAGTGAATGTGGCTCTTAATGAGACATGCCGCATTATCACGGGGTGTCTGCGCCCTACACCACTGGAGAAATTACACTGCTTAGCCGGTATTGCACCACCTGACATCCGCCGGGAAGTAGCAGCCAATAGTGAAAGGACCAAGGCAGAGACATCTCCAGCTCATCCCTGTTTGGGTATCAGCCAGCATGTCAACGACTTAAATCTAGAAATAGTTTTCTAAGATCTACAGAGACACTCGCTGGAACACCTCAGCAAGCGAGAGTCCAAAAGTGGCAGGCTCAAAACCAGAACCTCAACCAATGGCTGATACCAAATGAGAGACTCCCCCCTGGGCACACAGAGGACTGGGCGACTTGGAAGGCGCTGAACAGACTGCGCTCTGGCACCACGAGATGCAGAGCCAACCTTCAGAAATGGGGCCACAAAGTGGAATCCACGACATGCGAGTGTGGAGAAGAGCAAACCACTGACCACCTGCTGCAATGCAACCTGAGCCCTGCCACATGCACAATGGAGGACCTTCTTGCAGCAACACAAGAAGCACTCCAAGTGGCCAGATACTGGTCAAAGGACATTTAATCAACTACCAAACTCACAAATTTTGTATTTTGTCTGTTTGTTTGCTTTGTTCTGTTAGAAATGTAATATAATTTGACTGGTTGTCCTGACATGACAAATAAATAGTCTTACAGACAGCAGCAGTCCAGCTTTAAAGGCAGGATTATTGTTTCTATTTATTATATTAATTTTTACCCCACTTTTCCCTCACAATTAAAACCAAAAAGCAGCTCACACTTAAAAAGCGACACAATTAAAATATACAAAAGGTAAATATTAAAATGGACTTAAACTTGTAAAAGTAGGAAAATAAAACAATAAAAGTACAATAAAATAAAATAAATTAATAAAAATATTTTTACAAATCCAGTATCTACCACTACTGTTGCTTCCTAGTGAGGAAGTGAGTGGGGAGAGCAGATCACAGTCCTAAGGGGAATGAATCAGCAATTCCATCTGTGCCCCCTTCTACACGGCCATGAAAATCCAGATCATCTGCTTTGAACTGGATGATATGGCAGATTAAACTCATATAATCCAGTTCAAAGCAGATAATTTGAATGATCTGCTTTGATAATCCAGATTATATGGCAGTGTCGAAGGAGCCTGGGAGTGCATGTTCATTTTTTCTCCCTTTAGCTGAGGATGGATCTATATTGTCCTATTTCCTAGGACCAGATCCAAGATTATCTTCTTATCCCAGATTATCTGGCTGTACAGACTCATATAATCAAAGCAAACAACTTGGGATCAGATCCTGGGATCAGATCCTGGGATAAAGGAGCCTGGGATGAGCTGGTTCCTTATCCTCGGACTGGCCTCCTTGCCCCTCCCCACCAGTAAGCAGATGCAGTGTTTGCTCTTGAGAAAACCACCAAGCAAACCCAGGATTTGCCAGGCTTGCTAAAAAAGGTAGGTTGGTTTCCTCTTTTTATGAAGTACAGCTGAAGTATGTATTGTTACACCTTGTTGCTAACAGATTCTTGCTAACATCCAAAACAGCCAGTAGGTGGTGTTCAGTAACCTTTTACTGTTGGCAAATATTTCATTCCCCCAACATTTAGTCAACATTTGGGGGAGTGGAATATTTGGGGTTGCAACCTACAGTTTAAGAAGCTTTGGTCTAGAACACGCCAGTCAAAGGCATGCCCCGCAGTCCAGATGTGACCCACCATGTCCTTTTATGTGGCCCGCGAGGTTTTCAAAGCCCCTTTCCGCTGCAGAAGAATATGGTCCCTTCCACTAAGGAACCCATCACTTCCAACCCATTTACTTGGTCATCATTGTGGGTTAAGATCAGAAACCAATCCCCTTGTTGCCTCTTCCACTTTCTAGATAAAGAAATTGTCTGCAAGGCAAGTGAACCTGATATTCTTGGCAGAGTTTGCTTTCCAATAAGTATCAGGATTTATTGGAAACACAGAACACAGAAGTGAGAACACAGAAGTGCTGGACCACTCTCACAACCACCATGTCAGACTACACAGAGAAGCCATTGAAATCCACAAGCATGTGGACAATTTCAACAGAAAGGAGGAAACCATGAAAATGAACAAAACTGGCTACCAGTATTAAAAAAACTCAAAAATTGCAACAGCAAAACAACAGAGGGGAAACGAACAGGCACATAAAATCACTCTCAACAAAAGATTCCCCCCAGGCACTTCCAAGCCATTGAATGCTAATCAAGGTGATCAGCTGAAACATTCACACCGAGCCCCAGCAGACAAAAGTCCTTTGTCTCACCCTGGTCATTCCACAGATATATAAACCCATTTTTCCTACTTTCAACAGACCTCACTACCTCTGAGGATGCTTGCCATAGATGCAGGCGAAACGTCAGGAGAAAAATTGCCTCCAGAACATGGCCATATAGCCCGGAAAAACCTACAACAACCCAGTGATTCTGGCCATGAAAGCCTTCGACAATACAAATATCAGGATAGTTGAAATCTCCCATTACTCCTACAGCTATCCTCACTGAATGTGTCCTCATCTATTTCAGGAAGGCACCATTCAAGTTCTCAGTCTGGCTTCAAAGTCTGTAGTAGACCCTCACAGTTACATTCCCCTTAATTTTTTACCCAGATTCTCTCAACTTGGCTTTCAGGATTTCCATCATGGATGTTCTCACTGGTGTAAGCAACCTTGATACACAATGCTGCTGCTCCTCCTTTCCTATTTGGTATGTTCCTCCGAAACAGGTTTTACCCCTCTACACTACATTCCAGTCATGAGACTCATCTCACCCCTTTAATAGAAATCAGGTCACTTTCCATTTCTGCATATACGGAATTCCGGTAGCTGTTATTACACATAGAAATTACTCTATATCAATCAATCAATTTATTAATGCTCCGACCAATGGTCATATGCTTTCCTCCCTCTGCAGGATGGACACTGACTTATCTACAGGTCATATCGAAACCCAACATGTGGGCCCCTTAAGTTGCCACATCATTACATGAGGTTAACATACATGAGTACCTATGGCATTATTCCAAAACTTCCTTCTTGCTATTCTTCCAGGAGAAAACTTCAGACTTTAGTTGAATATGTATCTTATCAATAACTATTCTGAGGTGTGGCTGTATCCCAGCATCTGCATGCAAGGACTTCACAGACCACTGAAGGTGGGTGGGGTCAGCGAACAGAGCACAATTAATGGATTTCATTTTGCAAAATGATACCCTGTTTGGGTATCAGCCAGCACGTCAACGACTTAAATCTAGAAATAGTTTTCTAAGATCTACAGAGACACTTGCTGGAACACCTCAGCAAGCGAGAGTCCAAAAGTGGCAGGCTCAAACCCAGAACCTCAACCAATGGCTGATACCAAATGAGAGACTCCCCTGGGCACACAGAGGACTGGGTGACTTGGAAGGCGCTGAACAGACTGCACTCTGGCACCACGAGATGCAGAGCCAACCTTCAGAAATAGGGCTACAAAGTGGAATCCTCGACATGCGAGTGTGGAGAGGAGCAAACCACTGACCACCTGCTGCAATGCAACCTGAGCCCTGCCACATGCACAATGGAGGACCTTCTTGCAGCAACACCAGAAGCACTCCAAGTGGCCAGATACTGGTCAAAGGACATTTAACCAACTACCAAACTCACAAATTTTGTATTTTTTCTGTTTGTTTGCTTTGTTCTGTTAGAAATGTAATATAATTTGACTGGTTGTCCTGACACGACAAATAAATATTTTGCAAAATCCCATCTGCTTGCTTTAAAAATAGGATGATGATGATGATAATGATAATGATGATGATTATTATTATTATTATTATTACTACTACTGTGATCCGCCCAGAGTCCCCTTGGGGAGACAGAGGAGAATATAAATAGTTCTTATTATTATTTATACCCCACTTTTTCTCTCCACAAGAAGACTCAAAGCAGCTTAACTCAGCACAACAATACAGCCCTGACACAACCCACAAGTTACCATCTTGGTGCAGCCTTGTTGACAACTGACTTTTTTATTATGACAATTTTAATTCAAAGCTGTATTATTATTATTATTATTATTATTATTATTATTATTATTATTAAGAGCCCCCAGTGGCACAGCGGGTTAAAGCACTGAGCTGCTGAACTTGTTGACTGGAAGGTTGGCAGTTTGAATCTGGGGAGCAGAGTGAGTGCCTGCTGTTAGCCCCAGCTTCTGCCAACCTAGCAGTTTGAAAAAAATGCAAATGTGAGTAGATCAATAGGTAACAGCGCTCCATGCAGTCATGCCAGCCACATAACTTAGGAGGCATCTACAGACAATGCCGGCTCTTCCACACTGCCCTTTTATCCCAGGATCTGATCTCAGATTATCTGTTTATCTCAGGTTATCTGGAAGGTTATCTGCTTTATACTCAGTTTGAAGCAGATAATCTGGGATCAGATCCTGGGATAAAGGGCAGTGTGGAAGGGTCCTCAGAGGCCTGGAAATAGGTAAACAAAGTAAGCAAGGGGCTGAGAAGGAGGGGTTGTTGCCTGGGGATATGAGCAATGCTTTTCCACAGGTGAAGCTCAGAAGTAACTTTCTCTCCAAACGGTACTGATCTGGAATAAAGGACTCTTGTTCCAAGTTTTGCTGTTGTGAGAGAGCCAAGTGGACCGAACTCACCTATGCCTCATGCTTTTTGCCATGTACCGGAGGGAGGTGGAAGGGGGTAGTTGTGCCCAACTCCTACCATGCAAGGAGAAGGTAACAAAGCCCCAACCCCCGAAAAACCCCCTCCAGACCTTTTTCCCCCCACTGTGAGTGGATTTTATCCTAGGGATCTGCAGTCTAGGGCAGTTCACCCAGGTTGAGCACCATGCGTGGCTAACCCCTCCTTCAGCATGCTGCTCCCAGGACCCTCCTCCTTGCATGAAGGGAGAGAAGCCCATTCACTCACTTTAAGCACAGAAAGGTTTTTCTTACCATTCTTTGCCCAATTGGCCCAATGTTGCCTGCCTTGGCATTCTCCTTGGTTTCCCAGGCACAGTCTGCCCCATGTCTACCTATTAACGGCTCATTATGAATGCAGGAACACCATTACATCTATCTATATATATATAAATGCTCTGTGCGTAATTAGTACCTTAAAAACAAAAGAACCAATGAATGAAATCACACCAAATTTGGCAACAAAATGTCTCACAACACAAGGAGTGACCATCACTCAAAAAATTATGATTTTGTTATTTGGGAGATGCAGTTGCTGGGATTTATAGTTCACCTACAATCGAAGAGCATTCTGAACTCCATCAACGATGGAATTGAACCAAACTTGGCACACAGAACTCCCATGACCAACAGAAAATACTGCAAGGGTTTGGTGGGCATTGACCTTGAGTTTGGGAGTTGTAGTTCACCTACATCCAGAGAGCACTGTGGACTCAAACAATGATGGATCTGGACCAAACTTGGCACGAGTACTCAATACGCCCAAATATGAACACAGATGGAGTTTGGGGAAAATAGACCTTGACATTTGGGAGTTGTAGTCACTGGGATTCATAGTTCACCTATAATCAAAGAGCATTCTGAACCCAGAAATGACAGAATCGGGGCAAACTAGCTACACAGAACCCCCATGACCAACAGAAAATACTTAAGGCCAACTCCCTTCATCAGGGCAAGAAAACGTAATCAAAGCCCCCCTAACAAAGAGCCATCCAGCCATAGATATAGATAGATACATACATAGATATGATTCACACACACACAGATATAGTATCATATTTATTTATTTCACAGTTTTCTATACCGAGCTTCTCAACCTCATTGAGGGACTCAGCCCGGTTTCCAGCCATAAAAAACATATACACTCATTAAAATATCATATATCACAATTACAAAAACAACTTTAAAAACACTATATAGATTTGAAAGAACCCTTAAAGAAGGACAATTATATGTTGCATGTTCCAGAGTGGGCAAACCAGACACTCTCCACATCAACACTGACAAAGAAACGGCAAGAAATACTGTTTACCAACAAGCAGGCATGTAGCCGGGGGGGGGGGGGGGGGGCTTGGGGGGCTTCAGCCCCCCCCCCCCTGAAATTCTCATGGTGGTCCGTGAGAAGGCCTTACTGGTACATTATTTAAACTGTTATGTTTATTCATATCATGATCTGATCACCATGCTCAATATATCCCATATGTATGGGGGTATTGGGGTAACGATACAAAAGGTTTGCTAGGGTAGACCCTCTTTCACTCAGACCCAGCCCCCCCCCCCCCCGAATCAAACTCAGCTCCCCCAAAACAACAAGAAAAACTGTTTCCCCACAAGCATCAAGACATTACATATATTAGAAACCAACACTTTCTCATTACTTTATTTTCCAGATCAACAGACTGGGCCACAGCAACACGTGGCAGGGGACAGCTAGTTTTAGATATTTCTTTCATCAACATCCCATTTTTCAACCAAAAATCAGTCAAGGAGTACATCTGGAAGTCAACCAGATTTTTTAAATGCAGATATAAAAATACAAAACTTTGTAATAAAAAACTCACTCAAATTACCATATAAAAATTTAATGTAAAGTTATTTTACAATGCATCAATAACAAGGACAGTTAAGAACTTGTCGAAGGCTTTCATGGCTGGAATCACTAGGTTCTTGTGGGTTTTTTCGGGCTATAGAGCCATGTTCTAGAGGCATTTCTCCTGACGTTTCGCCTGCATCTATGGCAAGCATCCTCAGAGGTTGAGAAGGTCTGTTGGAAGTAGGAAAACTGGGTTTATATATCTGTGGAATGGCTGGGGTGGGGCAAGGAGCTCTTCCCTGCTGCAGTTAGGTGTGAATGTTTAGCTGATCACCTTCATTAGCATTTGAAGGCCTGCCTGAGCCTGGGAAAATCTGTTGCTGGGAGGTGTTAATCTGTGCCTGGTTTTTTTCTCTCTGTTGTTTAGCTGTTATAATTTTAGAGTTTTTTAATACTGGTAGCCAGATTTTGTTCATTTTCATGGTCTCTTCCTTTCTGTTGAAATTGTCCACATGCTTGTGGATTTCAATGGCTTCTCTGTGTAGTCTGACATGGTGGTTGTTTGTGTGGTCCAGCATTTCTGTGTTCTCAAATAATATGCTGTGTCCAGGCTGGTTCATCAGGTGCTCTGCTATGGCTGACTTCTCTGGTTGAAGTAGTCTGCAGTGCCTTTCATGTTCCTTGATTGCGTGTTTGGGCAATGCTGCGTTTGGTGGTCCCTATGTAGACTTGTCCACAGCTGCATGGTATACGGTAGACTCCTGCAGAGGTGAGAGGATCCTTCTTGTCCTTTGCTGAACGTAGCATTTGTTGGATTTTCTTGGTGGGTTTGTAGATTGTTTGTATGTTGTGTTTCCTCATCAGCTTCCCTATGCGGTCAGTGGTTCCCTTGATGTATGGCAAGAACACTTTTCCTCTGGGTGGATCTTCATCTTTACTCTCGTGGCTTGTTCTCAGTCTTGCAGCTCTTCTGATGTCTGAGGTGGAGTATCCATTGGCCTGGAGAGCCCAGTTGAGGTGGTTCAGTTCATCTTGGAGGAGGTGGGGTTCGCAGATTCTTTTTGCACGGTCTGCCAAGGCTTTAATGGTGCTTCTTTTTTGACTTGGGTGACGGTTGGAGTTTTTATGTAGATATCTATCTGTGTGTGTGGGTTTTCTGTAGACAGTGTGATCCACAAGACGAAGATCCACCCAGAGGAAAAGTGTTCCTGCCATACATCAAGGGAACCACTGATCGCATAGGAAAGCTGATGAGGAAACACAACATACAAACAATCTACAAACCCACCAAGAAAATCCAACAAATGCTACGTTCAGCAAAGGACAAGAGGGATCCTCACCTCTGCAGGAGTCTACCATATACCATGCAGCTGTGGACAAGTCTACAGGGTCCACCAAACGCAGCAGCATTGCCCAAACACGAATCAAGGAACATGAAAGGCACTGCAGACTACTCAACCAGAGAAGTCAGCCATAGCAGAGCACCTGATGAACCAACCTGGACACAGCATATTATTTGAGAACACAGAAATGCTGGACCACACCAACAACCACCATGTCAGACTACACAGAGAAGCCATTGAAATCCACAAGCATGTGGACAATTTCAACAGAAAGGAAGAGACCATGAAAATGAACAAAATCTGGCTACCAGTATTAAAAAACTCTAAAATGATAACAGCTAAACAACAGAGAGGAAAAAACCAGGCACAGATTAACACCTCCCAGCAACAGATTTTCCCAGACTCAGGCAGGCCTTCAAATGCTAATGAAGGTGATCAGCTAAACATTCACACCTAACTGCAGCAGGGAAGAGCTCCTTGCCCCACCCCAGCCATTCCACAGATATATAAGCCCATTTTTCCTACTTCCAACAGACCTCAACCTCTGAGGATGCTTGCCATAGATGCAGGCGAAACGTCAGGAGAAATGCCTCTAGAACATGGCTCTATAGCCCGAAAAAACCCACAAGAACCTAGTTAAGAACTTGTTTGTCCAGCATTGATTCTAAACACTCCTTCGTCTCTTCTTTTTGTTTCCAACTTTTGCTTGGCCCCTTTTAAGCTTGGGCTTTATAGAAAAAGGCACACATTGCGACATGGGGCAAAAAGGCATAACCATATATTACTATTTTTACTACATTACCCATTGGAGATGGTCACCACGGTTTATAGGATGAATGTTTGCAGAAAGACTTAAGGATATTAGGAATATGGATCTGACCAACAATCCATTTCATCCATTCTGCTCCTACTGAACCCAGGCACATGCCTCTGGGAAATCCAAAAGCACAGCATGAGGAGGATTGTAGTCATAGAATCTTAGAGATGGGATGAGCAGTGATGGCCTTGTGGCCTAACACCTTTGCCAAGCAGGAATACACAACTGAACTACAACCAAGAGATGGCCATCTGGCTTCTGTTTAAGGGCCTCCAAAGATGAAGGTTTCAATATTCTCCAGCATGATTAAGGAGTTCTCACCATTAGGACGTTCTACCTAATGCAGCAGTTCCCAACCTTTGGTCCTCTGGTTGTTTTGGACTTCAACTCCCAGAAATCCCAGCCACTTTACCAGCTGATAGGAATTGTGGGAGCTGAAGTCCAAAACAACTGGAGGACGAAAGGTTGGTAACCACTGGCCTAATGTTTCATAGGTTATGTACTTGTTGCTATTTGAATCTATGGGATTTTGGCCTGCATCAATAGGAGCATAGTGTCTAGATCTAGGGAAGTCATGCTACCCCTCTATTCCGCTTTGGTTACACCACACCTGGAATATTGTGTCCAATTCTGGGCACCACAATTCAAGAGAGATATTGACAAGCTGGAATGTGTCCAGAGGAAGGTGACTAAAATGATCAAGGGTCTGGAGAACAAGCCCTATGAGGAGCGGCTTAAGGAGCTGGGCATGTTTAGCTTGAAGAAGAGAAGGCTGAAAGGAGATATGATAGCCATGTATAAATACGTGAGAGGAAGTCATAGGGAGGAGGGAGCAAGCTTGTTTTCTGCTTCCTTGGAGACTAGGAACAATGGCTTCAAACTACAAGAGATTCCATCTAGACTAGGACGCGGAATAATGGTTTCAAACTAGGAGATTCCATCTGAACATTAGGAAAAACTTCCTGACTGTGAGAGCCATTCAGTAGTGGAACTCTCTGCCCCAGAGTGTGGCGGAGGCTCCTTCTTTGGAAGCTTTTAAACAGAGGCTGTATAGCCATCTGTCGGGGATGCTTTGATTGCGATTTTCCTGCTTCTTGGCAGGGGGTTGGACTGGATGGCCCATGAGATCTCTTCCAACTCTATGATTCTGTGATTCTATCCTATGATTCTAGATTTATATTCTTGTATTTGTTACCCCCACATATAAGTCATACCTCCATTTTGGGGGGTGCCAAAACTGGGGGAAATGGTTGCATTACTTGCCCAACTGCATGCCCCTTGGAGCTACGAGGGGCAGGCATTTGAGCAGGTGAAGACTCAATTGCCTGCAGGTGAGTGAGAGCAATGAGGTTTCCTTCAACTGGCTGCTGAAGGAGGTCCCATAGCTCTTACTCACCTGCTAACTCCAGGGGCCTGGGAGCCATAGGCCTTGCCCATATTTCATCATGTAATAGTCACATTCCCCTTTTTAAAGGGGAAAAAGAAAAAGGTGTGACTATTAAGCGATGAAATGCAGTCATTTCAAGGTCAATTTACATCAGGTGCCAAAGTATCAATGTTACTTGCCCATTCCAAATTGATCAGTATTGGAATAAAAAGAAATAACCCTAGGGGTATCAGGTAGGGGGAAAGGTAAAGGACCAACCGATTGCAGTTACTAGGCTTGGGCGGTTTCGTTCGTTAATTTCGTAATTCGTTATTAATTCGTATTTAAATTAGCTTACGATCCAATATTGAGCCATGCAGGACTACTGTGAGGAGTAATTAAAAATTGAAACAATTTTTCCAATTTATTTCGTATTGTTTCGTAATTGTTTTGTAATTGGTTCGAAATTCTTTCGTAATTATTTCCGTATGTCTGGTGCAAGTTTTATAGTTGTTGTTTGTTTTATCAGTGATAAAAAATAAATTATCACACCAACAGTCAACAACAGAGGGAGAGGGAAGCTTCAGAAGTTCCCCCTGTCCCATTTGGAGGGTTTTTTGGCATATTGCGCAATCGCATCCGCCATTAACGAATCGATTCGTAATTTTACGAAATTTCGTATATTTCGAACTTTTTTAAAGGAAAATTTTGGAATTCTTTTAAAAAACGAAACGCAAGGGCCCCCTAAAAACGAAACGAGTTTAGAACCAAATTTTTCCGTGGTTACCCAAGCCTAGCAGTTACAACTCACAGAATCTCCTACCTCACATTGGACTATGTGCAAACAATTAACTTTTCCAAGCTTTGAAGGAGACAAAATCACTGTTTCACCTTCAAATCATGTCACCAAACTCCAGCCTAGAAGAAAATAAGACCCCTTCCCCAAAGTAGCTTTTACCTGTGCTTCCTTGTTTCTTCAATACGTACCTTCTCATTACTTAATCTTGTTAATTTCCTGCTGCCCTCCTTTGATCTACTCCGCTACTGACAGAAATCCCTCCCTGCATTTCTATTTCAACGTTTCATCCAAAACTCTATATTTGCAAAACCTTGGCTAAAATGTAATGGACAGTCCCAACCAGAGTAGGGCATTAACAAGCTCCAATGCAGGACTTTATTTTAATTAGTAACTGAAACCAAACTTATAAAGAGACTTGTCCTAAAATGATCAATGGTCTGGAGAACAAGCCGTATGAGGAGCGGCTTAGGGAACTGGGCATGTTTAGCCTGAAGAAGAGAAGGCTGAGAGGAGATATGATAGCCATGTATAAATATGTGAGAGGAAGCCACAGGGAGGAGAGAGCAAGCTTGTTTTCTGCTTCCCTGGAGACTAGGACGCGGAACAATGGCTTCAAACTACAAGAGAGGAGATTCCATCTGAACATTAGGAAGAACTTCCTGACTGTGAGAGCCGTTCAGCAGTGGAACTCTCTGCCCCGGAGTGTGGTGGAGGCTCCTTCTTTGGAAGCTTTTAAGCAGAGGCTGGATGGCCATTTGTCAGGGGGTGATTTGAATGCAATATTCCTGCTTCTTGGCAGGGGGTTGGACTGGATGGCCCATGAGGTCTCTTCCAACTCTTTGATTCTATGATTCTATACCTGGGGGGAAATACCACTTTCTCTCAACCGGGTGCCCATCCGTCATCCCCTGTTCAAAACAGGTATCACCACAGTGACAATCTAGCACACAAGTTATAATCTAACACTGGGATGCACACTATAGATACACAACTGTCCAGGTGCACCCGATTGCAGCTCACCCTCCTCCCTCAAACCCAGAAATCTCACACACGTCCACACCCATGCCAGCCCACAGATAACGCAATCTTTATCCATATTCTGCCATAAAGTCACTGCACTGATTCATTTTATGATTCACACACACCCAATCATGATCTTCTCAAAGATGCGAATACTTCAGCAAACTGGAATATTTCCATGTTGCAAAGATCCAGAAGAATAGAAACGATAAAAATAATTTATTCCCAAGGGATGACTCCCTCTCTCTCTCTCACACACACACACACACGCACACTTTCTTTCTAGCTTTCTCTTTTTGAAAAGACTGGAAATAATTCATTCCTCTGAATCCAGTACTCTAGAGAGCTCCTGTAAAGCATTCAGTATTTCATGAGTTAAGGCCCAAAGGCATCCTTTTTGCCACAGAACCCCCTCTCCTGTTTATCGTGCTGCTTTTCAGCTTAGAAGAAGGAGGGAGAGAGGGAAGGAAGGGGGGGTCTTGCCTACATCCGTCTAGCAGCTAAACCCCTGTTGCCATGGGGGCATTAGTACCATTACTCCAGTCGGCTCCCCAGAGGAGAGTGAGTGGATCAAAGGGTTTTAGTTGCAGACGGCTCCTAGACAGATCTGGAGTGTCTTCAAGGCGGCCGCTTGAGGTTACAAATGTACTTTTGGCCTGCAGCTCTGCAGTCAAAATTTTCACAGGGACTGTATTCCTGTTAACCCCTCACATGCAGCCGTAAACGTGGGCACAATGAGGAGGTAGGGAGGCATTAAGCCTTTTGCCAAGAGCCCTTAGCAACTGTTCCTCTTACTGCCTTTGCATGTGATGCACACAAAAGATGAATCCCCCTCCTCTTCCTCCTGCAAAATGTTGAGAGATGATTTCTTAAAAACCATGCATTCCTACCCCCAAAGACTACTATTATCTCTGCCACCCCATGTTAAATACTGCTGAAGGCTCTTCTCTGTCTGCCTTACACTTCATTTCATTTTGTGAACAACTGTCTTCCCTACGCTAGCTTTTGGAGATGATGTGCTAGTCACATTAACAGAGATAATTCTCTTTGTGTGCATGCACATGTGCTTGTGTGTCTATGAACAGGTGCCATACCCAGAGGCGGCCCTAAGTAATCTTCAAAGGTAAGCAAACAGTATTTTGCCCCCCCCCCCAACCCATCATTGATATATATTTTCTGTTCGTCGTGGGAGTTCTGTGTGCCATATTTGGTTCAATTCCATCATTGGTGGAGTTCAGAATGCTCTTTGATTGTAGGTGAACTATACATCCCAGTAACTACACTTGCCACTTTGCTCCCTTGCCTGGCCCGCTTTGGGTCCGGAGGTGTGCCTGAAGACCCCGGCGTGTGCACCAAAAGTCACCTCTTCTCTGACTTTCTCCTCAGCCATTGGGACCAAGAGAGAGAGAGAGAGAGAGAGGTGGAGATGCCCACCTTTCCTGAAGGTAGGCGCAAAAACAAAGGAGGGAGCGGAGGTGGGAGATACCTCCAGCTGGAGGGTCTCTCTCTCTCTCTCTCTCTCTCTCTTGGTCCCAATGGCTGAAGAGAAAGTCAGGAGAAGAGGCGACTTTTGGTGTGCACGCTGGGGTCTTCAGACACGCCTCCGGACCCGAAGCGGGCCAGGCACGGGGAGCCGGTCATGGGGAAGGGATCGAACGCGGAGAACGATTGAGCGCCGGCTCTGCTCGTGCACCCAGTGGCCGGGTGGAGCAGGAACGAGAGGGGCTAGGCGAGGCTCAAGGGCCCGGCCCCTTTGGGAAGAGGATCGCCCGGCAGCGAGGCAAGAAAGCCGAGGCTCCCCCGGACTGCTAGGGCTGTTGTGAGCTGAGGGGGCGCTCCTCAAGTGGTGGTCGAGGGGCATTTACAGAGGCGCCTCTGCGCCCCTGGCAAAAAAAGTGTTCTGCGACCGCTTACTTCGTGTAATGGACGAGCCGCCCCTGGCCATACCCCAAAACTTCATAGATGAAAACCTAGATATGAACAGCCATACAATATCACAGTGTGGTCAAGATGGAAAAATGAGGAAGTACTCACATAGGACAGACTGCAGCAGTTTGCTTTTGCCCCAGTCTGTGTAACAGGACAAGATTTAACTCCCACTTGTCTTTGCCTCAATGATGTGTTATTACGTACAAGTCTATTTTGAATCAGTTTGCAGCAGCTAATGTAAGCTGAGAACAAAAGGAAAAGTGGGAGTGGAAAGAAACTGAGGTAATGTAATTCACCGCATAATAGTCGCTGCGGTGTGATGGTTACATCCTCGTTTTTGCCCCCCTCCAAATTGGTATTTTTTAATGTATTGTCGAAGGCTTTCATGGCTGGAATCACTAGGTTCTTGTGGGTTTTTTCGGGCTATATGGCCATGTTCTAGAGGCATTTTCTCCTGACGTTTCGCCTGCATCTATGGCAAGCATCCTCAGAGGTAGTGAGGTCTGTTGGAAATAGGAAAATGGGTTTATATATCTGTGGAATGACTGGGGGTGGGGCAAAGAGCTCTCTGCTGAAGCTAGGTGTGAATGTTTCAGCTGACCACCTTCATTAGCATTTGAAGGCCTGGCTGAGCCTGGGAAAATGTTCTGTTGAGAGGTGTTAAGATGTGCCTGGTTGTTTCCTCTTAGCTGTTTTGCTGTTGTAATTTTAGAGTTTTTTAATACTGGTAGCCAGATTTTGTTCATTTTCATGGTCTCCTCCTTTCTGTTGAAATTGTCCACATGCTTGTGGATTTCAATGGCTTCTCTGTGTAGTCTGACATGGTGGTTGTTGGAGTGGTCCAGCATTTTTGTGAGAACACAGAAATGCTGGACCCCTCCAACAACCACCATGTCAGACTACACAGAGAAGCCATTGAAATCCACAAGCATGTGGACAATTTCAACAGAAAGGAGGAGACCATGAAAATGAACAAAATCTGGCTACCAGTATTAAAAAACTCTAAAATTACTACAACAAAACAGCAGAGAGGAAACAACCAGGCACATCTTAACACCTTTCAACAGAACATTTTCCCAGGCTCAGCCAGGCCTTCAAATGCTAATGAAGGTGGTCAGCTGAAACATTCACACCTAGCTCCAGCAGAGAAGAGCTCTTTGCCCCACCCCAGTCATTCCACAGATATATAAACCCATTTCCTAATTCCAACAGACCTCACTACCTCTGAGGATGCTTGCCATAGATGCAGGCGAAACGTCAGGAGAAATGCCTCTAGAACATGGCCCTATAGCCCGAAAAAACCTACAAGAACCTGGTATTTTTTACTTTCTTTGCATAATTGTTGCATTAGAGCTGGCTGGGACTCGGGTTTTCCCTCTCTTACGTCCCAAGAGGCAGGAGGGAGAAGACCTAGCTGGCTCCATTTGGATTCCTTTTTAAAAACTGCCTTACCTTGGAGGAGGAGGCTGACTCCAGGGCTCTCCCATGTTCCTCCTCAAAAGAAAGGCAGTTTTTGTTGTTGTTGCATGCCTTCAATCACGTCCAACTAATGAGAACCCTAAAAGAAACCTATTATGGGATTTGCTTTGCAAAACATAATCGGAGGTGGTTTGCCTTCGACTTTCTCTAAGGCCAAGGCCTCATTTTTCAACAGTCTCTGAATTTGGGTTGTGTTGGTATGTAATTACTTTGTCAGGAACCCAACCAGCCCTTAGAGTACAGTCCACTCAAAGTGAAACAAAATGTGAAACAGAGCTGCTCCAACTCCTGCCTGTTGCCCAGAAATACCAGCTAGACCTCAATTTTCTTTTTATCCTGGAGCCCGGGACAAACTTAGGCAATGCTTTGGCAGGCAGAAGAACCTGCACAAGCAGAGGAAGGATCTTTCATGAGAGGAATGACAGCATCAATTATTCAAACCCTAACAGCTACTACTAGAATCAGTCAATGACTATTGCCCTATTCCTGCAAGCGGAGTCTGGCTCTAAAGATGTTCTTCCACAAACCCGTGGCTAGAGATCGCTAACCCGCCCAGGAAGGGACTGACAGGCAACACTGGCAGTTGGGTACCCAGCTCCTCTCTGCAAGGAAAATCCCAAGTGACGATCAATCACTGCTTGCCAGAGGGAAGAAGAAGAAGGGGCCAGTATCAAGACATCATAAGACACATAAATTGAATTTTCCAATGGGAAGTCTTCCTCAATAAAGCAGTGCTCCTGTGACGGTGCGTTGGGCTCCACTTGTATGTGAATGTACAGTTGAATTGTTTGGCTATCTATTGCTTTCTATCAATGTTGTTTGCATCTGTTAAATTGCCTCCCCTGCTTAATTGTTTGGCTCCTCCCCTTCCTCCCCTCCTCCTCCTCCTCCCCTCCTCCCTCTCCTTCCCTTCCTCCTCTCCTCCCTCTTCTCTCCCTTTCTCTCTCCTTCTCTCCTCTCTCCTCCTCCTCCCCCCTTCCTTGTTGTTACCCAGGCCTACTATCTATTGCTTTCTATCAATGTTGTTTGCATCTGTTAAATTGCCTCCCCTGCTTAATTGTTTGGCTCCTCCCCTTCCTGGGGAAGAGGGCAGGGCTTTCTTCTCATTCCACCATCAAACATCTCAGCAGATGGACGTGAAAAAGGACTTGGCTCTAAAAGCCCTTGGATAAGTTATATCTCATTACCAATTCTCAGGTTTTACCCTTGGGACTCATACTTCATGCCCAGTTCACCCTGGACGACGTTGAGGAGACCCAAGCGCCTTCAAACTGGTCCTTTGGCATCAAAAGGAAGACTCTGTGCCTTCAACATAGGCCATTGGACTGGGGTTGTGTTTGTTCCGACTTCACAGCCATTGAGAAAAGAGGGAACAGGGAAAGCTTCTCAGCTGCAAAACTCCTTGGACCCAGGGCCTCAGAGACTGTAATGTTTGAGTCGCCTGAGGGATGAGAAAAGCGGCATATAAATAAAGTAAATAATAATGTATATTTCCTTTACCCCCTTTGAATACCAAGTTTGATCCCCAGAAAGATAACTCTTTGTCAACAATAAATACCATTTCGAGTTATCCGTTGTGTCTTGGTCCTTGGGAGTTCCAGTTCCCTAAAGGAGGGCAAGAAGCAATTCCCTGGGGAAAAGATGTCACGCCCATGTCTCTTTCACTAAGAGGTACAGCCCCAGGCACAACGGCACAGCTCCCAATTTGCTTTGTGGTGATGCCTTGATCAAAACCTGCTAAGATTGTGCCCAGTGTTTCTCAAACTGAGCTCCTCCAGGTGTTTTGGTCTTCGGCTCCCAGAAATCCCAGCCAGTTGACTAGCTCCAGGCGGGACTTGTGGGAACTGAAGTCCAAAACATCTGGAGGAGCAGTTTGAGAAACTGCAAGCAATACTTAGGATGCAATTCACTGCTGGGAATTATTTGAATTAAATTTCTGTAATGCTTTGAAAGATGACTTTTTTTTTGTCTTTAACACCAAGGCTTGCCTAAACCAGCCAAAACCCCCAACTCAGCCTGAATGGAAGACTGGCTGTCTTCAAAGTGCACATTTACTTCTGGTGAGTATCCAGGGGGTTTATTTTTCGTTTAAACTGGCTTTTCTCCACTCCACTCAAACCTGGAGATACGCTGAAGCTTGCTGGAAATTATCTTGTGGCTTTAAGACAGTCTGGACATCTAAGACTGGGTCAAATTTGGCCCAATCTGAAGTGGAGAATGGACACCAACACCATCACCCTTTACTGCCACACAGGCCCGTAGCCAGGATTTTGATTCGGGGGGGAGGGGGGGCTGAGTGAGTGAGAGAGGATCTACCCTAGCAAACCTTTTGTATTGTTATCCCAATACCCCCATGCATATGGGATATATTAAGCATGGTGATCACATCATGATATGAATAAACATAACAGTTTAAATAATAAATGTTATTTATTTACTGTCATTAACAAAATGTTTAGAATACTTTTTGACTTATTTTTTACTTTACAGCAACAGTCTTCTTTTCTTCTCTCCGGCCATTTTGTCAATTACTTTTTCTGGTTTGATAGTGATGTCCCAATGGATGGAAATCATTGCTAGTCCACTAATTCTCTGGTCTGTCATTAAACTTCTAGATACACTTTTCACTCTCACATCATATCTGGACCAAACATGGCCAACTGTGCATACAGGACAGGCGGGAATTGGGGGTGATTGACCTTGGATCTGGGAGTTGCAGTGCGCCCTTATCCAGAGGGCATTGAACCAAGCCAACGCTGGATCTGGACTAAACTTGGTACATAGAGCCAATGTGCCCAACTGTGCATAGAGGCAGGGATTGGGGAATGATTGCCCCTTTTCAAATTGGAGTTGTTGTTTACCTGGATCCAGAGAGTCCCAGAAGGCAGCCGAAGGGCTCAACGCACTTCACTCCCAGTCACGAGTGTGGCGAAACTTCAATGCACAGGTGGGAAGGCCTGCCGAGTATACAGGCACAAAGGCCTATTGCGGCCTCCGAATGGTCTGTGGTGCGGCAGCATCCTCTTTACGCCTGGGCTATCGGCCTACTCCCCTTCTTCTCCTGGCACCGAAGGCTGAAACCAGGGGCACCAAAAAGGAAAGAGAGTGCGCCGAGGGCCCAGGTGTGGAAAAGGACGCCACCATGACACGTACCAGTAAGGCCTTCTCGCGGACCACCCTGAGAATTTCAGGGGGGGGGGGCTGAAGTCCCTCAAGCCTCCCCCCCCTCCCCCCGGCTACATGCCTGTGTGCCAAAATAGGTCACCACAAGCCATGATAGCTGGGGTTTCTGGAAGTTGAAGTTCTCAATACTTGTAAGAGCGAGATTTTGAGCATTAAGATGATGACAAACTGCATCATACTAAAACATACAGAGCTAGTATGATGTGATGGTTTGAGTGTTGGACTAAGGGCACATCCAGGCAGCCCCTTTAATGTGGGGGTTCCCAGATTTAAAAGGGGGCTTCCAGATGATGTCCCAGAGAAACATGAATTCATTCAGCACAAACCTGGTTTGTCGCAAATTTAATTTTTAGTTGGTTTATTCTGGAACCCACAACTTCTGCTGTCTTGACTGCTCTCTCAAAAGTCCAGAACTTTTGAGGGGGGTCCAGACAGTAGTCCCACGTTTTCCAGGCTGATTCAGCCTGGAAAACTGCAAGGGCACCAACCCCCCCCCCCCCCCCCCCCCCCCAGCCAACCCCCTCAAAACCCTAAAAAATAAAAACTTACTCCTCCTTTGTGATGGAACATACCAATGAAGCCCAAAATAAAGGGGCTCACCCTATGTTTGGAGGGGAGGGGTTGGATGGCCACATGCCATCCCGGAAATATTTGGGATAGCATGTGGACAACCAAAGGGGAAAGCCCGTTTTTAAGCCCCCTTTGGAGTGGATTTCTTAAACCCACTCCAAAGTGGGTTTAATGTATGCATGGAACTGCCCTAGGACTCTGGGAGGCAGTGGTTTGAATCCCTGCTCAGCCATGGAAATTTACTGGGTGAGTTTGGGCAAGCCATGTTTTGGAAGGAGGCAACTGCAAACCATCTCTAGATAAATCTTGCCAAGAAAGGTTTAGGATAGGATCTAACCTGAAGGCACATAGCAACACAAACACCAAAAATACAGCAGGCACATGAGTGCATGTGCACAAACACACAAAGAGAGACATTTCTCAGAACACTCATGCAATATACAGTGAGAACTGTTGTCCAGTGTAGCAATCAGAACCAAAAATTAAAAAATAAATCTAACTGAGCTCTAACAATGATCGTGTGGCTTTTTATTTATTGTTGAAAGCCTTCAAGTTGTTTCCAATGTATGATGACTATGTTGCAGGGATTTTTCAGCAATGTTTGTTCAGAGGGGGAAATGCCCTTTCCTTCTTCTGAGATGAAGACCATGTTGGTGATGCAAGTGGGCTTCCAGATGCAGCTATCTCCTCCATCACCTTGCTGCTGTGTCTCACCATCTGAAACCTGCAACGACTGCCTCGCTCTGCTTAATGATAGGGCTTACTCAATTCCCATCTATTTCACAACAACATGTAAGGAATGTTGAATCTTGAAATATGGATTTCTTGACACAGATTTTTTTATTTACATATTTGCACTTGTGTGAAGAGAAACAATCCCAATCTCCTTAAAAACATGCAAAACAAATGGACATAACGGCAGCGTCTGTTTCCCTCTCTAGGGTAGGCGTCTTCATCTTCCCCCTCTTCCTGGAACTGAGAATGCCCTGTTAGCAAAGTACTCTGAGTCACAAATCATGGTACCTTGCCAACAGGTGTGCACGCATGCATTGTGAGGACCACTGACATACACGCATCTCAGCACATGCGGGCATTGATCTGGCCCTGTCAACTATCAGGATCAGTCATCTCTGTGTCTGTTTGCCTTTATTGAAACAGATAGCAGGAAAGGAACAGAATATGCAGCTGCTCAGTTCAAAAATCTGCAGAATTCTTTGAGCCACGGGGACCAGGCAATGCCAAGTATGAGCAGAGGTCTGCTGCTAAATCAGGATGGGCTCTCCAACACTCTGAATGGTATTTCCCAGAGCCAGGAAAGAAGAATCTGTGCAAGCAGGCACGAACAGTGACCTAGTGTTAAAAATTAACCTGCTACTATCATGCCACCAACCCCTCTACCTGACATAAATCTGGAGCTGAGGCCTTGGCAAGCAGCCAAGGCCTTGGCAAACAGCCTCTCATACAACCTCTTCTTGGCTCACACTCTCAAACTACAGGATGGAAATTTCTTTCTTGTTTTTTTCAGAACAATGGAGCCAAAAATGATGCTGAGTGAATCCTATTGCCAGGATTCCGGAGATGCCTGGCTGGCTGTGAAGTGGGTGGTGGGAAACTTGGCTGTATTGCCGCTGCTGCTGCTGCTACTCACAAGAGGTGCTTTGAGGACAAGCTGCTGAGTACACACAGCAGCCGTGGAATGGGGCTCCTTTCTTCTTTCTCTTCACCCACTGTGCCTGGCTCTCGGGCTCTCTAGGGACCCTTCCACACAACCCTATATTCCAGAATATCAAGGCAGAAAATCCCACAATATCTCATTTGAACTACACTCAGATAATGTAGGATTTTCTGGGATATAGGGCTGTGTGGAAGGGCCCTAGGTTGAACCTGGAGACTGGACATACTTGCTGAAAGCTGGGCCTACCTTTAGTCCTTTAGCTGCAGAGTAGGGCCCCTTCTACATTGCCATATACAATCCAGATTATCTGCTTTGAACTGGATTATCTGGCAGTGTAGACTCATATAATCCCATTCAAAACCGATAATGTGGATAATCTTCTTTGATAATCTGGATTAACTGGCAGTGTAGAAGGGGCCTAGGTGAGCAAAACTCGATATCCACAACCAGTAGCCACAAAGTGTATTGGTTGTTTCTTTCCCTCTCCTTCCTTCTACTGACCTCCTTCTACAAGGAGGTCAGGGGGGAAAAAACAACAGCAAAGAGGAGAAAGAGTAAAACCAGCAGGCTGGTGAAGTTAAAGCTGTGAAGCCTATACCAAACCAGCCCTCTGGGGTTCCTCGGGAAATGCCTGCCCTACACTTTAAACGTGGGCAATCAATGCTGTAAACTAAAATGTGGTGACTTGGGATTTCATCACACGCAGTAAAATCAGAGTTTCTACACATTCAAGAAGCGGCTACCTACGGAGTCCATCACACAACGCGCACTCATACCATAAGTTCTAGGTATTTCGCAATTTAGAAAATGTGGGTTTTTCCCCGACAATTCTTACATCCTGCCTGGACTACTGCAATGCTGTCTATGTGGGGCTGCCTTTGAAAATAGTTCGGAAACTACAACTGGTGCAGAGATTGCCAGCCAGATTACTAACTGGAGCACCGTACAGGGAGCAAATAAGTCAACTGTTACAGAAACTCCATCAGCTGCCAACCTGCTTCCGGGCTAAATACAAGTGTTGGTTATTAACTATAAAGCCCGAAATGGTCCAGGCCCTGACTATTTGAAAAAAAATGCATTTCTGCATATAGACCACTATGAGCACTGTGGTCAGTGGAGGAGGTGTTGCGAAGCTTAAGGGGAAAACAACAATCCCCAATGCTTTACTTATTGTGTGGGATGAAGTCCTTGGCCTGGCCTCATTCTTGTGTCTCTGGCCACCCACCACAGATGTCCCTAAAAAGATCTCTAAAATTATATTTGGCACTTGGACTGAAAGAGATTCCCCAACTTTGCCCTATAACTGGGTGGTGGTAGTGGTGGTGGTGGGGAGCCCTACTGGAATATGCCCGACAGTGCTCCCTCATAACACCAAGCCTGAATTTCAGTCTAATTATTATGTAGCTCTACCTTTGTTATTTGGGTACAGGCTACAACCTCCATGCAATTTCCATGAAAGTGTAATTATTATAATTGAGAGAATCCATTAAGAATAATTGCCCAAAGCTATACAAGAAGGTTCCTGCTAGATCAAGCTGTGAATTTGTCTTGTTGACTTGCCCTGTTCCATCTGTGACTCGCCAGATACCCCTCGGAAAATCTACAGACCACTATTGATTAAATACAGAGTGGGCTACAAACTGTGACTTCTCTAATATCTATGAACTGCTCAGTCTCTGATTCAAGGATTACAAGAAGCCTGGAGAACACCCTTGGGCTAAAATGTGACCTCAAATTATGTGTCAAAGGAAGATCTGCTTCCAATACAGAAATTTAAAAAGACTGACTGTAAAACAAAGCTTCAGTCATCTCCCGTATAAACATTTGAGAAACCCTTAACAGTGTGCCTAAAGAAAGGCTGAAAAGGGCCTCATGTTAGAAGAAATACCTTGTTTCACACTGTACCTTGGATTGATCTACGTACACAAAAGCCAGTCCCTTCATGAGAGCATTTAAAACTTCTGCCAAGACTGGCAAATAATATACGGCAGGAGTCCTCAAACTTTTTAAACAGAGGGCCAGGTCACAGTCCTTCAGACTGTTGGAGGGCCGGATTATAATGTGAAAAAATCATGAATGAAATCCTAGGCCCACTGCACATATCTTATTTGTAGTGCAAAAAACACTTAAAAACAATACAATAATTAAAATGAAGAATAATTTTAACAAATGCAATGCTGACAGGGGATAGGGATAGGGAAAAGGCAGAACTACTTAATACCTTCTTTGCCTCAGTCTTCTCACAAAAAGAATGTTTAGTCTGAAGAAGAAAAGACTGAGAGGAGATATGATAGCCATGTATAAATATGTGAGAGGAAGCCACAGGGAGGAGGGAACAAACTTCTTTTCTGCTTCCCTGGAGACTAGTACATGGAACAATGGTTTCGAACTACAAGAAAGGAGATTGCATCTGAACATGAGGAAGAACTTCCTGACTGTGAGAGCCGTTCAGCAGTGGAACTCTCTGCCCTGGAGTGTGGTGGAGGCTCCTTCTTTGGAAGCTTTTAAACAGAGGCTGGATGGCCATCTGTCAGGGGTGCTTTGAATGCAATATTCCTGCTTCCGCTCTGAGTCCCATCGGGGAGAGAGGGTGGTCTAGAAATAAATTTGTTGTTATTGTCATGGTTATTGTTATCCAGAAGAGCCTCTGATGACACACCTGAGAAAGAAAGTGAACCTCAATCTATTTCCTGTGGGCGAGGCAGGCAGCAGCTCTTATTCCAGGTATTTCAGCCTGTTATTTAGTTGTTTTTCATTCTATCTTTCCCCCTCATTTCAGAGACCAGTAAGATAATAGTGGGCTTAGAATTAAACAGCAGCACATGTTGACAGTCATAGAATCATAGAATCAAAGAGTTGGAAGAGACCTCATGGGCCATCCAGTCCAACGCCCTCCCAAGAAGCAGGAATATTGCATTCAAATCACCCCTGACAGATGGCCATCCAGCCTCTGTTTAAAAGCTTCCAAAGAAGGAGCCTCCACCACACTCCGGGGCAGAGAGTTCCACTGCTGAACGGCTCTCACTATTAAGATTTGTTCACTCCTGCATTTGTTGGCTCATGTTTAACTTGTTGTCCACGAGGACTCCAAGATCTTTTTCACACGTACTGCTCTCGAGCCAGGCATTGTCCCCCATTCTGTATCTTTGCATTTTGTTTTTTCTGCCAAAGTGGAGTATCTTGCATTTGTCACTGTTGAACTTCATTTTGTTAGTTTTGGCCCATCTCTCTAATCTGTCAAGATCGTTTTGAATCCTGCTCCTGTCCTCTGGAGTATTGGCTATCCCTCCCAATTTGGTGTCGTCTGCAAACTTGATGATCCTGCCTTCTAACCCTTCATCTAAGTCATTAATAAAGATGTTGAACAGGACCGGGCCCAGGACGGAACCCTGCGGCACTCCGCTCATCACTTCTTTCCAGGATGAAGAGGAAGCATTGGTGAGCACCCTCTGGGTTCGTCCATTTAACCAATTACAGATCCACCTCACCGTAGTTTTGCCTAGCCCATTTCCTGTGGGTGAGGCAGGCAGCAGCTCTTATTCCAGGTATTTCAGCCTCGTTATTTAGTTGTTTTTCATTCTCTCTTTCCCCCTCATTTCAGAGACCAGTAAGATAATAGTGGGCTTAGAATTCAACAGCAGCACATGTTGACAGTGTCTTCCCTGTTGTTATGCTACCACACACAAAGTTTGGAGTAAGAGCATTTAGCTTCTCTGCAGCTCTGATATCAGCATCCTTCCCGCTCCTCCTTTCTGTCCTTTGCCTCCATCTTCTTGGGAGACATAATGAGACAGAACAAGGCATGCTGCTGCACCCTTCCGCTCCCTTCCTGTGCTTTTCTTTGCCAGTCCTTTTTCTTGGGCGCCTGCTGCTCTCCCTCCCTGAGAAGAGCAACTCCTCTCCCCTTTCTCCTTCACTCCACCCACCACCTCCTCCTTTTGCGGCAGGTGCTACTTGCAGTTAGACCCTCTTCTGGGCTGATATTCTGAGCAGACAGATATCTGCCACCATATTACAAGTGGCATGTGGGCTGACTAATAATCAGAAGACATGATGGTTAAGCAATCTACTGATTCTTTGCTCAGAAGAAGAAGCTTCTTAAGCTCTCCTTTGACACCTGTA
Organism: Anolis sagrei ordinatus; assembly: GCF_025583915.1. Classification (NCBI taxonomy): domain Eukaryota; kingdom Metazoa; phylum Chordata; class Lepidosauria; order Squamata; family Anolidae; genus Anolis; species Anolis sagrei. Next base: position 47,094,219 of record NW_026847771.1, read on the forward strand.
GCTGCTCACTGAGCCATCCCCTTCTCACTGTGCTAGATTTTCAAATACACTAAGTAAACTATGCAGTTCCAGGGTTTGAATTAGAATCATAGAATCATAGAATCAAAGAGTTGGAAGAGACCTCATGGGCCATCCAGTCCAACCCCCTGCCAAGAAGCAGGAATATTGCATTCAAATCACCCCTGACAGATGGCCATCCAGCCTCTGTTTAAAAGCTTCCAAAGAAGGAGCCTCCACCACCCGCCGGGGCAGAGAGTTCCACTGCTGAACGGCTCTCACAGTCAGGAAGTTCTTCCTCATGTTCAGATGGAATCTCCTCTCTTGTAGTTTGAAGCCATTGTTCCGTGTCCTAGTCTCCAAGGAAGCAGAAAACAAGCTTGCTCCCTCCTCCCTGTGGCTTTCTCTCACATATTTATACATGGCTATCATATCTCCTCTCAGCCTTCTCTTCTTCAGGCTAAACATGCCCAGCTCCTTAAGCCGCTCCTCATAGGGCTTGTTCTCCAGACCCTTGATCATTTCAGTCGCCCTCCTCTGGACACATTCCAGCTTGTCAATATCTCTCTTGAATTGTGGTGCCCAGAATTGGACACAATATTCCAGATGTGGTCTAACCAAAGCAGAATAGAGGGGTAGCATTACTTCCTTAGATCTAGACACTATTCTCCTATTGATGCAGGCCAAAATCCCATTGGCTTTTTTTGCCGCCACATCACATTGTTGGCTCATGTTTAACTTGTTGTCCACGAGGACTCCAAGATCTTTTTCACACGTACTGCTCTCGAGCCAGGCGTCACCCATTCTGTATCTTTGCATTTCATTTTTTCTGCCAAAGTGGAGTATCTTGCATTTGTCACTGTTGAACTTCATTTTGTTAGTTTTGGCCCATCTCTCTAATCTGTCAAGATCGTTTTGAATTCTGCTCCTGTCCTCTGAATTAGGAAAGGTCTACAAATACAAACATAGATGTCTTTGTCTTTGTTTTAAATTAACTGGATTTTAACTTGCTCCTCTCACTGCCATTGTTTAGGGCAGTGTTTCTCAACCTTCCTAATGCCGCGACCCCTTAATACAGTTCCTCATGTTGTGGTGACCCCCAACCATAACATTATTTTCGTTGCTACTTCATAACTGAAATTTTGCTACTGTTATGAATTCTAATATGCAAGATGTATTTTCATGCACTGGACCAAATTTGGAACAAATACCCAATACACCCAAAATTGAATACTGGTGGGGTTGAGGAAGATTGATTTTATCATTTAGGAGCTGTAGTTGCTGGAATATATTAGGGTTCACCTACAATCAAAGAGCATTCTGAACTCCGCCAACGATGGAATTGAACCCAACGTGGCACACAGAACTCCCATGACCAACAGAAAATACTGGAAGGGTTTGGTGGGCATTGTCCTTGGTTTGGGAGTTGTAGTTCACCTACATCCAGAGAGCACTGTGGACTCAAACAGTGATGGATCTGGACCAAACTTGGGACGGATACTCAATATGCCCAGATGTGAACACTGGTGGAGATTGGAGGAAACAGACCTTGACATTTGGGAGTTGTAGTTGCTGGGATTTATAGTTCATCTACAATCAAAGAACATTCTGAACCCCACCAATGATAGAATTGGGCCAAACTTCCCGCACAGAACTCCCATGACCAACAGAAAGTACTGTGTTTTCTGATGGTCTCTGGCGACCCCTCTGACACCCCCTCGCGACCCCTCTGACACCCCCTCACGACCCCCCCAGGGGTCCCGACCCCCAGGTTGAGAACCACTGGTTTAGGGTCTCTTGATGAGAGTTAACTTGGACTTGCCTCTTCACATTTCCTTGCCTGCATTTGGCATCTAGCTCCAACTATTGCACCAAGTGGGTAGGTCCTTGCAACGTCTTGATTGCCCATTAGAGAGCTGGGATTTTCCTAAACCCATTGTCCATCCCACCCCATTCCTGCAGTGTCATAACCTAGAGTAGGAGCCCCCAGTGGCGCAGTGGGTTAAACTCTTGTGCCGGCAGGACTGAAGACTGACAGGTCACAGGTTCGCATCCAGGGAGAGCACGGATGAGCTCCCTCTGTCAACTCCAGCTTCCCATGCGGGGACATGAGAGAAATCTCCCAGAAGGATGGTAAAACATCAAAACATCCGGCCGTTCCCTGGGCAATGTCCCTGCAGACTGCAGAAGCAACATACAATTTCGCAAGTCGGTTGCAGTTTCTCAAATCGCTCCTGACACAAAAAAATAACCTAGAGCGAATTGGACATTGTTTGGGGGGAAATAACCACTACCTCCAACATGATGCAAAATAAATATCATTTTCCTTTTCACACAGGACAGAAGTTCTGTTAGAAAATCTTCCTGTGTTTTTAAAATTGCATTTTAGGTTTTAGCAAAAATTCATTGTTAATATTATAAGTCAATTCATGCCATTTTTGATTCAATTGAAAATGTGGGAAGGAACATAGGAGGTTGCCTTATGCCCAAGCGGAACATTGGTCCATCCAGCTCAGTGGTGCCTCTATTTAAGCAGCTTCCTGTTCTTTTCAAGAAGAGACCATTGACAAACTTTCCCAGGAATTGCCAAATGCTGTAACCAAGACCTTCTGCATGACAAGCATATACCTACTACTAAGCTGATAGTCACATAAAATAACAAAACTTAGTCCCCATCTACATTGCCCTATATCCCAGGACCTGATCCCAGATTATCTGCTTTGAGCTGGATTATATGCATCGACACTGCCAGATAATCCAAAACAGATAATCTGAGATAAACTTGCCTGCATTTGGCATCTAGCTCCAACTATTGCACCGAGTGGGTAGGTCCTTGCAACGTCTTGATTGCAATCCAGATAATCCAGATAAACTGGATTATATGGCAGTATTGTTATTGTTACTGTGACTGTGTTTATTGTAATTTTATATTGTTAATGTATTCATATGTTTTATGTAATTATGATGTTGTTTGTTGTATGCGTTTCTGGTTTTATTTTGCTGTAATTTCTTGATTGGGCTTGGCCTCATGTAAGCCGCCCCGAGTCCCCGTTGGGGAGGTGGTGGCGGGGTATAAATAAAGTTTATTATTATATTATTATAGATCCACCCAATGTTTCTGATTAAGAGGGCCATCATTAGTGGTTTGAGGAATGGACTGGGTTCAAATAACAACAGCATTTTGTTGCCTCCTGGTTATTGTTGCACTCAGATATTATTGTCAAAATATTTATTTATTTTATTTATTATTTGAACTTATATGCCGCCACTCCCCTGGGGCTCGGAGCGGCTTACAAGAATGGCTAAAATCTAACAAAATTTAAAAGCAATTTAAAACAATTTAAAAACAGCAATATCAAACATTAAAAGCCTGTCGAAACAGGTATGTCTTACATGCCCTGCGGAAAGCTGGTAAGTCCCGCAAGGCACGGACTTCAGGTGGCAGAGTATTCCAGAGTGATGGTGCCACTGCTGTGAAGGCTCTGCGTCTGGTTGCTGTTAGACGCAAGGTCTTGACACTGGGAATTTCAAATAGATCTTGGTGCTCAGAATGGAGGGATCTCTGGGGTTGGTAGGGGGTGAGGCGGTCCCTCAGATACATCGGCCCCAGACCATGCAAGGCCTTAAAGGTGAGTACCATCACTTTGAAAGTGATCCGGTGCTCAATTGGTAACCAATGCAGCTGTAGTAAGATTGGTGTTATGTGGCATCTCATCGGAATTCCCGCAAGAAGCCGAGCAGCTGCATTTTGTACCAACTTGAGCTTCCGGATCACCGACAGAGGAAGGCCAATGTAGAGGGCGTTACAGTAGTCCAGTCTTGAGATGACCGTGGCCTGGATCACCATAGCTAGGTCGTCCCTGTACAGAGAGGGGGCCAGCCGTCTAGCCTGCCGCAGATGAAAAAAAAGCGGTTCTGCTAACGGCGGTGACCTGGGCCTCCATCGTCAGCAGAGGGTCCAAAAGGACTCCCAGACTCTTTACCAATGATGACGGGCGTAACGCCTCGCCATCCAGGGTGGGCAGATGGATGTCCCCACTGCCGGGTCCACCCAGCCATAGGATCTCCGTCTTTGCTGGATTCACCCTCAACCTGCTGGCACGCAGCCATCCAGTAACGGCCTCGAGGCACTGATGGAAACAATCGGGTACAGAGTCCGGTCAGCCTTCCATCTTCAGCACTAGCTGAGTGTCATCGGCGTACTGATAACACTCAAGCCCAAAACCTCGAACCAGCTGAGCAAGTGGTCACATATAGATGTTAAACAACAGAGGGGAGAGAATGGCCCCCTGAGGAACCCCACAAGATAGAGGGGACCTCTCAGAGACCAGGCCTCCCCTCTCCACTCGCTGTCCACGGTTGTGAAGAAAGCTTGTCTGTCCCCGCGTCTCATGGTCTTTACGTCACGGCTCTCGGTTCTCTATGGAATTGACCTAATGATTTTTACGCAGGTTAAGCACATCAGCAAACTACTGTACACCGATTGTGTGGTGAGTGTAGTCTCTTACACTCCCTAGTGTTTGATCGTTGTCACGTTGTATCGCTTAATTGCATTTTCTGGATTAGTTAATGTTAAAGTCTGTTTTGCACTCCTCTTAGATCGCATCTCAATTGCGCACGAACATTTCGAAGTATCGGTCTCGCTGCCGGGGCGAGCTCTTGTGTCATCGCTCGGGGTGTTGGGGCCTACGGGGCCTGGAGGGGCAGTGTTGGTCCCCGTGGGTGGGTACAGGGCTTTCAGTCGGGAGGGCTGGCAACACCGCATCTTCGTGTCCTTTGTTGTATGTTGATTGTGCTTCAGTATGTGTGCACCGGTCATATGGTATGCCTACAACATATCAACAGCGTTACGTGAGTGCTCTCGCTGGGCCGTCATCGCCGCCCGTGTGAGGTGGCGTGTGTCGGTAGGGGGCTGTGAATACGCGCTCTTTGCTCTTTTTCTTATAGACCGCGATCCAAAGGAGCCATTTCTGGCTAGAGCGACTAAGCGGTTGGAGTGCGCAAAGAAAGGTACATGTCCAGAAGAGACATCTTATCGCTATGGCTTAGGGGAGACAAGTTTGCAACTGTGATGTGTGGTACCGTTGCCTCATGCGTAGGAGGATCCTCTATAGAATATAGGCGCCAACTCGTCGCCAGCACCACCGCTCAAAACGCTTCGATCTTGCGTCCTTCGCTCCGCCTTCGATAAAATTTGGAGTTGACAGAGCAGAGACATCACACTGGCAACAAAGATCCGCCTAGTCAAAGCCATGGTATTCCCTGTAGTAACCTACGGATGTGAGAGCTGGACCTTAGGGAAGGCTGAGCGAAGGAAGATCGATGCTTTTGCTGTGGTGTTGGAGGAAAGTTCTGAGAGTGCCTTGGACTGCGAGAAGATCCAACCAGTCCATCCTCCAGGAAATAAAGCCCGACTGCTCATTGGGGGGAAGGATACTAGAGACAAAGTTGAAGTACTTTGGCCACATCATGAGAAGATCAAACCAGTCCATACTTCAGGAAATAAAGCCCGACTGTTCATTGGAGGGAAGAATACTAGAGGCCACATCATGAGAAGACAGGAAAGCTTAGAGAAGACAATGATGTTGGGGGAAATGGAAGGAAAAAAGGAAGAGGGGCCGCCTGGATGGATGGTATCCTTGAAGTGACTGGCTTGACTCTGAAGGAGCTGGGGGTGGTAACTGCAGACAGGGAGCTCTGGCGTGGGCTGGTCCATGAGGTCACGAAGAGTCGGAGACAGCTGAACGAATGAACAACAACAACAACATTTGATCCACTACTAAGACTATACCTCTGGAAGGCAATTCATCAGCGATCACCGATGAATGAAGAACAAGGAAGCTCCTTTAGAATCATAGAAAATTGTAGGATGAGTGCCTCGCACTCCCTGCCTGGCCTGTCTTTGAACAACCAAAAGTACAACCACTTCTCTGCTTGGTATTTACAAAAAAAAAAGGTCAGGCTATTGCAGAGTAAACAGATGCACCATAAAATGGCCCCAATGCTCCTTCAGGAATGGGCTACTGGGAGTCAAGCAGAAATCTTTAGTGGGAAGACCAGCAGAAGAGCCACATTTCATCTATAAAAGGACAGAAGCGCAATTTCCTCATTGTCTTGTGTGAGAAATACCTCCAACAAGAGCAGAATGAGTCGGGATCATGGTTAGATATACCTTTCCCAAGGCACTCCTTTCCATTTTGACTCTTCCGATTCCCTTTCTAGCATCAATCCACAAAAAAAGAACAAGCCAGTCAGTATCCTATACCCTAGGCTTGGTTGATCCAAAAAAAAAAAAGTTCAAAACTCCTCACTACCTCTGAGGATGCTTGCCATAGATGCAGGCGAAACATCAGGAGAAATGCCTCTAGAACATGGCTCTATAGCCCGAAAAAACCCACAAGAACCTAGTTCAAAACTCATTTTGGATGTAGGAGGCACTGGTGGTTCAATTCTAAAGTCACTTCCAATTTTTTTTCTGAAAAAAGTCAGAACTTTCCAAAACTTCCGAATCGATTCGCTAATGTGGATGCGCAGGGAAAAACAGCACTGGCACTGGGGAAAATTCAGGGGATTCTCCCTCCCTCATTTTAGACCAAGCCCCCGGTGGCGCAGTGGGTTAAACCCCCGTGCCGGCAGGACTGAAGACCGACAGGTCGCAGGTTCGAATCCGGGGAGAGGTGGATGAGCTCCCTCTATCAGCTCCAGCTCCTCATGCGGGGACATGAGAGAAGCCTCCCACAAGGATGATAAAAACATCAAATCATCCGGGCGTCCCCTGGGCAACGTCCTTGCAGACAGCCAATTCTCTCACACCAGAAGCGACTTGCAGTTTCTCAAGTTGATATCGAGCGGGTCATGTGACTAGGAAAAAAAGTCACTCCTGACACGACAAAAACCTTTTTTAGACCAATCCTGATGAAACTTGCTACAGTAGTAGAACACATGGACCACTGTTAGCTCACCAAATTTTATAACATTTGACTTATCCATGGATTTTTGGTGAATTTTCAATGTTTTTATAAAAATACATTTTTAATAATAAAGAAAATCTGTTCCCGGTTTGAAAGTGTTATTCCCTGTTTCATTGGGTGGGCTTTACTTTGAAAGTAGTTGTTCTACTCCAGAAACTTTGTTTGCGTGGCACAAACTGTGTTAAATTGGTGGAGAACAGAAATCATAGTACAGATCTCACCAAGGGACATCTAGACTGACCCCCTTCTTCTGGGCAGAAAGGCACCATCCAAACTCTCCTGACATCCATTTGCTTCCTCTACTGAGTTGGAGGGGACACTCAAGACACACCCATCCGTTTATTCCTACAGGGTGAGGCAGCATAACTTCCTTTTTTAAAATGCACGCCATTCAGTCAGTTGAAGACTTAGCAGAGCGCTAGTGGTCTTGTTTGAGAGGCGGGAATATAAAGTTTTGTCCTGACACAGTTCAGTCGCCATCATGCGTTGGAACAGTGAGGAGCGTGCTTTTGCCGTTGAGGCCTACTTTTTGAGCGGATTTGGAGTGGCCAGCCCGCTCTCCAGATTTGGCCCCTTGTGATTTTTTTCTATGGTTTTTTGAAATCCCGTGTTTATGTGAACCGTCCAAGGACCCTACAAGATTTGAAGACCAACATCCAGGAAGAAATTGCCAACATAATGCCTGCTATGCTGGCAAGAGTCATGACAAACGCCAGAAATCAGTTTACTCAGTGTATGGAGAATGGGGGACGTCACCTACCTAATTTGATCTTCAAAACTACGTAAAACAAAACTTTAGGTATGCGCCTACATTATTAAAAAATGATTCATACAATGGGTTTTATTAAGTTTTGAAAAAAGGAAGTTATGCTGCCTCACCCTGTATTTCTTCAGGCTAAACATGCCAGCTCCTTAAGCCGCTCCTCATAGGGCTTGTTCTCCAGACCCTTGATCATTTTAGTCGCCCTCCTCTGGACACATTCCAGCTTGTCAATATCTCTCTTGAATTGTGGTGCCCAGAATTGGACACAATATTCCAGGTGTGGTCTAACCAAAGCAGAATAGAGGGGTAGCATGACTTCCCTGGACCTTGACACTATGCTCCTATTGATGCAGGCCAAAATCCCATTGGCTTTTTTTGCCGCCACATCACATTGTTGGCGGCAATCCAGTTCAGTGTGGATTTGATACAACTCTGGGGAAGGGGCCTGGGGCCCCTTCTACACTGCCATATAAAATCCAGATTATCTGCTTTGAACTGGATTATATGGCACTGGGGATTTATATAACCCAGTTCAAAGCAGATAATGTGGTTTATCAGCCTTGATATTTTAGGTTACATGGCTGTGTGGAAGGGGCCTGAGTCCAACCTGGATCCCAATGAACATGCTGACTGTGAGCTTCCGTGATCTGCAGGACAGAGAAGTAACTTTACCAAGCATCTCACCCCATTCTTTTGTAACACAGCACATAATCCTCATATCTGACTTGGCAGCTGCTGCGCCTAGAGAGTCTTCCACACACTTAGGGAAGGGAAGGCAGGCCAAGAGCTGCCAAAGAGCAGCTAGCGAGGAGGCAGAATGCTGTCTATGGCTGGAAGCAGGCCGCCAGCCCAGTCAGTGATCTGGGACAGCCTTGCGTGCGAAGGAAGACTGGCTGCTGGCAGAGGCGCCGGGATGGATGGGGTCGTGGGCAGGCCAGGGGACCAGGGGAGGGGAGGCAGGCGGGTAGCAAAGCACAGCCTGCGTGCTCTTTGGCCTGCCTCTTTTTCCTTCTCCCACTTACCTCTCAATTCAATTTTATTTAATGCTTAGAACAGGCATGGGCCACCTTCAGCCCTCCTTCCAGGTGTTTTGGTCTTCAGCTCTCACAATTCCCAATAGCTAGTAAGCTGTTAGGAATTGTGGGAGTTAAAATCCAAAACACCTGGAGAGCCCAAGTTTGCATAGGTTTTGTATTTTATTTATTTATTTATCGTGTCATCAGCAACCATTGTATTACAATTCTAACAGAGCAAAACAAACACACAGATTAAAAAGGAAAAGGAAAAAAACACACAGATTTTGCAAATTTGGTATTTGGTTAAATGTCCTTTGACCAGTATCTGGCCACTTGGAGTGCCTCTGGGGTTGCCGCCAGAAGGTCCTCCATCGTGCATGTGGCAGGGCTCAGGGTGCATTGCAGCAGGTGGTCAGTGGTTTGTTCTTCTCCGCACTCGCATGCCGAGGATTCCACCCTGTAGCCCCATTTCTTAAGATTGGCTCTGCATCTCGTGGTGCCAGAGCGCAGTCTGTTCAGCGCCTTCCAAGTCGCCCAGTCTTCTGAGTGCCCAGGGGGGAGTCTCTCATCTGGTATCACCCATGAATTGAGGTTCTGGGTTTGGGCCTGCCACTTTTGGACTCTCGCTTGCTGGGGTGTTCCAGCGAGTGTCTCTGTAGATCTAAGAAAACTATGTCTTGATTTAAGTCGTTGACGTGCTGGCTGATACCCAGGTTTGTTCTTTCATTGAATTTGAATGTAAATCAGAACAGGTACATTTTGAAGTGTAACTCCAGCCCAATTAATACACGTAATATAATGGACTTGATCGTAATTACGGATCAGGGCATTATATCACAGTTAAGGATGAATGCAAGGCTGGGGTGAAAATTGCTGGAAGAAACATTAACAACCTCAGATATGCAGATGACACCACTCTGATGGCCGAAAGCGAGGAGGAGCTGAGGAGCCTTCTAATCAAGGTGAAAGAAGAAAGCGCAAAAGCCGGATTGCAGCTAAACATCAAAAAAACCAAGATTATGGCAACAAGAATGATTGACAACTGGAAAATAGAGGGAGAAAATGTGGAGGCCGTGACAGACTTTGTATTTCTAGGTGCAAAGATTACTGCAGATGCAGACTGTGGCCAGGAAATCAGAAGACGCTTACTTCTTGGGAGGAGAGCAATGTCCAGTCTCGATAAAATAGTAAAGAGTAGAGACATCAGACTGGCAACAAAGATCCGCCTAGTCAAAGCCATGGTATTCCCTGTGGTAACCTACGGATGTGAGAGCTGGACCTTAGGGAAGGCTGAGCGAAGGAAGATCGATGCTTTTGAACTGTGGTGTTGGAGGAAAGTTCTGAGAGTGCCTTGGACTGCGAGAAGATCCAACCAGTCCATCCTCCAGGAAATAAAGCCCGACTGCTCATTGGAGGGAAAGATACTAGAGACAAAGTTGAAGTACTTTGGCCACATCATGAGGAGACAGCAAAGCCTAGAGAAGACAATTATGCTGGGGAAAGTGGAAGGCAAAAGGAAGAGGGGCCGACCAAGGGCAAGATGGATGGATGGCATCCTTGAAGTGACTGGACTGACCTTGAAGGAGCTGGGGGTGGTGACGGCCGACAGGGAGCTCTGGCGTGGGCTGGTCCATGAGGTCACGAAGAGTTGGAGACGACTGAACGAATGAACAAAAGGAACCACGTGTAGAAAAGAGGCCCTACAAAATGAGTTTCTTGCCTCCACTTTCCAATCCTCGGTCTGCCTTGCAATCACTCACTAGCATCGTTAGGCAGCCTCTTGTTTAATGGACTCTTAATACTACCACAATTCCTCTTTGCAGCGAAAGTTTTCCAAACAGTCAAAGAATCAAAACATAAAACAATTGCTCCTATTTGCATTAAATTCCACTCTGAGAAAGAGGATAAATTAAATTGGGGAAGAGGAGGAACTTCAGTTGAAAACAGAACTATTTTAAAAAGCAATTCTTTTAGTATTAAAATGTATTATTATGCTCTCTTAAACATTGAAACTTCTAATCCAATCAGAACAAAGTGCAGCCATAAATCAAAGTAGCAGAAAAAGAAACTGTGCCTATAGCGTGGCAGCAATAAAACAGCAGCTGACATCTCTGGGAGTCAAATAGGTTTGACAGTCCAAAAAGGAGGCAGGGAGTGGAGTATGGATTAAGAGAGGAAGGAGGGATTTATGAGGATGATATTTCCTAACCGATGTCTGAATCCTCAGTAGCATCTCTGCACACAGTGTCTGTTCAAAGGGAGAAACAGGGCAGCACAGAACCTTCAAATTCACTACAGCCTCTCAACTCACCTTCCAAAGCTCAAGGCCAGGGCTTCCCAGTTTTCCCTGTCTCTGTCACTGGGGGAGGTTGGCTTTAAACCTGTCTTTAAATCTCTTTTCTCATGCCGCATTATCACGGGGTGTCTGTGCCCTACACCACTGGAGAAATTACACTGTTTAGCCGGTATTGCACCACCTGACATCCATCGGGAAGTAGCAGCCAATAGTGAAAGGAGACATCTCCAGCTCATCCCTTGTTTGGGTATCAGCCAGCACATCAACGACTTAAATCAAGAAATAGGTTTCTAAGATCTACAGAGACACTAGCTGGAACACCTCAGCAAGCAAGAGTCCAAAAGTGGCAGGCTCAAACCCAGAACCTCAATCAATGGCTGATACCAAATGAGAGACTCCCCCCTGGGCACACAGAGGACTAGGCAACTTGGAAGGTGCTGAACAGACTGCGCTCTGGCACCAAGAGATGCAGAGCCAACCTCAAGAAATGGGGCTACAAAGTGGAATCCACAACATGTGAATGTGGAGAAGAGCAAACCACTGACCACCTGCTGCAATGCAAGCTGAGCTCCGCCACATGCACAATGGAGGACCTTCTTGCAGCAACACTAGAAGCACTCCAAGCGGCCAGCTACTGGTCAAAGGACATTTAATCAACTACCAAGCTTGCAAACTCTGTTTTGTCTGTTTGTTAAAAAATTTTTTAAAATGTAATACAATTGTCTGGTTGCTACTGACACGATAAATAAAAATAAAAATAAATCCCTTTTCTGTCCACCAACCTTCTGTTTTCTGTTCTTCAGTTGGAGGAAGGGTAATAGCTTTGGGAGACGGTGATCTTTGGACATTCGGACAACGTGGTCTTCAGTCCAGCAGAGTTGATGGAGGATCATGGTTTCAATGCTGGTGGTCTGCTTCTTCTTACAGAACACTGTAAGAACACTGATGTTTGTCTGCCTGTCTTCTTCCCAAGAGATTTGCAGGATTTTTTGGAGGCAAAGCTAATGGAATCGCTCCAGAAGTTGAGTGTGATGGGTCACATTTCGCAGACATAGAACAAGGTTGGGAGGATGATAGCTTTATAAACAAGCATCTTGGTCTCCCTACGGATGTCCCAATCCTCAAACACTCTCCGCTTCATTCAAATGAATGCTGCACTTACAGAGCTGGATTTGGCGTACATGTTTTATCTCATAATAGTCATCTCTGCAGAAAGCTATAGAATTCCTAAGAAGGTTCTTGGAAGGTACGGGATAAACCCACTACTTCCACTGTCTGGACTGCTCCCTCAAAAGTTCTAGGCTTTTGAGGGGGCAGTCTAGACAGTAGTCCCATGGTTTTCCGGGCTAATACCAACCCCCTCCCCAAAAGCCCTTTAAAAAACAAAAGAACCTACACAGCCTCCATGAGAGCAGTGCCTGAGCTGTCCTGACGGGTAGAAATAACGCACCAGAAGTGTGTGGGGGGGGGGAGGGAGGAAAATCACTCCCCTCCCCCCCATTCCTATGCACCAGGACAGCTCTCGCACCACTCTCATGGAGACCGGGTAAGTTCTTTTGTTTTTTAAAGGGCTTTCGGGGTCTTTTGGGGAGGGGGGTTAGAGTGTCCGGGTGTTCTCCCGGATAGTTCTGGGAGAACATCCACCCCAGAAAACACATGATTTATGGGGGAAGGGGGAGTGGATGAGCCCCTGGGAACTGTCTCGTTTTTTAAAGGCGAATGTTCCCGGGATAAATGCCTGTCTGGAAGTGCCCTAGGGCAGTGTTTCTCAACCTGTGGGTCCCCAAGTGTTTTGGCTTTCAACTCCCAGAAATCCTAACAGCTGGTAAACTGGCTGGGATTTCTGGGAATTATAAGCCAAAACACCTGGGGACCCACATGTTGAGAACCACTGCCCTAGGGCTAACATGTTTTTATTTAAGGTTAGCATGAGCTTCCATGTATATAAACTCATGTCTTCAGCTGTATATATTTATTGTGTCATCAGCAACCAGACATTTGTATTACATTTTTAACAAAAACAAACAAACAGATAAAACACAGAATTTGCAAGCTTGGTGGCTGATTAAATGTCCTTTGACCAGTAGCTGGCCACTTGGAGTGCCTCTGGTGTTGCTGCAAGGAGGTCCTCCATTGTTGCCGCAAGGAGGTCTCTTCCAACTCTTTGATTCTATGATTCTATGACTGAGCCCTTGCATACTTTTCTTGGGGTGCCTATGAGGACAGAAAGGAAGTGGCGAGGGAGACATGCATGTTGCACTGACTTGGAGAAATGAGAGAAAAATGGAACTAATACATGCGATCTAAGGATTCCATCAAACTTCTAAACTTTATGAATCCACACTGCAAGAGTCCTACACTGGGCAGAAAATTGAACAAGATGGTATCCCTGGTATCTTCCAGCACTGCAATTCCATGAGCTCCTTATCTTTCTGTGGACATTGTCAGAGCTGGAAAATAGGCATGAGAAAAAAAATCGGAATTACATAAAAAATCAGATATACAAATATACAAATTTTACTTTCAAAGTGAGTTTTGAACCATGCAGGAAAGGGGGGGGGGGGATTCCGAATTTGAACCAGTTACCGATTTTTTAAAAAATATTCTGTAATGTTTGGATGTCTCCCAAGGTTATTTTAATTTTCACAACCATTAAGCAACTTTGGTAAAGGCAAGGGAACTTTTAAATTCACTGCCAGAAATGATGTGGTGGGTGTGGCTAATCACAGCCATCTTTAATTGTAGTTTGGGAAGGCCAGGCCCCCAATGGTAGAGGTTGCAAAAGGCCCTGCTGTTAAACTACATCTCCCAAAATGCACGCCTGCTCAGTAGCCAAATCTTGTCTATATATAAAATAAACTGATTGAATCTACAAAGAGGTCTAAAGAAGGCAGCAAAGAAATAAGGAACTTTTGCAAAGCCAAGAGAATATAAACTGCTTAAAAAACCAATCATAGAATCATAGAATCTAAGAGTTGGAAGAGACCTCATGGGCCATCCAGTCCAACCCCCTGCCAAGAAGCAGGAACATCGCATTCAAATAACCCCCAACAGATGGCCATCCAGCCTCTGTTTAAAAGCTTCCAAAGAAGGAGCCTCCACCACACTCTGGGGCAGAGAGTTCCACTGCTGAACGGCTCTCACAGTCAGGAATTTCTTCCTCATGTTCAGATGGAATCTCCTCTCTTGTAGTTTGAAGCCATTGTTCCGCGTCCTAGTCTCCAGGAAAGCAGAAAACAAGCTTGCTCCCTCCTCCCTGTGGCTTCCTCTCACATATTTATACATGGCTATCATATCCCCTCTCAGCCTTCTCTTCTTCAGGCTAAACATGCCCAGCTCCTTAAGCCGTTCCTCATAGGGCTTGTTCTCCAGACCTTTTATCATTTTAGTCGCTCTCCTCTGGACACATTCCAGCTTGTCAATATCTCTCTTCAATTGTGGGGCCCAGAATTGGACACAATATTCCAGGTGTGGTCTAACCAAAGCGGAATAGAGGGGTAGCATTACTTCCTTAGATCTAGACACTATGCTCCTATTGATGCAGGCCAAAATCCCATTGGCTTTTTTTGCCGCCACATCACATTGTTGGCTCATGTTTAACTTGTTGTCCACAACTTGTTGTCCACAATCATTTTACTTTTGCCTGATTGCCATGAACAGGGCACTGTGGTAGCCAGCCACAGCCAGCCAGGCAGCCCTTTACAGTCAGTAAGTAATGATAAAATAAAATGATTGCATCTATAAATAGGAATAAATGGATGGGTGTGTCTTGAGGGTACCCTCCAACTCAGTAGAAGAACCAAATGGATGTCAGGAGAGTTTGGATGGTGCCTTTCTGCCCAGAAGAAGGGAGTCAGTCTAGATGTCCCTTGGTGAGGTCTGTACTATGATTCCTGTTCTCCACCAATTTAACACAGTTTGTGCCACACAAGCAAAGTTTCTGGAGTAGAACAACTACTTTCAAAGTAAAGCCCAACCAATGAAACAGGAAATAACACTTTCAAACCAGGAACAGATTTTCCTTATTATTAAAAAATGTTTTTTATAGAAACTTTGAAAATTCACCAAAAATCCATGTTATAAAATTTGGTGAGCTAACAGTGGTCCATGTGTTCTACCACTGTAGCAAGTTTCATCAGAATTGGTCTAAAATGAAGGAGAATCCCCTACATTTTCCCCAGTGCAAGTGCTGTTTTTCCCTACTGCACATGTGCGTCCACATTAGCGAATAGATTCAGAAGTTTCCGAAAGTTCTGACTTTTTTCAGAAAAATTTGGAAGTGACTTTAGAACCACCAGTGCTCCCTACATCCAAAACGAGTTTTGAACCTTTTTTTTTTTTGATCAACCAAGCCTAGGGTATAGGATACTGACTGGCTTGTTCTTTTTTTGTGGATTGAGGCTAGAAAGGGAATAGAAAGAGCTAAAATGGAAATGAGTGTTCACATTAACGAATCAATTCAGAAGTTTCGGAAAGTTTCGATTTTTTTTTAAAAAAATGGAAATGACTTTAGAATTGAACCTTGTCCTCCCAACCCTGCTCTATGCCTGTGAGACGTGGACTGTCTACTGACGTCACATGCAACTCCTGGAACGATTCCATCAGCGCTGCCTCCGGAAAATCCTGCAAATCTCTTGGGAAGACAAGCGGACAAACGTCAGCGTGCTGGAAGAAGCAAA
This sequence comes from Anolis sagrei ordinatus, assembly GCF_025583915.1. Classification (NCBI taxonomy): domain Eukaryota; kingdom Metazoa; phylum Chordata; class Lepidosauria; order Squamata; family Anolidae; genus Anolis; species Anolis sagrei. The sequence continues at coordinate 47,109,941 of NW_026847771.1, forward strand.
GACCACCAGCATCGAAGCGATGGTCCTCCGCCATCAACTCTGCTGGACCGCCCATGTTGTCCAGATGCCCGACCACCGTCTCCCAAAGCAGCTGCTCTACTCCGAACTCAAGAACGGAAAATAGAATGTTGGTGGACAGGAAAAGAGATTTAAAGATGGGCTCAAAGCCAACCTTAAAAACTCTGGCATAGACACTGAGAACTGGGAAGCCCTGGCCCTTGAGCGCTCCAGCTGGAGGTCAGCTGTGACCAGCAGTGCTGCAGAATTTGAAGAGGCACGAGTGGAGGGTGAAAAAGAGAAATGTGCCAAGTGGAAGGCGCGTCAATCCAACCCTGATCGAGACCGCCTTCCACCTGGAAACCAATGCCCTCCCTGTGGAAGAAGATGCAGAGCAAGAATAGGGCTCCACACCCACATACGGACCCACAAGAACACTGGAAGACAATCATCCTCAGAAAACGAGGGATCGCCTAAGTAAGTAAGCAGCTGAAAATAGGGAAACCATTGTGGAGGGGGGGGGGGTCAACCAAGCCTACTGGAAAATGCAACCTTTGGTACTACAGCTTGTAAAATACCCAATGCTTACTAGTGCTCTTGTTGGGGGAGTCTGGGTATTGTGATCCAAAAAGCAACTTGATACCAAAATGTTCTGTATCTCAGCCGGAAGCAGAGGCCCTAGGTAGGATTCCAGGTTCTGTCTGTTCAGATCTGGCAGTGGAGCAAGCCTGAGCTATGCTAATGCTCTTGTGGGTGCATTGTTTTCCATATTTTCAAGTAGTAGTCTACAAGCCTGGAAATTGTTTCTGCAGCTTAAGGACCAAACATTCACATACACAATATTGTTTCAGGAAGAATAAGAATGTGGGGGGAGTTCTGCATATGACTTGGAAGTGGCACCTTAAATGTACTTTTTATGCCTGCAGTTATGAACACACACAAACACACACCTGCAGAAGCTGAGAGGAGAGCAAGCTGTTCATTTGCAGCCTATCCCTGGGGTTTAATAAAGCTCTACTCACTGCTGTAGTATCATTTTATGTTGTCATAAAGCTGGACCATTTAGCAGGTTTGTGTTACTTCAGCAGTTAGCACCACATGGAAAGCAATTCCAGAAAGGTGAAAAGAAAAAAAGGGAGGGAGGAAAGGGATGAAAAAGGACGGGGGTTAAAATGTGAAAGAAACACAGGAAAAGTTAACAGGGAAGAGGGAAGGAGGAGCAAGCGCATTCTCCAATCAAATGACTCTCCTGCCCATGCAGTTCACAACACAGAAATAACCCAAATATAGAAATTCCTATGTCAACTCACCACAGACAATAAAAATGCCAGCAACAGCTGTATCAAAGATTCCTTTCTGTGTGCCAGTTTATTTTATTTGTATGCAGGGATACTTGAGTTAACAAAGTAACTTTATTCCTGAGCAATAGTTTTTTAATAGAAAGTATCAAACTGGTTTTATTCATGCCTAGGGTGCCTCCAACACAGCTTACTGGCCAGTGTGATAATGTTCTAAAAGGTATTGTTAAACCTTAAAGCCTACACAATTTAGGTTTTGATTACTTGAAGGGCAGCTCTTCATATGCTTCTTGTGCTGTCCAAGACCTAGAAGGGGGTTGGGATGCCTAAAGGAGACATGGGCAACTCACGATCTTGCAGATGCTTTCGGACTGCAACATTCAGGAACATTAACAGGCATAGCCGTTGTTGAAGCAACTATAGGGACTGCAAACCAGGAAGAGCTTGCAAAGCTGGGGTGAAAATTTCTGGAAGAAACATTAACAACCTCAGATATGCAGATGGATACCACTCTGATGGCCGAAAGCGAGGAGGAGCTGAGGAGCCTTCTAATCAAGGTGAAAGAAGAAAGCGCAAAAGCTGGGTTGCAGCTAAACATAAAAAAACCAAGATTATGGCAACAAGAATGATTGACAACTGGGAAATAGAGGGAGAAAACGTGGAGGCAGTGACAGACTTTGTATTTCTAGGTGCAAAGATTACTGCAGATGCAGACTGTGGCCAGGAAATCAGAAGACGCTTACTTCTTGGGAGGAGAGCAATGTCCAATCTCGATAAAATAGTAAAAAGTAGAGACATCAGACTGGCAACAAAGATCCGCTTAGTCAAAGCCATGGTATTCCCTGTAGTAACCTACGGATGTGAGAGCTGGACCTTAGGGAAGGCTGAGCGAAGGAAGATCGATGCTTTTGAGCTGTGGTGTTGGAGGAAAGTTCTGAGAGTGCCTTGGACTGCGAGAAGATCCAACCAGTCCATCCTCCAGGAAACTGCTCACTGCTCACTGGAGGGAAGGATACTAGAGACAAAGTTGAAGTACTTTGGCCACATCATGAGGAGACAGCAAAGCCTAGAGAAGACAATTATGCTGGGGAAAGTGGAAGGTAAAAGGAAGAGGGGCCGACCAAGGGCAAGATGGATGGATGGCATCCTTGAAGTGACTGGACTGACCTTGAAGGAGCTGGGGGTGGTGACGGCCGACAGGGAGCTCTGGTCCATGAGGTCACGAAGAGTCGGAGACGACTGAACGAATGAACAACAACAAACCAGTAAGAGTTCGGTGGTCCAGTTGCCAACTCACTAGAAATCTAGAACACACTCATTGTGCCCCTTCAATTGAGACATTACCCGTTTAGGAAGGCCAAGCACACAGGACTACAAAAGTTAATTTTGATGGTTCTTCTTCAAGGGCTTCTGACCTGATTCAGCCTGATCTATACTGAAGTGCTGCTGACCTGGGAAATCTGCTTCAGTTCTCACCTGCATTTTAACACTTTCGTTCATTGTTGTTTGGTTGCATTTCCTGTTGTTGCTTTATTATTCACTATTAGCTGCATTGTGGCCTTTGGTTTTAAAGCAGCCTAGATAGACAGATATATGACAACATTTCGTCAAACTACGGTGCATCTTAGAGAAGCTGAGGCCCCTTCTACACTGCCATATAAAATCCAGATTATCTGCTTTGAACTGGATTATCTGGCAGTGTAGACTCAAATAATCAGATTTTCAAAGCAGATAATCCACATTATCTACTTTGAACTGGATTATTTGAGTCTATTCTGCCAGATAATCCAGTTCAAAGTAGTTACTGTGGATTATCTGCTTTGAAAATCTGGATTATGTGGCAATGTAGAAGGGATATTAGAAATTATTCAAATGAAGAGCTTGAAGATCTTGCTTGCTTTGATTACAATTCTGGGTATGTGGTTTCAAAAGGAACCTGTAGGATGTTCCAAGTGACAAACTCTTACATAAATAGGTAACTTATAAAAGGTAAAGGTAGTCCCCTGACATTAAGTCCAGTCATGTCTGACTCTAGGGTGTGGTGCTCATCTCCATTTCTAAGCCGAAGAGCCAGCGTTGTCCGTAGACACCTCCAAGGTCATGTGGCTGGCATGACTGCATGGAGCGCCGTTACCTTCCCGCCGGAGCGGTACCTATTGATCTACTCACATTTGCATGTTTTCGAACTGCTAGGTTGGCAGAAGCTAGGGCTGACAGCGGAAGCTCACGCCGCTCCCCGGAATCAAACCTGCGACCTTTCAATCAACAAGCTCAGCAGCTCAGTGCTTTAACCCACTGCGCCACCGGGTAACTATACCTTCCTCCAATTTGGCACATCAAAATACAGCTCGGAACTGGAACTTGGGACTCTATATGCTCACTATAGACAAGCACAAGTCCCAAAGAGGAGGCCTGGCTGCATCTTCCACCCCAGGGCTTCTGCTGTCCTCATGCCCTGAAACCCACTGCCTGCTCGAATATTAATGATGAAGAGCACCTTCCATTTCAGCTACCAGGAGATCTTTAGTAGCATTAAACAAAGGAGAAAATATGTCTATACATGGAAGGATTCATCTGTCAGTGTTGCTGAATTTGCCACAGAATGAGGTTCCCTGTGTGTTGGGCACAAGAAGGCAATCCCAAAACAATCACAAAAATGGCAGCACACCAAGAGAAGAGCAGTCACTCGACCAGAGGCGGCCCTAGATAATTTTCAACAGTAAGCAAACAGTATTTTGGCGCCCCCCCCCCCCAACCAATCATTGATATGTATTTTCTGTTCGTCGTAGGAGTTCTGTATGCCATATTTGGTTCAATTCCATCATTGGTGGAGTTCAGAATGCTCTTTGATTGTAGGTGAACTATACATCCCAGTAACTACACTTGCCGCACTTGCTCCCTTGCCACACACTTTGGGTCCGGAGGCATGCCTGAAGAACCCGGCGTGTGCACCAAAAATCACCTCTTCTCCTGATTTTCTCCTCAGCCATTGGGACCAAGAGAGACAGAGAGACAGAGGTGGAGATGCCCACCTTTCCTGAAGGTAGGCGCAAAAACGAAGGAGGGAGCGGAGGTGGGAGATACCTCCAGCCGGAGGGGCTCTCTCTCTCTCTCTCTCTTGGTCCCAATGGCCGAAGAGAAAGTCAGGAGAAGAGGCGACTTTTGGTGCGCACGCTGGGGTCTTCAGACACGCCTCCGGACCCGAAGCGGGCCAGGTTGGCGGCTCCACCCCTTGGCCCACCCGCGGATTGGGGAGAGGAGAGGAGGCGGGTGGAGCGCGGGGATCGGGAAAGGGAGCCGGTCATGGGGAAGGGATTGAACACGGAGAACGATTGAGCACCGGCTCTGCTCACGCACCCGGTGGCCGGGTGGAGCAGGAACGAGAGGGGCTAGGCGAGACTCAAGGGCCCGGCCCCTTTGGGAAGAGGATCGCCCGGCAGCGAGGCAAGAAAGCCGAGGCTCCCCCCGGACTGCTAGGGCTGTTGTGAGCTGAGGGGGCGCTCCTCAAGTGGCGGTCGAGGGGCATTTACAGAGGCGCCTCTGCGCCCCTGGCAAAAAAAAGTGTTCTGCGACCGCTTACTTCGCGTAATGGACGAGCCACCCCTGCACTCGACTGAACGGTGATGTAATTACAAGGGTTCTTTCTTTCTTGCAGCTTGACTGTTTCCATTCCATTACCAACCTTAACCAATAAATGATCCAGTTCTTATTTATTTGTTTGCATCCCACCTTTCCACCTACCCTAGGATTCAAGACAGATTACAAAATTAAAGCAGACTGAGAAAAAAAAACTCCACATCATTAAAGCATTCGAATGTTAACACACATACATATATTTAAATCTTTTTATCAAGTTTGTTTTATACCCCAACTTTTCTCTCAAAATATGATCCAAAGCATCTTTAAATTTTTAAAAAGCCTTTCCTCAAGTGACTTCCAAGTTGAGATCCATCAGAACCTCAAAGAAGGATGACAACCGGAAGCAGTAAATAACACTAGAAAATGATCTGGCTTGGTTTTATTTTCTTTGTTCCCATGATAAGAGATAGAACTTTCCTTCCCAATCACATGGCTGCCTGACATCTTATTCTAGATCACCTACTATCTATCTATCTATCTATCCATCTATATATGTTGCTTTCTTTTCAGGTGTGCATGACTAAACAACTCAAAAAATAAGATGAACAAAAGATGGGACCACAATTTTCAAAGCAGATAATCCACACTTGGAAACAGCAGAATGACAGACAAAACACCAACAGTTAGAATATGGGGACCTATGAAATTATTAAGAACTAGCGGTCCCCTGCCTCGCGTTGCTGTGGCCCAGTCTGGTGATCTGGAAAATAAAGTAATGAGAAAGTGTTGGTTTCTAATATGCGTAATGTCTTCATGCTTGTGGGTAAACAGTATTTCTTGCTGTTTCTTTGCCAGTGTTGATGTGGAGATTGTCTGGTTTGCCTACTCTGGAACATGCAACATATCATTGTCCTTCTTTAGGGGTCCCTTTCAAATCTTTGATACTGCATCTGTCATATACGTGTGTGTGTGTGTGTGTGTGTGTGTGTGTGTGTGAATGGCTGGATGGCCCTTTGTCAGGAGGGCTTTGATTATGTTTTCTTGCCCTGGTGAAGGGAGTTGGACTGGATGGCCTTAAGGCAGCATTTCTCAACCTGGGAAGTCAAGACCCCGGGGGGGGTCACCAGGGGGGTGTCAGAAGGGTCACCCAAGACCACCAGAAAACACAGTATTTTCTGTTGGTCATGGGGGTTCTGTGTGGGAAGTTTGCCCCAACAATATTGGTGGGGTTCAGAATGCTCTTTGATTGTAGGTGAACTATAAATCCCAGCAACTACAACTCCCAAATGTCAAGGTCTATTTTCCCCAGTCTCCACCAGTGTTCACATTTGGGCATATTGAGTATTCATGCCAAGTTTGGTCCAGATCCATCATTGTTTGAGTCCACAGTGCTCTCTGGATAGGTGAACTACAACTCCAAAACTCAAGGTCAATGCCCACCAAACCCTTCCAGTATTTTCTGTTGGTCATGGGAGTTCTGTGTGCCAAGTTTGGTTCAATTCCATTGTTTGGTGGAGTTCAGAATGCTCTTTGATTGTAGGTGAACTATAAATCCCAGGAACTACAACTCCCAAATGAAAAAATCATATATATATTTTTGAGTGATGGTCACTCCTTGTGTTGTGAGATGTTTTGTTGCCAAATTTGGTGTGATTTCGTTCATTGGTTCTTTTGTTTTTAAGGTACTCATTATGCACAGAGCATTTATATATATAGAGATAGATGAGGTTTAAGGTCACATGCTGAGATAGGAAGAAATCTAAAAAGAACCACATTACTCCAATGCTTTGTGTGCTCTGCTGATGGGACACATGACTCTTCTTTGCCAAAATAATTAAAACTTAAAAGCATGTGAAAAATTCTCTCATCTAATGTATCCTCTGGCTGTTTTTAGTTTATCCGTCAACTTTTCTTGCAAAGCTACTGTCTATGCCTGGTCTAGCCACTCTCTTAAGCATCCACCCATCCACTACTGAGCAATATTTAAATGCACCCCAACAGATAAGTAGAGAAGGACCAAGGTCCTGCAAGAACAAGGTGCAACACATTTACAGACACAGAGGGATGTCGCAGCTGCACAATACCACCTTGTTTAAAGGAGCGGTGCTGCCCAACCAAATGAACACGTGCACTTATGCAAAATGTGAAATGCACAACCACATGATCAATAAGCAATGATACACAATGGGCAATGGCAGCACATGCACAACTCCATTTTCATAACACCGACTGTGTACAGCCATTATGCCTCTTCCAGAAACACCCCACCTAGTTGTCTAAGGGAATTTAAGAACACATAAGACACCAACAGGAGACCAGTCAATGTACTAATGTAATAAACTCTCATTTCTCATTTAAAACCAGAGACAAGGGTCATAATGTTGATTTTTGTTGATATATGCTTTAAGGCAGCAAGTATTTCTAACCATGCTAGCTTAGGGGGCGCCAAGCAGCAACATGGCACACATTGCTCTACCTAGCAACAGGACACAGCCTCCTTTGCTGCCTGATCGAAGGACCTTTGCTCCAGGATCTGCTGCCTAAATCAGCTGCCTTAACTCAATGATAGATAGCTGGGTTACGAGGTTTTATTTATTTATTTATTTATTTACTATATTTGTATACCACCCCTTTCAGCCCGAAGGCAACTCGAGGCGGTTTACATTTGGCAATCAATGCCCCACAAGATAAAATACAGTCAAAGACAATTACATATAATATAACCATATACAAACAATTAACAATTAAAACCATAAAATACAATTCTCAGCATCTCATCGTTAAAATCATTTTCCGTCGCATCGTCTTGTCATTCCGTAAGTCTCAATTAAACAGTTATACTGCGTCTGCAAATGCCTGCTCAAATAGCCAGATTTCAATTCTCTTTTGAAATGTTAGGAGGGAGGGGGCTGATCTAATGTCCCTAGGGAGAGCGTTCCATAGCCGGGGGGCCACAGCTGAGAAGGCCCTGTCTCCCGTTCCCGCCAATTGGATTTGCGAAGAAGGCGGGACCGAGAGCAGGGCCTCTCCGGACGATCTTAAACACCTAGATGGTTCATAGGAAGAGATGCGTTCGGACAGGTAAACTGGGCCAGAACCGTTTAGGGCTAATATGGTTCCCTTTGCAAGATTATTTTATAATGTTTCAAGAGCATGAGACCCAGACACCACACACACACACAATACAGGAACCTCTACTGAAATTCAGTTGTGTCCCCAGTGCAGTTGCCAGAAAACCTACTTGCAGGCGTTTCTCCCCCTGATGCAAATAATAATAACAATTGTATATAATTCTATTATTCTTCCTATGGATTGGGACAGGAAACGATTAAAATACAACAGATAGCCCAGCCAAAAACACAGAACACTAATTAAGATACATAACCACTTAAAAAGCATTTTGAAATAATCTGGAAAGATGTGCCAAAACATACTAGTCTTTATTGCTGTTTTAAATTCAGATAGGATATCCAGCTGTCAAACCCCTTCTGGCTGGTCATTCCAAATTTGGAATGAAGAAAACGTCCTCTGGGTGACAGTTGTCAGCCCAGTCCTGGCTGAGTGAAGTACATGTAAGGAACCCATGCCTAAACCAGGGTTTTAAAGGTAACACTCAACACTTTGTAATTTGCCCAGAAACTAATTGGCAGCCAATGGAGTAATTTTAATATACTGTACTATGATGTACTGTACAATCATAGAATCAAAGAGTTGGAAGAGACCTCATGGGCCATCCAGTCCAACCCCCTGCCAAGAAGCAGGAATATTGCATTCAAATCACCCCTGACAGATGGCCATCCAGCCTCTGCTTAAAAGCCTCCAAAGAAGGAGCCTCCACCACACTCCGGGGCAGAGAGTTCCACTGCTGAACGGCTCTCACAGTCAGGAAGTTCTTCCTCATGTTCAGATGGAATCTCCTCTCTTGTAGTTCGAAGCCATTGTTCCGCGTCCTAGTCTCCAGGGAAGCAGAAAACAAGCTTGCTCCCTCCTCCCTGTGGCTTCCTCTCACATATTTATACATGGCTATCATATCCCCTCTCAGCCTTCTCTTCTTCAGGCTAAACATGCCCAGCTCCTTAAGCCGCTCCTCATAGGGCTTGTTCTCCAGACCTTTTATCATTTTAGTCGCTCTCCTCTGGACACATTCCAGTTTGTCAATATCACTGTGATCACTCTTAGGCGCATCAGTAACAAATTTGGCTGCTATGTTTCTGAACTTGGCGCAGAGGTAGACCAATGCTCAGTTCGTTGTATGAGGTAGAACTCCAACCTTAAGGATCCTAGTGCTTGCATTACCATTTTTGGGTCTTCTAATCCTAAAAATGGGCTTTACTTACTTAGGCGATCCCTCATAGCTCGAGGATGATTGCCTTCCAGATGTGGTGTCTTGACGGTGGGTCCGTAGGTGGGTGTGGAACCCTATTCTTGATCTGTTCTCCCACAGTGAAGATATCAGTTCCCAGACAGAAGGTGGTCCCGGACAGGACTGGCTTGATGTGCCTTCCTCTTGACACATTTCTCTCTTTCGCCCTCCATTCGTGCCTCTTCAAATTCTGCAGCACTGTTTGTCACAGCTGACCTCCAGTTAGTGCTCAAGGGCCAGGGCTTCTCAGTTCTCTGTGTCTATGCCACAGTTTTTGAGGTTGGCTTTTAGCCCATCTTTAAATCTCTTTCCCTGTCAACCAACATTCCATCTACATAGGGACCACCAAACGCAGCATTGCCCAGACACGCATCAAGGAACATGAAAGGCACTGCAAACTACTCCAACCAGAAAGTCAGCCATAGCAGAGCACCTGATGAACCAACCTGGACACAGCATATTATTTGAGAACACAGAAATGCTGGACCACTCTCAACAACCACCATGTCAGACTATACAGAGAAGCCATTGAAATCCACAAGCATGTGGACAATTTCAACAGAAAGGAGGAAACCATGAAAATGAACAAAATCTGGCTACCAGTATTAAAGAACTCAAAAATCACAACAGCAAAACAACAGAGGGGAAACAAACAGGCACATAAAATCACTCTCAACAAGGGATTCCCCCCGGGCACTTCCAAGCCATTGAATGCTAATCAAGGTGATCAGCTGAAACATTCACATTAGCCCCAGCAGACAAAAGTCCTTTGTCTCACCCTGGTCATTCCACAGATATATAAACCCATTTTTCCTACTTCCAACAGACCTCACTACCTCTGAGGATGCTTGCCATAGTTGCAGGCGAAACGTCAGGAGAAAAATTGCCTCCAGAACATGGCCATATAGCCCGGAAAAACCTAAAACAACTCATTCCGTTTCCCGTTTGTGAATTCAGAGTAAAGTAACTGCTTTGGGAGATCCAGCATTCGAACAACGTGGCCTGTCCACCAGAATTGATGGCAAAGGAGCATTGCTTCAATGCTGGTGGCCTTGCTTCTTCCAGCATGCTGACATTTGTCCACCTGTCTTCCCAAGAGATTTGCAGGATTTTTCAGAGGCAGCGCTGATGGAATCGTTCCAGGAGTTGTGTATGACTTCTATAGACAGTCCACGTCTCACAGGCGTATAGCAGGGTTGGGAGGTCAATGGCTTTATAAACAAGAACCTTGGTCTCCTTATGGATGTCCTGGTCCTCAAACACTCTCTGCTTCATTCAGAAAAATGCTGCACTCGCAGAGCTCAGGTGGTGTTGTATTTCAGTGTCAATGTTGACTGGTTTTTTTACAGTATTTATATTCCGCCCTTCTCACCCCGCAATGGACTCAGGGCGGATTACAATGTACGTATACAGACAAACATTCAATGCCTTAGACACATAACACATATAGACAGACAGTCAGAGGCTATTTAACATTCCATTTTTCCGGCCACCAGGGGAACTGTCGCTTCACCATCCATCTGCGACACTGATGAAGTACTTCCACATTCCCCACTCACTGATCTTTATGGCCTCGTAAATTAGTTAAATTAGCCTCCTCACAAAGTGGTACCTAAATTTCCTACTTGACAGATGCAACTATCTTTCGGGCTGCAAAGGTTGACAACAAGCTACACAAATTTGGTCGGAAGCTCACTCCGACCCGGCTGTCTTCGAACTCATGACCTTTCGGTCAGTAGTGATCTTAATGCAGCTGACACCCAGCCAGCTGCGCCAAAGTCCTGGTGCTGTTGTGGAGAGGTGGCTGCCAAGGTAGCAGAAACGGTCAACATTTTCTAACACCATTAAGCTGTATTTCTGGCATTGCAGGGGGATTGGCTGGTGACGGCTGGTAAGGGCTGGAAGAGCACTTTGGTTTTCTCGATGTTCAATGACAGGCCAAGCTTCTTGCATGCTTCTGCAAAGGTGTTTAGAGTGGCTTGTAGGCTTTCTTCTGAATGCGCACAGATGACGTTGTTGTGACCTTGGCTTTGGCTTTCAGTCTGCTGAGGTTAAATAGCTTGCCATCTGTACAATAGATGATTTCCACTCTGGTGGGAAGCTTCCAATCAACAAGATTAAGCATCATAGCAATGAAGATGGAAAATAAGGTTGGGGCAATAACACATCGATGTTTGACACCTGATTCCACATTAAATGGGTCACTTTGGGAGCCATTGCTGTCCAAGACTGTTGCCATCATGTCATCATGGAGGAGTCACAGGACGTTCACAAATCTGTCAGGGCACCCAATTTTTTGGAGGACAGTCAAGAGAGCACTGAAATTCACTGTGTCGAATGCCTTTGCAAGGTCAATGAAAGCTATGTACAGAGGTTGATTTTGTTCCCTGCCTTTTTCTTGGAGCTGTTGTGCAGTGAAGATCATGTCCACTGTTCCTCTGGAGGGGCAGAAGTCGTTCCGGGAGAGTGTCTTCTGAGAGGGGTAGAAGGCAGTTTGCAAGGATTTTTGCGAGGATTTTCCCAGCGCAGGTTAGAAGGGAGATACCTCGATAGTTCTTTCCCCTTTTTAAAAAACGGTGATGATGGTGGCATCCATGAAGTCATCCATGAAATGGTGATGATGGTGGCATCCATGAAGGCCAATGGATACTCCACCTCAGACATCAGAAGAGCTGCAAGACCAAGAACAAGCCACGAGAGTAAAGATGAAGATCCACCCAGAAAAAAGTGTTCCTGCCATACATCAAGGGAACCACTGACCGCATAGGGAAGCTGATGAGGAAACACAACATACAAACAATCTACAAACCAGGTTCTTGTGGGTTTTTTCGGGCTGTAGGGCCATGTTCTAGAGGCATTTCTCCTGACGTTTCTAGAACATGCCTCTAGACTTTGGCCCTCCAGCTGTGGTGGCCTTTCCATACATCAAGGGAATCACTGACCGCATAAGGAAGCTGATGAGGAAACACAACATACAAACAATCTACAGACCCACCAAGAAAATCCAACAAATGCTACGTTCAGCAAAGGGCAAGAGGGATCCTCTCACTTCTGCAGGAGTCTACCGTATACCATGCAGCTGTGGACATGTCTACATAGGGACCACCAAACACGCATCAAGGAACATGAAAGGCACTGCAGACTACTTCAACCAGAGAAGTCAGCCATAGCAGAGCACCTGATGAACCAGCCTGGACACAGCATATTATTTGAGAACACAGAAATGCTGAACCACACCAACAACCACCATGTCAGACTACACAGAGAAGCCATTGAAATCCACAAGCATGTGGACAATTTCAACAGAAAGGAAGAGACCATGAAAATGAACAACATCTGGCTACCAGTATTAAAAAAACTCTAAAATTACAACAGCAAAACAGCAGAGAGGAAACAACCAGGCACATCTTAACACCTCTCAACAAAAGATTTTCCCAGGCTCAGCCAGGCCTTCAAATGCTAATGAAGGTGGTCAGTTGAAACAGTCACACCTAGCTCCAGCAGAGAAAGGCTCTTTGCCCCACCCCAGCCATTCCACAGATATATAAACCCATTTTCCTAGTTCCAACAGACCTCACTACCTCTGAGGATGCTTGCCATAGATGCAGGCGAAACGTCAGGAGAAATGCCTCTAGAACATGGCCCTATAGCCCGAAAAAAACCCACAAGAACCTAGTTATTCCAGCCATGAAAGCCTTCGACAATACATCCATGAAGTCTGTTGGGATTATCTCGGTCACCCACACTTTTTCTATGAGCTGGTGGAGTTGTTGTGTCAGCTCAGGTCCACCCTCCTTAAAGATTTCAGCAGGGATCCCATCAGAACCACTGGCTTTGTTATTTTTTATTGGTTGATAGCATTGCTGACTTCTTCCAAACTAGGCAGTGTGGCAAGCTCATCCCTGGTTTGTTGATAAGGGGTTTGTGAGAGAACTTCTTCGGCCACATTGGAGCTGTGATTCAGGAGGCTTTGGTAGTGCTCTTTCCAACATAGTGCAATTGATTTTTTGTCCTTCAGAAATCTGGTTCCATCTGATGAGCGTAGAGGGTGTATGCCATGGTTTCTTGGTCCATAGATTACTTTTGTGGTTTTAAAAAACTCCTGAGCATCATGGGTGTCTGCCAAGTGTTGGATTTCCTCAGCCTTCTTTGTCCACCAGATGTTCTTGAGTTCTCTGGTTCTTCTTTGGACCTCAACTTTTGCACTTTCATAGATCATTTTCTTAGGAGTGCGCTTGGTGTCTTTCTGCCATGTTTGGAAGGCTTTCCTTTTCTTGTCAATTAGCTGTTGGATCTCATTGTCATTTTTGTCAAACCAATCTTGATGTTTCTTGGTTTGAAATCCAATGGTTTCTTCGCAGGCTGTGATGATGGAGGTCTTCAGTTTGTTCCAGTGTTCCTCAACATTTTCAGGGTGTTCTATGGGTGGATGATCCTTGAGTGTTGTTTGGAGAAGTGCTCATTTGGAGGGCGTCTGAAGGGCTTCGGTGTTCATTTTGTGACTTATCTTTCTTCCTTGGAATCTACATTTGGGGACAATCTTGATCGCCATTGCGGATACGATAACCTGTGGTCTGTCCAGCAGTCATCAGCATCTGTTTTGGCTCTTGCAAGAAGCACATCACGGCAGTCTCTGGCACGTGTGATTATGTAGTCTAAGAGGTGCCAATGCTTTGACCGGGGGTGCTTCCATGATGTCTTGAACTTGTTTTTATTTTTTTCTTTATTTACTGTATTTGTACATTGCCCCTCTCAGCCTTCCAGTGATGGTTTACAAGGAAACCATGTTGGTGATGACATGGTTGTGTTCTGCACATTTGGTGAGAAGCAGGATGCCATTTGAGTTGCTGTTTCCAACCCCATCTTTTTCTATGGTTCCTGGCCACAGGCTGAAGTCTCGTATGACTCTTGCATTAAAGTCCCCCAGGAGGACGATTTTGTCCTCCATAGGTATCTCCGATATGATGGTGTCCAGCTGACAGTAAATTTTTCCTTGGTGTCTTCATCAGCATCTAGTGTTGGTGCAGAGGCACTTATGATGGTTACCTGTTTGTTTTTGGCAAGGTTAATTCGGAGGGTTGAGAGTCATTTGTTAATGCCAATGAGTACTTCGGTCAGGTGCTTCACCAGGTCATTTCTTATAGCAATGCCAACTTCATATATTATTTATTCTTCTTCAGGCAGTCCCTCCAGAAGAAGGTGTAGCCTCCTTTTTCTTCCTTCAGCTGTCCCTCTCCTGCTCTCCAGGTCTCCTGAAGTGCTGCTATGTCAATTATTGCAAAGTTCCTTTGCAATAATAGCAGTCCTGCATTCGGAGCATTCACTATCAGTGTTGTCCAACAGTGTCCGTATGTTCCATGTTCTGAAGTTCTTTTTTTTTTGGCCACAGGGTGGTGACCCCTCTGGATGCAGCAGTCCAGTCAGGGATTAAAGAGGCAGATTATGTTTAGGGCATCTTTTCTAGCCCCTTCACTGTGTGAGGTGAGCAGAGTGGGTCCTAAAAATGGCTGCTCACTCATGGATGCAACTGCTGAACTACTCACCTGCCTCGGAGGTAGAATGACTGAATCCATATCCACCACCCATGTGCCAGGGGCACAGCTGGCATATCAACCAAAGCTGACAATAAGCACTCTTTGCCATGGCACCTGCTTGAGCTGACAGTTGGAGTGGTGGACCCAACAGCACTTCTAAGCTGCAAGCACAGCCTTTCAGGCTCGATCTACACCTCTATCTCAGGATCTGATCCCAGATTATCTGCTTATCCCTGATTATCTGGCAGTGTTGGCTCATATAATTCAGTTCAAAGCAGATAATTTGGGATCTGATCCTGGAATATAAGGCAGTGCAGATCCAATCGTGGAAGCTGAAGTCCAAAACAGCTGGAAGAAGGGGCAAAGTTGGCCCAGGCCTAGTTTATATGCTAATCATTTAAACATGGAGAAGGAAAACATTTGTTGTGTCTATTATGATTCTAGCCACATTATCATTGTAGCCAACAGAAGACTTTACATTTGCATAGTAAAAAAGCAAAAAATAATCCCAACTTCATTTGCTAAAGTGCCACAGGAACTTGCCCATGTTGAATATTTTCCATACAAAAAAATGACTTATCTTCCAGGATGCTTTATAGAGGGGATTTGTGGCATTTTCTACTTTGGTCTCACTCTGCTTCTATAGCTAGTGAGCGGGGAGGGAGGCACAGTAGTCTCTTCAGTTCAGTTTCTCTCACCAAGCTTGTGGATTCCTTTTTCTAAAAGTTGATTCATTTCTTAATTCCACCAACAGCCACAACTGCTCCTTCATCCATACACTGCACAAAACTCCCCGTGGTTTAGTAGTGTGGGTTTTCTGCTTCTGTCACCTGTATTTCCACAAGCAATGGATGAACACACAAAGTGTGCCACTCCAAATGCAATTAGATTCTATTTCATCAACTCCAGCCAATGGGTCAATGGTCAGAGGTTATAGCAACACTAATCAAATTATACCTGGAGGATCACAGGTTCCCACCATAGCAGCATTGGCTGCTTCTTGGTCCCGGCAAATGGGAAATGGATAGTCTTTCTCAACCTTGTGATTAAGCCATGAGATCAAAAAAAGAATGTATCACTCTTTGATAAAATTCCAGGACCAAAGAGACTTCCTTGCAGCAAGCTAAGCTGCTATCTAGGGAGGCAGGAGCCCCCAGTGGCGCAGTGGGTTAAACCCCTGTGCCGGCAGGACTGAAGGTCACAGGTTCGAATCTGGGGAGAGGTGGATGAGTTCCCTCTATCAGCTCCAGCTCCTCATGCGGGGACATGAGAGAAGCCTCACACAAGGATGATAAAACATCAAATCATCCAGGCGTCCCCTGGGCAACGTCCTTGCAGGCGGCCAATTCTCTCACACCAGAAGCGACTTGCAGTTTCTCAAGTCGCTCCTGAGACGACCAAAAAAAAAATCTATGGAGGCAGCAAGCACAGAGTAGCCCTCAGCTCCCAACTGTGCCCCCCTAAAGCTCCCCACCAATCTCTCAAAGTCCTCATTTTAAAAAACTGTATAATTCTTAAGTAACCGTGGGCTGAAATTACACTATAAAAGTTGAAGGTGTGAAAATACCCCTACCCACAAGCATTGCAATGCTTCTCTTTTCCTGGGTTGTAGGTTTTTCCGGGCTATATGGTCATGTTCTAGAGGCATTTTTCTCCTGACGTTTCGCCTGCATCTATGGCAAGCATCCTCAGAGGTAGTGAGGTCTGTTGGAAGTAGGAAAAAGGGTTTATATATCTGTGGAAAGACCAGGGTGAGACAAAGGACTTTTGTCTGCTGGAGCTAGGTGTGAATGTTTCAACTGACCACCTTGATTAGCATTTAATGGCTTGGAAGTGCCTGGGGGGAATCTTTTGTTGAACTAAGCTAATGACTTCTCTTTTCCACTGCAATCTTTCCTAAAGTAGGGGCAGGAAGTGATGTCATGCCCCCTGCTGTTCCCTCTTTGATGGTGTGTGCAGCGGAGAGGAGAGGTGCCTGGGCTGATGGTGGGGGTGTGGACTGTAGGGAAGTCTGGGAGGACATGGGCCCACCCCAAGTAATCCTTGCCAAGGCCATCCCCAGACTAGACCTACAACTCCTGAATCCCTACCGCGAACACTGGGAATTCAGCCGGCAGAGTTGTAGTTGAAAAAGTAACTTCCCCAAGGCTCACTCTTATCTCTCTAGACCAGGGTTGCCCACTCTCCAGGGTCTTTCCATACTTTCCTACCTGATCCAGCTAGAGAACACAGAGGAATTGATCTGGAATCCTCTGCCAGCAAAGCAAGGACACTGCCCCGAAACCATGGTCCTTTCCTATGATCTTTCTCCAGAGGAGGCCATACTGCTACCTGACCAAGGAAGCTGTAGCAGCAATTACAAGCAGTTGCCACAACTCAAGTAAATAATTGATCCTTTTTCAGCCCTTGAGAGAACATGCTTCATCTTAAAGAATTATGCCACTTTGCTAGTTTCAAGACTTGTCACGAAGAGGCATCTTCCTAAAATGTAAAAGGAGAAAAATAAGAAGGCTCGGAGATTAAAGTTTTTGGCATTGACAGGCCTATATCAAACAGGCATCCACTGGCTGATCGCTTTATTGTTATATTTTGGATGTCAAAGTGGCACACAGAGTGCTTGGAAATGCATCAGAGCTCCTGCTTCTTTGACAGAGGGTGTTGGTTTCCCATTTACAAGTGGAATGCATGAGCTGGAGCAGAAAACTTCAAGCACTTTGGAATTGATAAAATAACAACTCCCTAATTAAGCAGAACTGTCACTCACCAGGGCCTTCTCTGCCGGATCAGAAAACAGCAAGAGCCTCGCCACACGTGAACAGCATAGTTGTGGTGAAGCCCAGCACCAGGGTGATGAGGATATTTCAAAAATCCCAGAGCTATGATCCATATCCCTCCCTGCCAATCACAGCGCAGGACAAGCAGAAAAAAGAGCTGGGAAATGTTATTGTCTTGGAGTACAGCTCTAGAATCTCCCAGCTAGGAAGGCCATTGGTGATCAGACAGGGGATTATAGGAGCTGAAGTCCAGAGGCGGCCCTAGGTAATTTTCAACGGTAAGCAAACAGTATTTTGGCACACACACCCCCCAACCAATCACTGATATATATTTTCTGTTCGTCGTGGGAGTTTTGTGTGCCATATTTGGTTCAATTCCATCATTGGTGGAGTTCAGAATGCTCTTTGATTGTAGGTGAACTATACATCCTAGTAACTACAACTTGCATATGTCAAGGTCTATTTCCCCCCAAGAGCGCCTCAAGAGCGCCCCTGGGAAAAATTAACTATACTGCAAATGCTTACTTTGCGTAATGGGTTGAGCCGCCCCTGCTGAAGTCCATAAGTCATATTTATAAGCTCTAAAGGAGAAGCAGGGGACAAGACCACTGACACCTGGGCATCAAGCCACTAAGCTAATGACTTAGCCTGTAATCAATATTTCTGTGATCGGATGGATGACGATGAATGACGGACAATGAATTCACTATGACGACTGACCATTGTTATTATGTGATTGCATTTTGCTGTTTTAACGTTTTAATTGAATATGTTATATGACGTTTTTAATTATTGTTTTGTGATATTATTGTTGGAAACCGGTCCAAGTCCCCCGATAGAGGGGAGAAGACCAGTATACAAAATTGCTAAATAAATAAATAATAGACCTGGGTAACAACGGAAAAATTTGTTTCTAATATCGTTTCGTTTTTAGGGTGCCTCAGCGTTTTGTATTTAAAAATATATCCGAAATTTTCCATAAAAAAAAGTTTGGTATTTACGAAATTTCGTTAATATTTACAAAACGTTTTGTAAAGATGGCGCCCGCGGTTGCGCATGCGCAAAGCATCAACGAAATTTTTTTCAATATTTTTTCAATATTTTTTAATTTAATTATTAATTTTTTTTAATAATAAAAAAAATATTTGGCAGAAAATGCTTGCCAAAAAGAGCCACAGGGCAAACAGACTGAGCCTCCCCGCTGCTCCCAGCTCCGTCCCACCCTCCTGAGTCCTGCGGGCTCTCTCTCTCTCTCTTTCTCCACCAAGAGGAGGGAAAGGAGAAGAAAGAAAAGAGGAAGGGAAAGGAGGGAAGGCAGGCACTCACTCTGGCGGGCCCTCAAGCGCTGCCGCCGAGTCGGGCCCGGCTCCTCCGAAGCACACCCACCGCAAAGGTGAGGAAGGAGGGACGGGGCCGCCTTCCCGCTGAGGGTCGCTCGCCCTCTCACTCGCTTGCTCAGCCGGCGCCTTCCCTGCCCTCTCCTCCTCCTCCTCCTCCTCCTCCTCTTTCAGGCTCTGACTGGCTAAGGAGAGGAGAGAGAGGAGAGCTCCCAGCAAGCATCTAGCCATCTTACGTATTTCCGAAATGGACGGAAATACAAAAATATTTGGCGCATGCTGTTTCGATTTTGAAAATACACTTCCGGGTTTGGAAAAAAGTTTGATATCGTTTCGTATATGGGAAATTAACGGGAAAAAAACGATATACAAAATTAACGAACGAAACCGCCCAGCCCTAATAAATAAAATATAAAAGAAGAACCATCTCTCACTTCTTTGATGACTATCCTCAGCATAGGATTATGCCGGGAATCCAGAGAACTGGGAGACAGTATCCTAAAATATTCAATATAAACAGGAATACGACTGTGGAATTGCTTTTATGTGGCTTCAAGTGGACTCCAGCTTGTGGCAATCCTACCACAGGGTTTTCTTAGCAAGATTTGTTCAGAGGACATTTATCACTTAACATTTAGGTTAAGAGAATGCGGTTTGCCCATTGCCACACAGTCAGTTTCCTTGGCTGGGCAGCGATTCCAACTGTGGGAACTTAGAGTCCAAGGCCTCCAGGGGCACAGATATTAACCAGGTTCAGATCCACCCGGAAAGCTCACTGGGTGATCTTGAGACAGACAATATATTTCAGATTTAACATTTATTACATAAACTAGCAGTCCCCTGCCACACATTGCTGTGGCCCAGTCTGGTGATCTGGAAAATAAAGTAATGAGAAAGTGTTGGTTTCTAATATATGTAATTTCTTTATGCTTGAGCGTAAACAGTATTTCTTGCTGTTTCTTTGCCATTGTAGATGTGGAGATTGTCTGGTTTGGTTGTTGTAGGTTTTTCCGGGCTATATGGCCATGTTCTGGAGGCAATTTTTCTCCTGACGTTTCACCTGCATCTATGGCAAGCATCCTCAGAAATAGTGAGGTCTGTTGGAAGTAGGAACATGGTCACTCCTGCCTAAGAAACCTGGCACTTCCAGCTCATTTACCAGGTCATCACTATTGTTTAGAATCAAATTTAAAAAAGAATGGATCTCCCAAAAAACTGTCTGCAAGTGGACTCCCCACAATGACATCCCTATTTCTTTCCCCCTTAAATTTTACCCAAATACTCTCGGCTTCCAGGATTTTCTCACAGGTGTAAACATCATTGATAAACAGTGCTATTGCTCCTCCTTTCCTGTTTGGTCTATTTCTCCAAAACAGTCATAATTCTCTATTGCAACATTCTGATCATAAGACTTGTCTCATCAGGTTTCAGTGATTATATCATATTTGCTTTACTGTATTAAGTTCAAGTTCATCTTGTTTATTTCTCGTGCTTTGTCCATTATTGTAGAAACACCAAAGCCATGGGCCACCCCCACAGCTACATACTTATTTAAATGTTTATCCTTCTCTTTGTTGAGTTGTTGTACTTTTTGTTCAGTTTCCCCATAACAGTTGGGGTATTCTCTTTTGTTAAACTTCTGCTTACACAAAAACACCAAAGACTGTGGACCTCTTAGCTGCTCATTTACGTTTTTTCCTTCTCTTTGTTGAGTTGTTGTACTTTTTGTTCAGTTTCCTCTGTCACAATGGTGGTATTCTCTCCTGTTAAACTTCTGCTTAATCAAATCTATCTCCTCTCCCAGATACCTCTCCTGATCATGTTTGTCAGATTCTTAAGGAAAACATTCCTTGCAGCATCTATGAGGTGCAACCCATCTTGTGCCAGAAGACCAAGTGTATTAAACCTTAGATCATGGTCCAGGAAGCCAAAGTGTTCCTGACAGTCCCATCAGTTATTTGCTTTAATTATCCTTCTTTCTTTTCCTGGGCTGTGTCCTTGAACTGGGAGTAGAGAAAAAAATGAAGACCTGGGCATCAAGGCCCTTCAGTTTCCCACCCATAGACTTAATCTCATGTGATCTCCTGAAGGTGATACCTTTCAGTGCCATTGATTCCTACATGTGGGTTTGACAAGTCTCATCAGCCTCTCTCTTCCATCGTGGATTTTAGCCCCAGAGAAATAGCACATTTCTTGAGTCATCCTGTCAAATCTGCAGTTCCCCTTGGCAGGAAATCCCCACACGTTTCCTTGGAGGGACCGAGAAGGGGCCATAACCACTCATAACATCAGTATAACCACCCATAGCATCAGGCAAGACTGCAAACATCCCACAGCTGTTACAGGTGACTACGTGTTTGCAAGGTCCAAAGGGACCATGGGTGGTAATGGTAGCAGCAGAGTTGTCTTCTGACAATTCTGTTCCCTTCAGGTATTTTTTCTTTCATTACTTACAGCTGGACTGCAGCCTAGCATTATATTGCAATTAGACCTGAAAAATGGATCTGTGCGTGCAATCCACTCACTAGCCCTCTTTAGGAGGAGTTGCTTTAAACAAGATGGAATGGTTGGGGGGGGCAGGAAGAAAGCTGGTTATTCAGAATCCCTGGCACAAGTGAGGTTAAATGAACCAATATCAGCTTCAAGGGCTGGGAAAGAGGAGGAACCGACACTGAAGGTGCCCCAGTGTTTTGTAAAACACTGGCCCTGCTGGGTGGGGGATTCTGGAAAATACTGTTAAAAAAACTCTTTTCCCAGATCTGATTATTCTCCTCTCTCTGTTTCGCCCCAGTATTAACACTTTGATGTATCTGTGAAGGCTCCTGATCTATGTATGCTTCATCTCTAAAATTATATATTGTGTGTTATGGAGAACCGGTCGGTTTAGTGGCTAGAGCAGAGATAGAGGAATTGTGAAATTTATTTATTTATTTCTCGCACTTCTACCCCGCCCTTCTCAACCCCCGAGAGGGGACTCAGGGCGGCTTACAAAAAGGCACAATTCGATGCCGGCACAACAAGGTAAAAAATAAAACATATAAACAGTACTTAAAACAATTAAAACAATCCATTATACATCACAATCCCTAAAAACAATCTAGTGCTCAACGTTTACCAGCTCAGAGTCCATAAATTCAAATTCCACATTGTCCAATCCATCAATTCTAGTCGTCGCTTGTCCCTTATCTCCTGGTATTGCAGGACTGAAACACTGACCAGCCCTACTGAGCCTAGGAAACGGCAATTGATGATGGGCATTTAAATGCCTGTAGGGCTACAGATTCCCCATCCCTGGTACAGATTTGTGTGGTAAGATTATGGAGACCTCTGTTCAAATTTTCACTCACCCTCAAGTCTAACTTTCAAGAAGAGGAAGAGAAGGAAGAAAACTATGCCGCTTTGAACTCGTTCATGGGATCGTTATAAATGAAATAAATAATACATTTCTGAAGCTGAATATATCTGGGTCAGGATAGAATCTGGACATGAAATGTCCTTTTGTTTAATGTATTGTCGAAGGCTTTCATGGCTGGATTCACTCAGTTCTTGTGGGTTTTTTCGGGCTATATGGCCATGTTGTAGAGGCATTTCTCCTGACGTTTCGCCTGCATCTATGGCAAGCATCCTCAGAGGTGACCTCACCTCTGAGGATGCTTGCCATAGATGCAGGCGAAACGTCAGGAGAAATGCCTCTACAACATGGCCATATAGCCCGAAAAAACCCACAAGAACTGAGATGTCCTTTTGTTTTCTTCCTCACTATGCCATTTTTTTGCTTTTTTTATATATATTATAATCTTTTACATATTAATCCTTTTTGAGATGAACCTTATAGATTAACATTCTATATAACATTTGTCTCCTATTTCTTTCTTTCTTTTTTTCTTAAATATTTTTAAATTAATTATTTGACACAATCTCATATATAATCAGAAAATATACGTTCAGAAATACTGGAACATGTCTAGATCTGTATGTAGACAGCAACTTGTACAAAGTAGGTATAACATATTATACCATTCACTCGAGTTTAAGACACTTTCAAAGGAAAATCCATGCAAACTATTCCTAACTAGAATTTTGTCTATCTAGCTAACATCAATAGTGTCATCAACTACTCCCACCCCCATATCACATGCAAAAAATAAATGCCAATGTATATATATATATATATATAGGGATTCCTTACAAGGCAAGAAATGTATCTTCATGATCAAGATGGTTTCAGAGTATGTCCAAATACATCTTGATATTACATCAATAAAAAAGAAAACAAGAATGGGAGCAGGCAACAAAGTACTCTCTTATGACTAGAGCTTTCTGACTATTTTACATACACAGGCATTGACAACTGCAAAGACCCAATTTGCGTAAATTGAAAGATGTCCAAAACCATAATCCAATGTTTCATTAGCATTATGCCAACATATACAACTTTTCCAGGAATCACTTTTTTCTATTGTATAGCATTCCAGCTTGTCCACATAGTACTACATATTTCTTTTTATTTCTTTTTTTTAAATTCTTTCCCTTCTCTTTTCTTTTTTCCCCTTTTCTCCCTTCCTTTCCTTTTCTTGAGAACCATACATAAACATCCACATAATATTCACATCTCAGGAGTTCCACCATAACACATATACCATGGAAAAGAAAGACACATCAAAAGAACAACAAAGGATTCCTCATCATTTCTTTCTTCAGAAGGAAGTCAAACTATTTGATGAAAATCAGGATTTTGTATTAGTCAGTTTTGGAATCCCCATGTTGAAATAGCCTTTCCTTCTAGAAACCTTTTGAAGGGTTCCCAGTCTTTCCTAAATTCTGAGGGGTCTTTTGACTGGAGATATCCCGTCAGAATGTCCACCTCGCTATGCCATTTTGAGCTTCTCAGAAGAACCTTCCTTCCTTCCCTGCTTTTCTCTCAGCACTGAGACCCAAAGTAATAACATTGCCAAATATGCCTTCTGACTGACCAGGTACACCACTGTCTTATAATCCATCTGCTCTCCAATAACACTGAAATGGCCACATTGGGGAAGTTGTGCTCTTAGAAGATGGGTTGGGTGGATTTTTATTGTTGCTTGATTGAAATAGAATTCTCACCCCACAATGACCCAAAAATGAAATGCTATGGTATAAGTTCCATCAACGCCATTATAATTCACCAACAAGCTGCCCCTACTGAGATATGAACCTTTCCAAAGATTACTATGCCATTTGGCATCCTAATAAGGCAATTTGAAACACTCCGCACACAGTTCGCTTTCTATGAGCTTGGATGAAAGTGATCATCTTTGCCACATTGTACTATCTACTGGTTTGCTGTATCAAGATACCAATGGCATCAGGTATGTAGCCGGGGGGGGGGGGGGCTTGAGGGGCTTCCCCCCCCCCCCCCCCCGAAATTCTCATGGTGGTTCGCAAAAAGGCCTTACTGGTGCATTATTTAAACTATTATGTTTATTCATATCATGATCTGATCACCATACTCAATATATCCCATATGCATGGGGGTATTGGGGTAACGATACAAAAGGTTTGCTAGGGTAGACCCTCTTTCACTCAGACTCCCCCCCCCCCAAAAAACTCCGCCCCCCCCCCCCCCACCGAATCGAAATCCTGGCTATGGGCCTGAATGGCATCATACAAATGTCATCACTAGACACTGTCCGAATCCAGATTGCAAAAAACATTCCTGTATTCCTCCTTTGCCACTACACATCCAGCCAGGGGACGTGGGACTTTTACATTGTAGAAAAATCAGTGATTCTGAGAAAATCAGAAGGGAAAGAAAGAAGCAGCTGCCTTCAAGATGAACTTTCTTGATAGAACCAACATCAATTCCTTTCAAGGATATGTCCAGACAACTTCAGTTTGACAGGATGAGACACACTTTTGCAGAACTTTGTCTCCCAACTTAGAAGTAACTGACCAGGTTATGAATTCCACAAAGCTGCACTGCCTTGTAGTTTTCCAGGATAGGTTGAGGGTGAGGGATAATAATAACGCCATATCTTTCTGCAGGATCCTGCATTATGCAGTCAACTGTTCCAAAAGCATGGCATCTCAATAGCTCCGTTTTGATGGAGCCGCACAGCTCTAAAAGAGAACCTGTAAATTCTTGTGTACACTTTACTCTCATGTGTACCGTGCAACTTTCCCCCTTTAAACCTGCCATTCAGATTGCTCTTGTCCCTACCAGCCACCATGGAAATGTAGAAGCCATGTTTTACTGGGCTTTTTTAAAAAATCCAACAAAAGGAAAGCCAGGTTTCTGAAAAGGAGTAATTTGCAACATGTGGAGGGGAATGATTGAAACTACGAATCACCACAACAACATTGGGAACAAGCTATAGCAAAGATCCACAACTCTGCCTCAGAGTCCCTTTGAAACCCCGGGCAGCCTAAGTAATGATAATGCCAGCATTGTCTTACCTGCATATCAACTGTCCAGTGAAATGGCCTCTACACCCAAGGTTAACAAAAACAGTCCTGGAGGCTCCAGCCATACAGCACTGCTGACAGAAGACTGCCCCTACTTTCCCTTGGGTTTCTCTAGGACACTGAAATGAAGGGAATCTGCAGAATACAAATCTTTCTCAGAGGCAACACATTAATGCTAAGAGATAAACAATAGGAGAAGGCTGTTTTGCATTGAAGTTCCACTTTCTCCCACTTCAGAGAAAGGTAGAAAATGAATCAAATAAAGAAAGGCACGAATGTCCCATTTGTGGGATTCCTAGAGATATCTGGCTAGCTATGGCAAGAAGCAGGATACTCACTAGTATCTAAGAGAAAATGGCTCTTCTCAGCCAGGGACCATAGGCAGACGATACTGGTTGGTGAAGCCTATCCATTCCAGGTGAGATGGAATGATCTATAGCAGACCCTTCCTTTAATTTAGCAGCACCTCTCTTAGGTTCATACTACTTAAGGTTCCTCAGCACTGAAACCCAAGGATTCAAACCTGTATCTTCAACTACGGCCAAGTAACCAAACACAGAGAAATTGTTATAGCGGGAAAACATGAATCTGGAAGTCAGTCACTGTGGAAGAAGATGCAGAGCAAGAATAGGGCTCCACAGCCACATACGGACCCACAAGAACATTGGAAGACAATCATCCTCGGAAAGCGAGGGATCGCCTAAGTAACCTTTGGCACAAGTAAGTAAGTAACTGCTCATGAGGCTGTTCTTAAACCCAAGGCAAACTGGGCTTGTGAAGCCCACCTGAATCAGGGTAGTGTTTATTATAGTCCGAATCTCTGATCACTGACTCCCAAAACAGTTACCATAATTTATCCCCAACTTCAGAAAGGAAAACGGAATGTCAGTGGACAATAAAAGAAATCTGAAGATGGGCTGAACACTAAATAGAGGCGGCCCTAAGTAATTTTCAACGGTAAGCAAACAGTATTTTGGCGCCCCCCCCCCCCCCAACCAATCACTGATATATATATTCTGTTTGTCGTGGGAGTTCTGTGCGCCATATTTGGTTCCATTCCATCATTGGTGGAGTTCAGAATGCTCTTTGATTGTAGGTGAACTATATATCCCAGTAACTACAACTCGCATATGTCAAGGTCTATTTTCCCCCAAGAGCACCTCAAGAGCACCCCTGGGCAAAATTAACTATACTGCAAATGCTTACTTTGCATAATGGCGCATTCGGGATGTCTATGCACAGCTGGACCTAGAGAGCATAGGCATAGGTAGGTCTTCAGCCACAAGGATTTTAGCTTTCCACAAAAGGAATACTCATTTAGAGCACTACCTAACTATTCCACTTCCACTACCCTTAAGAAGAATATATACTAGGGCTAGGTTTGAACAACTCGGTATTATGGAGCAAACCGGGCGCTACTGTAACATCCCAAGAAGTGAGAGATTCTGCGTCTGGGGAGAACAAACAGTGAAAGACATTGAACATTTCTTAATTGACTGTCCAGCATATACTGAACTGCGAGACAGATATTTACATCCAATATTATCCAACTGCAGGTCTCCCAACAGAAATGATATTCTGACATCCCTCTTGCAAGGGCAGGAAAGATCCAGCATAATCAGAGTAAGCCTTTTTATTCTGAAAGCTATTAAGAAAAGAGCAGATTTCCTGAAAGAAGAACCAGGAAAATAAGATTATAAATAGGTCAGCTGTTGTCCTCACCTTTTTGCCTTGTTTTTTACTCATGTTCTATTTTGAAATGGTCATATGACTGATCAAATAAATAAATATTATATTATTATACTTTGCATAATGGGTTGAGCCGCCCCTGTCACTAAACTAAAAAATGTGGTACGAATATTGAGAACTGGGAGACCCTGGTACTTGAGTGTTCTAACCAGAGCTCAGTTGTGACCAATGGTGATTTGGATTTTGATGAGGCACAACTATGGGGAGAAAGGAAGAAACATGCCAAGAGGAAGGAGGTGTGCCAAGCAAACCGCTGTTGTGACCGCCTTCCTTCCACCTGGAAACCTGTGTTCTCAATGGGAATGATATGTGGAACCAGAATCCTCCAGTTATTGACAGATCCACTGCTAAGACTAACAATCCTATTCAGCTAGGAGTGGCAAAAGAGTGAGGAAGGACCACAGCCTCCCATTTAACCTGACACCTTTTGGCTCCCTTTTGTCCAAAGTGGCTACTGATATTGCAAGAGGTGGGCAAGCAGGGCTGGCTTTCCCGGGATGCCACTCAAGGGGACTACAGGCGGAGAGTCTCCCTCCCCAACCCTGCAATACTCTCACTTTCTTTATATACTTGGATTGCAACACCCGTCTACACGAAATCACAATAAAAGGGTAGGGCACCTTCTATTCAGCACTTCTGTCTATCAGGAGCAGAAGGGTGGATGAAACAGCCCAGCATCAGGTCTTCCCGCTGCCCCCATCCCAGTGCCACAAGGTTCGCTCGTCTCACTTGCAGGCTGTCCATCAAAGACACAGTTGCAAAGGCACACACCCCAACCTCGTCCAAGAGAAGCAACAACACCTTTGCCAATCATTTCCCTTCTCATCCAAGGCAAGACATCAGAAACAGACAGGAGGGAGGGAGGAAGAGGCATAGCAAGTCCTATGAGGGTTAATGAGCAGGCATGCTCTGTGCCCGGAGGGAGCATCACGGGCTGGCAGAGTTCCTCACTAACACCTGTGGATGGCTGGACTGCACGTTTAGTTTCCCACCTTGCAGAGCGCAACCTGAATACAGGAGAAATATTTTCGCCATGGGAAATGGTCCTCAGTTGCATCATCATGTGCAGGAGGAGGGGGTGGTGGTAAGACTCCCCTCTCAAATTCTCAGAGGGGGAAGGCTCTGGCGAGACCTGCTGCTTCCTTGCCCACTTCCACTCGCTCTCCCGAATCCTGCAGGACCATCCTTCTGCTACTCCAAGCACTTCCACCAGAACCAAGGCTCCAAACTCAGTTCTGCCTCTAAGTCCCACCAGACCCATGGGTGTCACATCGCCACACAAGGAGAGGCATGGTGGCACTTCTCCGACATCCGTGCATCTGCCCCAGCGTCATTCTTGCAAGGAAATCAGTCAACTGAGGAGGAAAGAGGCATCTCTTCCACCAGGCCAGGACCAGTGTCATCCCTCTTCCCATCTATATTGCCACACAATGCAAGTGGCCCGTGCAGACCAAGCCTGGGCAGACCTGGCCCGTCCCTCACTCCCTGCCTGCCTGCCAGCGTTTCGGACTCCAACTCCCACAATTCCTAACATCTCTTTGGAGCTATTGTGCGGGGAGGGGAAGGGCCAAGGTTGGCCCAGGCCTGGTTTCCCTTCACCGCTCCCAGAGGCAGGAACTTTGTCAGGTGAGACCTCTCCCCTCCGCCCTTTGGGGCCACCGTGCCGTGGGGAGGCAGCCCTGGCTCCCCCCTCCCTTCTTTCTTCTGCTTCTGGACCTGCCGCCGCTGCCACCTGTTCTCCACCCGGGAATGCTGCCCTTTCCGGGGAAGTCCCACCCGCAAAGGAGCGCGGAATGAGAAGGCGGGGGAGGAGGAGGGGGGTCCTCCGTGGAAGTTGAGGGAAAGCCAAGGGGAGGGACGTACCTTCCACCCGGCGGAGCTGTTGCTGTCACCCTTGTCCTTGAAGTAGGGCACATAGCGGACCATCCAGTCGTAGATCTGCGAGAGCGTGAGGCGCTTCTCCGGGGCGCTCTCGATCGCGCGGGTGATGAGATCCGCGTAGGAGAGGTTCCCCCAGGCGTTGCGCCGAGAGGTCTTGGCCTTCCGCAGCTGCTGCTGATGCTGCTGCCCAGGCTCCAGCGGGGAGGCGGAGGAGGCGGCGGGCGGAGGAGGCGGCGGGGGAGGCGCTACCGGGCCGGACCCCCCACCCCCGCCACCCCGCTCGTGGGCGCTCTGCCCGGGCCGGCCCCCGCCTCCCTCGACCCCCTCGCCCTCCTCGTCCTCCTCCTCCTCCTCGGCGCCGGGGAAGCCCGGCTGTGGCAGCGGCCAGGTGCAGGAGCGCGGGCGGCTCCGCGGCTCGAAGTCCGGGTCCACAGCCACGGGGCGTACAGGCGGCGCCTTCTCGCCCATGCTCCGCCGAAGGAAGGGAGGCAGGCAGGAAGACAGGCAGGCTCCCTCGCTCGGCACGATCTCCGCGGCCTCAGTAAGCGGCGTTCCGCGGCGGCGGCGGAGGAGGAGGGAGCGGCGGCATCAGAAGGAGCAGCAGCATCGCCCCGAAGTGGGTCGGGAGGGGGGAGGGGCCTGGGAGGGGGAGGGGCGTCTCGAGTGGAGCGGGTGGGGGGCTTCAGCAACGCAGGAGGTGGAGGAGGAAGGGCAGAGCTCCCCCCCCCCGTCCCCCCGCAATCCGCTCGCCTCTCGGAGCGTTCCTCTGGCAGGGCTGCCCTCTGTGCCTCCCTGGCTGCGCACCTGTGCGGCCTCCTCCTCTCCCGCCGCGCCCTCCTCCTCCTCCTCCTCTCGATGGTGCTGCTGCGCTCCCAAACGGGCGCCGCCTCTCTCTGGGCAGCCGGCAAACATGCAATCTGCTCCGGAGGGAGGAGGAGGAGGAGGAGGAAGATGCGGCGGCAGCGAGAGGCACGCGCGGGAGCAGCGGAAGGGAGGGAGCCGCCAGACGAGGAGCCGGGGAGGGGGCGTGGCCTGGGCCGCACCTGGCGCGAGCGGGGCGGGAGGAGGAGGAGGAGGAGGAGGTGCTCTCTTCGGCTGGCGCTGCCTGCCTCTCCACTCCTCTCCAGTCCAATCACGTGATCACAACAAGCCGGGTTTTCCCTGGCGGCGGGCAGGCGTGCGGGCTTCCCCCGCTAGGGTTCCTTCCCCGCTGGCCCACCTGAGCGGACTCTTATTATTATATATTAGGCCTGGGTAACAACGGAAAATTTTGTTTCTAAAATCGATTCGTTTTGGGGGGGGTTTACGCTTCGATATTTAGAAGAATTCCGAATTTTTTTAAAAGTTCGATATTTGCAAAATTTCGTGAATGGTAAAAACTTGCAAAAACAATAACGAAACCAGGCATGTAGCTGGGGGGGGGTCGGGGGGCTTCAGGCCCCCCCCCCGAAATTTTCATGGTGCTTCGCGAAAAGGCCTTATTGGTGCATTATTTAAACTGCTATGTTTATTCATATCATGATCTGATCACCATACTCAATATATCCCATATGCATGGGGGTATTGGGGTAATGATACAAAAGGTTTGCTAGGCTAGACCCTCTTTTACTCAGACTCAGCCCCCCCCGAAACTCAGCCCCCCCCGAAATCCCCCTGAAAAAAAATTCAGCCCCCCCCCCGAAACAAAATCCTGGCTACGGGCCTGTAACAATACGAATCGATTCGTTAATGGCGGGCGCGACCAAAAAACCTCCAAATGGGACAGGGGGAACTTCTGAAGCTTCTCTCTCCCTCTGTTGTTGACTGTTGGTGTGATAAATGCAAAGATACAGAATGGGGGACAATGCCTGGCTCGAGAGCAGTACGTGTGAAAAAGATCTTGGAGTCCTCGTGGACAACAAGTTAAACATGAGCCAACAATGGGATGTGGCGGCAAAAAAAGCCAATGGGATTTTGGCCTGCATCAATAGGAGCATAGTGTCTAGATCTAGGGAAGTCATGCTACCCCTCTATTCCGCTTTGGTTAGACCACACCTGGAATATTGTGTCCAATTCTGGGCACCACAATTCAAGAGAGATATTGACAAGCTGGAATGTGTCCAGAGGAGAGCGACTAAAATGATCAAGTGTCTGGAGAACAAGCCCTATGAGGAGCGGCTTAAGGAGCTGGGCATGTTTAGCCTGAAGAAGAGAAGGCTGAGAGGAGATATGATAGCCATGTATAAATATGTGAGAGGAAGCCACAGGGAGGAGGGAGCAAGCTTGTTTTCTGCTTCCTTGGAGACTAGGACGCGGATCAATGGCTTCAAACTACAAGAGAGGAGATTCCATCTGAACATTAGGAAGAACTTCCTGACTGTGAGAGCCGTTCAGCAGTGGAACTCTCTGCCCGGAGTGTGGTGGAGGCTCCTTCTTTGGAAGCTTTTAAGCAGAGGCTGGATGGCCATTTGTCAGGGGTGATTTGAATGCAATATTCCTGCTTCTTGGCAGGGGGTTGGACTGGATGGCCCATGAGGTCTCTTCCAACTCTTTGATTCTATGATTCTATGATATTATAATTTTTTTTCACTAATTAAACAAAAAACAACTATAAACCTTGCCCCAGACATGCGGAAATAATAACGAAACGACCTTAAACCAATAACGAAACAAATACATAACGGAATACGAAGCATTTACGAAACGAATTGAAACATTCGTTTCGTTTTTAAGTTGCTCCAGAATGGTTCGTTATCGCTTCGTTAACAAAAAAAATAACGAATTTTTAACGAATTACGAATTAACGAAATGAAACCGCCCAGCCCTATTATATATTATAACTTTATTTGTACCCTGCTAGCATCTCCCAAGGGATTCGATGCGGCTTACAACAGGCCGGAGCCCAACACAATACAACAATACAATACATAGCAAATAAAACAGTTAGAGCAGAAAACAATAACAGTAGCAGTACAACAGGACATTATTAAAAACTGAGCCGGCCAGGAGTAGGGTACAGGGTTAAAAGTGCTGAAGTGTCGGAGGGATAAGGGATTAAAATATAAGTGCAGTGTGCGGTGAAGGTGATCTTGACTCTACTAAAGTGCTTCTGGGCTTTGGTAGTGGGGTTCCTAATCTGAGAAGGCACGTTGGAACAGCCAGGTTTTCAGGTTCTTTCTGAAGACTGCCAATGTAGGGGCCTGTCTGAGATCTTTCGGGAGGGCATTCCAGAGGCGGGGGGCCACCACAGAGAAGGCCCTGTCCCGCGTCCCCACCAAACGCGCCTGCGACGCGGGCGGGATCACGAGCAGGGCCTCTCCTGATGACCGGAGTGAGCGTGTGGGTTCGTAGACTGTGGTGCGGTCTCGCAGGTAGGGTGGTCCCAAATCACCCTACCTCCCTTGTGCCCACTTTGGCCAGTGAAGCCTCGCTCCCCCGAAGGCAGACGGGCCAGTGGGGTGAGGGCTCTGCGTCCCCTCGCTTAGCAACGAGAGGGAGGCAGAGCTGTTAGGAAACAACAGCCAACACCACCCGAGTGAGCACCTCCGTGGCAATGTCCAGTCGGGGCCCATGGGCATGGCGACAGCGTCTCTGCCTCGAGCTGTCATGCAGGTCAAGGTAGCGCATTCCACGCTATGACGATGCTCGTGACCAGAGGCGGCCCTAGGTAATTTTCAACGGTAAGCACCTCTCTTAGGTTCATACTACTTAAGGTTCCTCAGCACTGAAACCCAAGGATTCAAACCTGTCTCTTCAACTACGGCCAAGTAACCAAACACAGAGAAATGATTATAGCGGGAAAACATGAATCTGGAAGTCAGTACTGCTCATGAGGCTGTTCTTAAACTCAAGGCAAACCGGGCTTGTGAAGGCCACCTGAATCAGGGTAGTGTTTATTATAATCCGAATCTCTGATCACTGACTCCCAAAACAGTTACCATAATTTATCCCCAACTTCAGAAAGGAAAATGGAATGTCAGTGGACAATAAAAGAAATCTGAAGATGGGCTGAACACTAAAGCAGAGGCGACCCTAAGTAATTTTCAGTGGTAAGCAAACAGTATTTTGGCGCCCTCCCCCCAACCAATCATTGATATATATTTTCTGTTCGTCGTGGGAGTTCTGTGTGGCCATATTTGGTTCAATTCCATCATTGGTAGAGTTCAGAATGCTCTTTGATTGTAGGTGAACTATACATCCCAGTAACTACACTTGCCGCACTTGCTCCCTTGCTTGGCCCGCTTTGGGTCCGGAGGCGTGCCTGAAGACCCCGGCGTGTGCACCAAAAGTCACCTCTTCTCCTGACTTTCTCCTCAGCCATTGGGACCGAGAGAGAGAGAGAGAGAGAGAGGTGGAGATGCCCACCTTTCCTGAAGGTAGGCACAAAAACAAAGGAGGGAGCGGAGGTGGGAGATACCTCCAGCCGGAGGGCTCTCTCTCTCTCCCTCTCTCTTGGTCCCAATGGCTGAAGAGAAAGTCAGGAGAAGAGGCGACTTTTGGTGCGCACGCTGGGGTCTTCAGACACACCTCCGGACCCGAAGCGGACCAGGCACGGCGGCTCCGCCCCTTGGCCCATCTGCGGATTGGGGAGAGGAGAGGAGGAGGGTGGAGCGCCGGGGATTGGGAAAGGGAACCGGTCATGGGGAAGGGATTGAATGCAGAGAACGATTGAGCGCCGGCTTTGCTTGCGCACCCAGTGGAGCAGGAACGAGAGGGGCTAGGCGAGGCTCAAGGGCCCGGCCCCTTTGGGAAGAGGATCTCCCGGCAGCGAGGCAAGAAAGCCGAGGCTCCCCCCGGACTGCTAGGGCTGTTGTGAGCTGAGGGGGCGCTCCTCAAGTGGCGGTCGAGGGGCATTTACAGAGGCGCCTCTGCGCCCCTGGCAAAAAAAGTGTTCTGCGACCGCTTACTTCGCATAATGGACGAGCCACCCCTGGCTGCGTCCCCTCCCTTAGCAACGAGAGGGAGGCAGAACTGTTAGGAAACAACAGCCAACACCACCCGAGTGGGCACCTCCATGGCGATGTCCAGTTGGGGCCCACGGGCATGGCGACAGCTGTCATGCAGGTCAAGGTAGCGCAATCCACGCTATGACGATGCTCGTGACTGCTTGGGGGAGGAGGGGCAGGGGCGGCTCGTCCATTACGCGAAGTAAGCGGTCGCAGAACACTTTTTTTTTGCCAGGGGTGCAGAGGCGCCTCTGTAAATGCCCCTCGACCGCCACTTGAGGAGCGCCCCCTCAGCTCACAACAGCCCTAGCAGTCCGGGGGGAGCCTCGGCTTTCTTGCCTCACTGCCGGGCGATCCTCTTCCCAAAGGGGCCGGGCCCTTGAGCCTCGCCTAGCCCCTCTCGTTCCTGCTCCACCCGGCCACCAGGTGCGTGAGCAGAGCCGGCGCTCAATCGTTCTCTGCGTTCGATCCCTTCCCCATGACCGGCTCCGTTTCCCGATCCTCCGGCGCTCCACCCTGCCTCCTCTCCTCTCCCCAATCCGCGGGTGGGCCAAGGGCGAAGCCAAAGCGCGCCTGGCCCGCTTCGGGTCCGGAGGCATGTCTGAAGACCCCAGCGTGCGCACCAAAACTCGCCTCTTCTCCTGACTTTCTCTTCAGCCATTGGGACCAAGAGAGAGAGAGAGAGAAAGCGAGCCCCTCCGGCTGGAGGTATCTCCCACCTCCGCTCCCTCCTTTGTTTTTGCGCCTACCTTCAGGAAAGGTGGGCATCTCCACCTCTCTCTCTCTCTCTCTCTCTTGGTCCCAATGGCTGAGGAGAAAGTCAGGAGAAGAGGTGACTTTTGGTGCACACGCCAGGGTCTTCAGGCACGCCTCCGGAACCAAAGCGGGCCAGGCAAGGGAGCAAGTGCGGCAAGTGTAGTTACTGGGATGTATAGTTCACCTACAATCAAAGAGCATTCTGAACTCCACCAATGATGGAATTGAACCAAATATGGCACACAGAACTCCCACGACGAACAGAAATATATATCAATGATTGCTTGGGGGGGGGGGCAAAATATTGTTTGCTTACTGTTGAAAATTACCTAGGGCCGCCTCTGAGGAGGGGAGGGGGGCTGGGGCTTGCCCGCAAAAAGGATCCCCCAGCCACAGCCTCCTTCGGGCGTAGGCCTCCCCTCGGCACCATAGAACTGCTTTGAGACCCCCCCCCCCCCCGGAATCAACATGGCTTAAGACGGGGTTCAGGGTTCGAGAGAGGCCAAGCCGGACTGGGGAGACTGCTGGCACCACAGGGAGGCCCCTCCCGGCCAGGAGAACCCCCAACTCCCTTTCCACCGCCTTCCCCTCCTCCTCCGGCGAGCGTGACTCTCCCCCGCTCGAGGGCAGCCTCCCGATAGCAAGGAAAGAAGGGGCACCGGCCGGCTTTCGGAGCCCTCCCATTGGCCGTTCCGAAAGGGGGCGGACCCGCAGAGGTGGCGGAGGGAACCTCCCTGAGTGACGCCTCTCTCCTTGATTTACCCGCCGGTAACCCAGGGCGACGGGGCTCCGCTAACCACCAGCCGAGCCGAGCCACGCCCACTCGTGACGCGGCAGGCGGCGCCCCGCCCCCACCCCACCCCTTTCTCCACCTGGAGTCGAAGGAACGCCGTGGCCGCGAGCGCGGTGGGGGGGGGGGGGGCGACGTGTGTCCGCTGATGAGGCCCACTCGCGGGGACTTCCGCAGCGCCCATCTCCGAATAATTACCACACTCCGAGAAGCGCGCCTCTGCCCACGGCGCTGCCTGCTCACATCTCCGCTGGGAAGTCCTCGGAACAAGGCGCTGGAAGGGACGCCAGGAGCCACCCCCCCGCGCCATGCAGGGAAAGCGCCATCAGAGCCCCGAAAGGTACCCACCCAGCCTCTGTTTCCAAGCCTCCAAGGAAGGACTCCGAGGCAGAGAGTTCCACTGCTGAACAGCCCTTCTTACGGTCAAGACGTTCTCCCTCATGTTCAATGGAATCTCCTTCCCTGTCATTTGCGCCCAAGGTTCCATTGAGTCGTAGTCTCAATGGAGCCTTGCTCCCTCTTCCTTGTGACTCCCTGTCACATATTTATGTATACAAGGCTCCTCTCTCCTCTCATCCTTCTCTTCTGAGGCTAAACAGACCCAGTTCCTTAAGACGTTCCTCAGTGGGATTATTCATGATCTCTAGGTCATAGAATCATAGAATCAAAGAGTTGGAAGAGACCTCATGGGCCATCCAGTCCAACCCCCTGCCAAGAAGCAGAAATATTGCATTCAAATTACCCCTGACAGATGGCCATCCAGCCTCTGTTTAAAAGCTTCCAAAGAAGGAGCCTCCACCACACTCCGGGGCAGAGAGTTCCACTGTTTGTGGCACTCCACTGTTTGTGGCACTCCACTCGTCACTGAGTGTGGCACTCCACTCATCACTTCTTTCCAGGATGAAGAGGAAGCATTTGAGGAGAATCACCCTCTGGGTTCATTCACTTAACCAATTACCGATCCACCTAACCGTAGTTTTGCCTAGCCCACATTGGACTAGTTTCCTTGCCAGAAGGTCATGGAGGACCTTGTCAAAGGAAGGCCTTCCTGAAATCCAGATATGCTCCATCCTGCATCTATCCAGCTTGGAACTCTATTGAAAAAAGAGATCGGATTAGTCTGACATGACTTGTTTTGATAAATCCATATTGACTATTAGTGATGACCACATTCATTTCTAAGCGTTTGCTTTTTTTATTTTTTTATTTTTTTAAATTAATTTCTTCATACAGATAACAAAACAATATACAATACGAACTGTGGCCATCTAAAAGATAACATAAAAACTGTTTACAATTTTTATGGCTAGTGTACAGTTTCCAATTGTGCTTCCCTTTACCGTATATCTTGATTGCTAACCCCTCTAAACCCCCCATAACACCCACCCACTCATACCACCCTCCTACCCATACCACCCTCTTCCCACCTCCCTCCCACCCCCATCTGGGTTACTTGAATCAATACATTGATTTAATTGTCTGGAAGGCCTGATTTAAAGTTCTGTACCTATCTTTTCCTTTCATTTTGTTGATTAAACAAGACCATTTCCTAAACCAATCTTGTTTTGACTGAATATTCAAATATTTATTTTTCTTTTCATAGATGAAATCATTAATTAAATATTCAGAGAGATACGACCGCCAGGTTTTCAGGTCCCACCTTGTTTTATCTTTCCAACCTCTGGCGATTGTGGCATGTATAGCGGCTATCATAAATTTTAATATATCTGACCATTCGTTATTCCCCTCCTTTACCTCTATGTTGAGGGACAAAAACTGAGCTTTATTCCAATGTAGTTTTTGCTCTATTATTATTCAAAGCACCCCCGACAGATGGCCATCCAGTCTCTGTTTTAAAGGTTCCAAAGAAGGAGCCTCCACCACACTCCGGGGCAGAGAGTTCCACTGCTGAACGGCTCTCACAGTCAGGAAGTCTTTGATCCTTTCAGTCGCCCACTTCTTCTGGACTCCTTCCAGCTTAGAGTCAATCTCTCTTGAACTACTTTGCCCAGAATTGGACTCAGTGTGATTCCAGGTGAAGAGACCTGACCAAAGCAGAAGAGAGAGGCACCAGGACTCCTCTCCTTGATCTGGACATTTGACTTCTTTGGATGCAGCCCAAAATCCATTGGTTTTTTTAGCTGCTACATCACACTCTTGGCTCGTTGTATTGTCGAAGGCTTTCATGGCTGGAATCACTGGGTTGTTGTAGGTTTTTCCAGGCTATATGGCCATGTTCTAGAGGCATTTTTCTCCTGACGTTTCGCCTGCATCTATGGCAAGCATCCTCAGAGGTAGTGAGGTCTGTTGGAAGTAGGAAAATGGGTTTATATATCTGACATGGTGGTTGTGGGAGTCAGACTACACAGAGAAGCTATTGAAATCCACAAGCATGTGGACAATTTCAACAGAAAGGAAGAAACCATGAAAATGAACAAAATCTGGTTACCAGTATTAAAAAACTCAAAAATTACAACAGCAAAACAACAGAGAGGGGAAGTTACTTTTTCAACTACAACTCTGCCGGCTGAATTCCCAGTGTTCGCGGTAGGGATTCAGGAGTTGTAGGTCTAGTCTGGGGATGGCCTTGGCAAGGATTACTTGGGGTGGGCCCATGTCCTCCCAGACTTCTCTACAGGCCACACCCCCACCATCAGCCCAGGCACCTCTCCTCTTCACTGCACACACCGTCAAAGAGGGAACAGCAGGGGGCATGACATCACTTCCTGCCCCTACTTTAGGAAAGATTGCAGTGGAAAAGAGAAGTCATTAGCTTAGTTCAACAAAAGATTCCCCCCAGGCACTTCCAAGCCATAAAATGCTAATCAAGGTGGTCAGTTGAAACATTCACACCTAGCTCCAGCAGACAAAAGTCCTTTGTCTCACCCTGGTCTTTCCACAGATATATAAACCCATTTTCCTACTTCCAACAGACCTCACTACCTCTGAGGATGCTTGCCATAGATGCAGGCGAAACATCAGGAGAAAAATGCCTCTAGAACATGGCCATATAGCCCGGAAAAACCTACAACAACCCTCTTGGCTCATGTTCAGGTTGTTTCCCATAATTATGTTGCGGAGCCCGGCATCTCCCATCCTGTATCTGCGCATTTTATTTTTTCTGCCAAAGTGTCATATCCAACATTTCTCCCTGTTGAAATTCCTTTTGTTAGTTGTGGCCAATCAGCTCACTAATTTAGGGCACTTCATCCATGGCTATGAAGAAAGGCCAAGAAACCTTTCCTCCCTAGATCCCCTTTTCCAATGTTATATTTCTGTGACAGTCACTTAATATTTCTCTCCCAAGTAGTGTTCTATGTCTTATTTCTGTTTTTCTTTCTGTAAATTATATCAAAGGAAGGGTAGGTTTCCATGACTTTATATTTCTAAGATCCTCTGAATCATATAATAGAATCATAGAATCAAAGAGTTGGAAGAGACCTTATGGGCCATCCAGTCCAACCCCCTGCCAAGAAGCAGGAATATTGCATTCAAATCACCCCTGACAGATGGCCATCCAGCCTCTGTTTAAAAGCTTCCAAAGAAGGAGCCTCCACCACACTCCAAAGCAGAGAGTTCCACTGCTGAACGGCTCTCACAGTCAGGAAGTTCTTCCTCATGTTCAGATGGAATCTCCTTTCTTGTAGTTTGAAGCCATTGTTCCGCATCCTAGTCTCCAAGGAAGCAGAAAACAAGCTTGCTCCTCCTCCCTGTGGCTTCCTCTCACATATTTATACATGGCTATCATATCTCCTCTCAGCCTTCTCTTCTTCAGGCTAAACATGCCCAGCTCCTTAAGCCGCTCCTCATAGGGCTTGTTCTCCAGAAACCCTTGATCATTTTAGTCGCCCTCCTCTGGACACATTCCAGCTTGTCAATATCTCTCTTGAATTGTGGTGCCCAGAATTGGACACAATATTCCAGGTGTGGTCTAACCAAAGCGGAATAGAGGGGTAGCATTACTTCCCTAGATCTAGACACTATGCTCCTATTGATGCAGGCCAAAATCCCATTGGCTTTTTTTGCCGCCACATCCCATTGTTGGCTCATGTTTAACTTGTTGTCCACGAGGACTCCAAGATCTTTTTCACACGTACTGCTCTCAAGCCAGGCATCGTCGCCCATTCTGTATCTTTGCATTTCGTTTTTCCTGCCAAAGTGGAGTATCTTGCATTTGTCCCTGTTGAACTTCATTTTGTTACTTTTGACTCATCTCTCTAATCTGTCAAGATCGTATTGAATCCTGCTCCTGTCTTCTGGAGTATTGGCTATCCCTCCCAATTTGGTGTCGTCTGCAAACTTGATGATCCTGCCTTCTAACCCTTAAGTCATTAATAAAGATGTTGAACAGGACCAGGCCCAGGAGGGAACCCTGCGGCACTCCACTCGTCACTTCTTTCCAGGATGAAGAGGAAGCATTGGTGAGCACCCTCTGGGTTCGTGCATTTAACCAATTACAGATCCACCTCACCATAGTTTTGCCTAACCCACATTGGACTAGTTTGTTTGCCAGAAGGTCGTGGGGGACCATGTCGAAGGCCTTACTGAAATCAAGGTACGCTACGTCCACGGCATTCCCCACATCTATCCAGCTTGTAACTCTATCTGCTCACTTCTTTAGTTTTTACTTGCAATAAGAACTGTAGAAGTGAGCAGAGTATCTTAGAAATAAAAAGTCATGGAAACTTACCCTCCTTTGATATAATTTACAAAAAGAAAAAAAGAAACAAGACATAGAACACTACTTAGAATCATAGAGTTGGAAGAGACCTCATGGGCCATCCAGTCCAATCCCCTTGGGAGAGAAATATTAAGTGACTGTCAAAGAAATGTATAATTTTGCCTGAGGAAGATTAAAAAAGTCTAAACTGGTTGTGTGCTCTACAGACTCAACTGACTGACTTCGCAAGTGGCAGATTTATGTTTAGTTTGTTACTCATTCTGATGTATGAAACATCAACATTACACTTGTAAATTTGTACTTGTTTACCCAATATAAATTTATATTTCATATCTGTTTATTGATTATTGACTTATACATACTGTTGTATTTGTGGGTACAGATTACTTTGGTGTATAATCAGGAACCCATTCAATTTATATACCTTCCAGTCAGAGGCAGCCCTAGGTAATTTTCAATGGTAAGCAAACAGTATTTTGGTGCCCCCCCCCCCAACCAATCATTGATATGGCGAGGCTCAAGGGCCCGGCCGCTTCGGGAAGAGTTTCGCCCGGCAGTGAGGCAAGGAAGCTGAGGCTCCCCCCGGACTGCTAGGGCTGTTGTGAGTCGAGGGGGTGCTCCTCAAGTGGCGGTCGAGGGGCATTTACAGAGGCGCCTCTGCGCCCCTGGCGAAAAAAGCGTACCGCAACCGCTTACTTTGCGTAATGGACAAGCCGCCCCTGCTTCCAGTGAGCTCAGGCCAGAAAGCAAGGCTTTCCTCCCCCGCCCATATCATCACAACAATCCTGCCAAGTAGAGCAAGTGGAAGGGGAGCGACTGGCCCAAGGTTATCAGGAAGTTTCACGAGTCCTTATTTCATATGACTAGCAAGGCCTGCTGCATTGATAATGTAAATACTGGCTTACTGAATTTGCATGCATTTGATGGGTGTTCTCTAGCATGTGTTTATGTTCTAGTGACAACAAAGCTTGAAAAAAAGTTGATCTGAAAAGGGGCTGTGAAGGAACCAGGGTTGGTCCTCCAGTCTAAATACTTAAATATCAAACTCAGAGCCATCCAGGCCCATGGTGTTTCCAGTGTTTGTAAATAATTGTGAAAGCCGTACAATGAAAACAACCCAACAAAAAAACACCACTCTGGAAGTCAGTTGCGACCAGATTTCATCGCATTCCTGGGGCCTCTCTTGATCTAAGACAGAGCTTTCCAAACAGTGTGTGTTGGAACACACTAGTGTATCACCTGTAGTTCCTAGGTATGTCATGTGAAAGGTGCTCCCCCCCCCACACACACACACACACAAAGCTGTTGCTGTTCAAGTGTAGGTACTGTTATGATTGTTATAACTTGCATAATTTGTTGATTAAGTTTCTGTAAATGCCACTAAAATGAATAAGTTTCTAATTAAGAAAAGAAAATCTGTTGACAGCGATGTTTGTGATGAACCATATGGAGCAGCTCTAGAAGAAACCATACAATAATCAACTGTCATACATGTGAAGTTTATCCAGTAAAGATTATATAAATGCATATATATTACGGAGCCCCCAGTGGTGCAGCGGGTTATACCACTGAGCTGCTGAACTTGCTGACCAAAAGGTCAGCAAGTTGAATCTGGGGAGTGGGGTGAGGTCCTGCTGTTAGCCCCAGCTCCGACCAACTTAGCAGTTTGAAAACATGCAAATGTGAGTAGATCAGTAGGTATCACTCTGGCAGGAAGGTAATGGTGGTCCATGCAGTCATGTCAGTGGCAACATGACCTAGGAGGCATCTACGGACAATTTATTTATTTATTCTTTATTTAGAAGTTTTATATACCAGTCTTCTCATCTCCAAGGAGGGACTCAGGCCGGTTCACAGCATGTGTTCATATACAATAATATACAAAAACAACACAGTGCATCATCATTACACATTAAAATATAAGTACAATAAAAACATCATCATCACATTATGCAAGCCAAGTCATCAATACAGTCACAGTCACAGTTCATCATCCTCCTTCCATGTGGACGAAGGTTATAGACTCAGTCCTCAAATGCCACGTTCCAAAGCCAGGTCTTTGTTAGTTTCCTGAAGGTCAGGAGGGAGGGAGCAGATCTAATCTCTAGTGGGAGGGAGTTCCAAAGCCGAGGAGCCACCACCGAGAAGGCCCTGTCCCTCGTCCCCACCAAACGCGATTGCGAAGGTGGTGGGACCGAGAGCAGGGCCCCTCCGGAAGATCTTAATAACCTTGATGGTTCATAGGGGAGAATCCGTTCGGACAGGTAAACTGGGCCGGAGTCATTTAGGGCTTTATAGGTCAAAACCAGCACTTTGAATTGTCCTCGGAAGCTAATCGGCAGCCAGTAGAGCTGGTGTAACAGAGGGGTCGTATAATCTCTCTACCCCGCTCCTGTTAGCAATCTGGCTGCCGCTCGTTGGACTAATTGAAGCTTCTGGGCAGTCTTCAGAGGCAACCCCACATAGAGAGCGTTGCAGTAGACAACTCTAGCTCTTTGGCTTAGAAATGGAAATGAGTACCACTCCTCAGTCAGACATGACTAGACTTAATGTCAATGGGAAACCTTTACCTTTTTACTTTGTATATATTATACATTAGTTAATATATCTATTGTGTGAAACTCTTATAAGAGATTGGTTTGATTTCTGGTTTGCCAGTAAATCTAAATTACCATGTCGCAAAAGAATGCGCATCTAAAAAGCATGTCACCAACATGAAAAGTTTGGATAGCTTTGCTCTAAGCCAATGTGCACATGATTAGAGCCTGGACCAAAACTCTCATCTGTAAATATTGTTAGGATTATGTATACAGTGCTTTTTCTGTCCACAAAGAGATTCAAAGCAGCTTTCATTGAAAGCATTTCCATACGATTTAGAATCCCCAAACATACAAACATTAAAACAGAATTAAATATCATTGGTATTTATGTTGGGAATCAGGAGCTGTTAGGCTCAAAAATAACCCTCACTTGGGGTGATTCCACAAAAATATAGCAGAGTGCCAGAAGCACAGTTCATAACCAGCAGAAGCTTACATGTAAAGAGCAAGGATTGGTTTCCATTCAACAAGATGGAATAGGATTGCAGATCCACAACTTCATAGGTTCTAAAAATAATATGTTTATTAAAGTCAAAAGAAATCCATTCTGGATAGGAAAGGTTCTTGGAGCTAACTAGCTTCTCTGAGTTATCTTCTAAGGAAAAGGAAAAATAACAAAATAGCCATCTATATATATAAAAATGCTCTGTGCATAATGAGTACCTTAAAAACAAAAGAACCAATGAACGAAATCACACCAAATTTGGCAACAAAACGTCTCACAGTACAAGGAGTGACCATCACTAAAAAAATTATGATTTTGCTATTTGGGAGT
The DNA here is from genome assembly GCF_025583915.1 of Anolis sagrei ordinatus. NCBI lineage: Eukaryota > Metazoa > Chordata > Lepidosauria > Squamata > Anolidae > Anolis > Anolis sagrei. Next base: position 47,153,424 of record NW_026847771.1, read on the forward strand.
TGTAGTTTCTGGGATTTATAGTTAATCTACAATCAAAGAGCATTCTGAATTCCATCAACGGTGGAATTGAACCAAACTTGGCACATAGAACTCCCATGACCAACAGAAAATACTGGGAGGGTTTGGTGGGCATTGACCATGAGTTTCGGAGTTGTAGTTCACCTACATCCAGAGAGCACTGTGGACTCAAACGATGATGGATCTGGACTAAACTTGGCACAACCACTCAATACACCCAAATATGAACACAGATTGAGTTTGGGGAAAATAGACCTTGACATTTAGGAGTTGTAGTCACTGGGATTCACAGTTCACCTATAATCAAAGAGCATTTTGAACCCCACAAACGACAGAATCGGGGCAAACTTCCCACACAAAACCCCCATGACCAACAGAAAATAAAGGCCATCCAATTCAACTCCCTTCATCAGGGCAAGAAAACGTAATCAAAGTCCTTCAGACAAAGAGCCATCCAGCTATAGATAGATATAGATAGATAGATAGATAGATAGATAGATAGATAGATAGATAGATAGATAGATAGATGATAGGGAGTTGTAGCTGTTGGGATTTATAGTTCACCTACAATCAAATAGCATGATAGAATTGAACCAACCGGGGCATACAGGACTCCCGTGACCAAAAGAAAACACTAGAAGGGTTTGGTGAGCATTGACCTTGAGTTTGGGAGTTGTAGTTCACCTATATCTAGAGACTACCATGGACTCAAACAATGATGAATCTGGACCAAACTTGGCACGAATATTCCATATGCCAAAATATGAACATAGATGGAGTTTGGGGAAAATAGACATTGACATTTCGGAGTTGTACTTACTGGGATTTATAGTTCACCTACAATCAAAGAGCGTTCTGAACCCCACCAACGACAGAATTGGGGCAAACTTCCCACACAGAACCCCCATGACCAACAGAAAATACTCAAGGCCATCCAGTCCAACTCCTTTCACTGGGGCAAGAAAACATAATCAAAGCCCTCCTGACAAAGAGCCATCCAGCCATAGATATAGATAGATAGATATGATTCATGCACACACAGATATAGTATCATAGAATTGAAAGGAACCCCTAAAGAAGGACAATTCTATGTTGCATGTTCCAGAGTAGGCAAACTCTGGAACATGCAAACCAGACAGTCTCCACATCAACACTGACAAAGAAACAACAAGAAATACTGTTTACCCTCAAGCATAAAGACATTACATATATCAGAAACCAACACTTTCTCATTACTTTATTTTCCAGACTGGGCCACAGCAACGCGTGGCAGGGGACAGCTAGTATCTACTACATCTTGCCTAGACAATGGCAAGATGCCTCCTCACTTTAGCAGATCAAAAGAAGAAGAGACCCAGAAAATGGAGACAGGCCACACGGCCAGCCCAGGGCAATAAAAATATCTTTAAAGAGGAAGTTACATTTTCCCTGAAGAGATCAGGTTGCTAAGTATTCAAAGGGGGAGGGGATAATGACAGGCAGGATGAGCAAGACAAATGGGGGACATGAGAGAAGCCTCCTCGCAGGATTGCAAGACATCTGGGCGTCCCCTGGGCAACGTCTTCGTAGACGGCTGATTCTCTCGCCACAGAAGCGACCAGCATGCAAGCAAGTAAGCAAGACAAATCTTCTAAGCCCCTTCTTAAGGTAGACATGCATAAGGAATTTGGGGAAGGAATCCCTCATTCTAATCTATCTAGGTTAATTACTTATTGAGGGCTAGAGACTTGTACACTATCTGACTATCCCACTTCTGTTACCTTTAAGAAGAATATATACTAGGGCTAGATTTGAACAACTTGGTATTATGATGCAAACCGGGTGTTACTGTAACATCCAAAGAAGTGAGAGATTCTGCGTATGGGGAGAACAAACAGTGGAACAAATCGAACATTTCTTAATTGACTGTCCAGCATATGCTGAACTGCGATACAGATATTTACATCCAATATTATCCAACTGCAGGAACCCCCAACAGAAATGATCTTCTGACATTCCTTTTGCAAGGAATGCAAAAGGAATGTCTGAAAGCTTTATTCTGAAAGCTATCAAGAAAAGAGCACATTTCCTGAAAGAAGAACCAGGAAAATAAGATTCTGACTGTAAATAAATAGAAGGCCAGCTGCTGTCCTCTTCTTTTTGCCTTGTATTTTATTCGTGTTGTATTTTGAAATTGTCATATGACTAGTCAAATAAATAAATAAATATCACCATCATCATCATCATTGAGGGCTAGAGACTTGTGCAGTCAGGGATGAAACCCAACATTTTTTTAAAAAAAAATCCACAGTTGAAATCCATAATAACTTATTCAAAGCTAAAAACCACAGCACCCCCTGATTTGACCGTAATCATCTTCATTTTTAAACGTCTGCTAGCATAAAAAGTTTCTATCCTGCCGCCAGAAGGAAGGACAGCCGAGGGGGGGGGGGGGGGTTCTGGCTTCCTTGGGAAGAAGAAGGGAGCTCCAGAGTCGAGGGGCATTGCGAGAAGAAGGAAGGAAGGAAGGAAGGAAGGAAGGAAGGAAGGAAGGAAGGAAGGAAGGAAGGAAGGAAGGAAGGAAGGAAGAAAGGAAGGAAGGCACTCTCTCCCAAGGCTCTCCCAGCCACTACTCCTCCTCCAGGAAGAGATTCACATGTCAGAAGAGGAGGTTCCATGTGTCCACCCAGGGCCGTAGCTAGAAAAAAATTTCGGGAGGGGTTTAAATTTGGGGGGGGGGTTTGAAAATTTCGCAGGGGGGAGGTTGAAACCTGCCTCCTAGCTCACGCTGAAGCAAAGAGCACAGCAGGGGGCAGAGCAGCCTTCAATAGCCTGCAGCTCCGCCCTTGTCAACCACCTCCACCAAGTCTGGCCTCCTTAATGAGAGCATTCAACATCCCCCCCCCCCCCCAACTTGGTTGCTTCACTACTGTTCTGTCGCGCTGGGCCTGTAAATAATTGTCTTTAGAACAGGATGTGCAACCTTTGCCCAGCGGGAAGCCAGGGGGCCTAAAGAGAAGTTCTCAGAGGTTTCCACCACAAACAGTCTTTAGATGGCTTGAGAAGTACAACAAAGTCTTTTATTAATGAACAATCAAACAGAAACTTCTCTTGTCTTCAGTAAAGTTAAGCAAATGATTCCAAGCTTTTAGGCAACTGGTGAATTCCTAATCTTGCCCACGAAGGACAGGCAACTGTCTTCAATAACTTCTTCTTTAAAGGAAAATCCCCGTTTTAACTTCTCCCAGGCTGACTGTAATCTAACCCTTACTGATGTGGGCTCCGCTACCGGGTCGAACTGCTTCTCGAACGCCAAGTGGACCTACCAGCAAGGCAGTAGATGTTCTCCAGCTGGAGTTCTTTGGTCTTTAGGGCTGTTTTCCTGGAAATTCTTTAGATACTCTTAAGACCTTTCTCCCCCGGAAGGTCTTAAGGGTTGAAGCTTTTGTACAGGGGAAGCTTGCACACATCCTATACATAAGCTTACCTTGCTGAGACTAACTAAAAATGGCTCCCTTCCCTTCCCAATTGCCCTGAGCAAGGGGCGGGACCAAAACTTAACAATGATGGACAGGTGACTTGCCTATGACTGCAACCAAAGAAGCCACCTATCTGCAGAGTCCCTGAAACCTAGGACTGCAAGCAAACAATACAAAGCAAATAAAGTTGGAGCTCCTGGTACAGCTGTACCAGAACAACTACATCGGCTATTGCTGCAAGTAATGACAGTGTGAATAAATTGCTAATATTTGCTTGAGATAGTGCTTGCAGTTCTGGAGGGACTCTTGATTTTTTGCATCTCATAGACTTAGCATGGGGATTTGGTTAACCAGTTAAAATTCATAAGTAAACCAGGTTTTTTTAAAAAAATCTGAAACTTTTCGGGGGGGGGTTGAACCCCTAACCCCCCCCCCTCGCCACGGGCCTGTATATATATAAAGAGGGGGGAAAGAAAAATATGGTTTCCAAGTAAAGTGGGGGAACATAATATTTTAAAGAAAAGCAGGAAAAACAAAGAGATAGAGATAAAGAGAGGCAGAGAAAAAGAAAAAATGCATTGAATAATAATAATAATAATAATAATAATAGAAAAATGAGTAAAAATAAAATAAAGTCTTGTGACTTCCTTCTAATCCTTCACAAGTTTCACTTTTTTAACTATGTGATCTTCCTAGTTTTTTCTCAATTGTTCACTTTTGTAACGCATATTGATAATTTTATCGGTGTAATGTACTACCCCGGTGGCGCCCCCGGTGGCGCAGTGGGTTAAAGCACTGAGCTGCTGAGCTTGTTGATCGAAAGGTCGCAGGTTTGATTCTGGGGAGCGGTGTGAGCTTCCGCTGTCAGCCCTAGCTTCTGCCAACCTAGCAGTTCGAAAACATGCAAATGTGAGTAGATCAATAGGTACCGCTCCAGCGGGAAGGAAACAGCGCTCCATGCAGTCATGCCGGCCACATGACCTTGGAGGTGTCTACGGACAATGCTGGCTCTTCGGCTTAGAAATGGAGATGAGCACCACACCCCAGAGTCAGACATGACTGGACTTAATGTCAGGGGACTACCTACCTACCTAATGTACTACCGGTGGAACATTTTCAGCCAGTTTTCTTTGATATCGGTTGCATAAGTATAGTTAAGTTTTTTGTTCCACATTTTTTCCCATTCCGCCATTGATATCGACCTTTTAAAATTTTCTACCCATTTCAGCATACAGTTTTTTATTACCTCTTGCTCTGTTGACCATTCTAACAATTTATCATATATTTTTGTTATGCTCTTTCTTTCCATTTTCAGAATTTTGTCCCAGAATTCTTCCTTATTACTGAAACCTAATTTTTTATCCTGATTGTAATTTTCTTTAATTTGTAAGTAGTGTAGCCATGTAACATTGGGAAAAAATTGTTTAAGTTCTTCATGTGATTTTAATGTTGAGAAGTCTTCTAAAATATCTTTATGGGTTGGCCATTTCATCCAACCTAAAAGTCGTCTTTGTTTGGCTTCCATTGGGGATAACAATCGCGGTGTTTTTAAGTAGAAATGTCTTTTGTACCTATTCCATATTCTTAACAGTGATGATCACACAAAATGATTCCCGATTTTTTCCCCCTTTTCTCCCTTTTGTACCAAATATATGCGTGCCAGCCAACACGCAAATCATGTCCCTCTAAAGTAAGTAAATTTTCTCTTTTTAATGTTATCCAGTCCTTTAGCCAGAGCAAAGCACAGGCCTCATGATATATCCTTAGATCAGGGAAGCCAAAGCCTCCTCTTGTTTTTTTTATCTGTCAGAACTGAATATTTTATTCTAGGTTTTTTCCCCTTCCAGACAAATTTTAATAAGTATTTTGTCCATCCTTTTGTTTTTTTAAGGTTACGAATTATAGGGAGATTTTGAAACAGATATAAAGGCTTTGGGAGAACATTCACTAAAGATATTCTACCTAATAAGGATAGATTTAAATATTTCCACTTTTCAAGATCTTTCCGAATATCCTTCCAAATTTTTTCATAATTATTCGACAGTAGCTGCCCGTTTTTTGAAGAAATCCAAATTCCTAAATATTTAATTTTGGTGGCAATCTGAAGGCCGGTGATGTCTTTCAATTCTTCTTGTTTATCCTTCCTCATATTCTTAGTTAACATGATTGTTTTTTGTTTATTTAGTCTAAATAACGTATCTCGGCCTATCAGCCCACCAGGTCCGTAAGATCTTCTGGGGAGGCCCTGCTCTCTATCCCGCCTGCTTCACAGGTGCGGCTGGCGGGGACGAGAGACAGGGCCTTTTCAGTGGTGGCCCCTCGGCTATGGAACGCCCTTCCCATGGAGGTAAGATCAGCCCCCTCGCTGATGATGTTCCGAAGAAGATTAAAAACCTGGATGTTCCAACAGGCATTTGGTTAATTCGGCGCAATGAATGTAATGACTAAAGGATTGGTAATATGGACGACGGAACTGGATCACGATTTTAGTTAGGAGATGCATTGGATTGTTATTGATATGCGAATATTGTGTATTATGTTTTTATGGTTTTAAACTGTACACTGTTGATAGTTGTATTTTTTTGTAAACCGCGTTGAGTCGCCGGCTAGGCTGAGAAACAGCGGTATACAAGTATAGCAAATAAATAAATAAATAAATAAATCCAGCCAATTTACCAAATTCTTCAATTTTTGATATCCATTCTTTTATGTTCTCACATGGGTCTTCAATGATGCCAATTATATCATGCCTTAAATTCCTGTTTACCGATTTTAACTCCTTTAATCATAAAATCTTCTTTTATACTTTTTAATAAATTTTCTAATGACATGATAAAAATTAAAGGTCAAAGAGGGCACCCTTGTCTTGAACCTTTACTAATTATAAATTCCTCGGAAGTTTGCCCATTTATTTGAATGGACGAACCCAGAGGGTGCTCACCAATGTTTCCTCTTCATCCTGGAAAGAAGTGACGTTTGGAGTGCCGCAGGGTTCCGTCCTGGGCCCGGTCCTGTTCAACATCTTTATTAATGACTTAGATGAAGGGCTAGAAGGCATGATCATCAAGTTTACAGACAACACCAAATTGGGAGGGATAGCCAATACTCCAGAGCACAGGAGCAGGACTCAAAACAATCTTGACAGATTAGAGAGATGGGCCAAAACTAACAAAATGAAGATCAACAGGGACAAATGCAAGATACTCCACTTAGGCAGAAAAAACAAAGTGCAAAGATACAGAATGGGGGACAATGCCTGGCTCGAGAGCAGCACATGTGAAAAAGATCTTGGAGTCTTCGTGGACAACAAGTTAAACATGAGCCAACAATGTGATGCAAAAAAGGCCAATGGGATTTTGGCCTGCATCAATAGGAGCATAGTGTCTAGATATAGGGAAATAGTGCTACCCCTCTATTTTGCCTTGGTTAGACCACACCAGGAATACTGTGTCCAAATCTGGGCACCACAACTGAAAGGAGATGTTGACAAGCTGGAATATGTCCAGAGGAGGGCGACTAAAATGATCAAAGGTCTGGAGAACAAGCCCTATGAGGAGCGGCTTAAGGAGCTGGGCATATTTAGCCTGAAGAAGGGAATGCTGAGATATGATATGATAGCCATGTATAAATATGTGAGAGGAAGCCACAGGGAGGAGGGAGCAAGCTTGTTTTCTGCTTCCCTGGAGACTAGGACACGGAACAATGGCTTCAAAATGGCTTCAGAAAGGAGATTCCATCTGAACAAAATGGCTTCAGAAAGGAGATTCCATCTGAACATGAGGAAGAACTTCCTGACTGTGAGAGCTGTTCAGCAGTGGAACTCTCTGCTTTGGAGTGTGGTGGAGGCTCCTTCTTTGGAAGCTTTTAAACAGGGGCTGGATGGCCATCTGTCAGGGGTGCTTTGAATGCAATATTCCTGCTTCTTGGCAGGGGGTGAGACTGGATGGCCCATGAGGTCTCTTCCAACTCTATATTTCGATGATTCTATGATTCTACGTGTTGCCGGTGGCTGGAAGGGCCTTCGCACAACTAAAACTCGTGTACCAGCTGTGAACGTACCTCGTGAAGCCTGACTTGACCACGGTGGTCCATGCCTTAGTTACCTCTACACTGGATTATTGCAACGCACTCTACGTGGAGCTTCAATTGGTTCAACGTTCGGCAGCCAGATTAATAACTGGGGCGAATTACAGGGAGCAGTCAACCCCCCTGTTTAATGAGCTCCATTGGCTGCTGTTCATTTTCCGGTCCCATTTCAAGGTACAGGTCATTACCTATAAAGCCCTGAACGGTTTGGGACCCGCCTACCTTCATGACCGCATCTCCTACCACCAACCTGCGCGTCCTCTCCAATCCTCTGAGGAGGCCCTCCTCTCGCCTCTTCCTTTATTACAGGTAAGACTTGCGGGAACACCTTCTCCGCTGTGGCTCCCCATCTTTGGAATTCACTACCTGGTGAGATTAGGCAAACCCCCTCCTTAGCAGACTTCAAGAAAAATCTGATAACCTGGTGTGCCTTTGGAGAGTGATCATTTATTCCATTTTTGTCTGCACCATCTATAGTGTCGTCTCTATGATGCTGACTTGACCTAACCTGACCTGATCAAACCCTGCTAAAATGCCCTCTGAAGCACTTTATCTTCATGCCAGTGCAATGTTGTCCCCCGCATCCCCGATCCTGACACATTACATTGCCCTCTCACCCAGTGTTTTTACATTTTTAATTCTTTGCAACTGGCCCAGCCCACTGTGATTAATTTTCTATGTTAAAATGTTCTGATTTTAGATTGTTTTTATATTGTTTGATGCGTATATTTATATTAGTTCTGTATTTTATTTTTATTTTTTATTTTCTGCTGTGTTCTTGTTGTATATTGTTTTATTGTACTACTGGGCTTGGCCTCATGTAAGCCGCCCGAGTCCTCTTGGGAAGATGGTGGCGGGGTATAAATAAAGATTATTATGATTATGATTATTATGAAATGAATACCATTTTTTTATTTTGCCATACCATAAATAGGCATGCCACCCTATTCTTAGGCCAAATAATTCCAGTGACATTTTTTTTCTTTTTAAAATGTCATCCCATCTCTAATCCAAATCAGGGAGCAGCCTTCATAATAAAATTTTAAATCTGGCATGGATAGACCTCCTCTTTTCTTTTCATCTGTCAGGTTTTGCAATTTAATCTGGGGCTTTTTCCCTTGCCATATTAACTTGGAGAGTTCATAGAATCATAGAATCAAAGAGTTGGAAGAGACCTCATGGGCCATCCAGTCCAACCCCCTGCCAAGAAGCAGGAATATTGCATTCAAATCACCCCTGACAGATGGCCATCCAGCCTCTGTTTAAAAGCTTCCAAAGAAGGAGCCTCCACCACACTCCGGGGCAGAGAGTTCCACTGCTGAACGGCTCTCACAGTCAGGAAGTTCTTCCTCGTGTTCAGATGGAATCTCCTCTCTTGTAGTTTGAAGCCATTGTTTCGCGTCCTAGTCTCCAGGGAAGCAGAAAACAAGCTTGCTCCCTCCTCCCTGTGGCTTCCTCTCACATATTTATACATGGCTATCATATCTCCTCTCAGCCTTCTCTTCTTCAGGCTAAACATGCCTGAAGTTGTCTGTTCCATTCTTTGAATATTCACATGTTTCTTAGGATTGGAAGGTTTTGAAATAGGAATAACAATTTTGGTAATATATTCATCTTAATAGAGGATATTCTTCTCAATAGTGATAGTTTTAGGTTTTTCCAATTGTCTAAGTCTTTTTAAAATTCCTTCCATTTCAATTTGTAATTCTTTTTCATAAGTTGAGAATTTTTGCTATTATAATTCCCAAATATTTTATCTTTGTTATTATTTGTTGTGTTGATTTTTCTTTTAGTAAGTCTTGCCCCCTTTTTTTGGGTTTTTTTTTTTGTGAGAACTTTATTTTGTTTTAAGCACCTCTGTCTGGTCTAGATTAAGTTTCAGGTTGTTTGCCCTCTTCCAGTCCATGACTGATGACAGGCACTGGTTTAGGGTCAGGACAGATTCCTTGGCTTTATGTGGAAATGAGTAGGAGATTGTTTAATGGTTATTTAATATTTAATGGTTATTTTACTTAAGTGATTTTTGTTTTTACTGTTCTAATGTAGCACAAATCCTATGTAAAATCATACTATGTATTTTTGACATTAATATTGAAATCTGAAATATATACAGAAATATATATGTCTAGGTTCTTGTGGGTTTTTTTGGGCTATAGGGCCATGTTCTAGAGGCATTCCTCCTGACGTTTCGCCTGCATCTATGGCAAGCATCCTCAGAGGTAGCATTGGGTCACACCATCTACAGAAAACCCACACACACAGATAGATATCTACATAAAAACTCCAACCATCACCCAAGTCAAAAAAGAAGCACCATTAAAGCCTTGGCAGACCGTGCAAAAAGAATCTGCGAACCCCACCTCCTCCAAGATGAACTGAACCACCTCAACTGGGCTCTCCAGGCCAATGGAGACTCCACCTCAGACATCAGAAGAGCTGCAAGACCAAAGAACAAGCCACGAGAGTAAAGATGAAGATCCACCCAGAGGAAAAGTGTTCCTGCCATACATCAAGGGAACCACTGACGCATAGGGAAGCTGATGAGGAAACACAACATACAAACAATCTACAAACCCACCAAGAAAATCCAACAAATGCTACGTTCAGCAAAGGACAAGAGGGATCCTCTCACCTCTGCAGGAGTCTACCGTATACCATGCAGCTGTGGACAAGTCTACATAGGGACCACCGAATGCAGCATTGCCCAAACACGAATCAAGGAACATGAAAGGCACTGCAGACTACTTCAACCAGAGAAGTCAGCCGTAGCAGAGCACCTGATGAACCAGCCTGGACACAGCATATTATTTGAGAACACAGAAATGCTGGACCACTCCAACAACCACCATATCAGACTACACAGAGAAGCCATTGAAATCCACAAGCATGTGGACAATTTCAACAGAAAGGAAGAGACCATGAAAATGAACAAAATCTGGCTACCAGTATTAAAACACTCTAAAATTACAACAGCAAAACAGCAGAGAGGAAACAACCAGGCACATCTTAACACCTCTCAACAAAAGATTTTCCCAGGCTCAGCCAGGCCTTCAAATGCTAATGAAGGTGGTCAGTTGAAACATTCACACCCAGCTCTAGCAGAGAAGAGCTCTTTGCCCCACCCCAGCCATTCCACAGATATATAAACCCATTGTCCTATTCCAACAGACCTCACTACCTCTGAGGATGCTTGCCATAGATGCAGGCGAAACGTCAGGAGAAATGCCTCTAGAACATGGCCCTATAGCCCGAAAAAACCCACAAGAACCTAGAGATTCCAGCCATGAAAGCCTTCGACAATACAATATATATGTCATCCACATATAGGTGGCACTGCACTCCCAAACTCCGGATGTATAGAGGAACAGCCTTTTTTCTACCCAAGTGCCTCCACCCCCTAACTTCTGATGGTTAGACATAACTATTGCTCTATGTATGTGACACTCTTGAGTAACGGCAGCTCCTTGACTTACTCATCCACTCCTGATCTCAGATTGGAGGAGGTTGCATGTTTGTGTTTTGGTTATCTTTGACTGACACAGAAAGCTTGGTCTCCCCACAACACAGCCAGAGTCCTGCCAGGTGCAGCTGGCACATTAATGGTATATGTCAGGCCAGCTGTTTGCTGTGACTTGGGTTCCTTTGTGTAAGGCTCAGCAGGTTGGGCTGAGGACACTGAAGGCGTGTCTGTTCTTTTGAACGCAGAACACTTGGGCTGGAGACCAGCCAGCTTCCCTCCTGAGCACAGGCCTCTGCCAGCCTGGCCAAGCAAAAGGAGACAGGCCTGGTAGTGAAGCAGCACCAATGCTCTTATCCGAGATGTGCAGGTTCAGAGACAAGGGGGAAGCCAGGCAGTGCCATGCGGCAGTTATGGCCATGCCACTGAGCAGTAGTTGGGATTCAAACTGGAAATGATGCTTTAGGGCAGTGGTTCTCAACCTGGGGGTCGGGACCCCTGGAGGGGTCACGAAGGTGTGTCAGAGGGGTCACTAAAGACCACCAGAAAACACAGTATTTTCTGTTGGTCATGGGGGTTCTATGTGGGAAGTTTGGCCCAATTCTGTCGTTGGTGGAGTTCAGAATGCTCTTTGATTGTAGGTGAACTACAAATCCCAGCAACTACAACTCTCAAAATGTCAAGGACTATTTTCCCCAAACTCTACCAGTGTTCACATTTGGGCATATTGCGAATTCATGCCAAGTTTGGTCCAGATCCATCATCATTTGAGTCCACAGGGCTCTCTGGATGTAGGCGAACTACAACTCCAAAACTCAAGGTGAATGCCCACCAAACCCTTCCAGTGTTTTCTGTTGGCCATGACTGTTCTCTGTGCCAAGTTTGGTTCAATTCCATCGTTGATAGAGTTCAGAATGCACTTTGATTGCAGGTGAATTACAAATCCCAGCAACCACAACTCCCAAATGACAAAATCAAGCTACCACCCCACAACCCCATCAGTATTCAAATTTGGGAGTATGGGGTATTTGTGCCAAATTTGGTCCAGTGAATGAAAATACATCCTGCATATGAGATATTTACATTACAATTGATAACAGTAGCAAAATGACAATTATGAAGTAGGAAGGAAAATAATTTTATGGTTGGGGGTCACCACAACATGAGGAATTGTATTAAGGGGTCGCAGCATGAGGAAGGTTGAGAACCCCTGCTTTAGGGACATTTGTGGGTAGACCTAGGGCACTGCCAAATAATCTGAGATAAACAGAACGCCTGGGATCAGATCCTGAGATATAGGACCTATCTGGAAGGGCCTTCATATGATCCAGTTCAAAGCAGATATTGTGGATAATCTGCTTTGACAATTGGGATTATATGGTAGAAGGGGCCTAGAATGAATGTGGACCATGCAGTGCAGTTTTCTGAATCAGTCCCCCAAATAAACCCAGGAACAAGCCTAAAAGTGAAGACATTTAAGAATTTTTTTGGTTGGGCTATATAACTATTTAATTATTATTAAAATATAATTATAATTTAATTATAATTAAGGTAGATCATCTGCTGCACTTGCAAGAATTGGGGAAGGGGGCACTTTTTCTAGGCACTAGATTACAGGTTTTCCTCTCAGGACCCTTCTACACTGCCATATAATACAGATTACCAAAGCAGGTAATCAACATTATCTGCTTTGAACTGGATTTTATGAGTCTAAACTGCCATATAATCAAGTCAAAGTAGATAATAGGGATTTTATATGGCAGTGTAGATCCAGCCTCATATAGCCCAGCTCAAGGCAAATAATGTGGATTATCTGATTGGATAATCTGAGTTAAATGGCAATGTAGAAGGGGCGACAGAGAAAGGGGGGCCAATATTTGCTTTGAACTGGATTATAGGAGTCTACAGTGCTCAAAGCAGATAATCTGGATTTTATATGGCAGTGTAGGTGTGGCCTTCAGCTTTAGCGTGGAAGGAAGACAATAACTGCTTTCTCAGGCCCCTTCCATGCAGTTGTATAAAATCCACATTGAATTGGATTATATGGCAGTGTGGACTCAAATAGCCCTGTTCAAAGCAGATATTGTGGATTATCTGTCTTGATATTCTGGGTTATATGGTTGTGTGGAACAGTAGGGAAGTATTGTTGAAGGCTTTCATGGCCAGAATCACTGGGTTGTTGTAGGTTTTTTCGGGCTATATGGTCTAGAGAATGCCTCTAGGGAAGGTTAACAAGACACACTACTCAGTTACAGAGCGATGATTCCACTTTTAACTCTCACGGTTCCATAAGATGGAACTCTGGAATGTACAGTTTAGGGAAGGGGGCTTTGGGGCACTCAGGCTCCTTCCACTCAGCTGACTAAAATCCCACAATCCCTGCCTTCTTTTCTTGAAAACAACTCCCTTTACCTTCAAAAGGACTTGCTTCTAGGCAGGGCCGTAGCCAGAAAAAAATTTCGGGAGGGGTTGAAATTTTCGGGGGGGGGGTTGAAAATTTTGCGCGGGGGGCGTTTGAAACCTGCCTCCTAGCTCACGCTGAAGCAAAGAGCACAGCAGGGGGCAGAGCAGCCTTCAATAGCCTGCAGCTCCGCCCTTGTCAACCACCTCCACCAAGTCTGGCCTCCTTAATGAGAGCATTCAACACTCCCCGCCCCAACTTGGTTGCTTCACTACATCGGCTATTGCTGCAAGTAATGACAGTGTGAATAAATTGTCAATATTTGCTTGAGATAGTGCTTGCAGTTCTGGAGGGACTCTCAGTTTTTTGCATCTCATAGTATTAGCATGGGGAGTTGGTTAACCAGTTAAAATTCATGAGTAAACCAGGTTTTTTTAAAAAAATCTGAAACATTTCGGGGGGGGGGTTGGGTTAACCCCCCCCCCCTCGCTACAGGCCTGCTTCGAGGTCCATATTGCTTGGAGAGCACTGGATAATAACTTCCATTCAGCAGGTCGCGGGGCAAGACATGAAAGGGGTTGATTGGCCTGGAGATGCAAATGACCTTCGCTCTGCCCCCTCCCTCTAGGCAGCATCTCTCTCTCTGTCTCTCTCGCCCTCTTCCTCTCTCTCTCAATCTTCCTCAGAGGAGCAGGAAGGCTGTCTCAACAGCGCCCCCCAGGAATTGGAGTGGTAAGCAAATGCTTACCTTGAGTAATGCTTGAGCCGCCCAGGATTAAGCCGTCCAGGGTCATCAGGATCTTATGACACCCACCTATGGCCTTGCTCCCCCAAACCCATATACTCTGCTAGCCAGTTAATGACGTTGCAGTGAGGGATTGTAATGAAGGAGCTGCTTCCCTTCCACTGTGGATGTGAATGAAGTCTGTGGCTTCACTTCTGACCTGACGGCCTTTCACTTGTGTATTGTGACGGGAGGGTTGTGCCAAAGTTGTTGTGAATAAAGGGTTTCAGTCAGGTCCAGTGCAGAAGACACAATAACATTGCACACAGGCAAGAGGAAAAGAACAGAAAAAAATTACTCTTATCAGCGGAGTTAAAACATCCATAGGGATACCAAGATGCTTGTTTATAAAGCTATTGTCTTCCCAACCCTGCTGTATGCCTGCGAGACGTGGACAGTCTACAGACGTTACATGCCATTCCTAGAACAATTCCATCAGCGTTGCCTCCGAAAAATCCTGCAAATCTCTTAGGAAGACAAGCAGACAAATGTCAGCATCCTGGAAGAAGTAAAGACTACCAGCATCAAAGCGATGGTCCTACGCCATCAACTCCACTGGACCGGCCACGTTGTCCAGATGCCCGACCACTGTCTCCCAAAGCAGTTGCTCTACTCCAAACTCAAGAATGGAAAATAGAATGTCGGTAGGCAGGAGAAGAGATTTAAAGATGAGCCGAACCCAACCTTTAAAACTCTGGCATAGACACTGAGAACTGGGAAGCCCTGGCCCTTGACTACTCCAGTTGGAGGTCAACTGTGACCAGCAGTGCTGTAGAATTTGAAGAGGCATGAATGGAGGCTAAAAGAGAGAAACGTGCCAAGAGGAAGGCGCGTCAAGCCAACCCCGAACTGGAAACCAATGCCCTCACTGCAGGAGAACACGCAGATCTAGTATAGGGCTCTACAGTCACTCTTGGAAGACAATCCTACTTGGACAACGAGGGATCCCCTAAGTAAGTAAGCAGGCTCCTCATTTAAGTGACTGCACCTTCTCGAATGAAGAGGAGCTGAGTATTACTGGTGGAGATAGCAAGGATTCCCTGGAGTTCATAGCCTAACCAAGCACAACGAGACAAGAAATGTGCATAGTGCCAGAGACAGAATGCAAAAGCCTTTCAACATAAGAAGAAAGCAGTGCTTTTCTCCTGAAGGAGAATCTGACAGAGGTGGCATTTGCTTTCTTTTTCCGAAGATATTTCCCCATTTGGGGACAGCATCTGTCATGAGCTTGAGATCCTAGAAAATTGCATTCCGATAAGATGTGGCCCATGTCCTTCCGTGCTCTCCAAAATTTCATCTTGCGTACGGCAGTGGAGTTAGACAGTTTCTTTTCCTGCATAAAATCTGAGTGCAAGTATGCTAATAAACACTCTGATATATTTCAAGGAAAGGCATGCTTCAGAAAAACAGACTTCTACATTAGAAGCCTTAGAGACCCAGTTTAAAATCCCCACTTAGCCATGGAAAGTCACTGGATGACCTTAGGCAAATCTTACACTGTCCATCTCAGAAGAAGGCAAAGGCAAACCCTCTCTGAACAAATCTTGCCATGAAATCCCCTAAGGCTCACCATAAATCGGAAACAACAAGAACAAGATCTTACACTGGACTGGAGGAAGGTGAACAGGTTCAGCTTCTTCACACAACAGTTGCCTGGGAGAACACTGGATAATAACTTCCATTCAGCATCTGCCCCTAGTGTACACAGATGACTCACATGGAACAGAGGATCCAAGTACTCGAGGACCACATTAAGACCCTTAAGGACATTCAGGAACTCGAGTTGTTCTTCGACACCACACAGCACATTGTCCTAGACACGCAACCCACATCGCACCAACATTATGGGGAGGCTCATGAGGAGATCACTTCAGATGTGGACAACCTTCAGGCTTGGAGGAATGTCACCCTTAGAAAGAGACAAAGGACCAGGTAGCCTCCTCAGAATACTTCTGCTCAGCTGCAGTCACACAACAGATTCCAAATTCTCACAAAACTAACACCTGACCAGGAAATGCAACATCTTGGGGAAGACCAGAATGGTTTAGATACTGATCAGTGGCTCGTCCTTGATCAGTGTGCGGGGGATAGCCCTGACTGGGACAACACTTCACAACATCCACACTTACACTACCATGCAGATGTTCCATCCCCAATCATAGGTCAGGTGCAACAGGAACACACACAGGAGAATGACAAGCTCTTGGATGAATCTCAATGGATTGTACTTGATGAATGCACTGAGGATGTCGAGGAGGAGGGCAACACTTTACACCTACACAATTCACATTGACAGGATCACTTTTCTGGGGGGCTACACACTGCATTGCACAAAAGGGACCCTGTCAATCCTCAAAGTAAGCAGGTCTTGGTAGTAGGCGACTCCCTCCTTAGAGTAATGGAAGCCGCCATTTCCAGACCAGATGGGATGGCTCGAGAAATATGCTACCTCCCGGGGGCAAAAATACACCACATCACTCAGAGGCTCACCAGGCTCCTCAGGCCCTATCACCGTCCCCCCTCATATTGATTCATGTAGGAGCCAATGGTACTGCTAGACATACTTTTCAAAAGATCATAAATTATTTTTGAGCTCTCGGAACAAAGCTAAAACAGTGTAATGTACAGGTGGTGTTTTCATCCCTCCTCCCAGTTGTAAGACACGGCCCTACAAGGGCCAGAAAAATAGTACAGGTCAATAACTGGCTTAGAAAATGGTGCTTTGAATGCAATATTCCTGCTTCTTGGCAGGGGGTTGGACTGGATGGCCCATGAGGTCTCTTCCAACTCTATGATTCTATGAACAGTACTTTATCCACGACAGCAGGGAACCACCAAAAGGCTAAACTGAGATTTGCACAAACACAACAAGGACCAAGTAGCGAGAGCACAGTAATAAATAAACAGCTCAGGGGAAGGTCCCAGGGACCTACATGTCTTTACACTAATGCACAGAGCATGGGAAATAAACAAGACAAACTCCAACTTTTAGCACAACACCACAAATATGATGTCATGGGCATTGCTGAAACCTGGTGAGATGATTCCTATCGCTGGAATGTAGACATCGAAGGCTATAACCTCTTTCACAGAAACCGAACAAAGGGCAGAGGAGACGGAGTAGCCTTATATGTCAAAAACTGTTACGCTGCAGAAGAGATGCAAGACAGCAATCCGGGAAACCAGCTTGAAGGCATCTGGATAAGAATCAAGGGAACTGGGAATCAAAAAGACCATGTTGTAGGTGTCTACTACAGACCTCCAAGCCAGGAGGAAGAACTTGATGAAGTCGTCTGCCAACAGTTGACCAAACAAGCACAAAGAAGAGATGTATTGTTTCCCGATATTTGCTGGAAAACAAACTCGGCCCAGAGTACAAAATTTAACAAATTACTCGCTTTCCTTGCAGACAATATCATGGTCCAAAAGGTAAAAGAGGCAACAAGGGGGTCAGCTACTCTTGATCTCATCCTAACAAATGCGGAGGACCTGATTGATGCAGTTGAAGTGGTCGAATCCTTAGGGGCAAGTGACCATGTGCTCCTGCAGTGTGAGGTACAGATGAAGACCAAAACGAAGGCAAGTCAAACCTGCATTTTGGACTTTAGGAGAGAGCCATTGTTCCTTGTCCTAATCTCCATGGAAGCAGTAAACAAGCTTGCTCCCTCCTCCCTGTGACTTCTTCTCACATATTTATACATGGCTATCATATCTCCTCTCGTCCTTCTCTTCTTCAGGCTAAACATGCCCAGCTTCTTAAGCCGCTCCTCATAGGGCTTGTTCTCCAGACCCTTGATCATTTTAGTCGCCCTCCTCTGGACACATTCCAGCTTGTCAATATCTCTCTTGAATTGTGGTGCCCAGAACTGGACACAATATTCCAGGTGTGGTCTAACCAAAGCGGAATAGAGGGGTAGCATTATTTCCCTAGATCTAGACACTATGCTCCTCTTGATGCAGGCCAAAATCCCATTGGCTTTTTTTGCATCACATTGTTGGCTCATGTTTAACTTGTTGTCCACAAGGACTCCAAGATCTTTTTCACACGTACTGCTCTCCAGTCAGGTATCCCCCATTCTGTATCTTTGCACTTTGTTTTTTCTGCCTAAGTGGAGTATCTTGCATTTGTCCCTGTTGATCTTCATTTTGTTAGTTTTGGCCCATCTCTCTAATCTGTCAAGATCGTTTTGAATCTTTATTAATGACTTAGATGACATCAGATTGGCACCATCTCTGATGGTTTTCCACAAAAGAGTAAAGACCTGGTTATTTGCGCAGGTGTTCGAATGATTGGTGCAAAGAATGGTAACGACATATGAATGGAACAATGGACGACGAACCTGGATCATGTTTTTAGTGATGAGATGCTTGGGAATGGTTACTATAGTAATTATGTATTAATTGTGTATTAGATTAGGTTATTAACTGTTTTATATTGATGTTGAATTTTGCTGTGTTTTGTGCCTTGTGAACCGCTGTGAGTCGCCTTTGGGCTGAGAACAGCGGTATAGAAGTAAAGTAAAGTAAATAAATAAATAAATAAATAGAAGGCATGATCATCAAGTTTGCAGATGACACCAAATTGGGAGGGATAGCCAATACTGCAGAGGACAGGAGCAGAATTCAAAATGATCTTGACAGATTAGAGAGATGGGCCAAAACTAACAAAAGAGAGGAGATTCCATCTGAACATGAGGAAGAACTTCCTGACTGTGAGAGCCGTTCAGCAGTGGAACTCTCTGCCCCGGAGTGTGGTGGAGGCTCCTTCTTTGGAAGCTTTTAAACAGGGGCTGGATGGCCATCTGTCAGGGGTGCTTTGAATACAATATTCCTACTTCTTAGCAGAGGGTTGGACTGGATGGCCCATGAGGTCTCTTCCAACTCTATGATTCTATGACTCTAAATCCCCATCGGAGCTTTTGGGTAGAGCCTATCCTTATATTTTTCCCAAGTTTTTATTGAAGAGGATTGAATAAAACAATTCCCAAAGTTCTTTTCTATTTTTTTCTTCCCATATCGAATGTATGCATGCAATCCTCTTCTCAGGTCAAATCCCTTCACTTTTTTTAGCGTCATCCAATCTCTTATCCAAATTAAGCTACAAGCTTCATAATACAATCTTAAGTCTGGTAGTCCAAACCCTCCTCTTTTTTGTTGTCTATTAAGTTTAATAGTTTTATCCTAGGTTTTTTTCCCTAACCAAATAAATTTGGATAGGTCTTTGTTCCAGGTTTTAAATATTTGCCCATTCTTAATTATAGGTAGAGTTTGGAATAAATGAAGCAGCTTTGATAATATTTGCATCTTAATTGCTGCAATTCTCTCCATGAGTGAGAAATTCAAAAATTTACAATTCTCTAATTCCTTTTTTATTTCAGTCCATTTTTTAAGTAGTTGAGAGTTTTTCACCGTTATTATTAGACGCAAATACTTTATTTTGTTGGACACCTGTATGTCTATTTCTTTTGCTAATTCTTCTTGTTTCACTTTTGATAAGTTTTTTGTTAATATCATGGTTTTCTTTTTATTTATTCTAAGCCCTGAAATTTGTCCAAATTTTTCAATTTTGTTTAACCAATTTTTTATCTTTTCCATTGAGTTTTCAATAATGCAGGTCAAATCATCTGCAAATGCTCGAATCTTAAATTTGTTTTTCCCAATCTTAACTCCCCTTAATACTGGGTCATCTCTTAATTCATTTAGTACTGGGATTGTGGCACAGCTGGCTGAGTGTCAGCTGCATTAAGATTACTCTGACCAAAAGGGTCATGAGTTCGAAGCCAGCCCGGGTTGGAGTGGGTTTCCAACCAATTGTGTAGCCTGTTGTCGACCTTTGCAACCCCAAAGAAAGTTGCATCTGCCAAGTAGGAAAATTAGGTACCACCTTAAATTGTGGGGAGGCTAAATTAATTGATTTAAGAGGCCATAAAGAAGACTCTAGCAAAGTATTCCAGCGGGGAAGCATGCGGGGAATGCGGAAGTGCTTCATCAGCATCGCAGATGGACGATGAAAGCGGCAGCTCCCCTGGTGGCCGGAAAAAGTTAAATATCCTCTGTGTATGTCTGTATATGTTTGTATGTCAAAAATTGGCATTGAATGTTTGCCATATATGTGTACACTGTAATCCGGCCTGAGTCCCCTGCGGGGTGAGAAGGGCAAAATATAAAAGCTGTAAATAAAATAAATAAATAAATAAATACATAGTAGAATTTCAAGGGCAAAGATGAATATAAGCGGAGACAGGGGACATCCCTGTCTTGTTCCCTTGGCTATTTTGAAGTCCTTGGTCTCAAGTGTATTTATCTTTATTTTCGCCACTTGTTGATCATAAATCATATCAATTGCATTCAAGAATTGATAGCCCAGATCTATTTCTCTCATTAAAATTTTGAAGAAATCCCAATTCAGACTATCAAAAGCTTTTTCGATGTCCAGGGCTAAGAGAGCCATTTCTCTCTGATTATTTATTTCATAAAACTCCAGAACATCAATAATATACCTCACATTATCCTTCAGTTGACGTTTTGGTAAGAAACATGTCTGTTCCTCCTTTATCCACACATTTAAGAAATTTTTTAGTCTTTCTGCTAGAATGTTGGTTAAAAAAATCTTATAATCTGTATTTAACAATGAAATAGGCCTGTAATTTTTCACATCAGCTGGATCTTGATTTTCTTTGTGAATAATTATTGTGGCAGTTTTCCATGAATCAGGTTTTTTTTTCTCATTTCAAGACTGAGTTCATTACATTTTCCAAGTATGGTGTCACCTCTTCTTCAAATACCTTATACTATAGTGATGTCAGACCATCTGGAACAGGGGCTTTATTTGCATTGATTTTTCTGATTACATTTTGATTTTCTTGTTTACTTATTTCCTTGTTTAATAATTCTCTCTGCTGTTCAGATCTTTTTGTAATTTTTGCTTAGATATAAATTGGGCAATATTGTCCTTTTTATCGGGTTTTTAGAGTAAGGTTTGCCATAGAATTTGTTAAATTGATTTGCTATTGTTTGATCTGTTGTATAACTCTTTTCCTCTTCATATATTTCGGTTATGTACTATGTTTGCTTCCCCCCCCCCCCCTCCTAATTTTCCTGGCAAACCATTTGCCGGGTTTATTGGCATTTTCAAAGTGCTGTTGTTTTTTAAATTTTAATTGCCATTTCTTCCAATTCTAAATATACTTTTTAGCTTTTCAATATTTCTATCTCTTGTTTAGTTTTTTTAGTCACATTCTTCCTTATTTCTTCCATTATTCCCAACATTTTTTTTTAATTTTTCCAGGCATTTTGTTGTATGAAGTGCCGCCTCATAATTGCTTTACTAGCGTCCCAAATCACCTGAATAGGGAGCTCAGATGTATCATTAATTCTAAAGTATTTTTTCAAAATATCCTTATTTTTCTTCATATCCTCTTCTGATTTTATAGGATTTTCATTTGGTCTCCATTTGAATGGTTTTTTTTGTCTCTGAATTAACTCTTGGTAGTATCTTAATTTTGCCCATTTTGATATCTAGAGATCTGGATACCCATGTCATGCCTATTCCCAACCATGACTCATGTCTGTTACAGAAGGAAGTAAAGTCTTTTTCCTTAGTATGGTGAGTTCTCCATGCATCCATTAGATTCATTAAATTCAAAAAATTATTCGGTAACCTACTCCTGTGGGGAATCGTGTTTTGTTTTTGGTTTTGTTTTGTTTTTGGAGTTTTAGTTTTGTCCATAACAGGGTCTATTACTCTGCTAAAGTTCCCCAAAATAATTAATTCTTTGAAATCTTGATATTTGCTTTTAGAGTGTTTACAAATTTGTTCTTAGGTCCATTGGGTGCAAATAAGATTTTTTTGTTTATCACTTCCTATTTTCACCCCAATCTTCATCTTTAAATGCCAATTCTGCTTTTATTCTAGAATTTATATATATTACTACTACTCCTCTCTTTTTGTCAATTGAAGAGTAAATTTATTTCGCCAAATTATTCTGTATTAAGTGAGCCACATGTTTATGTGCAATGTGAGTTTCTTGAAGAGCCACGAAATCAAATTTGCCCTTCTTAATTTGGTTGAATTTGCTTTCATTTATTGGGGAGTTTAAACCATTAATATTATTTGAATAGCATTTCAACTCCATACTTTTATTCTTGTGGGTCTTCTTCTTCATCCAGAATGTCCAAATCCATAGGTTTCAATCCAGTGGGCAGGTCAGACTTGTCAGGGAAATAAAATCTTTCTCTTCTTTTCTCTATAACTCATTTGGTCATCTCCTTTTTTTCTTTTCATCTTTTTGTAGAAGTTTTTTGCTTTTCCCTCTGTAACAATCCAAAATCTCTCTTCCTTGTAGGTGACCATTACTCCTTCCAATTACTCCCATCTAAAGCGAATCTGTTGTTTCTTTAACTCTTTCCATCACAAACATATATTTCCTTCTTTTTTGTAGGGTGCTTGTTGGGAATTCCCTTAGAATTATTTTTTTTTTTTTGCCTTTATAATAGATGGATTGTTTGCTGTTACATCTCAGGATCTCATCCCTTGCTTTCATTTTAGTAAAATGCACTATCATTTGTTATTCCTCAAATAGTTTGTTGAAATCCTGTAGGTTCTATCCACATTTTCCTTCCTAACACCTTCTGGAGTCTGGGTCACATCTGACAATAGTTGAATTATCACACGTCTGATATTTTCTTATGAATCTTCCTGGGTATTCCCGATGCTGAGTTGGCATTCCATCTCTTTTTGTTCTATTTCTTTTTGTCTATCTTGCAATTTTTGGGTCATGGTTTCCAATTTGTTTAATTTTGCTTGGAATTTATATTGCTTTTTCTCTAACTTCTGCTTTTCTTCCTTCATTTCCTTAATGTCTTGTTGTAACTCAATCATATCTTTTTTCATTTCGCCTAAATCTTCAGTAATTCCTTTATTCATATTCAACATTTGATCTTGTAGTAACTTCTGACTCTCTGCTATTTTTTGAATTTCCTCCAAGCTGATGTCTTCTGAGAGAGAGCCTCCATAGTTTTTTATCATCCTTGTCGAATTTGGTTTTCTGAAATGCCATTTCGCTTTTCAAAATTTATTAGTTCTATACAGCTCTTAATTTTATTTTGATCATCTGATTTTGGCCTTCTTTAAAGTTTCTGCTGATTCCCTTTTTTATTTCTCTTTTACTCTTTTCTCCTGCCCACTGGACTTGCCAATACTCGTCTTGTCTTGTCTTCTTGGAATTCTCAATATTCTTCTTGTCAGTTATCACTTCCTTGTCGCTTTCTATGTCGTCCTGCATTCTTTCCCATCTGTTCCCTCATCATCCTGTATCCCTCTTCTGTAATCTTGTCCCTCCGCTGTTCTTCTCCACTAGTTCTTCTTTCACTGCCATAGTCTTCCTCGCTAATCTCATCCCACGAACACCGATGTCTTCCTTGTGTCATACCTCCCTCTGTCCGTGTTTATTTTCTTCTGTTGTCCCTTTATTTGCCGTTCAATCTCTACTTCCTGACTCTCTAGGAGTCTCAATTTCTCTCTACTTCTCTTTACAGCCCATCTCTTCCTGTAATCTAGGGACCTCTATCTTCTCACTTCCTGTTCTCATCTCTCTTGCTCCATCTTTCCATTTTTTCTAGGGATTGGTTCTCATTGGTTTTATTTCTGGTGTTTATAGCTTCCCTTCTTGCCCCCCCCCCTCTTTGTTTTGGGGTTTCCAGTGAGCGATTTCCTGTAGACAGGATCCCTCTATCTGCAACTCTCTTGTCACAAGTTGTTTGGGAGAAAAGGATGAGGTAGACAAAACAAATTGTAGTCAAGGTCAGTTAATTTCTTGTGTATTGCCTGGAATATAGCGGGGTTCTCCCCCCCCTTCCTTCTTTGCTCCTTCAAGCAAGTTTTTCTGGCTTTAGCTTAATTAACTCAGCTTCAATTTGGAAAAAAATCAGTTGTTATTAATATCTAATTTCTCTCTCTTCTTGCATAGTTCTCCCTTTAAGAGGTTTCTTTATTATCCAGGGAGTTGGGTCTCTCCCCCCCCCCCCACCACTCGCAGATCTTCCATAAATGACTTCCTTTTTCTTTTCCCCTCTCTGACGATCTCCTGCACTTGGATCTTTGTTTCTTTAACAAAAAAGTGGGCTTCGGCTGGCAATTATTCAGTCTTATGACTGAATCGCCTTCCCTCGCGACCCACTGCCCTACGGGACACCAGTCCAAATCCTCCTGATGTCTCCCTTGAGGGGGGTGCCAATTGGGATTGTTGGTAGGATGTCCTATGGGTTTAGCTGTTTTTTGGGTCTTGATCCACCTAAAAGAAGGAGCGCTTGGCTCAACCTGGTCACCTGCGGGGGCTATCTCTCCGAGAGCCTTCAAAGAAACTCTCCTGCTGTCATTCAGCCACACACGGAAGTACAATCAAACTTCTACAATGTAGTGAGAAAGCCAGAAAAGCCAAAGCACAGAATAAGCTCAGACTTGCTCAAGAGAGTAAAAATCAATTTAAATGGCCCCTTTTGGTTATTCCTGTAGCAAAAGAGAGAGCACAGGGGTAATGGGAAATGATAACAGAGAAGAGACACAACTACTCAGCACCTTTTCCACTCAGTTTCTTTTAGAATCATAAAATAACAGAGTTGGAAGAGATCACATGGGCCATCTAGTCAAACCTCCTGTCATGCAGGAAAAACACGATCAAAGTATCCCTGACAGGTGGCCATCTCAAAAGGTAAAGAGTGCTAAACTTGATGACAACAGAGTACCACCACAGGGTCAAATTGGGATTTAAAACCTGGACAATCTGTTCATTGGTCAAGAATATTTTTACATCCTTAAAGTCCTGTTTAATTATAGTTGCAGTTTCAGTTAGCGCTTTCATGAATTGGAGTAGAAGTGGCAACATTTGACGTTCTGACATCAAATGTTATGTTCTACTAGCAAATGTCATTGATTGCTCACTAGTTGCCATTGGATTGTCTCTTCTTGGAATATTATGCACTGTTGATTACAATCTTGATAGTTTAGTGTTGTAGGTTTGAGGCTGTCTAGAAGTGTCCTCCAATTAATAATCAAGTGTTTTTGAATTTGTAGCTGGCTCAGCCTCTAACAACCAAAAAAGAAAGAGTTCTGCTTCTGAGGAGGGAGGGGATGTCAGCCAACTAGAAAGCTCACTCATCAATCTTGTAGTTTAATTTAGAAAGAGATAATACAGAAGTACAATGAGGAGGTTTCCTGTGTGCTCTCATCTTTTAAGTTGATTTATTATACCAAAGAAAGGATTCTTTTTCTTAGAGTTCATCAACCTTGAATTTTTGCAGAGTGGCTAAGTTGGTGACCAGAGTTGCTTATCTGTCTTATCTGTGACCACAAGCCCCCTTCTTTATACAGACCACTAAGGCAAATAGTGCAAATGTCTTAAAGCTCATATACATGCTCAAAGACATAATAGGAAGGGCATTTCAGATGTGCAAACATAACTATTGGGGGTTACACCTTCTCATTCCTGAGCACTTCATATCTCCTGGCTTCTATATTGAAATTTGTATACAAAATCCTATTCTCTTAGTATTTTTATTATGGAGCCCCCCAGTGGTGAAATGGGTTAAACCCTTGTGCCGGCAGGATTATTGACCAATAGATGTCATCTGTACGCAGATGATGTCCAACTCTGTCACTCCTTTCCACCTACTACTAAGGAGGCTGTTCAGGTCCTGAACCGGTGCTTGGCCGCTGTGACGGTCTGGATGAGGGCGAACAAACTGAAATTAAATCCAGACAAGACAGAGGTACTCCTGGTCAGTCGAAGGCCGAACAGGGTATAGGGTTACAACCTGTGTTGGACGGGATCACACTCCCCCTGAAGACACAGGTTCACGCAGCTTGGGTGTGATCTTGGATTCGTCACTGAGCCTGGAACCCCAGGTCTCAGCGGTGACCAGGGGAGCATTTGCACAATTAAAACTAGTGCGCCAGCTGCGCCCGTACCTTGGGAAGCCTGACCTGGCCACGGTAGTCCATGCTCTAGTCACATCCCGTTTAGACTACTGCAACGCTCTCTACGTGGGGTTGCCTCTGAAGATTGCTCGGAAGCTTCAAATGGTCCAACGATCGGCAGCCAGGATGCTAACAGGAGCGGCACTCAGGGAGCATACAACTCCTCTGTTGCGCCAGCTCCACTGGCTGCCAATTTGCTACCGGGCACAATTCAAAGTGCTGGCTTTAGCCTTTAAAGCCCTAAACGGTTCTGGCCCGACCTAGCTGTCCGAACGCATCTCCTCCTATGAACCAGTTAGGACATTAAGATCGCCTGGGGAGGCCCTGCTCTCGATCCCGCCGGCTTCACAAGCACGCCTGGCGGGGACGAGAGACAGGGCCTTCTCAGTGGTGGCCCCTCGGCTGTGGAACGCCCTTCCTGCAGATATTAGATCGGCCCCTTCCTTGCTGGCATTCCGGAGGAAAGTAAAGACCTGGATGTTTGAACAGGCATTTGACTAAGCAGTGTGATTGATTAACTGATTATTGGAACATGGAATAACGGACAACGAGTTTTGGATTCTGATTTCACCGACTAGACCGGATGGATTTGTTATATTGATGTATTGATGTTTTGATGCCTATGTTAATGATGTTAATGACTTGTGATGCTTCTGTATTTTAAATGCATAATGATTTTGTATCCTGTATACCTAAACTGTTGTAAACCGCTCTGAGTCGCCCAAGGGCTGAGAAGAGCGGTATACAAATAAAGTAAATAAATAAATAAATAATAAATAGATCAGCGGTTAAAATCCAGGGACAGCAGGTTGAGCTCCCTCTGTCAGCTCCATGTCCCCATGCGGGGACATGAGAGAAGGTAAAAACATGTTTTTTTAAAAATGTTTTTACCACAAGGATGGTAAAAACATCAAACATCCGGGCGTCCCCCTAGGCAATGTTCTTGCAGATGGCCAATTCTCTCACAACAGAAACAACTTGCAGTTTCTCAGGTTGCTTTTGACACAAAAAAAAGTAATAGTATTTTATTATGAAATGGTATTAGTATGTGTAAGTAAATTGCTTCTCCAGTTGTCAGTCCTTATGCACAGCATCAATGCAAAAACAGAGGATTTGCAGACATGAAACAATCTGGGCTAGAGAACTCCTCCCACCAAAGGTTTGCTGCTGGCTAGTAGAAGCCAGGCTGTTAAGGTGCAAGGTAGTATGGAAAATACAGTAATGAGAAGCAGCCACTGAAGCTGCAATGCTTTTCAGTTATATTCATGCTGACCAAAACACTAAAAAAAAGCCTCTTTGAAACAGAGGTTGTGTGGCCATCTGTTGGGGGTGCTTTGAATGTGATTTTCCTGCTTCTTCACAGAATGGGGTTGACCTGGATGGCCCACCAGGTGTCTCCCAACTCTAGGGCTCTCTGATTCTACATTCTTCTCTTCCCTTCACCAGTTTCCCCCTTCCTTCCTTCCTTCCTTCCTTCCTTCCTTCCTTCCTTCCTTCCTTCCTTCCTTCCTTCCTTCCTTCCTTCCCTGCTTCTTCCCTTCCTTTCCTCTCCCATCCCTGCCTCCTTTCCCCCTTCCTCTTTCTTTCCTTCTACCTTTCCTTCCATTCATAATCTTCTCTTCACCAATCCTTTTCTTCATTTCTTCTCTCCTTTCCCTTTCTTTTCCCTCCTTCTGGGACAGTTTGTAAGGGTTTTAAAGGGTTTTTTTTTTGGGGGGGGGGTGAGAGGGGATGTGGAGCCCAAGTGGGAGAGTTGCTGGCCTTCTCATGGTTCGCATCCTCCCTTCACCCAACCGGGGGGGGGGGGGGAGGGAGGTGTGCAGCCGCTCCTGCAGTCAGGCTTGCCTTGCAATCCTCTGGTCTTGGGGGAAGAGTTGCCTGGTAGCCACGTGGTCAGGATCCAGTTTCCGGAGCCTGGGCTTTGGCGCCGAAAACTAGAGTCCTGACGCTTCACTCTGATAAGGACTGTGCAGCTGGTGGCCTTGGAGGAAGGCAGTTGCCTGGTGGTGGGAAGCTTTACGTGGGGGTTTTGGGTTCGGCGGGAATCTGCTCTTCAAATAAGTGGGTGTGTATATAAGGGGCTGCCAGCCGTGGCCAGTCAATCTCGACTTTTTCCATGTCCATGCATCCACCAGTAAAGTTCTTTGTTTGATAACGATGGACGTCTCATGTCATCATTGAGCACGGTTGTTGTGAGCTGACACACGTGGGCCTCATGGTGCTGCTGCGGTGGCTCCAGCTTCTGCTGGGGCTTTCCTCACTAAGCCCCCACCCCTCCATTGGGCCAGGCCTTCTCCTTCCTTCCCTCTTTCCTTTCCTCAATCCCTCCCCAAAAGAAAAAGGACTCTGTCTTCCTGCATGGAAAGGGACTCTATGGTGAGGCTTCTCTTCCCTCACAACGGTTGGTGCTTCATTCTTCTTGCACAATAGGGAGAGGGGCTTTTGCACATGCTCTGTAAGGCATTTTTCTTTTTGGGGAGTTTTAAGTTATTTCCCCTTCATTTTTTACAGGTTTTTTTTTTTTGTTTGAAAGACATAGATCGAATTAGAATGTGCTTTGCTGCCAAATTTGGTGTCAATTCGTCCAGTGGTTTTTGAGTTCTGTTAATCGCACAAACGAACATTACATTTTTATTTATATAGATTGCTATTTTTAAATTGATGCTCTGCTATCTTTGTTTGCTGCTCCTTTCTACTCAAGACGGATATTCATATTACGCGATGCAAGTGCATTTCCCATAAATGCATAATGAGTTTATTGTAATAAATTATTTCATTACAATAAGCCTTCATGGTAGGACAGTAATAATACTTTTGTCATTATAGAAAAAGAGGGATAACAACCTCTCTGCTGAAATCAAGGCACTTGCATAGTGTAATATGCAAGTGCCTTGCAGCATGCATTTAATTTCTGATTTTAGTTTGCTTCCACTCTGTTGGATTTGCAGGTGCTGTTTTATATAGTATACTGCTTTGGTCGAACCTATTCCCACATACAGTATGCCCCTTTATCGTTTTCAGTTTAGGACCCCATGATATTTTGTTGCCTGAGGGCATAGACACCTTATCCCCATTGGTTTTATGCACAAAAGCAGTCCCATGTGCTTGAAACCACCATGGTGATGGGCAGCATCCTTCAGAGCACCTGAAATCACCAAGTTTGCCTAAGTTCAGCTTTACTCTGTCCATTCGCCTTGCTGCGCACAGTATACAAATAAAACTTACCTGATTTTCTCATTTCTCAGAGCATTTTATGCATGCAGAAAAAATACCTCACACCCCACTCTTTCTTCTTCCAGCAAGTTTTATCAAGGTGGCAAACTTTCATCACTGAAAATGAATTAGCCATGGAGACACATTGAGATAACAGCACAATTTCCTTTGATCAAATTGTGGAAAGGGGAAATAAGCCCAGCATCAAAGGTATGTATGGAAATGTATCCATTTTGGCGTCATGGTATATTCTGATAATCAAAGAAGCACTCTCCTTCTCACTTAATCACCAGTCATTCTGGGCTCACAAGACAACAACATAGACTTCCAGAATCAAGTTGTGCAGTTGCAACAAGGCTCTAACTTCTCACACAGCTCCCCCTGGAGTTTAGGAGAGGAGTTCATGCAGAAGAGAGAGCTTAATCTGATTGAACACGTAGAAGAAAATTGCAGACTATGGAAGTCTAGCCAAGTTTTTCTCCTTCTCCTTCCTTTCTTTCCACATGCAGGAAGTTCGGAGTTTTTGTTGTTCCACGTGAGGAAATGCATGCATTTTCCCAACAACAGACTAAAGCTACCATAATTGCACTGGGTTTGTTGTTGCTCTTGCTGTTTTCCTTCAAGACATTTCCAATTTACGGCAGCCCTAGGGTGACCTTATCATGGGCTTCCTTAGCAAGATTTCTTCAGAGGCAATATTTGCCTTCCTCTGAGGTGGAGAGAGCATGACTTGCCCAAAATCTCTCAGATGATTTTCTGTTGTCCAGAGTTGTATGCCACCACTTAGAATAATAGAATAAGTTGAAAGAGACCATGTGGGTCATCTAATCCAACCCCCTTTTGCCATGCAGGAAAAGCACAATCAAAGCACCCTACAGATGGCCATCCAGCCTCTGCTTAAAAGCCTCCAAGGAAGGATATTCCACTAAACTCTGAGGCAGAGAGTCCCACTGCTGAACAGCCCTTGAACCACTGCATCATGTGGCTCCTCTCATCTTTCCAGAACCAAATTAAGACATACAAAAGCTGACTGGATTAGAAATGGAAAAAAAGAAAGTCGGCTCCTGTTCCTTTTCCAGCAAGACAATGGGTTCCTGACACTCAGGAAAGACCACTACAAAGAATGGTGCAACAGCAAGTTCTTCAGGCTGTGCAAAGTCCCTCAGGGAATTATTCTAAGCAGAAACAGATTCCCAGGCTGAACTGGAAGCTAAATCTTTCTTCACCAGTGTAGATAGGAGAGCATCTGCCACCACTCCAGAAAACAGCAGGCAGCATTGGTGATCAGGCCAAATGGCATGCAGCACTCCCCTGGAAGCCTTTGCTGCCATCTCCAGAATCTGCCACCTAAGGAAGCCATAAGATTCAGCTACAGGAGGGGAACAAAATGCGGGTACCCCCCCCCCCCCACACACACACACATTCTATCTTCCATTGATTTATTTTTACGGTTTTCAAACTTCTAGGAAAGAATTCAATTTTATTTAGAAATACAGTTTAGGCATTCAAAGAGAAGGAGACAGACAGCATGCTCAAGAATATAGACAAAGCAAATCTAAGTGTTCTAGATGTGAGTGATTTTCAGTGTCTTGGTCAGCAGTGCTATTTATTTGGAAGAAAAAAATCACTGGAATTCAAAGGAATAATCAACTCCTGTTGGGAAAAGGTTAGCAAGGCCCTGGGGAGGCCCTGTTCTCGATCCCGCCTGCAACTCAGGCACGGTTGGCGGGGACGAGGGACAGGGCCTTCTCGGTAGTGGCCCCTCGGCTGTGGAATGCCCTACCCACAGACATCAGATTAGCTCCCTCATTAATGGCATTTCGGAAGAAAGTAAAAACCTGGTTATTCGAACAGGCATTTGAATAGGCAGTGCAATGAATTACAATGAATTATAGGAATCGGTACAACGGATGACGAGCTTGGATTATGACTTTAGTTATCAGACGCCAGTGTGTTTTTTATTGATGTTATTGATGGTTATTGATGTTAATTGCTTATTGTATTATTGTGTTAATTGTCTTTTAAATGGCTGTACGATGTTTGTATTGAATTTTTTTTTTTGCCGCTACTTGTACAAAATGAGCTCAGGCATGCCAGGGTCATTAGAAACAATAAAAAGGGTTTCTTTGCTTATGTCTGTAGAAAAAGCAAGTACAAGGAGGCTATAGGACCTCCTTGTATAAGGAGAAGATGGGGTAATGCTGACAGACAGAGGATAGGGAAAAGGCAGAACTACTTAATGCCTTCTTTACCTCAGTCTTCTTACAAAAAGAAAGCTGTTCTCACCCTCAGCAAGATGGAGTGGACAAGGGATTCCAACCCCAAATAGGGAAACAAGTAATCCACTAAACAATTTCAAGTTCCCAGAGCCAGATCAACTACATCCAAGAGTATTGAAAGAACAAGCAGAAATTATTTCAGAACCACTGGCAATCATCTTTGAGAGTTCTTGGAGAACGGGACAAGTCCCAGCAGATTGGAGGAGGGCAAATGTGGTCCCTGTCTATCTTCAAGAAGGGCAAAAAGACGACCCAAACAATGACTGTCCATTCAACCTCATGTCAATACCAGGCAAGATTCTGGGAAAGACCATTAAGGAATGGTGTGCAAACACTTAGAAAGGAATGCGATCATTGCTCATAAATGGATTACGAGTTTAACCCTTAATATATTGTTTTAAAATGTTTTAATTGTTTTAATGTACTTTCAAATTCTATTTAACATTTATTTAAGTGTCCATTGTGTTTTAGGGCATCGAAATGTTGCCTATATGTAAAACTACCCTGATTCCCCTCCGAGCTGAGAAAGGTGGGTAGAAATGTCGTAACATGGATTTCTCAAAAACAAGTAATGCCAGACTCATCTGATCTCTTTTTTTCAATAGAGTTACAAGCTGGGTAGGCCTTCCTTCAACAAGGTCCCCTATGACCTCCTGGCAAGGAAACTAGTCCAATGTAGGCTGGCCAAAACTATGGTTAGGTGGATATGGAATTGGTTAAGCAAGCAAACCCAGAGGGTGATTCTCCCCGATGCTTCCTCTTCTTCATCCTGACAAGTGGAGTGCCATCAGCAAGGTTCCATTCTGGGCTCGGTCCTGTTCAGGATCTTGATTAATGACTTAGATCAGCGGTTCTCAACCTGGGGGTCGTGACCCCCAGAGGGGTCGCTGGGCAGTTTCCAAGGGGTCGCGACGTGGTTGCCTATGGCCCCGCCCCCTCCGCCTTCCAGGACTGGCTGCCGGGCCCGCAGCAGGACCCAACCTGTATCCAACCTGGCACCTCTGCAAAACCATCAGGGGACAGATGGAAGGAGGAGGCGAGTCAGTGGCAGAGCTGTGGGCTCATCCAGCCAGAGCTCTCCCTGCCTTGCCCCTCAAGTTGCCTGCAAAGAGGGTGCCCCATTCTTAACATGGCCGCTGGCTCTGCTGGGAAAGGGAGTGTGAATTACGTCCCTGGAGGAGGAAACCGTCCACTGGCCTGATTGATGGCAGGTGAACAGAGGGAGGCAGAGACAAAGGGTGCGGAGAAAGGGGGAGAGAGGGCAGGTTGCGGTTGGCAGGGGGCGGCCAAAGTGAGGGGTAAGGTGGGGAAGGGCAGGAAAAAGAAGAAAGGAAAAACAACACAAATGAGGCAGCCAGAGAAGAGAGGAAAGACCGTATGTCTCCTTGTTTCTACTTCCCATCACACTCTTCCCCCTCCCTCCCTGCCTGTCTTTTACTTTCTCAACATTCTTCCCTTCACACACAGTCTCTTTCCTCTCCTCCTCCTCGTGCCTGGAAAATGCTGGGGTTAGGGTGATATCCCTTAAATGGGTGTCCT
Source organism: Anolis sagrei ordinatus (assembly GCF_025583915.1). Lineage (NCBI taxonomy): Eukaryota > Metazoa > Chordata > Lepidosauria > Squamata > Anolidae > Anolis > Anolis sagrei. Next base: position 47,186,633 of record NW_026847771.1, read on the forward strand.
CCTTCCTCCAGAATTGGGGACAGCGTGTGGTGAGGGGAGGGATGGTTTCTGAGAGATCTCCGCTAACTTGCGGGGTCCCGCAGGGAGCTATTCGCTCTCCTCTCTTATTTAACATCTATATGCGACCGCTTGCCCAACTGGTGTGGAGCTTTGGGCTTGAGTGCCACCAGTACGCTGATGACACTCAGCTCATTCTGAGGATGGAGGGCCGGCCGGACTCTGTACCCGAAAATTTCCATCAGTGCCTTGAGGCCATTACTGGATGGTTCCGTGCCAGCAGGTTGAGGGTGAACCCAGCGAAGATGGAGATCGTTTGGCTGGGCTGTCCGGATGGGAGGGAGATCCAGCTGCCTACCCTGGATGGTGAGACACTACGTCCGTCACCTTCCGTAAAAAGTCTTGGTGTCTTATTGGACCCTCTGCTCACAATGGAGGCCCAGGTCTCTGCTGTGAGCAGATCTGCGTTTTTCCATCTAAGTCAGGCTAGTCGACTGGCTCCCTACCTATCTAAGAATGACCTGGCTATGGTGATCCAGGCGACGGTCATCTCGAGGCTTGACTACTGTAGCGCCCTCTACATTGACCTTCCTTTGTCAGTGATCCGAAAATTGAAGCTGGTGCAAAATGCGGCGGCTTGTCTTCTCGCCGGGGTGCCGGCAAGGTGTCATATCACCCCAATTCTACAACAGCTGCACTGGCTACCGATTGAATACCGGATTACTTTCAAGGTGCTGGTACTAACCTTTAAGGCCTTATATGGTCTGGGGCCGGCGTACCTGAGGGCCCACTTATCCCCCTACCAACCCCAGAGATTACTTCGGTCTGAGGACCAAAATTTGCTTGAAGTCCCCAACATCCGGACTTATCATCTGTCCTCTACTAGGCAGAGAGCCTTCTCGATCGTGGCCCCTTATTTATGGAATGCCTTGCCAGTTGAAACCCGAACCATCCGAGAGCTACTTGCTTTTTGGAAAGCCTGTAAAACCTTTCTCTTCTGACAAGCTTTCGATGGGTGAATAACCCAGGACTATGTCTGTTCTTGTTTTTATTGTATTTTAAAGTTGGTTGTATTGTTTTAATCTACTGCTGTAAACTGCTCCGAGCCAAATTGGTAGTAGTGGTATACAAGTCAAATAAATAAATAAATGTTCCATTTGTATCAATGAATATATATCCTGCATATTAGATATTTACATTACGATTCAGAACATTAGCAAAATTACAGTTACAGAGTAGCAATGAAAATAATTTTATGTTGGGGGTCACCACAATATGAGGAACTATATTTAGGGGTCATGGCATTAGAAAGGTTGAGAACCACTGACTTAGATGAAGGGTTAGAAGGCATGATCATCAAGTTTGCAGATGGGACCAAGATGGGAGAGATAACAAATACTCCAGAAGACAGGAGCAGAATTCAAAATGATCTTCACAGATTAGAGATGTGATGGGTCAAAACTTCAAGAGGGACAAATGCAAGAGACTCCACTTAGGCAGAAAAAAGGAAATGCAGAGACAGAATTGGGGACAATGTCTGGCTCAACAGCAGGAAAAGATCTTGGAGCCCTTGTGGGGAGGAAGGGGAACATGAGGCAACAATGCCATGTGGCAACAAAAAAAGCCAATGGGATTTTGGTCTTTAACACTAGGAGTATAATGTCTAGATCTAGGGAAGTCATACTACCCCTCTATTCTATTCTGCCTTGGTCAGACCATTTTACCTGGAATCACACTGTGTCCAATTCTGGGCACAGTTGAAGAGAGAGTTTGACTCTAAGCTGGAATGTGTCCAGAGGAGGGTGACTCAAAGGATCAAGGGTCTGGAGACCAAGCCCTATGAAGAGTGGGTTAAATTGCTGGACATGTTTAGCCTGCAGAAGAGAAGGCTGAGAGGAGACCTGATGGCCATGTATAAATATGTGAGGAGAAGTCATAGGGAGGAGGGAGCAAGCTTGTTTTCTATTGCTCTGGAGACTAGGATGCGGAACAATGGCTTCAAACTACAGGAAATAATTAGGAACATGAATAAAATAAAAATTACTCGTGATCTCTGCTTGTAACACTTGGAATATGGTTTGCTGATTTGTGTTTATAGCATAATAAAATATGTAAAAAATGCCATATTCAATGCAACTTTCTCTCCCCACTCATTCGGCACCCCTCCCCTTCTGTCCGGTGCAGCTAACACAGGGAAAGGGGGGAAATCCCATCTTCACACAGCCTTAAATGGGGAGACACCAGTTGACAAATGGTTGGAATTATTATTTAAAAAAACTCAGCAAAATCCACTAGTTTTCTTGATAAGTGCCTCAAAACTTGTTGTAGCGCGATGGTGGACGCCACGGTTCGCTGAGGCTCCTCGCAAAGCCTTTCAGCAACCTGCTTTTTCCGCGACTCTTGGTTGAGCGGGCTCTCCCCCAGCTCCCCCCATCCCGGCAGCAAGAAGCGGGTGGGCGCTAAAGACCCTCTCATATCTGTATGGATCAGACCCCCGACAGAACGACAAAGGGAATGCAGAGGAGTCGTGCAGAGCGCAGTAAAGTTACCTGGGGAACCCCGGGAAGAGAACGCCGGCTGCTATTTTAAAATCCAAGAAGGCACCCTGTGCGTAATTTGGAAAGAATAAGTAGTAAAGAAGAAAGGTAAACCAGGTTGTGTAGAGAGAGCTAACGCTACCTTGGGAAAGAAGAAAGGGAAAGGAGAAATGAGGAGCACCAGGATACTACAAAGAGAACGGTTAAGCAGCAAAGAACCGACAAAAAAATAATAGAAAGAAGACCACCCAGTTAAGAAAACTAAGAGGCTAAGAAGATAGAAACTAGGAAGAAGGAGAAGGGGAAGGAGAAAAGAAAAGAAAAGAAAGAGAAAGAGAACTGGAAAGGAACCAGAAGAATCAGAAGAACCAGAAGAAGAGAAACATCAGCTATCCATCTATATACTCATTTATTCTGATATCCAATCTAATGGCAAGATATGCGGTGGGAAGTAGAGCAGAAGACGGAGTAGCAGCATACCAGTAACTATAGTACCTATAGTCAACTACGCAAATCATGCGCTAATTCTTTAGCGCCAAAAAACTCCAATCCTCCTCCAAACTGCTCCTGTCTGGAACTTTGCACTTCCAACTATATCTACTGACATCGTGGATCATAATAACAGGGAATGGAAAGGGCCTGGATGGCTACATGATTGCTGCAACTACGAGGAAACCAGTGGAGACGGGAAAGAAACCGCGCCCATGGAGTATACAAGAACTTAAAACCCGAGAAAAACCGCATTAAGCGGCATTCCCAGCGCCACGCCCAACTACCTTCCCCACCAGCTTCTCCAACACGCTACTATCCCACTACTCCGCTAATATTAGAAAACAAATTCCCCAACCCAACCCTACCTATTCCTCTCGAGGATTCCAATAAGCGGCGGGCTTCTCCTTCCCCGACTGTGCTTCGCTCAGGGAAAGGGAAAGGAGGAGCTGCCCTGTAGAGGAGCGTGGAGAAAGAGCCCAGACGCGGTGGGCGAACGCCGAGCGGTAGAGTTAAACGGGAGAGACTAGTAGTGAAACCGAAACCGAAAAGGCGCCGAGTAAAGGCAGAGACGAACGGACAAGGAGAAAGAGGAAGCTGGAAACGAGAGGATTGCGAAGTGGACACAGACCTCCAAAACAACGCAGAAAATTTAGGTGGAAAATACACCAAAGAATCCGAGCAGGAGAAGGAAACAAAAGGTGAAAGTGGAGAAGAGCAAGACACCAGCAGGGAAACAACAAGGATAAAGACAGAAGAAATAAGAAAGGTGAGAGAACAGCTTTTCCTATAACCATAGCTGACCTAACTTAACCTAATCAACTGCCAGGAACTCTCGAGGGAGAAAACTGCAGGGAGGTGCAAAACATACTAAAGGAGGTGCAAGCCCCCCTGGACAAACTTTTTACAATCTTCACAAGGAATATTGCTATATTGCTATATTGCATTGTATTGCAAACCTGATATTGTATTTGGTATATCACATTGGCAGCAACATAGGAAACAATTCTGTACAGTGAAGTTGATATTGTATATTGTATAAATCAATGCTAAATGAAATAACTCTGTACTGCAATTTACTATCTATATGAACTTGTATGAATGAATTGAACTTGGATTTAAGGGTATATGATTTTGTAACCACAAAAAGAATAGCCAACCCGGGCGATCAAATGGCCTTGCGAGTGATTGGACTATATATATAAGGAACTAGGAGCCGTGAGAAAAGCATTACTTTTGGAAACAACCAGACACCGTATTGGACACAATATTGGGTAGAATATATTGTATTGTTTTGTAAATCTGTTATTGTACTTGGCACGTTGATAGTGACATATGAAATAATTCTACACAGATGACTTATTGTTTATACGAATGTATATGAACTTATATGAACAGAACCAGATTTAAGGACACACAAATTTGTTACTCCACAAGGATTAACCAACATGGACAATTAAACGACCTAGTGAGGGATTGGACTCCATAAACAAGGAATCAGGGGCGGAGAAATAAGGATTATATTTGGAAACAACTGACATAATATTGGGTATAATATTGGGTATAGTAAACTGGTACATGAATTTTCCTGTAGGGCAGCAAATATGTATATATGAATTGTAATCTGATCTAACTTAGGGTTAAAAAAAAAAGTGAAAGATTGAATACATCTCTACAAAACGTATATTAGTAAAGTTAAAATTTCAACAAAAGTATGGAAAAAAAAGGTGCTGACTCTGCCAGGAGAAACTCCCTAGGTGCAGAGATAGGAATTAAGGACCTGTTTAAAGAAATTATGAAGTTACAAGCGGAAGTTAAAGTGATGCAAACCAATCAAGAAAACCAAAATACAATTTTGAGAAACGAAATAGAAGGAGTCAAAAAAGAATTTAGAAAAGAACTAAAAGAAGCTATCAAAGATGAGACGCAACCCCTGAAAGATGACATTGCAAAACTTAAACAGGAAAATAAAGAATTAACTGAAGACAACAAGGAACTACGGGGAAAAAAATGAGATACTCGAAACAGAACAGGGAAAACTAAAAAAGAAAATAAATAAACTAGAAGGCAATATGACAACAATCCAAAACCACCAGGAAATGCTTGAGTCGAAAGAAAAGGAATTTCAAGTAAGATTAAGAAACCTAAAAGAAGAAGAGGGAGAGAACATCAAAGACATTGTGGTGGAATTGATAGAAGGCATAACAAAGAAGACAAAAGCAGAGATTGAATCCAATCTGGATAAAATATACCGAGTTCAAACCCAATACTCAAGAAAATACAAAACACCGAGGGACACAATTGTGTGTTGCACGAAAAAAACGCTGAGAAATGAGATACTAAGAGATAACACGACACAACCGGTGTTCTACAAAGGAACCAAGGTAGTCATACTAAAGGAGATTCCTTCTACTACACTGGAAAGAAGAAGAAAATATCATTTTTTAACAGATGAGCTGAAAAGAAGAAACGTGAAGTTCAAATGGGACAAAAAAGAAGGAATCATGGTGACCTGGATGGAAAATAAACACTGGCTTACATCGGAAGCAAAAGCGAAGGCTTTCTGGCAAAAATACATCAAAAAAGACGACAATGGAGAAGAACACCCACAAAAAAGAGACGAAAGTGAAAGGAGTAGCAACCTAAAGAAAAACACAGAAGAGGAAGAGGAGTCTGAATGGCAAGAAACACTCCAAAAAGAGGACCAGGAGAACAGAAGGAAAAGAGCTAGAGAAAAATCTCCAACCGAATATTCCCTCCAAGTGAAAAGGGATGGGGAGAAACTGGACTTGGTTTTAGAGAATAAAAATAAAGATGGATTGGAAAGTTAAGATTTATTGTAATAATGTAAATGGCTTGAATAGCCCTAATAAAAGGAAAAAACTCTGGAATCATTTAAAAAAAGGTGGTTATGATTTGATTCTCTTACAGGAAACACACATTTCTCAAAAACATACATCACACCTCAGCCAAAAATCACTTGGGAAACTCTATTACGCATCAGGCCCGGAAAAAAAAATGGTCTAGCAATTTTCGCCAAAGAAACAATTAAAACAGATCTATCCTTTAGAGACCAAGGAGGAAGAATTCTAGGGATCAAAATGGAATTAGAAGGGAAGGTGATATTAATTTGTAACATATATGCCCCCAATGGAACTAAAAATAAATTCGTGAATAAATTAAGAAACCTCATAAATAACCAAGAATATGATGACCTGATCATCATGGGGGACTTCAATGGAGTTCTAGACCCAACAAAGGACAAATCATTGATAGACAAAAAAACAAATACAAAATCCCAAAAGCCCCTACCTAAAGAATTTATGAAACTTAAGGAAGACCTAGGACTTTATGATGTCTGGAGGCACCAACACGAGAAAGAACGAGACTTCACGTTCTTCTCGAATAGACATAGAACATGGTCTCGAATCGATATGATTTGGGGAACCAAAACAATCATGACAAATATAACCAAGTCATCCATATTGCCAATGACCCATTCAGACCACTCACCTCTCGAGATAATATTAAGTAACAAACAAGATGTTAGAAAGTTCTACTCATGGAGACTGAAAGACAATCTACTAACAGACCCCAAACTACAAGAGATAAACAGAACATTCCTAGAAGAGTATTTCCAATTAAATCTGGATAAAGAAGTGCCAATCAAGACGGTATGGGACGCAGGAAAGGCCTATATGCGTGGCCACTTCATCGAACAGGGGGCACGTCTCAATAAACTAAAAAGAGAAAAACACCACCAACTAATGGAAGAGATAAGGAGAGGGGAAACAAAAGCAAAGGAAACACCGAAAGATGAAAAAATAATTAAACAACTAGAATTATTAAGAAAGCAATTGGATACGCTTCAAACAGAAGAATTGGGAAAAAAAACTGAAATATGTAAAACAATATTATTTCGAAAACGCCAATAAAATAGGAAAGTGGCTATCCAAAAAAGTGGCCAAAAAGAGACAATCTAGGTACATAACCAAAATAGAATCTCAAGGTAAATGCTACTACCAAACTAAAGAAATTATGGAACAATTCTCAAAATTTTATAAAAAACTTTACGAAGAGGATAACATCCCAGTGGAAAAAATAATGAAATTCTTGGAAACACAAGAGATCTCCAAAATAACAGAAGACCAAAGAGAATGCTTGAACAAGAAGATTACACAAGACGAAATAAAGAAAGCCATACAAAGAATGCCAACCAATAAAGCACCGGGACCGGACGGCCTCACAGCCAAATACTACAAGACATTTGAAGACATCATTATACCACACCTACAAACAGTTATGAATAACATAATGGGAGAAAAAGATATACCAGACTCTTGGAAGGCAGCAACAATCACTCTGATACACAAAGAAAAATCAGACAGTGCAATGGTCAAAAACTACAGACCAATATCATTACTCAACGTGGACTATAAGATATTCTCGGGCATACTAGCCAACAGATTGAAAGAAGTATTAAGCAGCAGAATCCATGAAGACCAAACGGGCTTTCTCCCTAAGCGTCAGATAAAAGATAACATACGAATGGTCCTGAACATAATCGATTACTATGAAAAAAATAGACAGAAAGAAATAGCCATTATGTTTTTAGACGCTGAAAAAGCGTTTGACCATCTCAACTGGAATTACATCAATGCTATCTTAAGGGAAATGGACACAGGATATTACTTTCTGAACGCAATAGAATCAATCTATACAGACCAGAAGGCAAAACTCCTAGTTAACAACCACCTATCTACAGAAATCCCAATAAGAAAAGGCACCAGACAAGGTTGCCCACTATCCCCTCTCCTCTTTATACTTGCATTGGAGACTCTTCTAGACAACATCAGGAAAAATACAGAGCTAAAAGGTTTAAGAACTATGAAACACACTTTCAAACTTCGCGCGTTTGCCGATGACATAGTATGTTTTATAGAAGACCCCAGGAATACCATCAACAATTGGCTACATGAAATTGAAAAATACGGAGAGGTGTCTGGACTTAAAATCAACAGAGACAAGACACAGATCATTACAAAGAATATGGAAAGGGGAAAAAAAGAAGAGATCCAAGAAAGAACTGGAATCAAAGTAGTCCAAAAAGTCAGGTACCTCGGAATAACAATCACATCCAACAACTCACAGCTAATAAAAAACAATTATGACCAAAAATGGACAAAAATAAAAAACAAGCTAAAAAAATGGGAAAACCTAAACCTATCCCTCTTGGGAAGAATGGCAACCATCAAGATGAATATATTACCAGACCTCTTATTCACCTTCCAAACTCTCCCAATTCTAAAGTCAAGCAAACTGACTCAGAAATGGCAAAAAGAAATACTTAGATTTATTTGGAAGGGCAAAAAACATAGAATTAGCGCAAAGAAGCTAATTGATGATAAAAAAAGAGGAGGCCTGGCCTTCCCAGAGATACAACTATACTATGACGCGGCAGCCCTGAGTTGGACGAGAGACTGGGGAACACTATCAAAGAGAAGAATCCTCGCATTAGAAGGCTTTGACCTTGCTCAAGGCTGGCATTCTTATCTTTGGAGGGGAAAAGATAAGAAGGAAAAAAACTTCAAAAACCACCCAATTCGCGGTGCACTCATACACGTATGGAACAAATATAAAGAATTATTCCACCAGAAAACTCCGATGTGGTTTTCGCCAAATGAAGCCTACCATAAAAGGGAACTCCCGAGAGAAAAATGGCTGACATATAAACAACTAACCATAATAAAAAACCGAGAAGTGTTTCTCAAAACCCAAGAAGAACTGAAACAGATAGATCCAACGATATCGTGGTTTCAATTCCACCAAATAAAAGAGAACTTCAGAATCGATAAGACAAAAGGGTTCGAAGAGAAAGACACATTCTGGGACAAGATTCTGAACACAGAAACGAAACTAGTCAGGAAACTCTATAACCAACTACTAAAATGGAACACAGAGACCGAAGTAATAAAGGACAACATGATCAACTGGTCAAGAGATGTCGGTCGCTCCATCCCATTAGAGAAATGGGAGGAGATTTGGCAAACAAAAATCAACTACACATATGCGACCGACATCAAGGAAAGTTGGTACAAAATCTATTTTAGATGGTACCTAACACCTGAAATATTGAAAAAAATTAGTAAAGGGAAAACTAAAGACCTCTGTTGGAAATGCGAAAAAGAAAAAGGCAGCCTCATACATATGTGGTGGGGCTGCAGAAAGATTAAAAACTACTGGTTGCAAATCCATGAGAGTATAGAAGAAATATTAGATATAAAATTTAACCCGACTCCAGAGACTCTACTTCTAGGAATACACGACATAAAAATGGAAAAAAACAAAGACAAATTTTTTTCTATTTAATCACTGCCGCAAGGATGACATTAGCCAAATTATGGAAAGCGAGAGAGACTCCAACAGTAGATCAGTGGATAACGAAGACAATGGACATAATTAATATGGATATCCTGACCCAAAAAATCTCCACTAGTTACAATAAACCCAAAAAGACAGATTGGAAAGCCGTCCTAGACTTTATAAGAAAACTAAACGACGGATTATACATTATAGACATGTAAACCCAAGGGAATTACCAACAAAAAAATAGGTCTCGAAATATCTATTTGATTATTACAAAAATAGTAAAGCTAGCAGCTCAACAATTCTGCGATTATACAAGGGGTCAATAATAATAATAAATTGAAAGAAACACTAGTTAGCTACCAACTAGAAACACAAACAAAATTATAATAAAAAAAAAAAGGGAAACTTTCATCCGAAGGGCAACAAACAAGGATGAATTGTATAACCGCGAATTTAGGAAAGTGTCAACCTGGTTTTACCTGGAAGTAAACCCCCCTATCCCTACCTTCTCCCGATTTCGGCGCCCCCTCGACTCTGCACACCAACCCCCCCTCCCTCCCTACCTCCCCCCCCAACTCTATTGTCTATGTACCTTCCCTCACACCCTTCCTGTTGTTTTTTTTTATTATTGTAAACCTGAAAACGAAATAAACATAATATAAAAAAAAAAACTTGTTGTAATTTTTTTTACCCTATCTGTGGCCCCATCTGTCCCAGTGTGAAATGTAGTGCTAAGAGCCCTCTCAGTGCCCATTAATTTGAGAAAGTTTTTCCAAAATCTGGAATTAAATTAAGAACCCCAATCAGATTTGATACGCTCCAGGCACCCATAAAGCCAGAAGACATGATGAATGAACAATTTAGCTAGTTCCAGTGCAGAAGGAAGTGCAGTGTATCCATTATTATCAGGCAACTCCACAATAAAGTCCATTGTAATTTGAGTCCATGGCTGAGTTAGATCAGCCACCGACTGCAGCAACCCAGCAGGTTCCCCCCCCCCCCTTTTTTTTTTGACTTGGCACAAATGGCACACTCCAGTATGTAGTCTTTAACATCTTTCCATATCATAGGCCACAAGAACTGCTGGGAAATCAATTTCAAGGTTTCAGTAAATCCAAAATGGCCTGAGATTTTGGCATCATGAGATCAGGCCAACACTTCACTTCAAATGGTCAAGGGCATATGATTCATATGTCCACAAGCCCTCGTGTTGGTTTAGGCCCTCTTTATGAGACTGAAGCTATTTGTCGCTACACACTGCCTCCTTTAATTCATCTGCAAACTCCATTGGTTGGTTGACTGGGAGAACATTGATCCCCCCTCCCCGCATTTGGGACCAAGTCTACACAGCCAGGCCCAACTGCCATTGGGAAAAAATGATCCCCATCTCTCTGGGGGCAGAATAGTCAGCAGTCTGCATGCACGACAGGGTATTCGCCAAGCATGAAGTTGAAGTGGCTAAAGAATTGGGCCCACCTTAACTGTTTGGCATTCAGACTTTGAGGAGTCTGCAGAGCTTACAAGTTTTATGGTCAGTCCACACTTCAAAGGGAATTGATGCTCCTTCCAAGAAGTGTCTCCAATGTAATAATGCAGCTCTAACTGCAAATGACTCCATCTTCCACACATGCCACCGCTTCTCAGTGTCAAAGTACTCTTTGGATAAGTATGCACATGGTCTCAACTTTTCATTAACTCTGCTTGTAATAGAACTGCTCCAAAAGCCACTTCTGAAGTGTCACAGTGAACCACAAAAGGTTTATCTACTTGGGTCAAGATCAGGTGGGAGGTGAACCTGCATTTTAGGCCATAAAAAGCCTTTTGACACTTGGGAGTCCACAAGAGCCTTGCTGCCTGGATACTTTGTTTTCCAAGTCTCCCCCTTCCCTTTGCTTTTTTAAACAAATTATTCAAATGGAGCACAATCTGCAAAATTATGGATAAATTGTCTATAAAAAATTGGCAAAGTCCAGGAACGCTTGCAGCTGTTTTCTGATTTGAGGTGGGTCCCAAACCATCACATATTTTGACTGGGTCCATCCTCAGTCCCCCAGGGAGATATGGAAGCCTAAATATTCCAATTCAGTTTTGTGGAATTCACATTTAGACAGCTTCGCATAAAGCTAGTTCTCTCTCAATTTCTCTCTCAATTTTTCCAGGACTTTTCTAGTTATTTTAACATGTTCTTCCATAGTTCTGGAATAAATAAAGATGTCATCTAGATAGATCAAGACACCCTTGTATAGCCACTGCTGGAGAATCTCATTAATAAATTGCATGAAAACCCGTGGGTCACCTTTTAAACCAAAAGACATGACGTTAAATTGATAACTTCCCAAATGACAATTAAAAGCTGTCCCTGGCCGAAATCTGGGGTCCAATTTGGTGAACAATCTAGCCTTGCCCAAATGAGCTAACATGTCCTTCAACAATGCGAGAGGGTATTTATTAGAAGTGCAGATTGCATTCAAACCCTACGCACATTCTCAGGCTTTGGGTTGGAACAAAACAGAGGCAGCCATGGGAGAATTGGCTGGTTCGATAAAACCCCAGGCCAATTTTTTGTCAATGAACTCCCTCAAAGCATTTTTCTGGCTCAGACATGGCATATATCTTGGGACTTTGTAGCTAGGCTGTAGGACAAATCTCTATACTGTAATCAGGATTTCAGTGGGGCAGTAGTTGGTCACATACATTTTCACTGAACGCGTCTGCAAAATCATGATAGATACTGGGTATCTGATCCAGATGCACATCCTTGGGTTGGCTGTAGCACCCCTTTAAAACTATAAGTCCCATCATGGAAGGTAAAAGTCTTGGTTTTCCAATCAGTAAGTTTCTTGGAGAGCAGTTCATCTGCTGGGTGCGAATGAGGCCAGGTGTAAATTGTAATGTATATGATCATCTCGGATGCATTCCCCCTTTGTAAACCATCCTTATCCGTTGAAGGGGTGGTTATTGTGCCCGCAATTTGATGACCGGGACTTCCTGGTCGTTACAAACGTGACTCTACCATGCAACTGCAGGGACAGTATCTCAAGACATGGGCCGTTGGAGTCCACTTCATTAACAGAAGATTTCTTTATTCCCTTTCAAATTGGTTTCATACCCCACCCTTCTCCCCCCAAAGGGGGAATCATGCCAGCCTTATTAAAGCAGCATACGATGCTAACATCAGGAGAACAACAAAAGTCCTTTTTTTTTTGTTAAATCGAAAGATTGAGTAAGTCGCATCCATTAAAATCGAAATCCAAAAACCAGTACAGATCAATTGATGGACAAGCCATGAGTTGTGTGATTTTCCTCCTCACTGATCAAAACCTTGGTCCCATAAACAGTTCATTTTTTTCCTTATACAAGAGAAGAGGGCGTTCCATAAACGGCGGGCCACCGCCGAGAAGGCCCTGTCTCTCAAAAAGGCCAGCATTAAACATGAGGTGTGAGAGGAGGTGGCCATGGTGGAGTGCTAGCATCCACTGGGCAGATGAGCACAGTCACTCCTGACCGGTGGGGGAGGCTATCATGCGGCCATCCACCAGTGGCTACAGGAGGTGACTGGGGAAGACCGCAGGCATTCACAGAGCAGACAAACAGTCATTCCTGGGGGGAATGTTCCCCCCAGGAGGTGTGTTGGAGGTGGTGGTGGAGGAGGATGGATGGCTAACATGCAGCCAGCAGGCTGACAGCCAGTTAGGGGGGGGATTAATTGTTCCCCCCTGGAGTGTAGTGGAAATAAGTTTGGGGAGGAGAGCTGGCATCCACATAGCAGCCAAACAGTCATTTCTGGAGGAAAGTGTTTCCTCCTGGAGGAGGTGATGGTGGTGGTGGAGGTGGTCATACTGGAGGATGGCCGGTATGCACGCAAACCTGTCCAAACATCACTCCTGGGGGGAACGATGCCCCCCGGGAGGGGTTGGAGAGGTAGGCGGAATGGGGTGCTGGCCCTTCATTCTGCAAGCAAGCAGTCACTCCTGGGGGGTATGGATTGATGCCCCCCGGGAGGAGGGTGGTGGTGATGGTGGTGGTGGAGGTGGTCATACTGGAGCACCCAAACCTGTCCAAACATCGCTACTGGGGGGATCGATGCCCCCCGGGAGTGGTTGGAGAAGCTGGGCAGAATGGGGCGCTGGCCCTTCACTCTGCAGGCAAGCAGTCACTCCCGGGGGGTATGGATTGATGCCCCCCAGGAGGAGGTGGTGGTGATGGTGGTGGTGGAGATGGTCACACTGGAGGACGGCCGGTATGCACTCAAAGCTGTCCAAGCAGTCACTCCTGGGGGGAGAGGATCGATGCCCCCCGGGAGGGGTTGGAGAAGGTGGGCAGAACGGGGCGTTGGCCTTCACTCAGCAGGCAAGCAGTCACTCCCGGAGTGTGTGGATCTATGCCCCCCCCCCCGGAGGACGTGGTGGTGATGGAGGTGGTCACACTGGAGGATGGCCGGTATGCACTCAAAGCTGTGTCCAAGCACTTACTCCCGGGGGGTGAGGATCGATGCCCCCCGGGAGGGGTTGGAGAAGGTGGGCAGAATGGGCCGCTGGCCCTTCACTCTGCAGGCAAGCAGTCACTCCGAGGGGGTGTGGATCAATGCCCCCCGGGAGGAGGGTGGTGGTGATGGTGGTGGTGGTGGTGGAAGTGGTCATACTGGAGGACAGCCGGTATGCACCCAAACCTGTCCAAACATCGCTACTGGGGGGATCGATGCCCCCCAGGAGGGGTTGGAGAAGGTGGGAGGAATGGGGCGCTGGCCCTTCACTCAGCAGGCAAACAGTCACTCCCAGGGGGTGTGGATCAATGCCCGCCGGGAGGAGATGGTGGTGATGGTGGTGGTGGAGGTGGTCACACTGGAGGACGGCCGGTATGTATTTTATTTTATAAATTAATTAATTTTTATTTTTATTTATTTATTTATTTATTTGATGTATTTTAATTTCACACTAAATTAATTTGAATTTGATTTTGGTTAGTTGTTGTTAGTTCTATCACCAAAAGTCAAAAACAGAGGGAGAGGGAAGCTCCAGAAGTTTCTCCTGTCCCGTTTGCAGGTTTTACGCGTATTGCACAATCGCATCCGCCATTAACGAAACGATTTGGATATTTACGGAATTTCGGAAATTTCAAACAATTTTAATTGGAAATTTCAGAAATCCTTTCAGATTAGAAACGCGGGCGCCCCCTATATACGAAACGAGTTTAGAACCATTTTTTTTCTTGATCAAACAAGCCTAGTATCTAGATCTGGGAAACACACAATTCAAGAAGGGTATTGGCATGCTGGAACATGCCCAGAGAAAGGTGACCAAAGTAATAAAGGGTCTAGAAACGGTACCTATGAGAACAGTGATCTATGAGGCACGTGGTTGTTCCAGTGTGCCTTCCCAGAATAAGGCAATACTCTCAACAATAGGTCCTCTAAATGCACTTTATCATTGATTTAGGATTGTTTGCTCGCCCCATCTCTCGCCAAAAATTCTATCCCAGTATATTACCTTGTTCATGCCCAGCATTATTTTTTTAATTTTTAATTATCACATTTGGCCCAGTCATAGGTTTTTAAATGCTTGTTGTTTCTAATACTGTTTATTGTTTATTTTTTCTTTATGAGATTTATTTTGATTGTTTTGTATTGATGTTTTGTTATTGCTTTTATTATTGTTGTTCTATGGGCTCGGCCTCATGTAAGCCGCACCGAGTCCCTTGGAGAGATTTATTTATTTATTTTTATTTATTTTTTGCATTTGTTAACCGCCACTCTCAGCCCGAAGGCGACTCGTGGCGGTGTACAGAACACAGAACATGAAAACAACAGTTACAGTAAATCAAGATCACAACACACATCTTACTAACACACAGCTAATTAAACTAAAAATCCGCTTCGTCTAGTTTGGGTCATAATCAGTCTCGTCGTCTTAGTCCATTCCGGTGGTCATTCCAAAACATAGCACTTAATCGAAGGCCTTTTCGAAGAGCCAGGTCTTCAGGCCCTTACGGAAGGCCATGAGGGAGGGCGCCTGTCTAATTTCAGCAGGGAGGGAGTTCCACAGCCGGGGGGCCACCACCGAGAAGGCCCGCTCCCTGGTCCCCGCCAAGCGTGCCTGTGAGGCAGGCGGGACCGAGAGAAGGGCCTCCCCGGATGATCTCAAGGTCCTCGTGGGCTGATAGGCCGAGATGCGGTACTCAAGGTATTTTGGGCCGGAACCGTTTAGGGCTTTGTAGCTTAGCACCAGCACCTTGAATTGGGCCCGGTAGCTAATCGGCAGCCAGTGGAGCTGGGACAGCAAGGGCGTTGTGCGCTCCCTGCGTCCCGCTCCGGTTAGCAACATGGCTGCCGCGCGCTGGACTAGCTGGAGCTTCCGGGCCGTCTTCAAGGGCAGCCCCACGTAGAGAGCGTTGCAGTAGTCGAGGCGGGATGTGACCAAAGCGTGTACCACCGTGGCCAAGTCAGACTTCCCAAGATACGGGCGCAGCTGGCGCACGAGCCGAAGCTGTGCAAATGCTCCCCTGGTCACCGCTGAAACCTGGGGATCCAGGCTCAGCGATGAATCCAGGGTCACACCCAAGCTGCGAACCTGCGCCTTCAAGGGGAGTGCGACCCCGTCCAGCACAGGCTGTAACCCTATACCCTGTTCGGCCTTGCGACTGACCAGGAGTACCTCTGTCTTGTCTGGATTTAATTTCAGTTTGTTCGCCCTCATCCAGACCGTCACAGCGGCCAGGCACCGGTTCAGGACTTCGACAGCCTCCTTAGTAGCAGGTGGGAAGGAGTGACAGAGTTGGACGTCATCTGCGTACAGGTGACACCGCACCCCGAAACTCCGGATGATCTCACCCAGCGGCTTCATGTAGATGTTAAACAGCATGGGGGACAGTATGGAGCCCTGAGGAACACCACAGGTCAAAGGCTGTGGAGTTGAACAGGAGTCCCCCACTAACACCTTCTGGGTACGACCCTCCAGAAATGACTGGAGCCACCGCAAAGCGGTGCCCCCAAGACCCATCTCTGCAAGGCGTCCCAGAAGAATACCGTGGTCGACGGTATCGAAGGCCGCTGAGAGGTCCAGGAGCACCAACAGGGACACTCTCCCCCTGTCTAGCTCCCGGCGCAGATCATCCACTAAGGCGACCAAGACCGTCTCGGTACCATGTCCCGGTCTGAAGCCAGACTGTGCCGGATCCAGATAATCCGTGTCTCTCAAGAATACCTGGAGTTGTGAGGCCACCACGCTTTCCATGACTTTGCCCAAGAAGGGGAGATTGGAAACAGGCCGAAAGTTGTCCAAATTAGTGGGGTCCAGTGATGGTTTCTTCAACAGCGGCTTTATAATAGCCTGTTTTCTGGAATCCTGCCTTCCCGAAGGGAGGCATTAACCACCACCGTTACCCACTCAGCCAATCCCCCTCTGGCCTCTTTCAGAAGCCAGGATGGGCAGGGGTCTAGGATGGACGTGGTGGGCCTCATTCCTCCAAGTATCTTGTCCACATCCTCGGGCTTCACAAACTGAAAAGAATCCATCAAAATCGGACAAGCAGGTGCTTGTGTCACATCCACAGAGACTGCATTTAATGTGGCGTCCAGCCCAGCGCGGATCAAAGCGACTTTGTCTGCAAAGAACCGAGCAAATGCTTCACAGCGTGCTGCCGAGTTGTCAGGGCTCCCACCTGAAGTTGGGGGAGTTAAAAGACCTCTGACAACCCGAAACAACTCCGCCGGACGGTTTTTTGCAGACGCAATAGTGGCCGCAAAGAAGGTTTTCTTTGCGGCCTTTATTGCCGCGGCATATGCCCTTAAAAAGGACACAAACCGTGTTCGATTTGGCTCGCTCGGTCCGAGCGCCACACGCTCTCTAGTTCCCTCTTCCTTCGCTTCATCGCTGCCAGCTCCTCAGTGAACCAAGGAGCTGGTTTAGCTCGGTTACTTGAGAGGGGACGTTCCGGAGCGATCCTGTCAATTGCCCTGGTCATCTCCCCATTCCAGAGAGCGACCAAGGCCTCGACATGGTCACCTACCGAGGTGGCGGGAAAATCCCCAAGAGCCATCAGGAATCCATTCGGATCCATAAGCCTCCTGGGGCGGACCATCTTAATGGGTCCTCCACCTTTGCGGAGGTTAGGGGGCGCAGTGAGCCTAAATCTGATCAGGGAGTGGTCGGTCCATGGCAACGGAGAGATGGACAACTCCTCCACACCGCCACCTTGCTCCCATCCCTGGCAGAAAACCAAGTCCAATGTGTGTCCAGCACAGTGGGTGGGGCCAGTTATTTGTTGGGACAGCCCCATGGTTGCCATGGCAGACATGAAGTCCTGAGCCGCTCCTGAGAGGGTCGCCTCGGCATGGATGTTGAAGTCCCCCAGCACAAGGAGCCGTTGGGACTCCACCACCAGGCTCGAGACCACCCCCGCTAGCTCAGGCAGGGAGACAGTAGTGCAGCGAGGTGGACGGTACACTACAAGAATCCCTATTCTGTCCCGGTCACCCACCCTCAGGTGGACGCATTCGAAATTTGTGGTCTGCGGGATGGGGCTCCTGGTCAGATGGATGGAATCTCTATAGACCACTGCGACCCCGCCTCCCCGTCCTCCGGCTCTCGGTTGGTGTTGCACGGAGAAGCCTGGAGGACAAAGCTGGGAGAGGTTTACGCCCCCCGCTTCATCCAACCAGGTCTCCGTGATGCACGCCAGATCTGCCCGCTCCTCCAGGATTAAATCCTGGATCCAAGTTGTTTTCCCGTTGACAGATCTGGCGTTCAACAACACCACCTTCAAACCAGAGGGCCCGCTCACCTGGTTACACCAATTTACCTTAGGAGACCGGTTGGGGGTTGTCAATATGGATAAGCGGTCCGAATTAGGCCGAATTCGAGGTCTCCTTTTCCCGCATCTCCTCCTTCCCACCACGACCTCTATGGGATATAAATAAAGTATTATTATTATTATTATTATTATTATTATTATTATTATTATTATTAGGGAGCTGGTATATTTAGGCTGGAGAAGAGAAGATTAAGAAGTCACACAGCACCAGCAAAGAAAGGCAGAAGCCCTCTCCATTTACCACCTTCCCAACACAAGTTCTGCTGCCAAATTTTAAATATGCTACCGAACAATCCATGCCATCCTCAGCCTCCTTCTGCTGTCAGATTTGAAACCCCTTCCCTTTTATCAGGGCTTCTATAGAATTAGCTCATATATCTCAGCCAACTGTCCTCAGTTCAGTTTGACAACTTTATTGGAAAATGTAACTTCTTGATACCTTCTGAAGTTCATTATGATTTTGTTACTAATCACTGCAGATACTTGCATAATTATTTATATCTCATTGTTATCTCACCTCAAAATTTCTGACTGTGGGTCTATCTGGGTGATCTAGATCAGTAGCAGATACTAGCTGTGCAGCCTCTGTCTGAGACATAACTTTGGGTACAACTTCAGCAGCTGAGGTTCCACTGACTTCCATGTCTCCACTATGGCATGTAATGTGCTGTTAATTTTGGTTGGAATTACCTGCAAATGGAAATTTCTGTTGGGCTATTTGCATTAAGTGAGTATTCAAAAGAAGCTCGTTTGACAATCTGCACCAGGTCTGTACAAGCTGTTGGCCATGTAGGATTTACATGTGACTTACTTACTTACTTAGGCGATCCTTCATTTTCCGAGGAGGATTGTCTTCCAGTGTTCTTGTGGGTCCGTATGTGGCTGTGGAGCCCCATTTTTGCTCTGCATCTTCTTCCACAGTGAGGGCATTGGTTTCCAGGTGGAAGGCGGTCTTGGTCAGGGTTGGCTTGACGCGCCTTCCTCTTGGCATGCTTCTCCCTTTCGCCCTCCATTCGTGCCGCTTCAAATTCTGCAGCACTGCTGGTCACAGCTGACCTCCAGCTGGATCAATCAAGGGCCAGGGCTTCCCAGTTCTCAGTGTCTATGCCAGAGTTTTTAAGGTTGGCTTTGAGCCCATCTTTAAATCTCTTTTCCTGTCCAACAACATTCCGTTTTCCGTTCTTGAGTTCGGAGTACAGCAACTGCTTTGGGAGTCGGTGGTCGGGCATCTGGACAACGTGGCCGGTCCAGCAGAGTTGATGGTGGAGGACCATCGCTTCAATGCTGGTGGTCTTTGCTTCTTCCAGTACGCTGACGTTTGTCTGCCTATCTTCCCAAGAGATTTGCAGGATTTTCCAGAGGCAGCGCTGATGGAATCGTTCCAGGAGTTGCATGTGACGTCTGTAGACAGTCCACGTCTCACAGGCATATAGCAGGGTTGGGAGGACAATAGCTCTATAAACAAGCACCTTGGTATCCCTACGGATGTCCCGGTCCTCAAACACTCTCTGCTTCATTCGGGAAAATGCTGCGCTCACAGAGCTCAGGCAGTGTTGTATTTCGGTGTCGATGTTGACTTTGGTAGAGAGGTGGCTGCCAAGGTAGCAGAAATGATCAACATTTTCTAATGTTACACCATTAAGCTGCAATGGATAGGGGTTGGCTGGTGAGTGCTGGAACAGCACTTTGATTTTCTCGATGTTCAGTGACAGGCCGAGCTTCTCGTATGCTTCTGCAAAGGTGTTTAGAGTGGCTTGTAGGTCTTCTTCTGAATTCGCACAAATGACGTCATCAGCATACTGGAGTTCTATAACAGATGTTGTTGTAACCTTGGTTTTGGCTTTCAGTCTGCTGAGGTTGAATAGCTTGCCATCTGTCCGATAGAGGATTTCCACTCCAGTGGGAAGCTTCCCATCAACAAGGTGAAGTATCATAGCGATGAAGACGGAGAATAAAGTTGGGGCAATAACACATCCCTGTTTGATACTGGATTCCACCTTAAATGGGTCACTTTGGGAGCCACTGATGTCCAAAACTGTTGCCATCATGTCATCATGGAGGAGCCGCAGGATGTTCACAAATTTGCTAGGGCACCCGATTTTTTGGAGGATGGTCCAGAGAGCGCTGAGATTCACTGTGTCAACTGCCTTTGCAAGGTCGATGAATGCCATGTACAGAGGTTGATTTTGTTCTCTGCATTTTTCTTGGAGCTGTCGTGCAGTGAAGATCATGTCCACGGTTCCTCTGGAGGGGTGGAAGCCGTTCTGGGATTCTGGGAGGGTGTCTTCTGAGAGGAGCAGAAGGCGGTTTGCAAGGATTCTTGCGAGGATTTTCCCAGCAGAGGTTAGAAGGGAGATACCTCGATAGTTTCCGTAGTCTGTTCTTTCCCCTTTTTTTGAAGAGGGTGATGATGGTGGCATCCTTGAAATCTGCTGGGATTTTCTCGGTCACCCACACTTTTCTATGAGCTGGTGGAGTTGTTGTGTCAGCTCAGTGACTTAGCCTTGCTCTTTCAGCTGTGTGCTACTTAGCAATCTATATGGTGTAACAGTCCAATTGAAATGAATGAAAACAATGTTTATAGCTATCTGCACAAAAGCCCAAAATAGCTGTGTGTGCTTTGTTGGTTTTACATAAGTGAGATTGCCTTAGCCTGGTATTCCTCATTCTTGCTTGAGTGAGAGAGATAGCAAACGTAAGTTCATGCAAAGCTTGCTCTGCCTTCTCTGTTCAGCCAAAGTTCCAGGCAGACAAACCAAGCAACTTATCTCTCAGTGGCATTATTGACTTTCAAAGGGTCTGGGGGGGGGGGGGGGGGGGGGGGGGGGGGTATCAGGATTATCAGCCAAGCATTCCCCTTTGCACTTGTTTGCACTTTGCACTTGTCTGCCCATTACACAGTCCAGCCTCTTAGAGAGGTTGAGAGATCAGAATCCTGCCCTTGAATACTACGAGTACATACATGGTCTCTTGGCTACTGGATGCTAGAGCCATCTGTTTGGCTCGACTGAGACCTAGTGTGGCTTATGCACTTCTCTCCCTTGCCTCTCATGCATACAGAGCTTTGGCATCTTGTTCTGCAGCTTCAATGCCAGGCAGCACGAAGGAGGCTGTGTTGGGCCTTTCCTGCAGCAGTCTGTTAGAACAGTTGCACCCTTGGTGACAGAATAAATAGCAAATGCTTGGATATTTATTTCTTGGTGTGAAATTATTGATGCCAGATAGAGAGAGAAGTGTCTTATATACCAAGATAACCTGGCACTCATTTGGTGGTGTACACCTTGGAGAGGAATGGTCACAGGATGAGGTTCGCGTCCTTTTCTTCTGCTTCTGCTTCAGGTAGTAAAATATCTTAGTTCCTGGCCTTCAGATATGGCAATCCTTCTTTTCAGTCATGAGAAAAAAGATGAATGTGGAGAATTTTGTGCATTTCCTTGGAAATAACTGGCATAGTTTCAGCTTAAAAACAACTAACTTATCTCGGCTTGACTTTGGTATGCTATGCCCATAGATAAATCACTGTGCCATTAGATGGATAAAAAACTTATCTGGATTTGTAATAATTAAATGAGAGTTTGAAGATCTATTGTATTCAAAGGTTGATCATCTGATCACAAAAATATGTAAATTGTGGTTAAAATATGAAATTGAGAAAGAACAAATGAAAGACTTATTTGTGTAACTGTGTAACTGCTTAATGGGCTCAAAGCACTTACACAGTTACACAAATTCAGCTGGAACAATGGGTTCTTACATTCCAACCTGAAAACATGGATGTTCTGATAGGCCCTTGACCTTGAGTAGGTTGAATGGGCCCATATGAAGCTGAGACTTGGCACCTTGTGAACTGATGGCAGTTAGTTTTATTTACTGTTGTTTTAAAATTGTATTATTTTCATTTTATGCTACATGTGACGCCTGGCTCGAGAGCAGTACGTGTGAAAAAGATCTTGGAGTCCTCGTGGACAACAAGTTAAACATGAGCCAACAATGTGATGTGGCGGCAAAAAAAGCCAATGGGATTTTGGCCTGCATCAATAGGAGCATAGTGTCTAGATCTAAGGAAGTAATGCTACCCCTCTATTCTGCTTTGGTTAGACCACATCTGGAATATTGTGTCCAATTCTGGGCACCACAATTCAAGAGAGATATTGACAAGCTGGAATGTGTCCAGAGGAGGGCGACTAAAATGATCAAGGGTCTGGAGAACAAGCCCTATGAGGAGCGGCTTAAGGAGCTGGGCATGTTTAGCCTGAAGAAGAGAAGGCTGAGAGGAGATATGATAGCCATGTATAAATATGTGAGAGGAAGCCACAGGGAGGAGGGAGAGCAAGCTTGTTTTCTGCTTCCTTGGAGACTAGGACGCGAACAATGGCTTCAAACTACAAGAGAGGAGATTCCATCTGAACATTAGGAAGAACTTCCTGACTGTGAGAGCCGTTCAGCAGTGGAACTCTCTGCCCGAGTGTGGTGGAGGCTCCTTCTTTGGAAGCTTTTAAACAGAGGCTGGATGGCCATCTGTCAGGGGTGATTTGAATGCAATATTCCTGGTTCTTGGCAGGGGGTTGGACTGGATGGCCCATGAGGTCTCTTCCAACTCTTTGATTCTATGATTCTATGTGCTACATATGTCTACGTCCCACCTCAGAGTTTAAGATCTTCTGGGGAGGCCCTGCTCTCGGCCCCACCTTTATCACAAGTGAGACTGGTGGGGACGAGGGACAGGGCCTTCTCGGTGGTGGCCCCTCGCCTGTGGAATGCACTCCCTGGGGAAATTAGGTCATCAACATCCCTCCTCTCTTTCAGAAGGAAGTTAAAAACCTGGATGTGGGACCAGACCTTCAGGTAAGCTGGCAGATGGACAATGTCAATGGGTGTCAATGGGTGCTTTGGGCAGGTGCTTCACCAGGTCATTTCTAATAGCAAAGCCAACTTCGTGTATTCTTCATTCTTCTCCAGGCAGACCTTTCCAGAAGAAGGTGTAGCCTCTTTGTTCTTCCTTCAGCTGTCCCTCTCGTGCTTTCTATGTCAAGGGAGCGTCCCTGCTCCCTTCCAATGATAGCAGTCCTGCATTTGGGGTGTTCATTATCTGAGTTGTCCAACAATGTACATTCCATATTGCAAAGTTCTTTTTTTTCTTTTTTTTCTTTTTTTTGCCGCAGGGTGGTGAACCCCTGTACACGGCAGTCTAGTCAGGGATAAGAGAGACAGACAATGTTTAGGGCACATTTTCTAGCCCTTCCCCCCTGTGTGGTGAACAGAGTGGTTCCTAAAAATGGCTTCTCAGTCATGGATACAGCTGCCAAACTACTAAGTTGCCTCGTATCTTAAGGTAGAACAACTGAGTCCATATCCACAGCCTATGTGCTAGTCTGTGACTAGGGGCATCCAGATTTCACAGCCCTGCCCCCGTCACTACTCGCTGATCATTGTGGGACTTTTGGGTTTGGTTTTATTTTTCTTGAAAGATGCCTGTGCATGAATTTTTTTAATGTGTGGAGGTCGGTGCACAGCCAATCAGAGTGATCAGAGTGATTAGAGCCGATCAGTCTTCACAGAATGAGGAGAACATCCAGTGGCATGATTAACATGACGACGGTGGTTTCCCAATCTGTTGCAGCCTTCTTCTGCCTTCACAGCCATTGTAACATTATTTATTATTATTATTATTATTATTATTATTATTTACCTTACTTATATATGGATCCGAATGGATTCCTGACGGCTCTTGGGGATTTTCCCGCCTCCGCGGTAGGTGACCATGTCGAGGCCTTGGTCGCTCTCTGGAATGGGGAGATGACCAGGGCAATTGACACGATCGCTCCGGAACGTCCCCTCTCAAGTAGCCGAGCTAAACCAGCTCCTTGGTTTACTGAGGAGCTGGCAGTGATGAAGCGAAGGAAGAGGGAACTGGAGAGCGTGTGGCGTTCAGACCCAAGCGAGTCAAATCGAACACGGTTTGTGTCCTTTCTAAGGGCATACGCCGCGGCAATAAAAGCCGCAAAGAAAACCTTCTTTGCAGCTTCTATTGCGTCTGCAAAGAACCGTCCGGCGGAGTTGTTTCGGATTGTCAGAGGTCTTTTAACTCCCGCCACTTCAGGCGGGAGCCCTGACAATTCGGTCACGCGCTGTGAAGCATTTGCTCGGTTCTTTGCAGACAAAGTCGCTTTGATCTGTTCTGAGCTGGACACCATGTTAAATGCAGTCTCTGTGGATGTGACACGAGCACCTGCTTGTCCTATTTTGATGGATTCTTTTCAGTTTGTGAAGCCCGAGGATGTGGACAAGATACTTGGAGGAATGAGGCCCACCACATCCATCCTAGACCCCTGCCCATCCTGGCTTTTGAAGGAAGCCAGAGAGGGATTGGCCGAGTGGGTAAAGGTAGTGGTTAATGCCTCCCTTCGGGAAGGCAGCATTCCAGCGAGCTTAAAACAAGCTATAATAAAACCGCTGTTGAAAAAACCATCACTGGACCCCTCAATTCGACAACTATCGGCCAGTTTCCAATCTCCCCTTTTTGGGCAAAGTCTTGGTATTGTGTTATGTTTCTATTGTATTGTGTTTTGAGGCTTTGGCCTCAATTCTGGATCCGGCACAGTCTGGTTTCAGACCGGGACATGGTACTGAGACGGTCTTGGTCGCCTTAGTGGATGATCTGCGCCGGGAGCTAGACAGGGGGAGTGTGTCCCTGTTGGTGCTACTGGACCTCTCAGCGGCCTTCGATACCGTCGACCACGGTATCCTTCTGGGGCGCCTTGCGGAAATGGGTCTTGGGGGCACTGCTCTGCAGTGGCTCCAGTCATTTCTGGAGGGTCGTACCCAGAAGGTGTTATTGGGGGACTCCTGTTCAACACCACAGCCTTTGACCTGTGGGGTTCCACAGGGTTCTATACTGTCCCCCATGCTGTTTAATATCTACATGAAGCCGCTGGGTGAGATCATCCGGAGTTTCGGGGTGCGGTGTCATCTGTACGCAGATGATGTCCAACTCTGTCACTCCTTCCCACCTGCTACTAAGGGGGCTGTCGAGGTCCTGAACCGGTGCCTGGCCGCTGTAATGGTCTGGATGAGGGCGAACAAACTGAAATTAAATCCAGACAAGACAGAGGTACTCCTGGTCAGTCGCAAGGCCGAACAGGGTATAGGGTTACAGCCTGTGCTGGATGGGGTCGCACTCCCCTGAAGGCGCAGGTTCGCAGCTTGGGTGTGATCCTGGATTCATCGTTGAGCCTGGATCCCCAGGTTTCAGCGGTGACCAGGGGAGCATTTGCACAGCTCAGGCTCGTGCGCCAGCTGCGCGCGTACCTTGGAAGTCTGACTTGGCCACGGTGGTACACGCTCTGGTCACACCCCGCCTTGACTACTGCAACGCTCTCTACGTGGGGCTGCCCTTGAAGACGGCCCGGAAGCTTCAGCTAGTCCAGCGCGCGGCAGCCATGTTACTAACGGGAGCGGGACGCAGGGAGCACACAACGCCCTTGTTGTCCCAGCTCCACTGGCTGCCAATCTGCTACCGGGCCCAATTCAAGGTGCTGGTGTTATCCCACAAAGCCCTAAACGGTTCCGGCCCAAAATACCTTTCGGACCGCATCTCGGCCTATGAGCCCACGAGGGCCTTGAGATCATCTGGGGAGGCCCTTCTCTCGATCCCGCCTGCCTCACAGGCACGTCTGGCGGGGACGAGAGAGAGGGCCTTCTCGGTGGTGGCCCCCCGGCTGTGGAACACCCTCCCTGTTGACATCAGACAGGCGCCCTCCCTTATGGCTTTTCGTAAGAGCTTAAAGACCTGGCTATTCGAGAAGGCATTCAATTGAGACCCACACGAATCTGGTAATGACATTTGGAACGGACTATGGATTATGAGATTGGCTATGATTCTATGTTGTGATGGCGCGGATCTATTAGTGTGATTTAGATTAATGTGTAATTCGGTTGTTGTTATATTGTATGTTTTTGTAGACTGTTTTTTACATGTTGTACACCGCCGCGAGTCGCCCCAGGGCTGAGAGCGGCGGTCAACAAATGAAGTAAATAAATAAATAAATAAATAAATAAATAAATATACCGCTGTTCTCAGCCCGAAGGCGACTCACAGCGGTTCACAACAAATACGAACAGCAAAAATTCAGTGCTACAGTATAGAAACAGTTAACAACCTAACACATTACACAATTAATAAACAGTTACTACAATACCCATTCACTGTCGTCTCGTCATCAAAAACATGTTCCAGATTCGTCATCCATTGTTCCATTCCAGTGTTCATTAACCAATCATTGCACTAATTATTCGAACGCCTGCTCAAACAGCCAGGTCTTCACTTTTTTGAGGAATACCATTAGAGATGGTGCTAGTCTAATGTCCGTAGGAAGGGCGTTCCACAGCCGAGGAGCCACCACCGAGAAGGCCCTATCTCTCGTCCCCGCCAGCCGAGCTTGAGAAGCAGGCGGGATCGAGAGACAGGGTCTCCCCGGAAGATCTCAAAGTCCTGGTGGGTTCATAGGCAGAGATGCGGTCAGATAGGTAGCTTGGGCCGGAACCGTTTAGGGCTTTAAAGGCCAACGCCAGCACTTTGAATTGAGCCCGGTAGCAGATCAGTAGCCAGTGGAGTTGGCGCAACAGGGGGGTTGTATGCTCCCTGCGCTCCGCTCCTGTTAAAATCATGGCTGCCGAGCGTTGGACTAGTTGGAGCTTCCGAGCTGTCTTCAAAGGCAACCCCACATAGAGAGCGTTGCAGTAGTCTAAACGGGATGTAACCAGAGCGTGGACTACCGTGGCCAAGTCAGACATGTATCATGTTATCTTCCTCCTGCTCCACCATTAAGGTCGTTGGGTCTTCGGATTGTTTTTTGACTGGATCCTTCCCTATGGCCTCTCCCGGGAGTACATGACTCCGGTGGTTATGCCCGCAGGTTCATTGGAACACACAAGCCCCCTCACCACGACACTATGGATAAATACACAGGGAATGTAGTATGCTGAGCCTAACCCTCTGGATGCTCTGGGAGATATAATATGAAGGTCCTTCTCTTATTATAGCTTCCTGAAATTGCTCAACAGAGCTCTCCATGTAAGTAATAATTCTATTTGTCCACACCACAACTTCTAAAACAATTGGTTCTTTCTTTCATCTGTTTCATGGCTCACTATTTCTCAGCACAACAACAGGTTTGTTTCTTATTCCCTCTATCTCTTTACTTTGAAACCTCATTTCCCACCAACTTACCCTGCTCTTCCACTTTAGAGCTCTTTGCAGCAAGTATGTATGAGTGCGCAGCTTCCAGAACAGACTGGATCTGATACCTTCTAGTTTGTTAGGCCATGAGCCTGACCAGGCAGAAACTGGAGGGCCTCTTAGATACAGGAGAAGACCACGTGGCCACTTCCAGATTGGCCCCAGCCTAAGGCAACAACAACCCAAAGGCATGAAGCTCAACATGAACCTCCAAATGAAGCCTTCCGAATATACTGGCAAAGGCTATAAAGCTGAACATGGGGCCTAGAACAAGATGGACACCTCCCAATATAATGGCAAGATTTATTTATTATTATTTATTTATTTGCTTTATTTCTATACCGCATTTTTCAGCCTAATTAGGCGACTCAATGCGGTTTACACAATACAGGTTATCACAGCAATATCCTAAGCGATTAAAACACATCATATACAGCAGACAAAATCAAACAATCATTATCATATCATAACGCCTCAATAACAAATCAGAATCCGTTCTCATAATCCTTGTACCATTTCCTATGTTCAATTTTACCGTCTTCCTGTGTTCAGTTGCACTGTTTAGCCAAACGCTTGTTCGTAGAGCCAGGTCTTAACCTTCCTCCGGAACACCAGCAGCGAAGGGGCCTGTCTGATGTCTACAGGTAAGGCATTCCATAGCCGAGGGGCCACCATCAAGAAGGCCCTGTCCCTCGTCCCCGCCAACCGCGCCTGTGATGCAGGCGGGACCGAGAGCAGGGCCTCCCCGGAATGATCTTAATGTCCTAGTCGGTTCATAGGTGGAGATGCGTTCGGAGAGGTAAGTAGGGGCAGAACCGTTTAGGGCTTTATAGGCTAACGCCAGCACCTTGAATTGTGCCCGGTAGCAGATTGGCAGCCAGTGGAGCTGGCTCAACAGAGGAGTGGTATGCTCCCTGAGTGCCGCTCCCGTTAACAACCTGGCTGCCGAGCGCTGGACCATCTGAAGCTTCCGGGCAGTCTTCAAGGGCAACCCCACGTAGAGCGCGTTGCAGTAATCTATGCGGGATGTAACCAGAGCGTGGACTACCGTGGCCAAGTCAGACTTCCCAAAAGCCTAACATGAGGCCTGAAACAAAGGAGAGCTCCCTGGCCACAATATAATTGCAAGAGGTAAACCTAACATGAGGCCAAAGCTTAACTCCTAACATGAGGCATGCAATAAAAAGCTTAACTCCTAACATGAGGCATGCAATAAAATGTAAAAAGTATGTGATGACACAGTTAATGAGTAGAATTGCCTGTGCCTTTCTGGGGCTGAAAGAGTGCGATTCAATCCAGACAACAATTCATTAAGCATTATTTTAAAGGAAGGGTTTGTCTGCAACCTTCGTCTGTGGCCTAGCAATCATGACTTTAGCTCAAGAGAGTGTGACTCACCCAGGCAACAACTTATTAAGAGTTTATTCTAAAGTGGGGAGGGAGGACAAACATCCTCTGCTACAGGACGTGCCTTTCTTGAGGCAACCCAGGAGGGGAACTCTGCTTAGTGCAGCTACCCAACCTCTAGACCAGCCCTTATGCTCTGCTGGGAAATCTCTGCCAATAAATGCCAAGGGCAGAAACTGCTCAAATTGTAGGGTTTCTCCCTGGGACAAAGGCATAGCAATGGGAACCCTACTATCTGGAAAAGAAGAGGTGAGGGAGCAAGGAGGAAAATTTATTTATTTTATTTATTACAGGTACTTTTACCCCGCTCTTCTCAACCCCCGAGGGAGGACTCAGGGTGGCTTACAAAATTCGATGCCTATACACTTTACACAAAATATACAAAACCAAAGTTAAAAACAGTTATCACAATTAAAACNTGTCTCGGTACCATGCCCCAGCCTAAAGCCAGACTGCGCCGGATCCAGATAATCAGTGTCTACCAAGAATGCCTGGAGTTGTGAGACCACCACACGTTCCAGGACTTTGCCCAAGAAGGGAAGATTGGAAACAGGCCGATAGTTGACGAATTGAGTGGGGTCCAGTGATGGTTTTTTCAACAGCGGTTTTATAACAGCTTGTTTTAAGCTGGCTGGAATTATGCCTTCCCGAAGGGAGGCATTAACCACCACCTTTACCCACTCGGCCAATCCCCCTCTGGCCTCCTTTAGAAGCCAGGATGGGCAGGGGTCTAGGATGCATGTGGTTGCCCTCATCCCTCCAAGCACCTTGTCCACATCCTCAGGTGTCACAGATTGAAACGAATCCAACAAACTCGGACAGACAGGTGTTCTCGTCACATCCTCAGAGACTGCCGTTAACATGGTGTCTAGACCTGAACGGATCAAAGCGACTTTGTCCGCAAAGAACCGAGCAAATGCTTCACAGCGGGCCGTCTAATGCAGGTTAATTTCTGGTGGGGGTCTGTTGATGAACCGGGGTGCAAATGCTCTATGATGCTGCACCTAGAACAAAGGAGGCTTCCCGTGTTCCATTTTGAACAATGGGGCCAGCGCAGTGGGAAGCCGTATGGTGACACTTCCCTTCATGTGATGGGGAAGCAGCGCTGCCAGCAAGGCGTTGTGCTGCAATTGTCCCACTGCTCCTCCTATTTGTCATGGAGGCTGGCGAATTGCCCTGCGAAACCTCATCAATGTGATGAGCTCCTTATACATGAGGAGAAGTCTTTGCAAAGCAAAGAGCCATTGCTTAGGGAGATATCATTCTTCACACACATTATCATGTCAGACAGATCACTTTGCTGCGAAGTGTGCTGGCGCATTCAACTGTTGGTCATCAAGCACTGAGTGAGTAATCCAATGATGTGCAAAACAGTTTCACCATTTCATTTCAAATTCTAGTTTTCCTCCACTGTCTGTCTGAAAGAGTCGGATATTTTAAGAGATGATTTGGCCTGCCTCCATGTAGAGGGTGTCTTCTAGTCAGTGAGCAAGAAATTTAAATGTTTCTCCTTGGCTGAGTGCACTTTCCTTTAGTCCCATTCAAATTGCACTGGGTATGCAGTTGGACATGAAGTAAGCAAAAACAATGATCACAGATAATTTATATTCCATTGAAGTAGACATTAAAATGATTCAAGATATTTTATACTGCAATCAAGAAATCAGAAGATTAGGACTTGGAAGGACAACTATGAAGGGATGAGACGAGATTCTAAATTTCACACACATATATAATTTTAATACTAAAGTCAGGATTTCCAATGTCATTGTATTTATTATATTTATGTATTGTTGTAAAGGCTGGACAGTGAAGAAAGGTGATAGGAAGAAATCAGTGCTAGAGTAGATTTCTATAGATATTATTGATTGTGTCTATAGCCAGGGGCGGCTCGTCCATTATGCGAAGTAAGCAGTTGCAAAACACTTTTTTTTGCCAGGGGTGCAGAGGCGCCTCTGTAAATGCCCCTCGACCGCCACTTGAGGAGCGCCCCTAAATCTTGGATGAAAGATGTTTTACCGTTGACAGATCTGGCGTTCAACAGCACCATCTTCAACCCGGGGGGACTGCCAGCCTGGGTACCTCCACTTGCCTTGTCGGGAGACCGATTGCATATTATTAAATTTTTTTGGTTTCTTTTTTTTTTTTCTATACCGAATTTGTGGTGGTAATTCTCTACCATTTTGGAGCCGAATTGATGGCCGAATTAATGGTCTCCCTTTCCCGCATCTCCCCCTCCCCGTTAAGGTTTCTATGGGGGCCCCTCGACCAATGGAATGCTCCTCCCCATCCATACCGCACCTCTTATATTGCTATGCTGTCATTTCTTTTATGTAATTGCGTTATTATTGTTCATTATTTGTGTTTTTGGTTTTATTTTATGTAATTGTTGTTTTGGGCTTGGCCTCATGTAAGCCACACCGAGTCCCCATCAGGGAGATGGTGGCAGGGTACAAATAAGTTTATTATTCTGCCTTTTCCCTATCTCCTGTCAGCATTGCCCCAGCTTCTCCTCGAAGAGGCCCTATCACCTCCTTGTTCTTCCTTTTTCTACTTATTTATTTATTTACTTTGCTTCTATACCGCTGTTCTCAGCCCGGGGGCGACTCACAGCGGTGTACAACATAGGAAAAAACAATTACAAGGCACAGTATAAAAAACAATTCGCAATCCATCAATATACATCAACATCGTCATTACTACGAAACCCTTCAGCGTCGTCGCATCGTCCAAATCACAATCCAGTATCATTTCCTATTGTTCCATTCCTATAGTCATTACCAATCATTGCACTTCTTGTTCGAACGCCTTCTTGAACAGCCAAGTCTTTAGCTTCCTGCGGAATATCATCAAGGAAGGAGCCAGTCTAATGTCCACGGGAAGGGTGTTCCACAGCCGAGGAGCCACCACCGAGAAGGCCCTATCTCTCGTCCCCGCCAGCCGTGCTTGTGAAGCAGGCGGGATCGAGAGCAGGGCCTCCCCGGAAGATCTCAAAGTCCTGGTGGGCTCGTAGGCCGAGATGCAGTCGGATAGGTATCTTGGGCCGGAACCGTTTAAGGCTTTATAGGCCAACGCCAGCACCTTGAATTGAGCCTGGTAGCAAATCGGCAGCCAGTGGAGCTGGTACAGCAAGGGGGTTGTATGCTCCCTTCGTCCCGCTCCTGTTAGTATCATGGCTGCCGCACGTTGGACCAATTGAAGTTTCCGGGCTGTCTTCAAAGGCAGCCCCACGTAGAGAGCGTTGCAGTAGTCTAAACGGGATGTAACCAGAGCATGGACTACCGTATTGTTTTTAATGTCCCTGGCAAGCTTGAGCTCATTTTGTGCTTTAGCCTTGCGGACCTTTTCCCTACAGGAGTTAGCTATTTGTTTGAATTCTTCTTTGGTGATTTCTCCCTTTTTCCAATACTTGTGCATGTCTCTTTTGGGTCTTAGCACAGTTAGAAGTTCTTTGGACATCCATTCCAGCTTCTTTGCACTTGTCCTATTTTTTCTCTTTGTTGGTACTGTTTGCGCCTTGAGTATTTCACTCTTGAAAAACTCCCATCCATCCATAACTCCCTTGTCTTTAAGTATCTGTGTCCATGGAATGCTGCTCAGTGTTTCATTCAATTTTTTTTTGAAATCAGCTCTCCTAAAGTCCAAAATGCGGGTTTGACTTGTCTTAGTTTCAGCCTTCCTTTGTACCTCAAATTGCAGGAGCACATGGTCACTTGCCCCTAAGGATCCGACCACTTCAACCGCATCGATCAGGTCCTCTGCATTTATTAGGATAAGATCAAGAGTAGCCGACCCCCTTGTTGCCTCTTCTACCTTCTGGACCATGAAGTTGTCTGCAAGGCAAGCGAGGAATTTGTTGGGCTTTGTACTATTGGCTGAGTTTGTTTTCCAGCAAATATTGGGATAGTTGAAATCACCCACGACTACTACATCTCTTCTCTGTGCCTGTTTGGTTAACTGTTGGCAGAAGACTTCATCAAGTTCTTCCTCTTGGCTTGGAAGTCTGTAGTAGATACCTACAATGAGATCTTTTTGAGTCCTAGTTCCCTTGATTCTTTCAAGCTAGCTTCCCGTATTGCTGTCTTACATATCTTCTGCAGCGTAACAGTTTTTGGCATATAAGGCTACTCCGCCTCCTCTCCCCTTTGTTCGGTTTCAGTGAAAGAGGTTATAGCCCTCGATGTCTACATTCCAGTGATAGGAGTCATCCCACCAGGTTGATGCCTATGATATCATATTTGTAGTGTTGTGCTAAAAGAGTTCGTCTTGTTTATTTCTCATGCTCTGTGAATTAGTGTAAAGACATGTGAGCCCCTGAGATCTTCCCCTGAGCTGTTTATTTGGGATTATTGTGCTTTCGGTACTTGGTCCTCATTGTGTTTGTGCAGCCCTCTGTTTAGCCTTCTGGTGGTTCCCTGACTTTATGGGTAAAGTACTGTTCACAAGACTGTTGTCCCCCTCCCCCGGTGGACCTAATTTTAAGTGCGCCTAATGAGGTTTGTGAGTCTTTGAGCAAAAAGGTGTTTTCCTACTTGTGTGAGATGCACCCCATCCCTTGCCAGTAGTCCATCCTCCTGGAAAAGCAGGCCTTGGTCAAGGAAGCCAAAATGTTCCTCCTGACACCATTTTCTAAGCCAGTTATTGACCTGTATTATTTTTCTGACCCTTGTAGGACCATGTCTTACAACTGGGAGGAGGGATGAAAAGACCACCTGTACATTGCATTGTTTTAGCTTTGTTCTGAGAGCTCAAAAATCATTTGTGATCTTTTGAAATGTATGCCCAACAGTATCATTGGTTCCTACATGAATCAACATGAGGGGGGGATAGCGATGGGGCTTGAAGAGTCTAGTGAGCCTCTGAGTGATATGGTGTATTTTTGCCCTCGGTAGGCAGCATATTTCTCGAGCCATCCCATCTGGTCTGGAAATGACGGCTTCAGTTCCTCTACGGAGGGAGTCGTCTACTACCAAGACCTGCTTACTTTCAGGATTGACAGGGTCCCTTTTGTGCAATGTAGTGTGTAGGTTCCCAGAAAAGTGGCCCTGTTGATGTGAATTGTGTAGGTGTAAAGTGTTGTCCTCCTCCTCGACATCCCCGGTGCATTCATCAAGGACAATCCATTGAGATTCGCCCAAGAGCCTATCATTCTCCTGTGTGTGTTCCTGTTGCATCTGGTCTATGGTTGGGGATGGTACATATTTACAGATATTTACAAATATTTATAAAATGTGTACACTTGAAAATTAATAATTGAATAATGTGTAACAATGCAAAATTTTGAAAAAATAAACTTTTTAAAAAGACACACAAAGATGCATGCTTTATTTTTAAAAAATACATTACGGCTGCTTGTTCCTTCAAAATGATATTCATTTTGACTATTTAAGAGAGAGAGAGAGTCTGGTTACTCTTAACTCTCACTTTCATATATTGGCTTTGTTTTTTTTGGTTTGTTTTTTTTTGGTTATACAAATTACATTGTTCCAAAGACACTCCCGTGTTTTAAAATCTAATGACTCTGTGGACATGGAGACATGACCTAAAGGATTCTGCACATTCTAAAATAAATTACTGGTGTGAGTTCACCTGAATGCAAATATATAGGCACTTAGGCAGAGAGCTAGACTTTCTCAATTTAAATCCATGGGATGACACCCTCCTTACTTTCATAAAAGCAGGGATTATTAAACTCAGTAGACCTGTTCTTAGGTAAGCATGCATGGGATTGCACATTTAATTTCTCTGCTTGAAGAAGCTGTTACCAAATTCTAATTATAATCCAATCTCTCTGGGACAGGGGCAATGATGATAATAAATAGCTACTGAACTCTGAAAATAACAATCATGCAGAAATAGGGGTGAAAATAGTTACAACTAGGAGTAAATATACTAGTCTAAACCATTTAAACTAAAACAGATTAAATAGGTAAGGAAGGTCAGATATCACAACAAAACATCTCGAAGCTGGAAGACAATTATAAACCTCCATCTTTCTTTAAAAAAACTTGACCACTACCCCCATTTTTTTCTTTGACCACTTTGTGTCTATTATTATTATTATTATTATTATTATTATTTTTACAAAAGATTCTGAAATGTGAAAGTCAGAGGAAAATCAAACAATATACTACCACTTCTTTAAAAGGCGGGGAACAATTGCGAGAGGAAACAAAGTGTGAGTTTTGCATTAGCACAGGATGGTAATGGCAGTTGGAGAGCAGAATCAAAACAACCACCCTCAAACTCATCCTTGCCTTTTGCTCTATTGAAAACAACACCCTTTCTTAAAACCAATTTAACAAAACTGGTAGAGTAAATGGTTTAATTTTGCCTTTGTTAAAATTGGAACGTCCTGGTTTTTAAGCTGCTTGGATTAGTAATAGAAGTTGGTGTGCTGGGAAGCTTCTTTGAAGAGGAACTGAAACAAGTTAGGTGGCAGGTAAGTTTGCACTGCAAGAGCTTTTGACAGCTTGTCAAAGTTCCACTTTTCTCACATTCAATCAACTTCTTTTCTCCAAAGAAAAGCACAAAATAATATGTCAAAATGACAATGACTGAAACCCAGCCCAGGAGCAAGAGCAGCATTCCAAACCTTTTCTCTTAGGAAGAATATTACTGTAAAGTTGTGTAAATGATATCACATAAGAGGTATAATTTCTCTGGTCAAGTAGTGGCACAATTAGAGTCCAATTAAGACTTCAGGTGTTTCTATTAAACTGCCTGTGTCAGGTGGCCACCAAAGCTCTGGGAAAGACACAAAGAGCAATGTTTCGAAGAGTGCATGCACCCTGCAATTTATTGCTAATGATTTCCCACAATTAATTTCCCACGACATTGATTGCAATTAATTTGAAAACACGTTCAGCAGAGACAATGCTGTAATTACATGGGATTTTAGACTAGTAAGTTGGGTCAATATAGTCACAATTATCAGAGGAGATGGAAAAACAAATGAAATTGTTTATTTACTTAATGTCTTTCTGTCATCATTATCAATTTTACCATGCTCATTCTAACTCCTGCTATAGCGCTCTAGCTCTGTGCAGTTTGGACATGACAATTCCTGATAGATCACACCTAATTAGGTATGGAGATACCTGTTACCATTTTGACTGGGCAGTACAGTTTAGGAAAGACACTGACAAACTGGAAGGTGTTCAGGGGATGGACACCAACATTATCAAAGGTCTAGTAAATATGTCATATTGAAGATGGATCAGGCTAGTTTTCAGCTGCTCTAGAGACTAGGAGTGGATTTACACTGTAGAATTTTATTTTATATCAGGAGAAACTGCAAGTTGCTTTTGATGTGAGAGAATTGTCCATCTGCCAATTGAATGCACTTTAACTTCTATGGTTCAATGCTATAAAATCATCGAAGTAGTAGTTTTACAAAGTCTTTATCCTTGTCTTCCAAAAGGGACTGATGCCTCACCAAACTTCAGCTCCCATGATCCATATCATTGAGCCATAAAGAATGAGATGGTGTCAAGCTGCATTCATTCTATAGTGTAATTGCACCCTTAGATACAGAACGATGGATCCCAACTACAGGAAACAAGATTCCACCTAAACATTAGGAACAGTAAGAGCTGTTCAATAATGGACTATACTGCCCCAGGTGTACTCCCACATGGCAGGAGGTAGAATTTTCTTAACTGTTATACATGGAGTTGTAGTTCATAACACAGGAGGACATGACAGAAAGCATCATTAGTGATGTCACTTGCAGTTGACAAACTGATTCATAGAGGTGTTGTTTTTCAAAATTACAATCCAGTTGCAGCTATCTCTGCCACTCCTTCCATTGATTTGCTCCTCTGTTTTCCTTTCTGGATTTGATCCAATACATAAGACTCAATTTCTATCCCAAAACAGGTGGGGGGGGGGTATATTCATTGAAATAGTTTCATGTCACACTATGTGCTGAGATCTCACTGTTAGATACATATGATAAAAACAATCCAAAGCAAAGTAAATAATATTTAAAAGTTTAAGGTAATTAATCAGAATAGTAGGCAAAGGATCTGAAAAAGGAGCAAGGAACACTTTGGCTTTGCCATCTCCTTTAACTATTGTAGCATTTTTTCCTAGTCTCATGTACATTTTTCTTCTATCTTTTGAATAAAAATGGATGGAAACTGATCCATAGTTTTTTACATAACTCTTCCCTAATTTTATGCACATATTTTCCCCATTGTCAAAAGCATCCAATGGCCTGACCCTCCCTGGTATCTGTATGTATGTGTGTATACACACACACACACACACACACACACACGTAAATGCACATATATCCATTTTTCTTTTTACAGTGTACTTGTGGATTTCATGTTTTTCATTTCTCTGAAATGTACCACTAGCCTCTCAAATATGTGAATTTCTATAGCAATGTGTACTTCATCATGAAATTATTCCCGGGAGGGGGAAAAAAGGTTGATAAATAGATATTTTCATCAAGAATCTCAGCTCTATAAAAAATCTTTTCCATTCCTGCTTCCGAAGGGGAAAATGCAACATTTCTGTCATATGTAATATAAACAGACCACAGAGTACAATACCTGTGCAAGACAAGTGTGTCCTTCTGTATAGCAGAACACACACATACACAAAGTAGAAAACAAGATTAAGAATTGATAGCTTCCTGCTATGGCCATGAAAAATATATCATGGTATCAGGTATGAGAGTAACAGAGCAGCATGGTCATGACAATGTGCAACCCCTCAGTGATAATACGTGATCCCTGCTTTTTGGATACTCTAAGAAGTCTAGCTCCACAAGCAAACACTTTTAAGAAGCACATTTCTGCTTCTTATTCATACAACTCTACTTTCTGGGCACAAATCCAGCACTAACCTAACTGAGCCTCAGTAATTTTATAAATCCCATTTATGCCCCTTTAATATTTCAAATTCATGAGGATGGCATACTATATGTCAATTCAAACCAAACCACATAAATGGGTTTATATAAAGCAAATGTTTAGAGGGTTCATTCTCTTCTCTGCAAGACCTCACTTTACTTGCCTCAATGTGAACCTGCAATAACTGCTGTTTGAAATCAAATAAAAGCCTTTGCTTATAGGGTGTTTGCAAGGATCCTTCCTGCTTTCCATCGGTACATAAGGTGTATACAAGAATTGATTATATTTTCGTCTCCAAAAATATGACAAGTAAAGTGCTAAATGCTGATATAGGTATGATTAAGATTTCGGATCATGCTTTGGTTTCAATTGAGATTGTGTTGAAATGTGATTATGACAAAATGAAAAGGTGGAGGTTAAATACAAGAATACTAAATCATAAAGAGATAGTAGATAAAGTGCAAGCAGAATGGCAAGAAATATGGGGCTTTAACGAAAAGGGGGTGACAAAAGGAGTTCTATGGGACACTATGAAAGCAGTGACCAGAGGGTTATGTATAAAAGAGACAATTAACTTAAAAAGAAGGCAAGAAGAAAGGAAAAGGAATTTAGAAAGAGAAATAGAAGAGATTGAAAAAGCATATGTAATAAAGAGAGATACACGAATTTATGCTAGGTTAAGAGCAAAAAAAGAGGAATTGGATAAAATGGAAATAGACGAAGTACAAGAAAATTTAATTTATTTAAGGAGGGAATATTTTGAGTTTAGTGATAGGAATTCAAAGATGCTAGCCAAATCAACACAGAAAAAGAAAATGGAAGGAATGATAAATACGATAAAAGATAAAACAGGTAAATTATGTAGAGCTATGAAAGAAAAATTGAAAGAATATTATAAAAGCTTTAGAGAAGTTTTAACCCCAAAATTATTAGAATTGTATAATGGAATAATGAAGGGAGATAAAATAACCGAATCATGGAGGAGATCATTAATAATATTAATACCCAAACCTGATAAAGACTTAACAGACCCAGGGTCATATAGGCCCATATCATTAATTAATCAGGATGCAAAGATATTGTCCGCGATAATAGCCAATAGAATGAATAAATGTATGTATAAGTACATAAAAGAAGATCAGTGCGGGTTTATAAAAGGAAGACAAATGTCAAATTTGATAGGGAGAGTATTAAATAAAATTCATTGGGCTAAAGAGGGGAAAGAAAAAGCAGGGATATTATCATTAGATATTTTTAAAGCATTCGATTGTGTGGAATGGGAGACATTAAGGGAAATATTGAATAAATTTGGAATGGGAAATAGAATAAAAGGAGTACTAAAACAATTTTACTCAAGGAACTCAGCAGTGGTAACTATAAATGACGGAGTGACAAACGAAATAAAAGTGACTAGAGGAACCAGACAAGGGTGCCCTTTGTCTCCGATACTATTTGCTATGGTGATAGAACTGTTTGCTAATAACATAAGGAATGATAAAAATTTAGAAGGGTTAGGAAAAAAGGAGAAACAGAAGGTGAGCTTATTCGCTGACGATACATTGTTATTTATAGAAAATATAGTGGAGAAAATGGATAGAATAAAAGAACATTTGGAGATATTTGGGAAAGCAACAGGTTTACAAGTTAATTGGAACAAGTCAGAAATGATGCTACTTAATTATACAAGAGAAGAAGAAAAAGATTTTATAGAACAGAGCAAAATGGGAATAAGAATTAAGAATAAATTAAAATACTTGGGAGTAATAATAACTAAGGATTTAAAAGAGATAGAGGAAGTAAATGTAGTAACATTAAGGAAAGAAGTCCAGAAAAAGTTAATAGAGTACGAAGGTATACGCTTATCCTGGTTTGGAAGAATAGCATTAGTAAAAATGAAAATACTTCCAAAAATAAATTTTATATTTAGGATGCTACCACTTCAAATTACAGAAGAAGAACTAACTAGATGGCAACAAATGATTAATAAGTACTGTAATGGAAGTAAAAGAAACAGACTAAATAAACAGTTATGGTATAGATCGCAAAAGGAGGGTGGACTAGCGCTACCTAATATAAAAAAATATTATGAAGCAAGTAGATTAAGTTTGGTTATAGAAGGAATGGTTAAAAAAGAGGGGATAGATTGGCTTAGTAATGATTCAGGAAAAGTGGAAGATGAAACTTGGAATATATTTTTTAAACAGTTTACTAGAAAAGAAATGAGGGAAATTAGAAACCCAATGCTGAGCAACATACTGAAAGTATGGAATAAATATAAGGGGAGGTTAATAAAGGAGGGATCAATTATAACCCCAATAGTGATGGAAAAGAAGTTCCCAAAATTTTTTTAAAAAGTAATGGATAAAAAGGTAAGGGAAATAAATTTAGATAGGATAGGGGATTGGATGAAGGTGGAAATGAAGAGGGAAATGATGTTGGAAGAGTTTAAAGAAATAAAATTGTCATGGTTTCATTGTATACAATTAGAACAATGGTTAATAAACTGGAAAAAAATAATAGAAGTGGAAGCCAACTCAATCAATTCGAACAAATAATACAGAAGGGAAGGGCTGTAGAAGAACACGAAAACTTGAGAGGTATAATTAGCAAAATTTATAAGATACTAATTGAAATGAAGGATGAAAAAACAAAAAAGTGCACCCTTAAAGAGATTTGGGAAGAGGATTTAGGGATAAAAATAAGTGAAATAGAGTGGCAACAATTATGGGGACAAAGACATTTAAAAAATTTATCGATACGAGTTAAAGAAAACTATTACAAGTTAATATGGAAGTGGTACTTGACACCGGTAAGAATAGCATATATGAATAAAATAACTCAATAAATTGTTGGAGAGGGTGTCAAGAACCAGGAACATATATACACATGTGGTGGCAATGTAAATATGTAAATAATTTTTGGGAGAAAGTATTTAGAGAAATAGAAACTATAATGAATATAAAATAGATAAAAGTCCTAGTATAGCCTTACTATCATTATATAACAATAAGCAATTGAAAAAGGAGGATAAAGAAGCGATAACAAACTTACTAACTATAGCAAGACTGCTCATAGCAAGGAATTGGAAAAAAGAAATGAATATACAAATAGAGGAGTGGTATAAGGAAGCGTGGAAAATAGCAATAAATGATAAATTGACATGTATATTAAAGGTTAAAAAAGGTATATGGAAACAAAGCGATTTTGATGCTGTATGGGGAAGATTTGTGGTAAATGGATTAAAAAATAAGGAAGGAAAATTACCGTCACAAGAAGAAATGAAATTTTGGACAGATGAAATGTAAGAATGGTGGCTTGAGACGGGTGGAGGGGAGCACTGTGGTGAAAAAAGGAAAAAAAGAGAAAAGGGGGGGAAAATGTCAAAGCAAAACAACTAAACAACATGTTAAAGAGGCTGATGTACAAAATGCAATAGTATGTAATAAATGTGATAAATCAATAAAAAATTATTTTAAAAAAAAAAAGAAGCTTCAAAAGTGGACTTTTCCAGCTCTCAGTGGAGCTTTTTTGGCTGCAGTTGCCTTCATGTACTTAACATTAAGCTTATTTTATTCTGTAGTTAGACTGATGAGAATGACAAGGGCAAACCACATCTAGGTACCAGTTTTTGTATGCAGACACTTGCCCCAGTCCAATAGGAAACTTAACATGAATATGCTTTAAAAATGAGACTATCTGCTCTCGTGTAGCCCACTCTGCTGATATTATCTAAAGCTTCGCTGGACAATCATTATCCCTTTGCCATGGAAAGCTTTACAAAATGTACATTTAACTGTTTTTCCAGCATCTGATCATTTCTATTTGCTTTGATGATTCATACCATCATTTTCCATCCTTTAGGCAGCACATAATAACTGTAGTAACACAGCCACACATACACCACACAACCCAATATGTTTTGT
The DNA here is from genome assembly GCF_025583915.1 of Anolis sagrei ordinatus. Classification (NCBI taxonomy): domain Eukaryota; kingdom Metazoa; phylum Chordata; class Lepidosauria; order Squamata; family Anolidae; genus Anolis; species Anolis sagrei. The sequence continues at coordinate 47,228,268 of NW_026847771.1, forward strand.
GTATGGGGGGACAAAGTGTAGCAATGAAGCTACATGTGGCCCCTGAGAATTTGGGGGGGGGGGGGGTACTCTTCCAGACTATCCTGTTTTGGTCACAGACATTATTTCCTGGAAAATCTCAAGAGCAGCTGTTCGACTTGTAAACTGGTTGCAGGGCTTTCTGCACAGTTTAGGAACAATGACAAAAACTATATTTATTCAAAGAGATTCTGTAGCACCCCAGAGACTGAGAAAATGAAGTTTTTTGTAGACTTAAAGCCTGTTTCCTGAGATGTATGAACAAAATTGCCTAAGAGCAGACATTTATAGGTAGACTGTATGTCTGAATAGCCACAGAAATGCATGCATGTTGTTGTTGTTGTCGTCATCGTCATCATGTTTATTTATGATAAATAACACAGGGAGACTCAAAGTGGTTTACATTAAAAACATTTCAATACAATTTAAAATCTACAAATCGCAAACATTATAAAACAGGAAGGACAGCAGGGAGGGGGCCCATTCTGGCTTCTATGGGAAGAAAAAAGTTCCAGATTCGAGGGGCAGCCACTGGGAAGGCCTACTCTCTTGTTTCCACAAACTGAGCTTGAGAGGGAGGTGACAATGAGAAGGGCTTCTCATGAAGACTTCAGGGCCTGGACAGGCTTATACAAGATGTGGTCAGCTAAATATCAAGGACCTGAGCTGTCTAG
>NW_026847771.1:47238758-47323684 GCF_025583915.1 Anolis sagrei ordinatus
CGTAGGTGGAGATGCGTTCGGAGAGGTAAGTGCCTCCACCTTTGTAGCAAGGTGGCAGTACTGGTATGCAGCAGATACTGGCTTGTTCAGTAGACTCTCCTCTACAGTTCCACTTTGTCGGGAAGCCTTAACATTGATTGGTTGTGTTGTTAAAGTGAAAATAATGCCTCCACCTTCGTAACTCCTCAACAGATAGCAGTACTGATATGTGAAGGTACTTGCTTGTTCAGTAGACTCTCCTCTACAGTTCCATTTTGGCAGGAAGCCTTAGCATTGAATGAATGAAAAGTAATGCCTCCACCTTCGTAACTCCTCAACCGATGGCAGTACTGGTATGGGGCAGGTACTGGCTTGTTCAGTAGACTCTCCTCTACAGTTCCATTTTGGCGGGAAGCCTTAGCATTGAATGGTTGTGTTGTTAAAGTGAAAAGTAATGCCTCCACCTTCGTAACTCCTCAACAGATGGCAGTACTGGTATGGGGCAGGTCCTGGCTTGTTCAGTAGACTCTCCTATACAGTTCCATTTTGGCGGGAAGCCTTAGCATTGGATGGTTGTGTTGTTAAAGTGAAAAGTAATGCCTCCACCTTCGTAACTCCTCAACAGATGGCAGTACTGGTATGCGGAAGATACTGGCTTGTTCAGTAGACTCTCCTGTACAGTTCCATTTTGTCAGGAAGCCTTAGCATTGATTGGTTGTGTTGTTAAAGTGAAAAGTATCTTCCAAGCAACGATATGCAATGCCCTGAATCCTGCAAGCAAGGCTTCCATAGAACAAGAACAAGGACTTAGCAAGATTCTGAAACAAAGCTTCATCTGACTATATTTTCCCTGGTGGGAACTTTATATCCCTCTGTTAGGCTATTCTCAGCACCCAGAAACTGCTTTCATTTTCCTTGACTGCCTCTCATCTTTATCTCTCGAAGCCTGGCAGAACGGCGAAGGCCTTGGCTGAGCTGTCTAGTTTGGCTGAATTCCAGCCGTCTGTCTTTGTGCTTGTTATCTATTTGCTCATTATTTTCTCCAGGTGTCAAGTTGTTTTCAAACCCAAATCTTGGGAACTCTCTGGGTCAGGGAGTAAACTATCATCCCTATACCCTGTAGGAACATTCTCATGGGAAACTACACTTTGAACCGGTGTCCCTATGTCATTCTCTGCATTAATATCATTGACCAAACCATCTCCATCTTTACCCTCAGTGACATTGTTCCCCACATCAGAGTCCCGACCCCCAAGTTGAGAAACGCTGGTCTAACAGCGGAGAAACCTAGTTGCCATGCATGAATATTAGTGGATATATTTACCACTAAGGAGAAGGTTGACTCAAGAGAGTTTTTAACTCTTCTCAGGCAGATTCCTGGTTTCCCCAAAAGGTTCAGAATATCCATTTCCCAAAAGGTGAAGGAGATTTCAATTTCCCAAAAGTTAGAGACATGTATAGAAAAGGTTTGTTGAACATTTAGAATCCTAGAGTTGGAAGAGACCTCATGGGCCATCTAGTCCAACCCCATTCTGCCAAGAAGCAGGAATATTGCATTCAAATCACCCCTGACAGATGGCCATCCAGCCTCTGTTTAAAAGCTTCCAAAGAAGGAGCCTCCACCACACTCCGGGGCAGAGAGTTCCACTGCTGAACAACTCTCACAGTCAGGAAGTTCTTCCTCGTGTTCAGATGGAATCTCCTTTCTTGTAGTTTGAAGCCATTGTTCCGCATCCTAGTCTCCAAGGAAGCAGAAAACAAGCTTGCTCCCTCCTCCCTGTGACTTCCTCTCACATATTTATACATGGCTATCATATCTCCTCTCAGCCTTCTCTTCTTCAGGCTAAACATGCCCAGCTCTTTAAGCCGCTCCTCATAGGGCTTGCTCTCCGGACCCTTGATCATTTGAGTCGCCCTCCTCTGGACACATCCCAGCTTGTCAATATCTCTCTTCAATTGTGGTGCCCAGAATTGGACACAGTGTGATTCCAGATGTGGTCTAACCAAGGAAGAATAGAGCATGAGTAGCATGCCTTCCATGGCTCTAGACACTATAGAGGCCAAAATCTCGTTGGCTTTTTTTTTGCCACTGCATCACATTGTTGGATCATTTTGACCTGGAAAACCATGATATTGAGTATTTTGGAGGGGAGACTTGCAACCCGCTGTTGAAAGGTCATCCAACACATCTGTGTTCTTCTCCGCTCGTCACATGCACAACGAGGACATCCTATGTAGTCTTCCCAATGGGAGGGAAAGGAGGAGGAAGGGAAGAGGCATGGCTGTGTGACAGATCCCTTTGGGCGCTCTTAGAAGGCAAGAGATATGCTGAACAAAGAGAACACTCTCTCCTCCTGGCTGTGATGATAGGAGGCAGGAAACATCCAAAGGCCCTTCCTCATATATTCCGGGGCAGGCAACAAAACTTTTTGCTATCACAAGGCTTGCGTGTATTTGACACTGGAAAATGAGCGGCTCCGTTCTGTGTTGAATTAAACCCTGCTCTGTCTGAGACAAAGCAGATGAATCAGACATCAGAATCCACAATTGAAGAAATGCGAGGCAGTTCCAGACCCTAGATAAGTGTTTCCCAACCTGGGGAGGGGGTCACCAAAGACCATCAGAAAATACAGTATTTTCTGTTGATCATTTGAGTTCTGTGTGGGAAGTTTGGCCCAATTCTGTCATTGGTAGGGTTCAGAATGCTCTTTGTTTGTAGGTGAACTATAAATCCCAGAAACTACAACTCCCAAATGTCAAGGTCTATTTTCCCCAAACTCCACTAGTATTCACATTTGGGCGTATTGAGTATTTATGCCAAGTTTGGTCCAGATCCATCATTGTTGGAGTTCAGAATACTCTTTGATTTTAAGTGAACTATAAATCCCAGCAACTACAACTCCCAAATGTCAAGGTCTATTTTCCCGAAACTCCACTAGTATTCACATTTGGGCATATTGAGTATTTGTGCCAAGTTTGGTCCAGATCCATCATTGTTGGAGTTCAGATTGCTCTTTGATTTTAGGTGAACTATAAATCCCAGCAACTACAACTCGCAAATGCCAAGGTCTATTTTCCCCAAACTCCACCAGTGTTCACATTTGGGCATGTTGAGTATCTGTGCCAAGTTTGGTCCAGATCCATCATTGTTTGCGTCCACAGTGCTCTCTGGATGTAGGTGAACTACAACTCCCAAACTCAAGGTCAGTCCACCAAAACCTTCCAGTACTTTCTCTTGGAAATGGGAGTTCTGTGTGCCAAGTTTGGTTCAATTCCATTACTGGTAGAGTTCAGAATGCTCTTTGATTGTAGGAGAACTATAAATCCCAGTGAATAGAACTCCCAAATGTCAAGGTCTATTTTCCCCAAACTCCACCAGTTTGGGGGAAATAGACCCCATACTGAGGGCATACTGAGTATTCGTGCTAAGTTTGGTCCAGAACTATCAGTCCACAGTGCTCTCTGGATGTAGGTGAACTACAACTCCCAAACTCAAGGTCAATGCCCATCAAACCCTTCCAGTATTTTCTATTGGTCATAGGAGTGCTGTGTGCCAAGTCTGGTCTAATTCCATCGTTAGTGGAGTTCAGAATGCTCTTTGATTGTAGGAGAACTATAAATCCCAGTGAGTACAACTCCCAAATGTCAAGGTCTATTTTCCCCAAACTCCATCAGTGTTCACATTTGGGCATACTAAGTATTTGTGCTAAGTTTGGTCCAGAACTATCAGTCCACAGTGCTCTCTGGATGTAGGTGAACTATAACTCCCAAACTCAAGGTCAATGCCCATCAAACCCTTCCAGTATTTTCTATTGGTCATGGGAGTGCTGTGTGCCAAGTCTGGTCTAATTCCATCATTGGTGGAGTTCAGAATGCTCTTTGATTGTAGGTGAACTATACATCCCAGTAACGACAACTCGCATATGTCAAGGTCTATTTTCCCCCAAGAGCGCCTCAAGAGCGCCCCTGGGCATAATCAAGTATACTGCGAAGGCTTACTTTGCGTAATGGCTTGACTTCCAGAGTCAGTGCCGCCAGGACACTGACCCTGGAAGACTATCCTACTCGGACAACGAGGGATCGCCTAAGTAAGTAAGTAAGTAAGTCATTTTAAGTAGCATTTCTTAAAAGTTTAAGGTGGGATGGAAAACGGAAAGTGGGTTTCAAGGAGTCTCAAGTCTGTTTTGAGTGCGCACCGCAAGTACGTGGACGGTGGACAGAATAGGCCGCAGGAAGACGAGTGATAATAAATGTGAAGCAACGATATGCAATGCTCTGGGAACGAGAGCATGGAACAAGTCTGCAGTGTTTCCCTTCCCTTGCGGTTGAAGCAACCCTTGGGTTTCGTTTGTTTGTTTGGTTTTTCTAACGAAGAGAAGGTGCCTCAACGACTCATGCTCCACTGTGGAAATTAGCTACCGCCTACTTGGGTTTACTGGAACCGGACAATCCAACGGATGCGCCTCTTTGAGTTGTAGGCGGGCCACAAACGCGGTGGCTGCTCCTGGGTTGAGTTGGCTCAGGTTTGTGGCGAAGGGATCGTCCCTTGCTTGGGCTTCCCCTCTCCAAACTTCCCTGGTTTCATCAGCGGTGAGGAAACCCACGTAGGAGGCTTCACAGAAGAGGCAGCAAAACGGGTTTTTTGATGCCTTCCACTTCTGCACAGCGGCAGAAAACCAAAGCATTTCTCTGACTTGGAAGAGACCCCAAGGGCCATCCAGTCCAACCCCTTGCCATGCAGGAAAAGCACAGTCAAAGCATTCCTGATAGATGGTCATAAAGTTGGAAGAGACCCCAAGGGCCATCCAGTCCAACCTCCTTCCATGCAGGAAAAGAACAATCAAAGCATTCCTGACAGATGGTCATAGTCGTAGAGTTGGAAGAGACCCCAAGGGCCATCCAGTCCAACCCCCTGCCATGCAGGAAAAGCACAGCCAAAGCACTCCTGACAGATGGTCATAAAGACATAGAGTTGGAAGAGACCCCAAGGGCCATCGAGTCCAACCTCCTTCCATGTAGGAAAAGCATAATCAAAGCACCCCTGACAGATGGCCATAGAGTCATAGACCTGGAAGAGAGTCAGAAGGCCATCCAGTCCAACCCCCTGCCATGCAGGAAAAGCGCAATCAAAGCACTCCTCACAGATGGTCATAGAGTCATAGAACTGAAAGAGATTCCAAGGGCTATCCAATCCAACCTGCTGCCATGCAGGAAAAACACAGTCAAAGCATGCCTGACAGATGGCCATAGAATTATAGAGCTGGAAGAGATCACGAGAACTGTTCAATCCAACCCCCTGCCATGCAGGAAAAGCACAATCAAAGCAGCCTTGACAGATGGCCATAGTCATAGAGCTGCAAGAGACCCCAAGGGCCATTGAGTCCAACCCCTTGCCATACAGGAAAAGCACAATCAAAGCACTCCTGACAGGTGGTCATAAAGTCATAGAGTTGGAAGAGACCCCAAGGGCCATCCAGTCCAACCTCCTTCCATGTAGGAAAAGCACAATCAAAGCACTCCTGACAGGTGGTCATAAAGTCATAGAGTTGAAAGAGACCCCAAAGGCCATCCTGTCCAACCTCCTTCCATGTAGGAAAAGCACAATCAAAGCACTCCTGACAGATGGTCATAAAGTCATAGAGTTGGAAGAGACCCCAAGGGCCATCCAGTCCAACCTCCTTCCATGTAGGAAAGGCACAGTCAAAGCACTCCTGACAGGTGGTCATAAAGTCATAGAGTTGGAAGAGACCCCAAGGGCCACTGAGTCCAACCTCCTACCATGCAGGAAAAGCACAATCAAAGCACTCCTGACAGATGGTCATAGAGTCATAGAACTGAAAGAGACGCCAACGGCTATCCAGTCCAACCCGCTGCCGTGCAGGAAAAGCACAGTCAAAGCATTCCTGACAGATGGTCATAGAGTTGGAAGAGAACCCAAGGGCCATCCAGTCCGACCCCCTTCCATACAGGAAAAACACAATCAAAGCATTACTGAAAGATGGTCATAGAGTCATAGAGTTGGAAGAGATCATGAGAACTATTCAGTCGAACCCCTTGCCATGTAGGAAAAGCACAGTGAAAGCTCTCTTGTTGAGGAGTTATGAGGGTGGAGGCATTACTTTTTCTGCTAAGGCTTCCTGCCAAAATGGAACTGTAGAGGAGAGTCTACTGAAGAAGCCAGTACCTGCTGCATACCAGTACTGCCTTCTGTTGAGGAGTTACGAAGGCGGAGGCAGTACTTTTTCTGCTAAGGCTTCCCACCAAAATGGAACTATAGAGGAGAGTCTACTGAACAAGCCAGTACCTGCTGCATACCAGTACTGCCATCTGTTGAGGAGTTATGAAGGTGGAGGCAGTACTTTTTCTGCTAAGGCTTCCTGCCAAAATGGAACTGTAGAGGAGAGTCTACTGAAGAAGCCAGTACCTGCTGCATACCAGTACTGCCTTCTGTTGAGGAGTTACGAAGGCGGAGGCAGTACTTTTTCTGCTAAGGCTTCCTGCCAAAATGGAACTGTAGAGGAGAGTCTACTGAACAAGCCAGTACCTGCTGCATACCAGTACTGCCATCTGTTGAGGAGTTATGAAGGTGGAGGCAGTACTTTTTCTGCTAAGGCTTCCTGCCAAAATGGAACTGTAGAGGAGAGTCTACTGAACAAGCCAGTACCTGCTGCATACCAGTACTGCCTTCTGTTGAGGAGTTACGAAGGCGGAGGCAGTACTTTTTCTGCTAAGGCTTCCTGCCAAAATGGAACTGTAGAGGAGAGTCTACTGAACAAGCCAGTACCTGCTGCATACCAGTACTGCCATCTGTTGAGGAGTTACGAAGGCGGAGGCAGTACTTTTTCTGCTAAGGCTTCCTGCCAAAATGGAACTGTAGAGGAGAGTCTACTGAACAAGCCAGTACCTGCCGCATACCAGTTCTGCCGTCTGTTGAGGAGTTATGAAGGAGGAGGCATTACTTTTCACTTTAACAACACAACCGATCAATGCTAAGGCTTCCCACCAAAATGGAACTGTAGAGGAGAGTCTACTGAACAAGCCAGTACCTTCTGCATACCAGTACTGCCTTCTGTTGAGGAGTTACGAAGGTGGAGGCATTACTTTTCATTTAATCCTCATATATATCCCACTTGCCTCATTTCCAACAGACCTCACAACTTCTGAGGCTGCCTGCCATAGATGTGGGCAAAACGTCAGGAGAGAATGCTTCTGGAGTATGAGCAGAGAGCCCGGAAAATACCAGTACTGCCATCTGTTGAGGAATTACGAAGGAGGAGGCATTACTTTTCATTTAATCCTCATATATATCCCACTTGCCTCATTTCCAACAGACCTCACAACATTTCCAACAGACCTCACATCTGTGGCTGCTTGCCACAGATGTGATCAAAACGTCAGGAGAGAATGCTTCTAGAACATGGGCAGACAGCCCGGAAAACTCACAGCAACCCTGTAACAACAACAATTGACTAGTAAGAGTTGCCATCTAAGAACATCTGGACCACAAGGTGCTCTGTTTGGGAGATCATGCCGAATGGGACCATGCCCGAAGAAGGCAGGAGACTATTTTCCTGTCTTGAGCGAACTTCTTCCGAGCGAGCGGCATGGTTTCCTCCCTTGCTGACCTGATCCAGCAGACTGATAAGCCACATTGGCTCAAGGCAATCCGCATATCTGCTGAATATTCAAAAAGAGGAGGGAGGGCGGACAGAAGGGCGGAGAATTAATCAAATCAGCGACGGCAACTTGGACTGTAAAGGAAATAAAGATGCGATAAAATTCATCGCGTCGAAGCAACGCCGGGTTTAATCACCAGAGATGGAGGGAAGCGGCAAACGTTTTTTGGGGGGCCGTTTTTATTTCCCCGGCTCACGTCTCTCCAGATAAAAAAATAATAAGCTAATTAAAATGTGGCCAAGCGTGGCTGTGAGCAATAAGATGAAAGCCTGGGAAATAAAGGCAAGGAAATAAACAAACAAGCAAAGCGGCTCCTTCCCCGCTCGCAGATCCTCGCTAACCCACCTGCCTTGGATCAAACGCGGCTTCTTGGTAAGCCGAGTCGAACCACAACACCGAGAAAGGCTTCAGGTCCGGCCTATGGACAATCCTTGCCTAGTCCGCATACCGCTTGCTTGTGTGACGCAAGAAATATTGCTTTGAGCCCAGAGGATTGGAATCATACCTAAGTGCACGGCTCAGACGTAGGGTACATACCTTTTCCTTTCTGTGTGTGTTGGAAATAGCAACCTCCTACAACAACGGTTTTCAACCATGTCTGACTTATGGAGTCGCATTGGCACAGCGGGTTAAACCGCTAAGCTCACGTCTCTCCAGAACTTGCTGCCCAGAAAGTTGGCAGAAGTTAGCCCCAGCTTCTGCCAACCTAGCAGTTCGAAAACATGCAAAATTGTTAGGGATTCCTCATCTTTGGAAGAGGAAGGGGAGGAGGGAAGTGCTCAGGAATTGGAGGGAGAAGAAGAACCAGACTATGAGGGTTTGAAAGTGCCCACATTTCTAGAAAGATGAAAAGAGACACAGGATAGCTGCTAAAAACGCTGAGCTAATTGGGAGACTCCCTAGCACCTCCTGTGTGGGGAATTCAGAGCTATAAATCAGAGGCAGGAGCAAAGATTCCTCATCTTTGGAGGAGGAAGGGGAGCAGGGAAGTCCTCAGGAATTGGAGGGAGAAGAAGAATCAGACGATGAGGGTTTGAAAGTGCCCACATTTCTAGAGAGATGAAAAGAGACACAGGATAGCTGAGCTAATTGGGAGACTCCCTAGTACCTCCTGTATTCAGAGCTATAAATCAGAGGCAGGAGCAAAGATTCCTCATCTTTGGAAGGGGAGCGGGGAAGTGCTCAGGAATTGGAGGGAGAAGAAGAATCAGACAATGAGGGTTTGAAAGTGCCCACATTTCTAGAGAGATGAAAAGAGACACAGGATAGCTGAGCTAATTGGGAGACTCCCTAGTACCTCCTGTATTCAGAGCTATAAATCAGAGGCAGGAGCAAAGATTCCTCATCTTTGGAAGGGGAGCGGGGAAGTGCTCAGGAATTGGAGGGAGAAGAAGAATCAGACAATGAGGGTTTGAAAGTGCACACATTTCTAGAAAGATGAAAAGAGACACAGGATAGCTGCTAAAAACGCTGAGCTAATTGGGAGACTCCCTAGCACCTCCTGCATGGGGAATTCAGGGCTATAATTAAGAGGCAGGAGCAGTCAACTTTTGCTGGTAACAACGACCCTGATATTGATATTTTCACTCCAATGGAATCTGCTTTGTGTCTGCTGCTAAGGACTTAGTTCATCGTCCATTGTCTGATGGAAGACTGGTGTTTTTTTTTGGGACTTTGTGAGAGACTTTAATTTGTGTCCGGATTAAGACTTCCTTGCTTTCTTTTGCACTTTTCAATTGCATTTGCTTATCCTTTATGTTTGGTGAAATAAAGCATTTTTCTTTTACTTTCAACATTGTCTAAAGGCTGTTTGTGGAGGGCAACTCAGGACAAAAATGTGTTTGATTTTGTAAGGATTATCCATTTTTGCAAGAGGCTGCTTGTTATTTGTGCATTTAGAGTATTAAATCCTGCAGTAATATCCGGCCATTGTGGAATAGTGGGTTAAACCGCTAAGATAAAGAACTTGCAGACCGGTAGGTCAGCAGTTCGAATCCGCAGGATGGGGTGAGCTTCCACTGTTAGCTCCAGCTTCTGCCAACCTAGCAGTTCGAAAACATGCAAAATATGTGTGATTTGGTAAAAGATTATCTATTTTTTCAGGCTGTTTGTTACTTTTGCATTTAGAGTATTACATCCTACTATAATATCCTGCCATGGTGGCGCAGCGTGTTAAACCGCTGAGCTGCAGAACTTGCAGACCAGAAGGTCAGCAGGAGTTAGTCCTAGTTTCTGCCAACCTAGCAGTTCGAAAACATGCAAAATATGTGTGATTTGGTAAAGGATTATCTATTTTTTCAGGCTGTTTGTTACTTTTGCATTTAGAGTATTATATCCTACTATAATATCCTGCCATGGTGGCGCAGCGTGTTAAACCGCTGAGCTGCAGAACTTGCAGACCAGAAGGTCAGCAGGAGTTAGTCCTAGTTTCTGCCAACTTAGTAGTTCGAAAACATGCAAAATATGTGTGATTTGGTAAAGGATTATCCACTTTTGCAGGAGGCTGCTTGTTACTTGTGCATTTAGAGTATTATATCCTACAATAATATCCTGCCATGGTGGCGCAGCGGGTTAAACCGCTAAGCTGCAGAACTTGCTGACCAGAAGGTCGGCAGGAGTTAGCGCCAGCTTCTGCCAACCTAGTAGTTCGAAAACATGCAAAATATGTGTGATTTGGTAAAGGATTATCCACTTTTGCAGGAGGCTGTTTGTTACTTGTGCATTTAGAGTATCATATCCAGCAATAATATCCTGCCATGGTGGTGCAGCGGGTTAAACCGCTGAGCTGCAGAACTTGCTGACCAGAAGGTCGGCAGGAGTTAGCCTCAGTTTCTGCCAACCTAGCAGTTCGAAAACATGCAAATATGAGTAGATCAACAGGTATCGCTCTGGTGGGAAGGTAACAGTGCTCCATACAGTCATGCCGGCCACATGACCATGGAGGTGTCTATGGACAACACTGGCTCTTCGGCTTAGAAATGGAGATGAGCACCACACCCCAGAGTCAGACATGACTGGACTTAATGGGGTCACAAGGGGATTGCCATTGCCTTCCTCTGGAGCTGTGTATGCTGTGCAGAAACATCTGGAGGAGTATCAGTTGTCCACCTCTTCTTCCTCCTCTTCTTCCTTCTCTTCCTCAAAAAGTAGGCTGGTGATAGATTAAGCACTGTGTCCAAGTTGCATTCAGATCTCAGCACCAGCCCACCCGATGCGAGGGAAACAGACTCATAGGTCAACAGTTGCTAGGCATGGTTAGGTACCGTCAGAATCTTCGTAACTCAGAATAAAGTCGGGAAAATTACCTTTTTGAAGCAATTTCGAAGTTTTTAAGAAAACCGGAAGTCCCTTTGCCCTTCCGAAGCTTCTCTCGCCATTTTTCTTCCGACTCAATAAGGGAGTCAGAAGCGACTCAGAGTTTGGAGTCAGAGAACCAGGGCAGGGAGAAGGGCTGTTGCGCAATTGTGTCCGCCATTAACGAAGCAATTCGGAAATTTGGAAAATTTCAGATTTTTTTTCCGGAAAAATTGAGACTTCTTTTCCAAATTGAACCACCAGCTCCCCCACATCTGAAACAAGTTTTGAACCATTTTTTTAAATCAACCAAACCTAATAGTTGCCACTCCATCTCCAGATCTAGAAGCCAACCCTTATTTTAGAGGCTAAGTTTATCCTAAATCGTTAAATTGTTTAACATGCTTTTACGCCACTTAAATTATTCCGCACTGTACTGAATTTTTAAATTGTTTTAAATTGACTTTATTTGTACACCGCCCTGCGATTGTGTGATACGGTGTTAGGTATAAATATTTCAGCAAATAAATAACCCATGGGAGCTTATGCTTCCCCAATGTTATGGTAATGCTGATCTCCCAGCTGCGCCCGTATCTTGGGAGGTCGGACTTGGCTACGGTAGTCCACGCTCTTGTCACATCCCGTATAGACTACTGCAACGCGCTCTACGTGGGGTTGCCCTTGAAGACTGCCCGGAAGCTTCAGATGGTCCAGCGCTCGGCAGCCAGGTTGCTAACGGGAGCGGCTCTCAGGGAGCACACCACCCCCCTGCTGAACCAGCTCCACTGGCTGCCAATTCGCTACCGGGCACAATTTAAGGTGCTGGCTTTAGCCTATAAAGCTCTACACGGTTCCGGCCCCACTTACCTCTCCGAACGCATCTCCTCCTACGAACCGGGAAGAGCGTTAAGATCTTCCGGGGAGGCCCTGCTCTCGGTTCCGCCGGCGTCACAAGTGCGGCTGGCGGGCACGAGAGACAGGGCCTTCTCGGTGGTGGCCCCTCGGCTATGGAATGCGTTACCGGTGGACATCAGGCAGGCCCCTTCGTTACTGGTGTTTCGGAGGAGGGTGAAGACGTGGCTCTACGAGCAGGCTTTTGGCAATTAACTCAATAATGACGGCATCGGACAAGGAATGGAAAAAGGATTTTGAGATCGGAATCTGATTCTAAGTGTGGCGTTGATGATTATGTGTTTGTCTGTATTGTGTGTCTCATACATTGTTTAGTGTTGTTTTTTATTGTAAACCGCATTGAGTCGCCGCCTCAGGCTGATATATGCGGTATACAAATAGAGTAAATAAATAATAAATAAATAAATAAACCAGCCTTCTCCCTGGCAATGCACTCAGTTAAGTTGCTTCCTAAGCCTTCTTCCCACTGCCTGAGCTCTGCGAGTGCAGCATTTTTCCGAATGAAGCAGAGAGTGTTTGAGGGCCGGGACATCTCTAGAGAGACCAAGTGGCTTGTTTATAAAGCTATTGTCCTCCCAACCAGAGGCGGCCCTAGGTCATTTTCAATGGTAAGCAAACAGTTTTTGCCTCCCCCCCCCCCCCCAACCAATCACTGATCTATATTTTCTGTTCATCGTGGGAGTTCTGTGTGCCATATTTGGTTCAATTCCATCATTGGTGGAGTTCAGAATGCTCTTTGATTGTAGGTGAACTATACATCCCAGTAACTACAACTCGCATATGTCAAGGTCTATTTTCCCCCAAGAGCGCCTCAAGAGCGCCAACTATACCGCAAATGCTTAGTTCGCGTAATGGGTTGAGCTGCCCCTGCCTGCATGTTCTCCCGATTGGGGTTGGCTTGACGCACCTTCCTCTTGGCATGTTTCTGCCTTTTGCCTTCCAATCGTGCCTCTTCAAGTTCTACAGCACTGCTGGTCACAGCTGACCTCCAGCTGGACTTCCCAGTTCTCAGTGTCTATGCCAGAGTTTTTAAGGTTGACTTTAAGCCCATCTTTCAATCTCTTTTCCTGCCCACCAACATTCCGTTTTCCGTTCTTGAGTTCAGAGCAGAGCAACTGCTTTGGGAGACGGTGGGCATCCGGACAATGTGGCCGGTTCAATGGAGTTAATAGTGGAGGAGCATCGCTTCAGTGCTGGTGGTCTTTGCTTCTTCCAGCACTCTGATATTTGTCTGCTTGTCTTCCCAAGAGATTTGCAACATTTTCCGGAGGCAACGCTGATGGAATCGTTCCAGGAGTTGCGTGTGATGTCTGTAGACAGTCCACGTCTTGCAGGCGTAAAGCAGGGTTGGGAGGACAATAGCTTTATAAACAAGCACCTTGGTGTCCCTACGGATGTCTCAGTCCTCAAACACTCTCTGCTTCATTCGGAAAAATGCTGCACTCGCAGGGCTCAGGTGGTGGTGTATTTCAGTGTCAATGTTGACATTTGTGGAGAGGTGGCTGCCAAGGGAGTGGAAATGTTCAACATTTTCTAATGTTTCACAATTAAGCTGTATTTCTAGCATTGGAGAGAGATTGTTATGAATGTAATATCAGATATTTACATTCACAACAGTAGCAAAATTACGGTTGTGAAGTAGCAACGAAAATAATTTTATGGTTGGGAGTCACCACAACATGAGGAACTGTATTAAGGGGTCGCGGCATTCAGGTTGCGTTAGTTGGGTTCAACCTGCCTGACTCCCTCCATTCTTTCCATCCATTTAGTCCCAAATTTGCTCTCTTTGTGGGTCTCCTGCTGTGGGGATGCCTCTTCTTTCCAAATTGAGTCTGGGCCTCACGCAACGTCTTTTGGAAAAACCCTCGTCCTCACAAAGACGCAACGGGAGGATCCGACGCATGAGGTAAATGGAAGATATCACCCTTCCCTTGCTCTAAAACCTATTATTTTCCAAAAGTTGTGTTTATCTTGGTGGGGTTCCACGCCACCGAAGGGAAGTACCCCAAGGGTGCCGTGAGACAGACAGCTCTCTCCAGCTCAGGGCATTGTGGAAATCTCCCATCTTCCCTCCTTAATGGATCATTTTCAGAGAAGTACAGGCATGAAATAAAAGATGGTGATGTGAAGAGGGTTACGAGTGGAAGCGGAGGGTGCTCAGGCTCCCCCTAACCCCTCCCCACAGCCTGATACAGTGCAATTGCGTGGTAAAAGCCTTTTCACCGGAAAGGAGGGACAACTTTAGCTGGAGAGTTGTCTTGCAGCACTTCCAATCTCAGCCACCTCCATATGCCTACTTTATAGAAAATCAGCAGGAGAGCCCGACATTCACGCTCGTGTTGTCACATCCGATAGCATCATTTCGGATGTATCTGTTACCAGCCATAATTGCTGGTATGGAAATAGTATTTCCCTTTCCAAAAAGTTGGGAAAGATCAAATGCTGGCTGGGTATAAGGTATAACTACATTTCAACTTCCTTTGAAAGAAATGTACCAAATTTGCAACTCCCTATCTATCGATCTATCTATCTATCTAAATCAGTGTTTGTATGGGTCGTTGTAGGTTTTTTCGAGCTACATGGTCATGTTCTAGAAGCATTCTCTCCTGACGTTCCGCCTGCATCTATGGCAAGCATCCACAGAGGTTGTGAGGTCTTTGTATGTGTGTATTGTGGCAGTTCTATAGGCCACCGCGACCCTCATGAATGGCAGCCCTGGACAAACTTGGCATACAGAATGCCCATGACCCACCTCACATCCTGGTACAGTTTGGGGGAAGCCGGACCACGGATGATGGGATTTGCAGTACCTTCACTCACTTCTAGAGATCAATGCGACCCCCCCCCCCCCAAATGGCAGACCTGAATCAAGATTGGCACACTTCACATCCTGGTGCGGTTTGGGGGAGGCCGGACCACGGATGATGGGATTTGCAGTACCTTCACTCACTTCCAGAGATCACCGCAACCCCCACAAATGGCGGACCTGAATCAAGCTTGGCACTCTTCACGTCCTGGTGCAGTTTGGAAGAGACCGGATCACGGATGATGGGATTTGCAGTACCTTCACTCACTTCCAGAGACTACTGCAACCCCCACAAATGATGGACCTGAGTCAAGCTTGGCCCACTTCACATCCTGGTGCAGTTTGGGGGAGGATGGACCATGGATGATGGGATTTGCAGGACCTTCACTCACTTCCAGGGATCACTGCGACCCCCACAAAGGACGGACCTGAATCAAGCTTGGCACACTTCACATCCTGGTGCAGTTTGGGGGAGGCCGGACCACGGATGATGGGATTTGAAGTACCTTCACTCACTTCCATAGACCACTGCGACCCCCACAAATGACGGACCTGAATCAAGCTTGGCACACTTCACATCCTGGTGCGGTTTGGGGGAGGCCGGACCACGGATGATGGGATTTGCAGTACCTTCACTCACTTCCATAGACGACTCGACCCCCACAAACGATGGACCTGAATCAAACTTGCCACACTTCACATCCTGGTGTGTTTTGGGGGTGGCCGGACCATGGATGATGGGATTTGCAGTACCTTCACTCACTTCTAGAGACCACTGCGACCCCCACAAATGACGGACCTGAATCAAGCTTGGCACACTTCACATCCTGGTGCGGTTTGGGGGTGGCTGGACCATGGATGATGGGATTTTCAGTACCTTCACTCAGGGATCACTGTGACCCCCACAAATGAAGGACCTGGACCAAACTTGGCACACAAGCCGCCCAAAGTAGCATCACTTCAGAGGTATCTGTTACCAGCCATAATTGCTGGTATGGAAATACTATTTCCATTTCCAAAGAGTTGGGAAAGTTCAAATGCTGGCAGTAGCACAATGACAGGTATGAAGTAGCAACGAAAATAACGTTATGGTTGGGGGTCACCATAACATGAGGAACTGTATTAAGGGTTTGCGGCATTTGGAAGGTTGAGAAAAACTGTAATAGTTTAAGTTTCACCGTGACTTGAAGACACACAACAACAATGTCATGAGAATGTGTGTCCTAGTTTTCTTGTTCTCCCCTTCCAATCTCCTTTTCTTTTCGGATGATCAAGCCCGGGGCTGCCTTGTTTGTTTGTATTGATGCCATGCAAACGACGGGGAGATTCTTTCCAAAGGTACAGCAGGGTATGTTTACGTATAAATAAATTCTCCCGATCACAGCTGATCTCTGGATATGGCCTGTAAATCCACGTTGCAGCAACATTGTTAAGGCTAACAAGATGTTGTTGGCTTTGGCTGTGGCTGAAGTGTCTGGATTTCTTGTTTGTTTGCATTTTTGCAGGGTATTTGCTCTTCCGTTCCTTCCGCTTGCTCACTTTATTTTCTCCTTCTTGCTGCTTTTAATGGCTTTGGTTTGTTGCACAGCTTCTTTGCCTGTTGTTAACCAACTTGACTTGTCCCTGGAAAGGATAAGGAGAGAGGAATGGATAGAGATGCAATTGGGTTGTTGTAGGTTTTTCGGGCTACATGGCCATGTTCTAGAAGCATTCTCTCCTGACGTTTCGCCTGCATCTATGGCAAGCATCCTCAGAGGTAGTGATCTCACAACCTCTGAGGATGCTTGCTATAGATGCAGCCTTACCAAGAATTATTGCCTTTCCTGTGTGTCATTGTCTCTGGGGTGCATTGGAGTCGATTGTCCCATCACTTACTTAGGCGATCCCTCGTAGTCGGAGGATGATGGTCCTCCAAGTGTAGTATCCTGGCGGTGGGTCCGTAGGTGGCTGTGGAGCCCTGTTCTTGCTCTGCATCTTCTCCCGCAGTGAGGGCATTGGTTTCCAGGTGGAAAGGGGTCCCGGTCGAGGTTGGCTTGACGTGCCTTCCTCTTGGCACATTTCTCCCTTTCGCCCTCCATTCGTGCCTCTTCAAATTCTGCAGCACTGCTGGTCACAGCTGACCTCCAGCTGGAGCGCTCAAGGGCCAGGGCTTCCCAGTTCTCAGTGTCTATACCAAAGTTTTTAAGGTTGCTTTGAGCCCATCTTTCAATCTCTTTTCCTGCCCAACAACATTCCGTTTTCAGTTCTTGAGTTCGGAGTAGAGGAACTGCTTTGGGAGACAGGTCAGGCATCCGGACGATGTGGCCGGTCCAGTGGAGTTGAAGGCGAAGGACCATCGCTTCAATGCTGGTGGTCTTTGCTTCTTCCAGCATGTTGACATTCGTCCGCTTATCTTCCCAAGAGATTTGTAGGATTTTCCAGAGGCAGTGCTGATGGAATCGTTCCGGGAGTTGCATGTGACATCTGTAGACAGTCCACGTCTCGCAGGTGTAGAGCAGGGTTGGGAGCAGGGGTGACTCAACCCATTACGCAAAGTAAGCCTTTGCAGTAGAGTTGATTTTGCCCAGGGGCGCTCTTGAGAAGTTTTCCCGCCGGCGGGTCAAGGGGCCAATGGCCAACTGACCACGCCCACCGCGGGTGAGGCCTGAGGCATGCGGCCTGCAACAGCTGATCCATCCCACCCACCCTGCATGCGGTTTATGTTTTCATTCAATTTTGTTGGCGTTTACCTTGTCATAGTTACCTGTTAACAGTTACTTGTTTGTTTTACACTCCTTGTCACAACTCCTTGCTGGCGTGGGGCATGGACCCTGGATCTGGTTTGGTATCCCCCCTAGCGGTTAGGGGGGACGCCCGGTGGTCCTAGGAGTGCCGAGTTGCGTTCGCCCGGTATTGTGCCGGCGGCACCCTGGTGTGTGCGGTATCGGGCAGTATTGGGCTGCCCGATCATGATCCAGGACCCATGCTTGGCTGCCAACCCTTGTTCCTGTTATCAATAAATGACTTGTGGCCATTGTTCATCCCACATCATGTGTGAGCATACTTCTTGGGTTGGCTGTGGGAGGTGTATCGCACTTGCACACGCAACAGAAAATAAATATCAGTGATTGGTTGGGGGGTGGGGGGTACCAAAATAGTATGCTTACCGTTGAAAATTACCTAGGGCCGCCTCTGCATGCAGGTCAAGAATAGAGCTCCACAGTCAGAGACACTTACTTACTTACTTACTTAGGCGATCCCTCGTTGGACGAGTAAGATGGTCTTCCATCATGGGTTTCCTTGTGGGTCCGTATGTGGCTGTGGAGCCCTATTCCTGCTCTGCATCTTCTCCCACAGTGAGGGCATTGGTTTCCAGGTGGAAGGCGGTCCCGGTCGGGATTGGCTTGACACACCTTCCTCTTGGCACGTTTCTCTCTTTCACCCTCCATTCGTGCCTCTTCAAATTCTGCAGTACTGCTGGTCACAGCTGACCTCCAGCTGGAGCGCTCAAGGGCCAGGGCTTCCCAGTTCTCAGTGTCTATGCCAGAGTTTTTAAGGTTGGCTTTGAGCCCATCTTTCAATCTCTTTTCCTGTCCACCAACGTTCCGTTTTCCGTTCTTAAGTTCGGAGTAGAGCAACTGCTTTGGGAGACGGTGGTCAGGCATCCGGACAACGTGGCCGGTCCAGCGGAGTTGATGTTGGAGGACCATCGCTTCAATGCTGGTGGTCTTTGCTTCTTCCAGCACACTGACGTTTGTCCGCTTGTCTTCCCATGAGATTTGCAGGATTTTCCGGAGGCAGCGCTGATGGAATCGTTCCAGGAGTTGCATGTGACGTCTGTAGACAGTCCACGTTGAGGTATAGAGCAGGGTTGGGAGGACAATAGCTTTATAGACAAGCACCTTGGTCTCCCTACGGATGTCCTGGTCCTCAAACACTCTCTGCTTCATTCGGGAAAATGCTGCACTCGCAGAGCTCAGGCGGTGTTGTATTTTGGTGTCGATGTTGACTTTGGTGGAGAGGTGGCTGCCAAGGGAGCGGAAATGGTCCACATTTCCTAATGTTACACCATTAAGCTGTATCTCTGGCATTGGGGAGGGCATGGCTGGTGCCTGCTGGAACAGCACTTTGGTTTCCTCGATGTTCAGTGACAGGCCAAGCTTCGTGTATGCTTCTGCGAAGATGTTTAGCGTGGCTTGTAGATCTTCTTCGATCTTGGAAGACTATCCTACTCGGACAACGAGGGATCGCCTAAGAAGAAGAAGAAGTTTGTGTGTTCAGTCCAACAACATTTGTTGCCCATCCTGGTGGAAGATAGTGTTTTATGTTCAGTTGGGGGAGCCATTTGGATTCTCCCAGGCTTAGGCAGGCACCAAGCAGCTCTATCCTGGAGAAAGATTGGTTTTCCTTTTTCCTGGAAGACTGGAAATTCTATTCGAGGCGACCCTGTGCTTCTTTCCCCCAACCCCATGACCTTCGCTCTTTGTTTTGCTTGCTATTTTTTTGTCAAGAGCAATAAATGTATCTCGGCCGCCCCGCTCCCCAGGCCACCGGGCAGGCAGGCCAGCCGTTGGGGGTTGGAGACGAGGCTGCCGCCGGATTTGGCCCTGCTTCGGGAGCTGACAAAAGTGCCAGGCCTGATTCAGTCGAGCGGGAGATCACTCATTACGGGAGCCTGGCAGTTGCGTCTCCCGTGCCTCCGGGCAAGAGGCGCAGGTTCTCATCTCCGCTCCGGCCTTGCTTGCAGCCTTGCTGTCTCGCTTACTCTTCTCTTCCCATCCACACACACACACACATACACACACTGGTAACTCAACATTTCTGGGTTTAAAGGTTAACCTCTGCCATAACAAAAAAAAAAACCCTTTCCTTTTGTTTCCAGCCAGAATTTCACCTCTTCTGCACCTCTTGTGCCACTGCTTGTTAATCAGAACGATACAATTATAATATCATGATTTATTAATTTATTTATCGTGTCAGAAGCGAATAGAGAATATAATGTATAGAAGAACCATTATACTGAATTTCCTTTGACCTTACTCGCTTGCTTGCTTAGGCGATCCCTCGTTGTCCAAGGAGGATTGTCTTCCAAGATCGGTGTACTGGTGGTGGGTCGTCTTCAAACACTCCCTGCTTCGTTTGGAAGAATGCTGCACTCGCAGAGCTCAGGCGGTGTTGTATTTCAGTGTCAATGTTGACTTTGGTGGAGAGATGGCTGCCAAGGGAGCAGAAACAGCTATATAAAGAAGCCCCTTGGTTTCCCTACGGATGTCCCGGTCCTCAAACACTCTCTGCTTCATTCTGAAAAATGCTGCACTTGCAGAGCTCAGGCGGTGTTGTATTTCAGTGTCAATGTTGACTTTGGTGGAGAAGTGGCTGCCAAGGGAGCAGAAATAACTTTACAAACAAGCATCTTGGTCTCCCCGCAGATGTCCCGGTCCTCAAACACTCCCTGCTTCGTTCGGAAGAATGCTGCACTCGCAGAGCTCAGGCGGTGTTGAATTTCAGTGTCAATGTTGACTTTTGTGGAGAGATGGCTGCCAAGGGAGTGGAAATAGCTTTGAAAACAAGCACCTTGGTCTCCCTACGGATGTCCCGGTCCTCAAACACTCTCTGCTTCATTTGGAAAAATGCTGCACTTGCAGAGCTCAGGCGGTGTTGTATTTCAGTGTCGATGTTGACTTTGGTGGAGAGGTGGCTGCCAAGGTAGCAGAAATAACTTTACAAACAAGCATCTTGGTCTCCCCGCAGATGTCCCGGTCCTCAAACACTCTCTGCTTCGTTTGGAAGAATGCTGCACTCGCAGAGCTCAGGCGGTGTTGAATTTCAGTGTCAATGTTGACTTTTGTGGAGAGATGGCTGCCAAGGGAGCAGAAACAGCTATATAAAGAAGCCCCTTGGTTTCCCTACGGATGTCCCGGTCCTCAAACACTCTCTGCTTCATTCTGAAAAATGCTGCACTTGCAGAGCTCAGGTGGTGTTGAATTTAAGTGTCAACTTTTGTGGAGAGGTGGCTGCCAAGGGAGCAGAAATAGCTTTATAAACAAGCCCCTCCACCTCCCTACAGATGTCCAGGTCTTCAAACACTCTCTGCTTCATTCAGAAGAATGCTGCACTCGCAGAGCTCAGGCGGTATTGTATTTTACTGTCAGTGTTGGATGATGGGATTTCGAGTACCTTAACTCAGTTCCAGAGACCACTGTGACCTCAACAAATGAAGGACCTGGACCAAACTTGGCACACAAACCCCCATGGTCCACCTCACATCCTGGTGAAGTTTGGGGAAGGACGGATCATGGATGATGGGATTTGCAGTACCTTCACTCACTTCCAGAGTCCTCTACGACCCCCACAAATGATGGACCTGAACCAAACTAGGCACACAAACCCTCCATGACCCACCTCACATCCTGGTGTGGTTTGGGTGAGGATGGACCATGGATGATGGGATTTCCAGTACCTTCACTCACTTCCAGAGACCACTGCGACCCCCACAAATTGACGGACCTGAATCAAACTTGCCACACAAACCCTCCATGACCCACCTCACATCCTGGTGTGGTTTGGGGGAGGACAGACCACAGATAATGGGATTTCCAGTAACTTCACTCAGTCCGAGAGACCATTGCGACCCCAACAAATGAAGGAGAGGAGCCAAACTTGGCACACAAACCCCCATGACCCACCTCACATCCTCACATAACATTACGGTTGGGGGTCAACACAACACGAGGAACTGTATTAAGGGGTCGTGGCATTAGGAAGGTTGAGAACTACTGGTTTATCTAATGTTTATCTAATGTAACTGTTCTACCAACCATAGAACAGTTTGATTGGACTACAGCTCCCGGTTACGGGGATTCTGGGAGTTGTTTTCCAAACAAGTCACTGTTGCGAGCTTTGTTTTCTTCCAGAGTTGGGTGTCAACACAACACAAGGAACTGTATTAAGGGGTCGTGGCGTTAGGAAGGTTGAGAACTACTGGTTTGTTTATCTAATGTAACTGTTCTACCAACCATAGAACAGTTTGATTGGACTACAGCTCCCAGTTACGGGGATTCTGGGAGTTGTTTTCCAAACAAGTCACTGTTGCGAGCTTTGTTTTCTTCCAGAGTTGGGTGTCAACACAACACAAGGAACTGTATTAAGGGATCGTGGCGTTAGGAAGGTTGAGAACTACTGGTTTGTTTATCTAATGTAACTGTTCTACCAACCATAGAACAGTTTGATTGGACTACAGCTCCCAGTTACGGGGATTCTGGGAGTTGTTTTCCAAACAAGTCACTGTTGCGAGCTTTGTTTTCTTCCAGAGTTGGGTGTCAACACAACACAAGGAACTGTATTAAGGGGTCGTGGCGTTAGGAAGGTTGAGAACTACTGGTTTATCTAATGTTTATCTAATGTAACTGTTCTACCAACCATAGAACAGTTTGATTGGACTACAGCTCCCGGTTACGGGGATTCTGGGAGTTGTTTTCCAAACAAGTCACTGTTGCGAGCTTTGTTTTCTTCCAGAGTTGGGTGTCAACACAACACAAGGAACTGTATTAAGGGGTCGTGGCGTTAGGAAGGTTGAGAACTACTGGTTTATCTAATGTTTATCTAATGTAACTGTTCTATCAACCATAGAACAGTTTCTTGATTGGACTACAGCTCCCGTAATGGGGATTCTGGGAGTTGTCATCCAAACAAGTCACTGTTGCAAACTTTGTTTTCTTCCAGAGCTCTGCTGAATCCCAGACAGGCCCAGGAGTGGAGCTAACCTCCAAATCCACAACGGTGGCTTCCTCCAGCTGCCCTGGGCCGGGCTTCCTTCTCCGGAGGAGCCCAGGGGGAACCCGCTCCGCCAAACAAGAGCCCTCTTTGATTGCCGCCTCTCCTTTTTGACAAACATGTTCCGTTCGGAGAATTCCCCGCCTGGCCGCCCCGCTTCCCTCCCACACACCCCAACCATCTGGTTATAGTTTGTACCGTGACATGTTTCCTCTTGTGGTCTACTTGCTTGAAAAACAAATTAGGAAGAAAGAAAGAAAGAAAGAAAGAAAGAAAGAAAGAAAGAAAGAAAGAAAGAAAGGAAGGAAGGGAGGAAGCTCAAACCCAAGAGCGAAAGACAGAAATCCCCTGTCTCGGTTGCCAGAGTGGGTGGGTGGGTGCGCATTGTCCCACCCTCAGATATCATTTATCAGTCTAGCGAGCTGCATTAAATCAGTACTGACCAAGAGGTCATGAGTTCGAAGCCAGCCCGGGTCGGAGTGAGCTCCCGATCATTAATAGTCTAGCTTGCTGTCGACCTATGCAGCCCGAAGTACATTGCATCTGTCAGACGCCCTTTCTAGCAGGCACCTGACACTTGGACTGGGCTGTGGCGCAGCTAGTTAGTAGCCAGCTGCATAAAATGAAGCCAGCCTGAGTGAGCTCCCGACCATTAATAGTCAAGCTTGCTGTCCACCTATGCAGCCGGAAAGACAGTTGCATCTGTCACACACCCTCTCTAGCAGGCATCTGACACTTAGACCAGGCTGTGGCGCAGCTGGTTAGTAGCCAGCTGCATTAAATGACATGAGTTCGAAACCAGCCCAGGTCGGAGTAAGCTCCTAACCATTAATAGTCTAGCTTGCTGTCGACCCCGAAAGACAGTTGCATCTGTCAGACGCCCTCTCTAGCAGGCGTCTGACAGTTGGACCGGGCTGTGGCGCAGCTAGTTAGTAGCCAGCTGCATTAAATGACTACTGACCAAGAGGTCATGAGTTTGAGTTCCCGACCATTAATAGTCTAGCTTGCTGTTGACCCGTGCAGCCCAAAGGACAGTTGCATCTCTCAAGTAGGAAATTTAGGTACCACTTTATGTGGGGAGGCTAATTTAACTAATTTACGACGGCATAAAACCTTCCACCAGTGGGTGTAAGAATGAGGAAGTACTCCATCATGGGCTCGGTGTCATTTGGGAGTTGTAGTTGCTGGGGTTTATAGTTCACTTACAATCAAAGAGCATTCTGAACTCCATCAATGATGGAATTGAACCAAACTTGGCACACAGAACTCCCATGACCAACAGAAAATACTGGAAGGGTTTGGTGGGCATTGATCTTGAGTTTGGGAGTTGTAGTTCACCTACATCCAGAGAGCACTGTGGACTCAAACAATGATTGATCTGGACCACACTTGGCACAAATACTCCATATGCCCAAAGGTAAAAGTTTTCCCCTGACATTAAGTCCAGTCGTTTCTTACTCTGGGGGTTGGTGCTCATCTCCATTTCTAAGCAGAAGAGCCGGCGTTGTCTGTAGACACCTCCAAGGTCATGTGGCCAGCATGACTGCATGGAGCACCAGTTACCTTCCTGCAGTAGTGGTACCTGTTGATCTACTCACATTTGTATGTTTTTGAACTGCTAGGTTGGCAGGAGCTGGGGATAACTTCTGCCGACCTTCTGGTCAGCAAGTTCTGCAGCTTAGCGGTTTAACCCGTTGAGCTACCGTGGCAGGATATTATTGCTGGATATAAATGCACAACTAACTAATAGCGTCCTGCAAAAGTGGATACGTATACGTAAAGATATCAAGTCCATTCGTGTCCGACTCTGGGGGTTGGTGCTCATAAGCTGAAGAGCCGGCGTTGTCCATAGACACCTCCAAAGTCACGTGGCCGGCATGACTCCAAAAGTGGATAATGTTTTATTTACGTAAATGTTAAAGTTTTCCCCTGACGTTAAGTCCATTTGTGTCCGACTCTGGGGGTTGGTGCTCATAAGCCGAAGAGCCGGCATTGTCCATAGACACCTCCAAAGTGTATGTGGCCGGCATGACTCCAAAAGTGGATCATCCTTTACCATACGTAAATCTAAAAGTTTTCCCCTGACGTTAAGTCCATTCGTATGCGACTCTGGGGATTGGTGCTTATAAGCCCAAGAGCCGGCGTTGTCCATAGGCACCTCCAAAGTCACGTGGCCGGCATGACTCCAAAAGTGGAGAATCCTTTACCATACGTAAATCTAAAAGTTTTCCCCTGACTTTAAGTCCATTTGTGTCCGACTCTGGGGGTTGGTGCTCATAAGCTGAAGAGCCGGCGTTGTCCATAGACACCTCCAAAGTCACCTGGCCGGCATGACTGCAAATGTGGATAATCCTTTGCCATACGTAAATCTAAAAGTTTTCCCCTGATGTTAAGTCCATTCGTGTCTGACTCTGGGGGTTGGTGCTCATAAGCCCAAGAGCCGGCGTTGTCCATAGACACCTCCAAAGTCGCGTGGCCGGCATGACTCCAAAAGTGGAGAATCCTTTACTGTACGTATATGTAAAAGTTTTTCCCCAACATCAAGTCTATTCGTGTCCAACTCTGGGGGTTGGTGCTTATAAGCCGAAGAGCTGGCATTGTCCATAGACACCTCCAAAGTTGCGTGGCCGGAATGACTCCAAAAGTGGATAATCCTTTACTGTACGCAAATGTAAAAGTTTTCCCCTGACGTTGGGTCCATTCGTGTCCAACTCTGGGGGTTGGTGCTCATAAGCCGAAGAGCCGGCGTTGTCCATAGACACCTCCAAAGTCACGTTGGACCAGGGGCGGCTAAGCCATTACGCAAAGTAAGCACTTGCAGTATTGTTGATGTTGCCCAGGGGTGCTCTTGAGGCACTCTTGGGGGAAAATAGACCTTGACATCTGTGAGTTGTAGTTACTGGGATGTATAGTTCACCTACAATCAAAGAGCATTCTGAACTCCACCAACGATGGAATTGAACCAAATATGGCACACAGAACTCCCACGACAAACAGAAAATATATATCAGTGATTGGTTTGGGCGAGGCGCCAAAATACTGTTTGCTTACCATTGAAAATCACCTAGGGCCGCCCCTGATCCTTTACCGAATCACACAACGATGCTGCGGACAACCTCCTTTGCTCAGCAGGTACTTCAACCTCATGGCTACCTTTGAATTATTTATTGCCGTGGTTGGAAAGAGCAGGAAACGGTTAAGGCCCCTTTTTGCAGGTTGTAAAAAGCGTGCTCTCCGACATGATGAATAAGGAGCGGAGGAAATGCATGCGTGGCCCGCACACCTTCCTCTCCTTCCCAAGGGAGGCCCAGCCTCGCCTGGTCCAAAGAAACCTGGGAAATCTCCACCCTGCGATTGGCTTGATTGTTTTTAATGAGCCTTTAAAAACTCTCTCGCAGTGGGGCTGCGGTGGGTGCGGACACCTCTCCGGGTGCACGCCGCCGCCGCCACGCACGCAGGACCATTAATCCTCTTTACTCCAGACTTGATTTAATTTATCATTAGGCTCGGATGAGTAATTTTATCCTGCAACACAATTCAAGGTGATAGATGAGACCGTGCCAGATCTCTTGGGCTTCGCTCCCCGCCCGACTCTTCTCTCTGCCCTGGACTGGGGCCTGGCTGGGTTTGCTGGCAAGGGAGAGACTGACTATCTTTGGAAATGCAGTCTAGCAAGAGGGCTGAACTTGGACATGAAAATAATAATAATAATAATAATAATAATAATAATAATAATAATAATGTATTGTCGAAGGCTTTCATGGCCGGAATCACTGGGTTGTTGTAGGTTTTTTCGGGCTATATGGCCATGTTCTAGAGGCATTCTCTCCTGACGTTTCACCTGCATCTATGGCAGTGGTTCTCATCCTTCCTAATGCCACGACCCCTTAATAGAATTCCTCATGTGGTGGTGACCCCCAACCATAAAATCATTTTCATTGCTACTTCAAAACTGTCATTTTGCTACTGATATCAATTGTAATATCTGATGTATTTTCATTTACTGGACCAAATTTGGCACAAATACTCGATACACCCAAGTTTGAATACTGGTGGGGTTGGGGGGGGGGTTGATTTTGTCATTTGGGAGATGTAGTTGCTTGGATGTATAGTTCACCTACAATCGAAGAGCCTTCTGAACCCCACCAATGATGGAATTGAACCAAACTTGGCACACAGAACTCCCATGACCAACAGAAAATGCTGGAGGGTTTGGTGGGCATTGACCTTGAGTTTGGGAGTTGTGGTTCACCTCCATCCAGAGAACACTGTGAACTCAAACAATGATGGATCTGGACCAAACTTGGCACAAATACTCAACATGCCCAAATGAGAATACTGGAGGAGGTTAGAGAAAATAGACCTTGACATTTGGGAGTTGTAGTTGCTGGGATTTATAGTTTACCTACAATCAAAGAGCATCCTGAACTCCAACAATGAGAGATGTGGGCTAAACTTCATATACAGAACCCCCCATGACCAATAGAAAATACTGTGTTTTCTGATGGTCTTTGGTGATCCCTCTGATACCCTCTGGCGACCCCCCCCCAGGGGTCCCGACCCCCAGTTTGAGAAACACTGGTCTAGAGGCATTTTCTCCTGACGTTTTGCCTGCAACTAAGGCTTCCATGAAACAAAAACCCAAGGCTTCATGAAACAAGGACGAGACTTGACTTGATTCCAAACGATGCTTCATCTGACTACATTTCCTGTACTTGGAATTTTTATCCCCTCGTTCAGCTATTCCAAGCACTGTTGTAGGTTTTTTCAGGCTATATGGCCATGTTCTAGAGGCATTCTCTCCTGCCTTTTCGTCTGCATCTATGGCAAGCATCCTCAGAGGTAGTGAGGTCTGTTGGAACTAGGAAAAAGGGTTTATATATCTGTGGAATGGCCAGGGTGGGACAAAAGACTCTGGTCTGTTGGAGCTAGGTGTGAATGTTTCAACTGACCATCTTGATTACCATTAGTGCCTGGGGCAATCTTTTGTTGAGAGGTGATTAGATGTCCTTGTTTGTTTCCTCTGTGTTGATGTGCTGTTGTTGTAAGGAGGAAACCATGAAAATGAACAAAATCTGGCTACCAATATTAAAAATCTCTAAAATTACAACGACAGCACAATTACTCTAAACACCTTTGCAGAAGCGTACAAGAAGCTCGGCCTGTCATTGAACATTGAGAAAACCAAAGTATTTGAAGACCAGGACATCTGTAGGGAGGCAAAGGTGCTTGTTTATAAAGCTATTTCTGCTCCCTTGGCAGCCACCTCTCCACCAAAGTCAACATTGACACCGAAATACAACACCACTGGAGCTCTGCGAGTGCAGCATTTTGCCAAATGAAGCAGAGAGTGTTTGAAGACCGGGACATCCGTAGGGAGACCAAGGGGCTTGTTTATAAAGCTATTGTCCTCCCAATCCTGCTCTATGCCTGCGAGACGTGGACTGTCTACAGATGTCACATGCAACTCCTACAACAATTCTATCAGCACTGCCTCCAGAAAATCTCTTGGGAAGACAAGTGGACAAATGTCAGCGTGCTGGAAGAAGCAAAGACCACCAGCACTGAAGCGATGGTCCTCCGCCATCAACTCCGCTGGACCGGCCATGTTGTCTGGAAACCCGACCACCGTCTCCCAAAACAGTTGCTCTACTTCGAACTCAAGAACGGAAAACAGAATGTTGGTGGGCAGGAAAAGAGATTGAAAGATGGACTCAAAGCCAATCTTAATTACTCTGGCATAGACACTGAGAACTAGGAAGCCTTGGCCCTTGAACGCTCCAGTTGTTGGTCAGCTGTGACCAGCAGTGCTGCAGAATTTGAAAAGGCACAAATGGAGGGTGAAAGAGAAAAACGTGCCAAGAGGAAGCCAACCCTGACTGGGACCTCCTT
Organism: Anolis sagrei ordinatus; assembly: GCF_025583915.1. Classification (NCBI taxonomy): domain Eukaryota; kingdom Metazoa; phylum Chordata; class Lepidosauria; order Squamata; family Anolidae; genus Anolis; species Anolis sagrei. Next base: position 47,267,071 of record NW_026847771.1, read on the forward strand.
CCACCTGGAAACCAATGCCCTCACTGTGGGAGAAGATGCAGATCAAGAATAGGGTTCCACAGTCACCTACGGACCCACCCTGGAAGATTATCCTACTCGGACAACGAGGGATCGCCTAAATAAGTAAAAGCTTCCAAAGAAGGAGTCTCCACCACACTCCTGAGCCGAGTGTTCCACTGCTGAACAGCTTTCCTTACAGTTAGGAAGTTCTTCCTAATGTTCAGATGGAATCTCCTTTCTTGTAGTTTTGGAACCACATTGGCCCTCCTCCAATCTGCTGGAACTTCTCCTGTTCTCCAGGAACTCTCAAAGATGATTGCCAATGGTTCCGAGATGACTTCCGCTAGTTCCTTCAATACTCTTGAGTGTAGCTGATCTGGCCCCGGGGACTTGAACTCATTTAGAGTGGCCACGTATTCCTAGATGACTTGTTTCCCAATTTGGGGTTGGATGTCCTCTAATCCCTCATCCACTCCATCTTGCTGAGGTTGAAGATGACTTTCTTTTTGTGAGAAGACCGAGGCAAAGAAGGCATTAAGTAGTTCTGCCTTTTCCCTATCCGCTGTCAACATTGCCCCATCTTCTTCTCAAAGAGGCCTTATCGCCTCCTTGTTCTTCCTTTTTCTACTGACATAAGAAAAGAATCCCTTTTTATTGTTTTTAATGTCCCTGGCAAGCCTGAGCTGTTTTTGTGCTTTAGCCTTGCGAATCTTTTCCCTACAGGATTTCGCTATTTGTTTGAATTCTTCTTTGGTGATTTCTCCCTTTTTCCACTTCTTGTGCATGTCTCTTTTTGAGTCTTAGCACAATTAGAAATTCTTTGGACATACATTCTGGCTTCTTTGCACTTGTCCTATTTTTTCTCTTTGTTGGCACTGTTTGCAATTGTGCCTTGAGTATTTCACTCTTGAAAAACTCCCATCCATCCGTAACTCCCTTTTAGTATCTGTGTCCGCGGAATGCTGCTCAGTATTTCCTTCATTTTTCAGAAGTCAGTTCTCCTAAAGTCCAAAATGCGGGTTTGTCTTCTCTTAGTACCTCAGTGAGGGATGTCCTGTATCAGAGCTGATGTGGTCTATCCAATGCAATTTTCTGAATCAGCTGATGCGGTCATTTCACAGATATATCAACCCCACTTGACTAGTTTCCAACCTTGGAGGATGCCTGCCATAGATGTATGTGAAACTTCAGGAGAGAATGCTACTGGAACTCTCTGGGATCTGTTGAAATACCAAACCTTCCATTCAGACTTGTTTACTTCCCTCCCTCCTGGCTCTGATTTCTGACCTGGAACTTTTTCAGATGCGTGAACCAAATATGAAAAGCAAAGCGAACGAGAACAGAACGAAAGCATCACATCCAGGGCATGCTTTTTCCAGCCCCCCAGCCCCATCCCCATCCACTCCTGCTGCCCAGCATGGCCTCCCTCTTTCCCTTGTGCATAGCCAGCGCAGATTGGAGAGCCTGCTCCATTAACCCAGCATTGATCTTTCATCGCGCTGGGGAGGAAGTGATTAAAAACCTGCAGCCCTGGCTCCAATTTTGTATTTGGAAGAGGTGGGGGAGGCAGGAGGCGGCAGGGATGTTGGCAAGGCATGGATGCCAAGAGCGAGAGGCGGCGGGCAGTCGCAGATCCAGGGTTCCCGGATTCGGATTGAGCAAATACATTCTTTCCGGCACCCATGCCCACCACGGCATCCACTCCTCCTGTGTGGCACCACATTCCGTTCGGGGGGGAATCGAGAGCATGGCAAAATGACAAAATGACGAAGTGGTGGCCCACAAACAATGAGGCATTTGTGCTGTGGCGAGAGAGCCAAGGCGGCCCCGGACTTGGCATCCGCTCAGCTGACTGGAAGTCATCTGACGCAGCGGGGAAGGGAGCTGCGCTTTCGCCCTCCGGCGCTCTGCACATCCCTCAAGCAACCCCGCGGTCCCAAACCATCAATATCAAAAAGCTAGGGAAAGGACTGTTGCCAGGGAGTCAGCCTCAGGTGAATCAGGCATATTATTTTCCTCCGCTCAGTTTGTTTCTCGACTTGGGCTGCCATAGTGATGCTGAGGAAGGGAAAGAGGAGCAGGTCCAGCGCCTTCAACTGTAGCCAGAGGCGGCCCTAGGTAATTGTTAATGGTAAGCAAACAGTATTTTGCCCCCCCCCCCCAACCAATCATTGATATATATTTTCTGTTCATTGTGGGAGTTCTGTGTGCCATATTTGGTTCAATTCCATCATTGGTGGAGTTCAGAATGCTCTTTGATTGTAGGTGAACTATACATCCCAGTAACTACAACTCGCATATGTCAAGGTCTATTTCCCCCCGAGAGTGCCTCAAGAGTGCCCCTGGGCAAAATCAACTATACTGCAAATGCTTACTTTGCGTAATCGGTGGCCAAGGCTCCCCCCGGCTCCTCAAGTGGCCATCAAGGGGCATTTACAGAGGCACCTCTGTACCCCTGGCAAAAAAAAGTGTACTGCGACCGCTTACTTTGCGTAATGGACGAGCCGCCTCTGACTGTAGCCCAGGATGCTTAGATTACCTCTAGCACCTTGCTTTGAAGGCCGGAGCAGGGCACGTGAAGGAAGCAAAGAGAGGGGGTCCCATTTCTACAATATCCAGGTACATATATGGAAAAGCAGACCCGAACGATCAAATATTCAGTTTGGAAACTGGGAAGCATCTACAACCTTTTTCACACCAGGGACCACTTTAACCAGGGATCACTCTCCAACTTTAGTATCAAAAGGGTCACGTTTTTGTGCAACTTTAGATTCGGTTCGGTTATTTGGGGTGCTGATTCAGAAAATGGCATTGGATAGACCACATCAGCTGATGCAGAAAATTGCATTGGATAGACCACATCGGCTGATATAGAAAATTGTACTGGATAGACCCCCATAAGTTTATTCAGAAAATTGCATTGGATAAACCTCATCAGCTGATGCAGAAAATTGCACTGGATAGACCACATTGGCTNCCAGCCATGAAAGCCTTCGACAATACAGAAAATACTATGTTTTCTGATGGTCTTTGGCGACCCCTCTGACACTCCCTTGCGACCCCCAGAGGGGTCCCGACCCCCAGGTTGAGAAACACAGATCTAGACATTATACTCCTTCTTGTGCAGCCCAAAATCTCCTTATTAGCTGTGTGTGGCATCAGATCATCATGTTCAGCTTGCTGTCCACAAAGAGACTATATTGAAGTTCCCGCCAAACCTCTAAGCGGCTAAGATGAACAGGCCTTTTAAGTTTTCAGCCATTCTGTGGCCAGGAACAGGCAGCCTTTTAATCAAATGGGACCACAGTTCCTGAAACCTCACCAATCCGCACACTTTTTTACCACTTTCAATGCCTGTAAATTCTCATAAAATGTCCATGCCGGTAATGCTGGGGTGCGTGAAAACTGGGAAACCTTGTCCCCTGACACCTGCACCTCTGCATTCATGTCTGCATCTTCTCATTGGATTTGATTGGAGAGGCATGCCGAGATTCCAAACTGCGGTTCTGCGGGAGCACTAGGCCAGCTGAAGTGATGCTGAGAACACTAGCCTGAGGACACTAGAAACTATTTGCGACTACCCTGTCCCCGTGCCAGCATAGCTTGTGCCAGAATAACTGCTGTGGCTAGCGGAAGTTTGGCTGTAGCACCAGCTGGCTCTTCACTCCGCCCCCTCTGCTTTTTGACTCTTCTGCTGGCCAAGTTTAGCCTGCAGAGTCTGTGCATTCCTCTACTTGTTGATCTCTGAGATTGAATGGTGAAAAGGGGTTTAAGTGTGCACTGCATAGAGATGCTCTTCTGTTTACCCACTTAGACTTCCGAACCACCAAACTTTGTTTCACTGGATGTATTCAGGTTCCAGTATTTCAAGAAAGGGAAACAGAGTTCTCCTATGCCAGTGTTTCTCAACCTGGGGGTCGGGACCCCTGTGGGGGTCGTGAGGGGGTGTCAGAGGGGTCGCCAAAGACCATCAGAAAACACAGTATTTTCTGTTGGCCATGGAGGTTCTGTGTAGGAAGTTTGGCCAAATTCTATCATTTGGTGCAGATCCATCATTGTTTGAGTTTTGCTCTTTGATTGCTTTTTGATTGTAGGTGAACTATAAATCCCGGGGGCCCCAGTGGCGCAGTGGGTTAAACTGTTAAGCTGCTAAAACTTGTTGACTGAAAGGTTGCAGGTTCGAATCAGGGGAGCGGCGTGAGCTTCCACTGTCACCCCAGCTTCTGCCAACCTAGCAGTTCAAAAACATGCAAATGGGAGTACATCAATAGGTACCACTCCAGCGGGAAGGTAACGGCGCTCCTTGCAGTCATGCTGGCCACATGACCTTGGAGGTGTTTATGGATAATGCCAGCTCTTCAGCTTAGAAATGGAGATAAGCACCAATCCCCAGAGTCGGACATGACGGGACTTAATGTCAGGGGAAAATCTTTACATTTACTTATAAATCCCAGCAACTACAATTCCCAAATGTCAAGGTCTATTTCCCCCCAAACCCATTATCATTCAAGTTTGAATGTATCTGATATTTGTGCCAAATTTGGTCCAGTGAATGAAAATACATCCTGCATATCAGATATTTACATTGCAATTCATAACTGTAACAAAACGACAGTTACGAAGTAGCAACAAAAACAATGTTATGGTTGGGGGTCACCACACCATGAGGAACTGTATCAAGGGGTCGTGGCATGAATAAGGTTGAGGACCACTGTCCTATGCACTTGCCATGCCTCAGGGACAAGGGAGAAGACGTGGCCATTATTTCAATTTCCTTGCTTTGTAACTTGCACACATGTTGTTGTTGTTGTTGTTCATTCGTTCAGTCGTCTCCGACTCTTCGTGACCTCATGGACCAGCCCACGCCAGAGCTCCCTGTCGGCCATTAGCACCCCCAGCTCCCTCAAGGTCAGTCCAGTCACTTCAAGGATGCCATCCATCCATCTTGCCCTTGGTCGGCCCCTCTTCCTTTTGCCTTCCACTTTCCCCAGCATAATTGTCTTCTCTAGGCTTTCCTGTCTCCTCATGATGTGGCCAAAGTACTTCAACTTTGTCTCTAGTATCTTTCCCTCCAGTGAGCAGTCGGGCTTTATTTCCTGGAGGATGGACTGGTTGGATCTTCTCGCAGTCCAAGGCACTCTCAGCACTTTCCTCCAACACCACAGCTCAAAAGCATCGATCTTCCTTCGCTCACCCTTCCCTAAGGTCCAGCTCTCACATCCGTAGGTTACTACAGGGAATACCATGGCTTTGACTACGCGGATCTTTGTTGCCAGTCTGATGTCTCTACTCTTTACGATTTTATCGAGACTGGACATTGCTCTCCTCCCAAGAAGTAAGCGTCTTCTGATTTCCTGGCCACAGTCTGCATCTGCAGTAATCTTTGCACCTAGAAATACAAAGTCTGTCATGGCCTCCCGGTTTCTCCCTCTATTTTCCAGTTGTCAATCATTCTTGTTGCCATAATCTTGGTTTTTTTGACGTGTTAGAGGCCTCTTATTGTTGTCATTCTGTGATATTATTGCCAACAGAGTTAGCATAAAATCTTCTGTTTCTTTTCCCCCCTTTATTTTTTTAATCTTCTCAAATATGCACACTGAGCCATACACTTGTTGGGATATATACTATAAGTACATATGCATGCATGCATGCATACACACACACATATTTTACTGATTCATATTAAAGGCTTACTTTGTAATACTGTTATGCAAGATAATATTAATATAACTGTAGCTTATTGAGGATTTCCAGTAGTAGCAAAACAAGTGGTATTTAACAGTAACAGATCAACAGGACCAGATGAAAATCAACATAAATGTATACCAACTTTTTGCAAAGTCCATACATATGACATTATTAAAGCAAATCTGCTATCTTGTGAATCTTTTTTTTTTTAGAATTGCAAAATGTATCTTCATTTTTATTACTATTTTTGAGTGTAAAATGGTAGCAAACACATTTTATAAATGTTAAGTAAAAACTACCTTTAACAAGTTTAGATACACATCAGGCACTGACAATGTGGAGCTTTCTGGGGGTTATAATGCTGAGAGATGTCATATCATTGCTCCATCATGGAGCCCCCGGTGATGCAGTGGGTTAAACCCCTATGCTTGCAGAACTGAAGACCGACAGATCACAGGTTCAAATCCGGGGAGAGCGCGGATGAGCTCCCTCTATCAGTTCCAGCTCCTCATATGGAGACATGAGAGAAGCCTCCCACAAGGATGGTAACACATCAAAACATCCAGGTGTCCCCGAGAGCGGCGGAGACCCCCGCCTTCAAATTGGTCTGAACTGCAGCGGAGAGTTCTGCAGTTCCTGGGAGCCAAGTTGGGACCAACTGATGACATGTGCCCCTGCAGGCAGCTCAAAACTAGAACTGCACTCAGCCTTCTATTACTTTCCCCTCTCCTTACTATGTAACAAATCCCTAATAAAAGTACTTGAGTTTTGCAACTTTAAAACTTCTCCGCTTGCTACTTTGTGTCCTTTCCTTGCCTGAACCTCCTCTTTTGCATGAAATAAACCCTTTTCCAGGCTCCGGAGAGCCGTGAGCCTGCCGGGGATGCCTTTCCAGCACCCCCGGGATGCCAGATCTGCGTCTGCCAAAACCGCGGATACTGAAACCACCATTTTGGATCCCCATATCCGCGAGAATTACAAAATGGCGGATCGGCTCCGTTTTAATTTTATATTTTTCTATAATTAATTCTAAGCCTAACTGCTATCTCGCTTTTCTCACTTTGGATCCCTTCGCCCGGGAAATAATTGTTTTGTTTTAAAGAATAAATTTTGACAGAAAACAGCTGATTGTCAACTCCGCCGGAGACCCTAGGGAGGAGGCCGGGCAGGAGACCCAGTCCTTAGGAGGGAGTTGTGGTTCCCCAAGGACCGAGCGATGGATCTTGCTATCTGCCAACTCAGTGCCTGTCTGCTGATTTCTACCAGGGAAAATGACTCTTTGTGACCAAACTTGGACTGCAAGCCACCCCCGTGCCGCGGACTTTCCCCAGGCACATGGGATTTCGAGTCTTTTAATAAAAATCAACTATTTTAATAAAAATGGATAAAGATATGGGGTGGGAATGGGGTTTTCTTTATGAACTTTGTGTAAGAAAATAATGCATGAAATGTTGTCCGTTTCCCCTTTCCCTTTGACTTTTGCCCCACAAAGAAGTGACCAAGGACTGTTACAATGCTCGAGGGAGAATCCCCGCCTCCCTCAAAACCTCCCTTTGTTTGACTCATCTGCATGGACAAAAAAAGCCATTTATGATTTCCTTTTCTCGCCCTCTGAGTTGGTCTAGCGAGATAAGGAAGTCTATTTGGATACAGACATTATGATTTATTTACAAAGGGCAGCGTTGATCCCCCCCCCCCCCGAGGTCCGCTGCCCTGATCCTGTTTGTTTCCTCCACCAAAACCCATCAAGGACAGGAAAACCTTTGTTTATGGAGATCGTACCTTGCCAGCCAAGACAAAGCCTCACATTCCAGCTGGCTGGCAATCTATAATCCTATCATTTCCCCCATTGTCCACGGTCATCCCGCCTTCTCGCTTCTGATTCGTCCATCTTCAGAAGCGAGAGAAGTGTGCCAATTGGTTCTCCAGAGGTGGAGAAACTTGCTAATTGGCCCAGGGCGAGGCGGGCCGCCAAGCCTCCTCCCAGCTGTTCGGGCTATCAGCCAATCAGCGCGAAGCCAGCCGGCAAGGGGCGGGCGGGAGATTTGAATTGTTTTCCTTTGTATTTTCTCTATAAATATGTTTGTAAAATCACTAGCGATATGCTTGTAGAGGAATTATCCCTACTTTTGCATCCGATTGCAGCTGAAACGCAAATAAAACACCTCGGTCGCTGAACTTCTTCCGCTTTGGTGAGGATTTATTATTTTTAATATTTTTATCGCTAAAATTGGCTTCGCTGGCCTCACCAAGGTTCCAGGACTCTCTTTGGTGCGGTCCTCAGGGATCTCCTCGGCTGGGGAGACCCTCCTAAAAGCAGCTCGATATCATTGGTGTCCCCTGGGCAACATCCTTGCAGACAGCCAATTCTCTCACACCAGAAGCGACTTGCAGTTTCTCAAGTCACTCCTGACACAACAAAAAAATTTGCTCCATCGCCTCATAATACAAGATCCAATCAGCAATTGCTACCTGGACTTTCTGGCTGCCTTATTCTTTAACTAGTCTTGCATATTGGCCTCCTCCCCCCCCCCCAAAAAAAGGAGTCTGTTGTTGTTTATGATGTTTGCTTATTATTGTGTATGCTGTTTTGTGCTATTTTAATATTTTATTGTTTTGTTTTAACTGTATGTTGTTTTGGGCTTGGCCCCATGTAAGCCGCCCCGAGTTCCCTTGGGGAGATGGAGGCAGGGTAGAAAAATAAAGTTCTTCTTCTTCTTGAACATCAGGAGAAAGTACATGTTCTTGAGTCTCACATATGTTGTGTAGCGCCACACAGGTTGAAACAATGGTTATGTAGTTCTTCTCAGCAATGGTTAAACATGCAGATAGGCATTCTCATTTAGACTTGGGTTTACTAAAGGTTTACTAAAGGGTTTACTAACTCCACCACGTTCCGGCTGTGTTTTGAGTTGGATTAAATGCCTGTTTTCCTAAGTCCAAATTTTCACCATAGGGCTTCATTATCAGTGGATAGACAACATCCCCAAAGAGCAATAGTGGGACTTCCACTCCATTGATCATTTCATATATTCCTAAGAAGCAGTTTATATACATTTCATATAAGAAATAGATATAGTACAGAGTTTGAAAGATGCATGTTATGCAAAAAAATTCATAAAATTGATATAATTTATTGAAGGGTTATACACAATATAGTTCATGGGGGTACAGCTGCTGCTGGGTTCATTCTCAATCTCTTGAAGCCTTGAACTTGTGCAAGTCTGGATCACCAAGAAAGGTCTTTTCAATAAAAGGAAAAAATCATATATTTATTTGTGGTCTGTCATTGGGAGGAGGGGTACCATGGCTCAATAACAAGCTGAAAAATAAGTTGGTAACTTCTTAAATATTACCTTCCTTGAAGTTTTGCTGTTATTATATATTTTTAAGAAGTCAATTCACTTTCTTTTACTCTATCATAAGTAAATGAATACATAGGTTTTCAAATTTGGGAAGGGTATATCTGACGGTTTGATTTAAATGGAGGAATAGCTGTGTAGAGCACCCCAATTAGTTTTCATTCACACACAATTGAATATTTGGCAGCTGAATAGGCAAGGCCTGCTATCTCAAGGATGATGGAGACTGGTGTGCAATGCGAGGAACATTTAATAACTCAAGAAAACAGGCTCCCTTCCTCCAGAGCATTTATTAACAAGGATTTATCAACAACTGCATAATGATTCTCCTGAACAAAGTTGGACACTGTAGCTAGTTGTAATAATCTATGTTGTTGTTGTTGTTCATTCGTTCAGTCGTCTCCGACTCTTCGTGACCTCATGGACCAGCCCACGCCAGAGCTCCCTGTCGGCCGTCACCACCCCCAGCTCCTTCAAGGTCAGTCCAGTCACTTCAAGGATGCCATCCATCCATCTTGCCCTTGGTCGGCCCCTCTTCCTTTTGCCTTCCACTTTCCCCAGCATAATTGTCTTCTCTAGGCTTTCCTGTCTCCTCATGATGTGGCCAAAGTACGTCAACTTTGTCTCTAGTATCCTTCCCTCCAGTGAGCAGTCGGGCTTTATTTCCTGGAGGATGGACTGGTTGGATCTTCTCGCAGTCCAAGGCACTCTCAGCACTTTCCTCCAACACCACAGCTCAAAAGCATCGATCTTCCTTCGCTCAGCCTTCCCTAAGGTCCAGCTCTCACATCCGTAGGTGACTACAGGGAATACCATGGCTTTGACTAGGCGGATCTTTGTTGCCAGTCTGATGTCTCTACTCTTTACTATTTTATCAAGACTGGACATTGCTCTCCTCCCAAGAAGTAAACGTCTTCTGATTTCCTGGCCACAGTCTGCATCTGCAGTAATCTTTGCGCCTAGAAATACAAAGTCTGTCACGGCCTCCACATTTTCTCCCTCTATTTCCAGTTGTCAATCATTCTTGTTGCCATAATCTTGGTTTTTTTCTGTTTAGCTGCAACCCAGCTTTTGCGCTTTCTTCTTTCACCTTGATTAGAAGGCTCCTCAGCTCCTCCTCGCTTTCGGCCATCAGAGTGGTGTCATCTGCATATCTGAGGTTGTTAATGTTTCTTGCAGCAATGTTTCTTCCAGCAATTTTCACCCCAGCTTTGCATTCCTCAAGCCCCGCACATCGCATGATGTGTTCTGCATACAAGTTAAAAAGGTTGGGTGAGAGTATGCAGCCTTGCCGTACGCCTTTCCCAATCTTGAACCAGTCTGTTGTTCCGTGGTCAGTTCTGACTGTTGCTACTTGGTCCTTGTACAGATTCCTCAGGAGAGAGACAAGGTGGCTTGGATGCCCATCCCACCAAGAACTTGCCACAATTTATTATGATCCACACAGTCAAAGGCTTTAGAATAGTCAATGAAGCAGAAATAGATGTTTTTCTGAAACTCCCTGCCTTTCTCCATTATCCAGCGGATATTGGCAATTTGGTCTCTGGTTCCTCTGCCTTTTCTAAACCCAGCTTGAACATCTGGCAACTCTCGCTCCATGTATTGCTGGAGTCTTCCTTGCAGGATCTTCAGCATAATGAGTTCCTTAAAAACGAAAGAACCAATGAACGAAATCACACCAAATTTGGCAACAAAACGTCTCACAACACAAGGAGTGACCATCACTCAAAATTATGATTTTGTCATTTGGGAGTTGTAGTTGCTGGGATTTATAGTTCACCTACAATCAAAGAGCATTCTGAACTCCATCAACGATGGAATAGAACCAAGCTTGGCACACAACCTCCATGACCAACAGAAAATAATGGAAGGGTTTGGTGGGCATTGACCTTGAGTTTTGGAGTTGTAGTTCACCTACATCCAGAGAGCACTGTGGACTCAAACAATGATGGATCTGGACCAAACTTGGGACAAGCACTCAATACGCCCAAATATGAACACAGATGGCATTTGGGGGAAATAGACCTTGACATTTGGAAGTTGTAATCACTGGGATTCACAGTTCACATACACTCAAAGAGCATTCTGAACCCCACGAACAACAGAATCGGGGCAAACTTCCCACACAGGACCCCCATGACCAACAGAAAATACTTAAGGCCATCCAATCCAACTCCCTTCATCAGGGCAAGAAAATGTAATCAAAGTCCTCCTCATAAAGAGCCACCCACCCATAGATAGATAGATAGATAGATAGATGGATAGATAGATAGATAGATAGATAGATAGATAGATACCTTCTAACCCTTCATCTAAGTCATTGAAAGAAGTGACGAGCGGATTGCCGCAGGGTTCCGTCCTGGGCCCGTCCTGTTCAACATCTTTATTAATGACTTAGATGAAGGGTTAGAAGGCAGGATCATCAAGTTTGCAGATGACACCAAATTGGGAGGGATAGCCAATACTCCAGAGGACAGGAGCAGGATTCAAAACGATCTTGACAGATTAGAGAGATGGGCCAAAACTAACAAAATGAAGTTCAACAGGACAAATGCAAGATACTCCACTTACGCAGAAAAATGAAATGCAAAGATACAGAATGGGGGATGCCTGGCTCGACGGCAGTACGTGTGAAAAAGATCTTGGTGTCCTCGTGGACAACAAGTTAAACATGAGCCAACAATGTGATGTGGCGGCAAAAAAAGCCAATGGGATTTTGGCCTGCATCAATAGGAGCATAGTGTCTAGATCCAGGGAAGTCATGCTACCCCTCTATTCGCTTTGGTTAGACCACACCTGGAATATTGTGTCCAATTCTGGGCACCACAATTCAAGAGAGATATTGACAAGCTGGAATGTGTCCAGAGGAGAGCGACTTAAAATGATAAAAGATCTGGAGAGCAAGCCCTATGAGGAGTGGCTTAAGGAGCTGGGCATGTTTAGCCTGAAGAAGAGAAGGCTGAGAGGGGATATGATAGCCATGTATAAATATGTGAGAGGAAGCCACAGGGAGGAGGGAGCAAGCTTGTTTTCTGCTTCCCTGGAGACTAGGACGCGGAACAGTGGCTTCAAACTACAAGAGAGGAGATTCCATCTGAACATGAGGAAGAACTTCCTGACTGTGAGAGCCGTTCAGCAGTGGAACTCTCTGCCCGGAGTGTGGTGGAGGCTCCTTCTTTGGAAGCTTTTAAACAGAGGCTGGATGGCCATCTGTCAGGGGTGATTTGAATGCAATATTCCCGCTTCTTGGCAGGGGGTTGGACTGGATGGCCCATGAGGTCTCTTCCAACTCTTTGATTCTATGATTCTATGATTCATAACAGGACAAAGAGATATAGTATCATAGATTTGAAAGGGACCCCTAAAGAAGGACAATGATATGTTGCATGTTCCAGAGTAGGCAAACCAGACACTCTCCACATCAACACTGACAAAGAAACAGCAAGAAATACTGTTTACCCACAAGCATAAAGAAATTACATATATTAGAAACCAATACTTTCTCATTACTTTATTTTCCAGATCAACAGACTGGGCCACAGCAATGCGTGGCAGGGGACAGCTAGTACAAAATAAAACAAGGAACAACCAAGTACAAACATGTGTATTTCTATAAAGCCCAGATCTGTGTATGTCCTTCTTTCCCCACCAGTACTCTATATTTAGTTGCTACTTACTTTAGTCTGTTTTGTTTGGGGGGGGGGGGGGGGGGGGGGGGGGGTGTAGGAAAGATTTGTTTCTTTATTGTTATTTTTAAATTTGCACATATTTAATTTGCAGAAATTGTTTGAATATAATATATTCCACCATTAACTAAAGTAAGTTAAGCGAAAATGCTTTGTGTGCATTTGAAATGTGCAAGTTCTCTTGCATCAACAGTCACTCATAAAGGTCAGGTGGGGATTGGAGGGGGACAAACTGCACAATTTCTATGGGGATAGAAAGAAGCATCTTCTGGAGGAACGCCATGTCATTAATCCACAGCCTCCTGACGAGGGTTGACCTGTCTGAACCATTGGCAACAAGCACTACTAACATTAGTAACACTGCAATGGTAATCATAATCACGACCCGGGGGATGTGCCATGTGTTCTCAGCTGCCAGCATTTATATGTGTAAGCCAAAGCTGCTTCTTGGTTTACTGTCATTTACTGGGCGCATTGCTCTAGATATAATAAGCAAGGTGGGGCATTTCCTCCTCATCACTCCTCCCACCCTCAAAATCCCCTGGGCTCTTGTAAAAAGTATATGCACGGGTTATAAACAAGGAGCAGCTCTCTTGAGGAAGGGAGGGGGGTTGTTTGGTGCATGACAGACAGGCTGGATTGGGACACCGAGGCATCATCGGAAGGGAGCCGGCAAATGTAGCTTCAGTGTGTTTCAACTCTGACCCAACTCAAGAGGTGTACACTGATTAATCTAAAGCCTGTAATCAATCTGACAATTAAATCTGAGGGATTCTGGGAGTTACAATCCAAAAAAATAGCAATTCCAAGTCCTGGTTGTTGGCAAAAAGCAGTATTTCCAAGCAATACTTCTTGCTGTTAGAAGAGGCACACATTTTTCCTAATGAGAGGATGAGCCATTACTTTTCCCAGGTGGCTTTAGCCAGTTATGGTTTTATAAACACTTGTTTAGATGCAGTCTACTTTACTTACTTACTTAGGCGATCCCTCGTTGGACGAGTAAGATGGTCTTCCTTGATTACTATTTTTGTGGGTTTGTAGGTGGCTGTGGAGCCCTATTCTTGACCCGCATCTTCTCCCACAGTGAAGGCATTGGTTTCCAGGTGGAAGGCGGTCCCGGTCGGGGTTGGCTTGACGCGCCTTCCTCCTGGCACGTTTCTCTCTTTCACCCTCCACTCGTGCCTCCTCGAATTCTGCAGCACTGCTGGTCACAGCTGACCTCCAGTTGGAGTGGTCAAGGGCCAGGGCTTCCCAGTTCTCAGTGTCTATGCCAGAGTTTTTAAGGTTGGCTTTGAGGCCATCTTTAAATCTCTTTTCCTGTCCACCAACATACCTGATAAATTATACTTTACTTTATAGTTCACTCACAGTTTAAAGAATCAACCAAACTGGAGGCATTGTAAATAAATTTGGAATATTATATCTCTTCATCATCACAGGCCAAATATGATTGTCTTCCAAAAGTAGATCTTGGCGGTGGGTCCGTAAGTGATTGTGAAAACCTATTCTGGATCTGCATGACCTTTCATGTTGATGACATAGATGTCCAGATGGAAGGCATCCACAATGAGGGTTGGCTTGATGCCCTTCCTCATGGCACATTCCTCCCTTCCGCCCTCCATTCCTGCCTCTTCAAAATCCACAGCACTGTCGGTAACAGCTGACCTCCAGTTAGAATGCTTGAGTGTCAGGGCTTCCCAGTTCTCTGTGTTTATACCACATTTTTATGTTAGTTTCCAGACCATCTTTAAATCTCTTTTGCTGTCCACCTACATTCTGTTTTCCATTCTTGAGCTGAAAATAAAGTAACTGCTTTGGGATCCAGTGATCTTTGAGCCTTCATACAATGTGGCATTCAGTCCAGCGGAGTTGATGGTGGAGGATCATGGCTTCAATGCTGGTGGTCTTTGCGTCTTCCAGAATGCTGACGTTTGTCCGCTTCTCTTCCCAAGAGTTTTTTAGGATTTTTTTGAAGACAACGCTGGTGAAATCTTTCCAGAAGTTGAGAGTGGCATGTGTAGATAGCCTGTGTTTTGCTAACATGATCCATCCACAGAGCCATCAACTGCATGAGAGTTTGGGTCTCCCAGAGTCTCTCTAATATGCACCAGGACTCCCTCGCCTACATTCACCTATTTACTCCCTGCCTCTTTTTATCTTGTGTGCTACAGGTTTGCAAAGATGTCATCCTAGGAATTAGGTCACTCAGCTAAAGAAAACTGAATCAGTAATTTGAAGATGAATAGTTTGATTGCTGAACTGGCTAAATTCATGTTGCTATTTATATGTATTTACTTGTTGATTGATTTGTTCCCTACATTGCTGGAACTGTTCACCAATGTAGGGAAGAAATAATTCTTTGGGTAGCATACAGAGAAAATAAAAGCAGGATGGAAATCATAAAATTTGCATCTGCATTATTTGAGTCTACATTGTATGGCAGTGTAGATTTGCATCTGCATTATTTGAGTCTACATTGTATGGCAGTGTAGATGTGGCCTCACTCTGAGCTTCTAGGAACGATAGATTATCCCAATGTCATGGCAGGCAAAAGTCGTAAGAGTAACATGGCTATGTTGAGAGAATATGATAAGTATCAAACTCTTGCAGCAGCTGTAGAGGTTCTCCAGCATGGGGCGTTATCTGCTTCCTTTTCCCATAATTCATCACATAGGAAGACTCCTGCTGTATTTTGAAACTGCATTATGTGGTAGTGAGGATGGGGACAAAGTCTCTCAGAGATTACAGTGCAGTCTCCTATCCTTTAGTATTATCATCATCACCACACCTGGAATACTGTGTCCAGTTCTGGGGGCTGCAATTGAAGGGAGATGTTGACTCTAAGTTGGAATGTATCCAGAAGAAGAGAGTGACTCAAAGGATCAAGGGTCTGGAGAACAAGCCCTATGAGGACCGGCTTCAAGAGCTGGGCATGTTACGCCTGAAGAAGAGAAGGCTGAGAGGAGACATTATGAGGGCTATGGATCAAGAGTTGAGGGGAAGTCATAGGGAGGAGGAAGCAAGCTTGTTCTCTCCTGCCCTGGAGACTAGGACGCGGAGCAATGGCTTCAAACTGCAGGAAAGGAGATTCCACCTGAACATGAGGAAGAATTACCTGACTGGGAGAGAGAGCTGTTCAGCAGTGGAACTCTCTCTCTGCCCTGGAGTGTGGTGGAGGCTCCTTCTTTGAAGGCTTTGAATCAGAGGCTGGATGGCCATCTGTCGGGAGTGCTTTGAATGTGATTTTCCTGCTTCTTGGCAGAGTGGGGTTAGACTAGATGGCCCACCAGGTCTCTTCCAATTCTAGGATGCTCTGATTCTATGATTATTATTATATTTATCTATTACCTGCCCAGAGGTGGCCCTAGGTAATTTTCGACAGTAAGCAAACAGTATTTTGCCCCTCCCCCCCCCACACCAATCACTGATAATATATTTTCTGTTCGTCGTGGGAGTTCTGTGTGCCATATTTGGTTCAATTCCATCATTGGTGGAGTTCAGAATGCTCTTTGAATGTAGGTGAACAATACATCCCGGTAACTACAACTCGCATATGTCAAGGTCTATTTTCCCCCAAGAGCACCTCAAGAGCGCCCCTGGGCAAAATCAACTATACTGCGAATGCTTACTTTGCGTAATGGGTTGAGCCGCCCCTGTACCTGCCTTTCTAGTAACAGTGTGGTATAAACAGAATTAAAATACAATAAATAAACTTAAAATTGCCTTTAAAACTCATAGCTCTTCCCCCCCCCCCAATCCACCCAACCTCTCCTTACTTCAACATCTGCAAGGGCAAATGGCAGGAATGGGGTCATATAGGTCAGAAAACTTAGACGAGGCCTTAATCCACAGCAGGAACAAGTTCCATATCAGGTCTCTTGTATGAAAAAATAAATATTTCATTTGAGCATATTCTTATTAAAATGCATGAATAATATGTCATCATGATATCATTTGGACTCATGTGCAGCTCTACAATTTTCTTCCGGAAAAGAGGTCAGGTTTTAAAATGCATCCAGGATGTTTTCCCTCCCTATTTTATTTAACATTTCCTCCCCTCTGTTTCTGACGGACACCTTCTCCATACATTTTTTCCAATTCTGACAGTGTACAAATATTTAAATGTTGTATTAATTTATGTTCCCTTTGTCACAACCCAGTCAAGAGTTTGCATGAGCACTGAGAATTTTTGAAGATGGGTTTTTGCTTCCAAGTAAGAGGCAAAATTGTTTTATTTTTATTTTTGATGCCAAAGGAACATGTTTCACAGACAGGATTTTAAAAGTGACATTTTTGGGTTGAGAGATGATCAAGAGTAGAAAATTAGTACACTATTTCCGTTTGAGAACTGCAGCATCCATGAAAGGCTGTACAATCTAATGTAATGGTTAGGAATATATGAACTCCCTATGGACCATAGAGAGATTGCTTGCAAATTGCTTTAAACACAGGACAAAAAATACAGATGCAAACAAAAAAAATGCAAAATACAAAAACATCTATGCTAATGTATATGAAGATACAAATTTGGACAACATTATTGTAATCTAAATGCAAATATGACATGTGCCCTATAGTGGTGAAGACCATTTACAAAGATGATGCTGTTTGTAGAAATCAGGTGATTTATAAGCACAAAAAGTAGATATAATTTTAGTAGACCATGCAATGCTATTAAAGATTTATAATTGCTGTGAGTTTTCAGGTTCCTTAAAATTCATAAACAATCATGATTGTCCAAACATTGTTGTTGTTCATTCGTTCAGTCGTCTCCGACTCTTCGTGACCTCATGGACCAGTCCACGCCAGAGCTCCCTGTCGGCCGTCACCACCCCCAGCTCCTTCAAGGTCAGTCCAGTCACTTCAAGGATGCCATCCATCCATCTTGCCCTTGGTCGGCCCCTCTTCCTTTTCCCTTCCACTTTCCCCAGCATAATTGTCTTCTCTAGGCTTTCCTGTCTCCTCATGATGTGACCAAAGTACTTCAACTTTGTCTCTAGTATCCTTCCCTCCAGTGAGCAGTCGGGCTTTATTTCCTGGAGGATGGACTGGTTGGATCTTCTCGCAGTCCAAGGCACTCTCAGCACTTTCCTCCAACACCACAGCTCAAAAGCATCGATCTTCCTTTGCTCAGCCTTCCCTAAGGTCCAGCTCTCACATCCGTAGGTTACTACAGGGAATACCATGTCCAAACATTAGGGGATAATAAAAGAAGCAAAGAGTTAACAAATCTAGGAAAGCAGACTGGTTACCTTTGGTTGCGAGATTATTACTGCACACTGATCAAAGAGAAGAGGAGTTAAAGCATCACCTTTCAGTATTCTGGGATGCTCCGTTGTGATTTCCATCTATTGCCACCAACCAAAGAGCTCCCCAACACCCTGAGGACTCGTTCTACTTATTACTTTTTTGACAAACATATTTCGGAAATGTCCACTGAACACACCTGCCGGCTAATAGCTGAAGTTTATAGTGCATGACCATGACACACGTCATCAATGTTTGGCTGCGCCCATGTGTTCAGTCCCACCTGCCCACTCTAGCCTAAGAGTGATAACACCATCTGAACCTTTCAAATATTATAGCCTTGAGGAAGATCCCCATTCTTCCCATGTACCCCTCTACTAACAACCCTCAAAATTCCAACTTAGCTCTGTTGAGACATTTAGAATGTCAGCTAAAGAGACATATAAGGAGGCCCGTTTTGAATCATATGCAGGAGACTGAGCCTTTTCAGACCAGCACTCTTACACTTGATTTCATCTGGTGCCAGGCATGTAGCGGGGGGGGGGGGGGGGGGGGGGCTTGAGGGGCTTCAGCCCTCCCCCCAAATTCTCAGGGTGATCCGCGAGAAGGCCTTACTGGTATGTGGCACAGTGGTGTCCCTGTCTGCGCCTGGGCCCTCAATGCACTCTCTTTCCTTTTCAGTGTCCCTGATTTCAGCCTTCGGTGCAAGGAGAGGAAGGAGAGTGCAGCGACAGCCCAGGCACCAAAGAGGATGCCGCCACACCAGACCATTCAGAGCTCACAACAGGCCTTCACGCCCGTGCACCCAGGAGGCCTTCATGTCTGTGCACTGAAGTCTCGCCATACTCGTGGCTGGGAGTGTAGTGTGTTGAGCCTGACGGCTGCCTTCTGCAACTCTCAAGATCCAGGTAAACAACAACTCCTATTTGAAAAAGGGCAATCATTCCCCAATCGCTGCCTCTATGCACAGCTGGGCACATTGGCTCTATGTACCAAGTTTAGTCCAGATCCAGCGTTGACTTGGTTCAATGCCCTCTGGATAAGGGTGCACTGCAACTCCCAGATCCAAAGTCAATCATCAACAATCCCTGCCTGTCCTGTATACAAGGGAGGAGGGAAAGATGCACGTCTCTGCCCCCTACTCTCTCGCACTGCGTGCACCATCCTCAGCAGCGGTGGTGGGAAAAGGCACACATGGAGCGAGGGAGAAGGGAAAGGTGTGCACCTTTCCCACCTCCCTCGCTCCACGCGCACCTTCCTCGGCTGCAGCTGTGAGCAACGGCGCAAGGTCAGATGTGAACAGAGAGTCGCCACCTCAACACAGGCTTCTCTAAACAATTGCATGGCGTATTGAACCCAGGCTAGATGTGTCTGAAAAACTCGGCTTACATTCGAATATATACGGTAAGTCCCAAAATACAGAATGAGATAATTTCAATCAGTTCCGGTTTAATGACAGAACAGATTGTTGCTAGAGTCAACAAGTCTGATTGCTTCTCCATTCTGGCTGATGAAACTATGGATGTATTGGCAACAGAGCAGCTTTCGTTATGTCTTCGCTATGTAGATTTAAAGGAAAACTTACCAGTCATCCGAGAAGATTTTGTAGTATTTATACCCAATTTGACTAAAATTATCCTAGAAAAATGCAATATGTTGAAACTGGAGAAGAACAAGTGTGTAGGGCAGGACTACAATGGAGTTGCCACCATGGCTGGCCATCTAACTGGAGTTCAAACAAGAATTTGAGAAACATACCCCAAAGCAAGATATTTTCATTGTGCAAGTCAACAATTTCATTGTTAGCTTGTTTGTTTGTGAACAACTCTTCAGCCTTACTTTGCCCCTATCAATTTTTCTTCAGGAAAAAAAGTCTTAGTATGGCATCTGCCATAAACCACACTAAGTCACTGTTAAAGTCTTTAGAAATTTTTAGAGCAGATACAAAAGATCATTTTGTAAAACTCTTTGACGTAACAAGAACAACATCTGAAAAAATATTTCAAAGCAACTTGACTATTCCAAGGCAAAGTTCAAGACAGGTGCATCGGGCAAATCCAGGGACTAATTCTGTAGAAGATTCTTTTAGAGTTGCAGTGTTCATACCATGTGTCGATTCACTCATACAGAACATTACTAAAAGGTTGATGTCAAATGAAGACATTTTAATCAGTTTCCAGGTTCTCCTCCTTGGGTTTTCAGGTCTAGTCAAAGTTCACCATATGGAACAACTGTCAGAATACTTTGAAAATGATGCAGCACTTGCTTCCGTCAAGGCCAAGTACATAATGTGGTGTAATATTACACCATCAATTAAGAAAGATACTGAGGTACTTAAAGTGTTGGAACTGTTTGACAAAACCTACTATCGGTCAATAAATTGCCTTTTGACTGTGTTAGCTACTCTACCAGTAACGACATGCAGTGTGGAAAGATCGTTTTCAACCACGAAGAGAGTGAAAAGTGTATTTAGAAGTTTAATGACAGACCAGAGATTTAGTGGACTAGCAATGATTTCCATCCATCGGAACATCACTATCAAACCAGAAAACGTAATTGACAAAATGGCCGGGGAGAAGAAAAGAAGACTGTTGCTGTAAAGTAAAAAATAAGTCAAAAGGTATTCTAAAAAATTTGTTAATGAAAGTAAATAAATAACATTTATTATTTAAACTGTTATGTTTATTCATATCATGATCTGATCACCATGCTCAATATATCCCATATGCATGGGGGTATTGAGATAACAATACAAATGGTTTGCTAGGGTAGATCCTCTCTCACTCAGATTCACGCCCCCCCCCCCCCCCGAATCAAAATCCTGGCTACAGGCCTGTCTAGTGCATATACACATAAGCATCTCATGTCCATGTTCTTGAATATTGGTATAATATATAGTGCATACAATTGCAGTTCTTTTGACTGCGCCTTATCCTTTTATACAGTCTTTTTATTAATGCCATTTTATTAATTTTTGTTGCTCAAAACCTCCCACCCCCACCTCCCACTGCCCAGGCCACATATTTTCTCTATATCTTTATCTCAAACTTGGTTGGTGGGAATAAGAGAGCAGGCCTTCTTGGTGGCAAATGCCCTCCAATCCTGGAACTCCCTTCTTCTTCCTCTTCCCGATGAAGCCAGAATGGCCCCTTCCTCCCTGCTCTCCTTCATACTGGCACCTTCTTATTCAGGCAGGCTTTTAAGATGAAGGTGTTTAAGATCTAATCAGGGGCTGCTGTGGTTTTTAACTCTGAATTTGTTTTAATGATTTTTAACTGGATTTTTTAAAAATATTGTTTATATTTAATCTTGTTTTAATGTTTGTTTATTTGTATATTTTAAATTGTATGCCTATGCTTTTCTGTCAAGCTGAAGCCAATGGGAACTTTTGGAGGGTCTACCCCAGGAGGAGAGATCCTGAGACCCCACCAAAGAGGGATCACTACTTTGGCGACCAAAGAGAAGCCTAATTTTCAGCAATTTTTGTTTCCCTAAATTCCCAGAAAAGGTCTCACCAAAGTTGAAGAAGCGCCACCGAGATGTTTTTATTAGCGATTCAGCTGAAAAGGATGCAATGCCGCAATCATTCGCCAAGCATAGCATGTGATTACAGAAATAAATGGCATTTTTATAGGAAATACAGAGTTGTGAGTTTCAAAATTCCTGCTCCCCGCCCTCCTCCTGGCTCGACGGTGATTGGCTGGCATGATAATAGCTGGGAAGAGGCTTGGCCGCCTTCCCCGCACCAGAACCAATCACAGAGCTCCTGCGGCGCGCTGGAGCCTATCAGGAAGCTCCTGCCGCCTCGGCACTCTGGCGAATCAAAAGGAAGGGAGGCGGGACAAAAGGAAAAAATGCTTTCTTGAGTGGGCTATGGAATTCCAGTGTCCTGGGGCTTCTTGAGTCCGGGATCGGCCTTCTAAAGAAACTAACTTTATTGTTCTTAGATGGATCTGTTATAAGTAATCCGGGTTTTCCTGTCGCAATCAGATATGACACAAAGATCTACAGCTACTGCCTCCTCCCACAAATTGGCCCACGCTCCCCCAGGTGGCTCTAGATCTGTAAATATGGAGGAGAGAGTACACCCCCAAGATCCCAGAGCCTGGGACTCAAATATAAGAACTGTGGGCATAAAAGAGAGAGTGTCTTCCCAATCTACGGGAGTTAAGAACTCATTCCAGCACTCTCGAGGGAATCTGGTCCCGACATCCTCTAGATTATCCCCCCACCCACAATGCTGGCCGGGTGCTCTGGCCTTTACACTTGCTCTTCACCACTCTGAGGGCCCCATTTATGACTACTTGTTAATTGGCCCCATCTCCTTTTCAGATGGCCAGTCGAACACTAGGCACCTAATCTGTGCTGCAGAACCTCCAAGAGAAGTAGGTCTGTGTACATGGATTCCTACGATCTCTGGGAGGGGGAGGTATGATGGTAGGCGCAGGCCGAATACTAGAGGGAGGCTGAGTCGGCGGGAGACTCGGCCTCCCTTTGACCTGCGGCCTATCCCCAGGTACATCTGTGACAGGCAACCAGTTTCCTCCCCTCCTACTCTGGTGTTAGTGAATGCTAGGTCCATAAGGAACAAAACTGCTACTATCAAGGATTTTCTTAATGATCAGGGAGCTGACCTAGTGTGTATTACTGAAACTTGGATCCAAGAGGGGGATGAGATCCTACTCCAGGAAATAACATCTCCAGGTTATGTAATCACTCACCAGATGCGGACTGGGAGGCGGGGGGGGGGGGGTGGCTATGCTCACCCGAGAAAGTTTTTCTCTTAGGGCAGTTCCTGTACTGAGCATCTCCGGCATTGAAAGTGTTGGCCTGGTGTGGGATTCCTTTGAGAGCATAGCCTTTCTCCTAGTGTACTGTGCGCCTAGCGCACTAGCAGACAGTCTATCCCAGCTGCTTGAGACTGTGTCGGAGTGGTCCTTGAGGTTCCCAAGACTTATAGTTTTTGCTGGCAAATGACCCCCACCTGTTAGTATCTGAAAGCTATCATTTCTCTCTATCAGATGCAATAAACTCCAGGATGGAATTTCTGAATGATTCTTTTATCTGGGAGTAATGCAGCTTTACTATGGGTATTTGATCAAATCACAAGCAATGGATCACATGAGCTGACAGAAAGGTATAAGATCCCAGAGAGTGCTCATAAATCAAGTGCGCTTGTTATTTCTCAGCAACTGTAATTCAGATAGGCTGGCAAAGCTGTATTATATGGGATTTGGTTGGCTGAAGGGAATTGAGGAATCTGCAACATGGCTGAGGAGAAATTATCTTGCGAGCAACATGTTCACTTTATTGAGAATTGGTCAGATGCTCACAAATCTTTCAAAGAGCATTTCAGGTTCTTTTATGACTACCGCCTACGATTTATTGAATGTTTCCAAGGGAAAAAGCATAATTTAAAAGGACACTGTCAGGTACACTTTATTGCTAGGGTTTATATTTTAATCTCCTTTATTTGCAAAGTGCTCCTTGGCAGCGAATAATCTAACCCTATCTTGTTGAACTAGGCAGGTTCTTAAGTTTTATTTCTTACTGGCACTTTTGTAGCAAGTAAATAGGTAACGTAGTGGAGGAATCCGCACCTCAAATTCCGTGCAGCAGGAAGTGGGAGGCGACAGAAGGGAGGCTGTGTCCGTTTCCTAGGGACAAATTGCCTTTTGTTTCATTATTTCATTTGCTTCCACCAGAATGTCATTTGCTTATTTTGCTACACAGTCATGTGAATGAGGGTTCATGTATTCTCCAATAGCCATTTATTTTATAGTTCACATAGAATCATAGAATCAAAGAGTTGGAAGAGACCTCATGGGCCATCCAGTCAAACCCCCTGCCAAGAAGCAGGAATATTGCATTCAAATCACCCCCTGACAAATGGCCATCCAGCCTCTGCTTAAAAGCTTCCAAAGAAGGAGCCTCCACCACACTCCGGGGCAGAGAGTTCCACTGCTGAACGGCTCTCACAGTCAGGAAGTTCTTCCTAATGTTCAGATGGAATCGCCTCTCTTGTAGTTTGAAGCCATTGTTCCGCGTCCTAGTCTCCAAGGAAGCAGAAAACAAGCTTGCTCCCTCCTCCCTGTGGCTTCCTCTCACATATTTATACATGGCTATCATATCTCCTCTCAGCCTTCTCTTCTTCAGGCTAAACATGCTCAGCTCTTTAAGCCGCTCCTCATAGGGCTTGTTCTCCAGACCCTTGATCATTTTAGTCCCTCCTCTGGACACCTTCCAGCTTGTCAATATCTCTCTTGAATTGTGGTGCCCAGAATTGGACACATATTCCAGGTGTGGTCTAACCAAAGGCAGAATAGAGGGATAGCATTACTTCCCTAGATCTAGACACTATGCTCCTATTGATGCAGGCCAAAATCCCATTGGCTTTTTTTGCCGCCACATCACATTGTTGGCTCATGTTTAACTTGTTGTCCACGAGGACTCCAAGAGCTTTTTCACACGTACTGCTCTCGAGCCAGGCGTCCCCCATTCTGTATCTTTGCATTTCATTTTTTCTGCCAAAGTGGAGTATCTTGCATTTGTCACTGTTGAACTTCATTTTGTTAGTTTTGGCCCATTTGTGTTCTCGTTGGGTTATTTTGTTATTGTTATTATTACTATTATTATTTTGATAACCTGCAGCCTGGAACTTATTTTTGGAGCTGGTTCTAGAGACTCCTGTTATTGACCAACAGTGGCTAGGTTCAAGGGTGAGGAATTGTTTCAGTTCAATGACAAAATCTAGTTTTGGGGAAACTGGCCCATGGTGGTGGAGGGGAAGCGAAGGGCAGAAAGACAGAAGTTACTCTGCTACAAAAATGTGTTTGGTTGGCACCATATTTTCTTGACTTCACTATAATTGGCCACACATTTTCCCTGGTGTATTATTTTCAGCTATAGCACCATGGCCATTCTGTGCTCCCCCCCCCCCTCCCCATCATGCATATGAATAAATGCATTTTCTGTTAAGTGGAAGCGTGCTCATACCAATACACTGATATGCAAATATGCACATACTTATTTGTAAAAACCCAGCCCAGGAAAGAAATCACTTCCTCGCAAAAATGATCACCTCCCAACAACTAGTTCCACTCATCATTAATTCCCCCCTCCCTAAAAACACAGCAAAGTGATGTTGCTTGGGGGGCATGCCTAAAAGTCTACATCTTGTGCAAAACTTCAGGGTAAAAAGCAAGGTTTTATTTAATTAATTTGAATCCAAATGTTTCATCACAGGACTGAGAGGGGATATGATAGCCATGTATAAATATGTGAGAGGAGACCACATCTGGAATATTGTGTCCAATTCTGGGCACCACAATTCAAGAGAGATATTGACAAGCTGGAATGTGTCCAGAGGAGGGCGACTAAAATGATCAAGGGTCTGGAGAACAAGCCCTATGAGGAGCGGCTTAAGGAGCTGGGCATATTTAGCCTGAAGAAGAGAAGGCTGAGAGGAGATATGATAGCCATGTATATATGTGAGAGGAAGCCACAGGGAGGAGGGAGCAAGCTTGTTTTCTGCTTCCTTGGAGACTAGGACGCGGAACAATGGCTTCAAACTACAAGAGAGGAGATTCCGTCTGAACATTAGGAAGAACTTCCTGACTGTGAGAGCCGTTCAGCAGTGGAACTCTCTGCCCCGGAGTGTGGTGGAGGCTCCTTCTTTGGAAGCTTTTAAGCAGAGGCTGGATGGCCATTTGTCAGGGGTGATTTGAATGCAATATTCCTGCTTCTTGGCAGGGGGTTTGACTGGATGGCCCATGAGGTCTCTTCCAACTCTTTGATTCTATGATTCTATGATTGCATTGTTAAGGAAACACTGAGCCTTTGTTCTGAAACTCTGGTGACTTGTTTTTAAAGGAAATTCCTCAGCTCATACTAAAATTCAGACAGTAATGACCCTGCAACTGGGAACAATGAAACGGGCTCCTTGGGCAGCATGCATTCAGGGCACTGATCTCTTGCTAGGACTGAAGTGCTTGTTTATTTATTATTTTTATTTACTTTATTTATATCCTGCCTTTCTCCCCAAGAAGACTCAAGGCGGCTAACAATGCCACAATTTGGTCACTATGTAAAACAGAGCAAATATAAAAATTTAAAGAAATAATACAGTGTGGATTTAGGTTAAAATAGAATAAATAATACACTTAAAATAGCATTTAAATCTCACAATCCCCACAAGAGTCCCACCCACATTTCCCCAAATGTCTACAGATGGAGAAAGGACTTTACCTGCCTATGGAAGGGAGGGAGGGAGGGAAGCAGGTACAAGGCAACCTGGCCAGTCTCCCTTGGGAGGGAGTTCCACAACCTGGGAGGAGCAGCCACCGAAAAGGCCCTCCCAGTCGATCGTAGGTATCTCCCAGGTTCATAGAAGGAGAAGCGGCCCTTCAAATAATCTGGACCGGAACCATATAAGGCTTTGTATGTCAATTTGAATTTTGCCCGGAAACATGTTAACAGCCAGTGGAGCTGCTGCAACAGAGTTGTGCGCTCCCTGCATCCAGTTCTAGCGAACTGGCTGGCTGCTGCTCTTTGGACCAGATGAAGTTTCCGAGCACTTTTCAAAGGCAGCCCCTGTAGAGTGCATTGCAACAGTCCAACCGGGATGGAACCATAGTAGAGGAACTATAGAAGAGGCCGGAACGTCTCCAGCAAGCTCTCCTGCTCCTGCCTTTGGGGCTCCTTGTGAGGAAGACTGCAACCCCAGGCTTTGAGTTGCCTGAGGGCTGAGAAAAGCGGTATATAAATAAAGTAAGCAAATAAATAAATATTTGAAAACTCATGCGCCCAGGAACTGTGGAACTCCCTGTTGCAGTCATATCAATTTGAAGGCAGGGGCCTCAGCGCTCGCTGTCAACTGGACAAGCTATCTGACCTGGTAAGGCAGCTTGTGCCCATTGATTCATTATAATATGTAAACACAGGGCTTGTGCAAGCCAGCGGATCTATAACTTCAACTTAATAATTAAACAGATTGATCCATTTGCTTAACTAAATGGATTGAGATGGGTAGGCCTCACTCTAGTCATCAGAGCTGAAATAACATTCACATTCATGGTCCAGACTGTTTCTATATGATGAATGAGTGTTTGAGGGAATGCCATCTTGCTCCTCACCTCAAATACCAAAATACATCAGGCAAATTCTATCCCCTTCATCCCTGATTATTGATTTCATAGAATCATAGAATCAAAGAGTTGGAAGAGACCTCATGGGCCATCCAGTCCAACCCCCTGCCAAGAAGCAGGAATATTGCATTCAAATCACCCCTGACAAATGGCCATCCAGCCTCTGCTTAAAATCTTCCAAAGAAGGAGCCTCCACCACAGTCCGGGGCAGAGAGTTCCACTGCTGAACGGCTCTCACAGTCAGGAAGTTCTTCCTCATGTTCAGATGGAATCTCCTCTCTTGTAGTTTGAAGCCATTGTTCCGCGTCCTAGTCTCCAGGGAAGCAGAAAACAAGCTTGCTCCCTCCTCCCTGTGGCTTCCTCTCACATATTTATACATGGCTATCATATCTCCTCTCAGCCTTCTCTTCTTCAGGCTAAACATGCCCAGTTCCCTAAGCCGCCCCTCATAGGGCTTGTTCTCCAGACCCTTGATCATTTTAGTCGCCCTCCTCTGGACACATTCCAGCTTGTCAATATCTCTCTTGAATTGTGGTGCCCAGAATTGGACACAATATTCCAGGTGTGGTCTAACCAAGGCAGAATAGAGGGGTAGCATTACTTCCTTAGATCTAGACACTATGCTCCTATTGATGCAGGCCAAAATCCCATTGGCTTTTTTTTGCCGCCACATCACATTGTTGGCTCATGTTTAACTTGTTGTCCACGAGGACTCCAAGATCTTTTTCACACGTACTGCTCTCGAGCCAGGCGTCACCCATTCTGTATCTTTGCATTTCATTTTTTCTGCCAAAGTGGAGTATCTTGCATTTGTCACTGTTGAACTTCATTTTGTTAGTTTTGGCCATTCATCTCTCTAATCTGTCAAGATCGTTTTGAATTTGATTGTGATTTCACTTTTGTGTCATTTACTGGGCTTCTGCATTTTGCTAATTTTAAGGGTTTCTGCCTAGCAACATCTGATTTCTTTTCCTGCCTTGTATATACTTCCATTGGAGAACTGGAGCTCACAGTGGTAGCAAAAGAAATATAAGGCAAAAGCAAGTATTGCTAATAAGATGACACATTAAACAATGATTCATGCTTCCATAAGGAACATGATTCGAGTTATAACCTTGAATAAACAAGCTGTGAGAAACAGTTTATAAACTCTGAACGTGTTACTTATTTAGCTACCATGGAGAAGCTGTGATATGAACCCTGGGTTGTATTTAAGTGTTTAAAGCAAATAGGCAGCATGGTGTTTTGCTAGAACTGAAGTTGTAGATCCATCAGAATCAGTCTGTCTTCTTCTTCTTCTTCTTCTTCTTCTTCTTCTTCTTCTTCTTCTTCTTCTTCTTCTTCTTCTTCTTATACAAAGGAACTAAAATGCTTTAAAAATAATAATAGAAGAAATAATCAACTAAATGAAATACTAAAATAAATTTGATTTCCACTTGCCCTCCCCAGCCTGCTGCCCCTGGATGTCTTTGGCTTCAGTGCCCATCAGTCTGAGTCTGCAAGATCAATTGCAGTGCAATTCATCACTCCCGGTCGCCATAGAGCAGTGGTTCTCAACCTGGGGTCCCCAGATGTTTTTGGCCTTCAACTCCCAGAAATCCTAACAGCTGCTAAACTGGCTGGGATTTCTGGGAATTGTAGGCCAAAAACATCTGGGGACCCTAGGTTGAGAACCACTGCCATAGAGCTATATCCGCACTACTGGCCATTGCAGGCATCCAATGTTGGCCTCAGTGGAGGAGCCTGCAGGACCAGCGAGACGGAGGGAGGTTCCTTGTCAAGTGTGCAGCGCCTTTGCTGATACCAGTATGGAGTGTTCTTGGGAGCGTGGCTGGCTGCAGTAGCCGCAACAAGGAGGGTCTGGTGTGGATCCGGCGGGGCCCCTGTAGCCTTGGCACACTTGGACTGCCTGGATGCCAACACAGCAACACAGCAGTTTCAGCTGGGAGCACCTGGTACTGGGTTTTGTGGCAAGGATACAATCACCCCATGGAGCATGGGAGTGTAGTCTGCATAGTTTAAAACTGCTGTCATTGTCCCTGGTCTCTCCAAGAGAGCATTTTCAATATACCTTTGGATAAAACTACATGTTAGCACATATGCATAAACACGAAGTTGGACAAAACCCTATAACCAAGAAAAGACAAGCTCTGAAGGCTAAATTGAGATGACTCATGTGACCGCCTGCTCACTCTGCTGTGGGGCAGCTCTATACGGGTATTTCCAAGGTACCTGTTGTCCCCCTTTATTTCAGTTATTTAGCTTCACCCCACATTTGAATTGGGTTGTTCTATAAACAGAGGAAACTCTATATAGCAGACACTCTTTTGACTGCATCTCCTTCTATGAACCAGTGTGGGTCTTGAGATATGCAGCCAGGTTGCTAACAGGAGCGGCACTCAGGAAGCATACTACTCCTCTGCTGCGCCAGCTCCATTGGCTGCCAATTTGCTACCGGGCACAATTCAAAGTGCTGGCTTTAGCCTTTAAAGCCCTAAACGGTTCTGGCCCGACCTACCTGTCCGAACGCATCTCCTCCTATGAACCAGTTAGGACATTAAGATCGTCCAGGGAGGCCCTGCTCTCGATCCCGCTGGCCTCACAGGCGCGCCTGGCGGGGACGAGAGACAGGGCCTTCTGAGTGGTGGCCCCTCGGCTGTGGAACGCCCTTCCTGCAGATATTAGATCGGCCCCTTCCTTGCTGGCATTCCGGAGGAAAGTAAAGACCTGGATGTTTGAACAGGCATTCGACTAAGCAGTATGATTGATTAATCTGATTATTGGAACACGGAATAACAGACGAGTTTTGGATTCTGATTTCACCGACTAGAACGAATGGATTTGTTATATTGATGTATTGATGTTTTGATGCCTATGTTAATGATGTTAATGACTTGTGATGCTTCTGTATTTTAAATGCATAATGATTTTGTATCCTGTATACCTAAACTGTTGTAAACCGCTCTGAGTCGCCCAAGGGCTGAGAAGAGCGGTATACAAATAAAGTAAATAAAATAAATAAATAAATAACTAAATAAATAAATATGCTAGAAAGGTCCTTCCCTCGGTCTCACCACCATCTCAAGCATGGTTGGTGGGAATGAGAGAGGAGGCCTTCTCACTGGTAGCTCCCCAGCTCTGGAATGCCCTCCTTAGAGAAATTAAATTAGACCCAAATCTCCAAACCTTCCATTCACGCCTTAAAACATGGCTATTTACACAGGCCTTTGACGTGGAGTAATGTACTATGGTCATGTGATGATGTCGACCATTGTTATTCGGCACTTTAGTTTGTGTCTGAAGAAACCCAATGACCCACAAGTTGAAGAAGAAGGCATCGAGGTATATTATTCAATCAGCTGGTTGAGATCTCAGTCCACTCATCCTGCCAAAATAAGCTGACGAAAATAAGCATTCTAATACAGTACAGATTCAAAAGTCCCCGCTGCCCTCAGCTGGACCCGGCTTGCCTGTGATTGGCCAAGGTCTGATGATATCAAGGAAGTTTCACTGCAGAGGCGGGACTGCAGTGCTCACTGGCCAATAGAAGAGCGTTCCTCGCCTCTGATGCAGATGCAGGGCTCTCCAATGACTGAGGAAAGGCCAGATGGAAACTTTAGACGATAGCTCATAGTATCATGACTGAGTTCCACTGTCCCCCAGCTGGAATGAACCAAATGGATTAAAAAATCCCTGAGTCTTTTATTGTTTTGCTAATGGTCTTGTGAATTCCCCGACCTAGTGTGGCAATGACTTTGTACCACTGTCCGTTGTTGTCCAACAAAAGAAATATTGTTCTGGTGATTGGATCAGTGATCCATGCCTGGAAAAGGGAAGTGGCATGAAGAAAAACAGGATGGTGAACTTCTCCCCATCAGGAACACATCATGTCCAGGTGGTGAGTGACTTTAGAAATCCAAACAGCTACATAGTCCGCAGATAGCCATGCTCCAATGCCTGTTGTTCCACATAGCCTGGGGTATGGACCACAATTGCTGGGTGATTAAGTGCATTGTTTATCAAGGCGTAGCTCAGGGAAGTGGCTTGAAGGTGTCTCTGAGTGAAGATGTGCCTGTTTGAAAGGTCACCATGGTGGCTGGTTCTCCAAATTTTTATATATAATACAAAGCATAAAGAAATTAAATATATACACACAAAAAGGGGTCCCAATGGCGGCGGCGGACCTGATCTACAGAGACCCACCACCCAGGGAACATAGGGAAACATATGCAAAGGGTTAACAAAAGTACCCAATCCCCTTTGGACACCCATGGGGGAACAAAGGTGAAATAATAGGGGGGAAAAGATAAACATCCACCCGAAGGTCCTGTGAAGGCAAGGAAATCTAGACATTAGATAGGCTGACCCACTCGGGAAGGGAAACACATGCAAAAAGGACCTGTAGGTGAAGAGGGAGATCATCTGGATTTCCATATCCACAGGGGATTGGGTTGACACATGGGATGGGTTAGGGGATTTGCTGCAAGGGAGGGGATTATGGGGCAGATTAGTTCATGGGGGAGAGAGAGAGGAAATGAATGGTAATGGGAAAGAGAGGCAAAATGGGGCTTGGGAGCCTGCAGGGGCTCCCAGAGCGGCTGGAAGGCAGCGATGAGGGCTTAGGGATGTCTATGAGGGGCTTCTGGTTGCTGGGGCTATGAACTGGCCCTGTCCTGGGGTGTTTAAGGGCCATGGGGGCCACAGAGAGCCATTGCTGACACAGCTAAGGAATGTGGAAGTGAAGGGCAAGAAAAGACTCAATGCAACAAAGAAGATGGAAAAGCAAAAGTTAAGGATAAATTCATTTTATTAAAGGGTTTTAAAGTAATAAAGGGAATTAAAGATGTTCTCTGGGTGCTGGTGGCTGCTGATGGACCTCTCCAGACCCCCGGATGTTCACATAATTCAGTTTAATGAAAAATAAAAGCTGTGTTAACCTGCAGAATGCTCCACCATGGTACCAACTTCACAAATTTAATATTTCTACTGGTGGGGGGGGGGGGGGGGGGGGTCCTGGTGCTCAATATCAATACTACTTAGGAATCTACTACTTAGAGAGATGGGCCAAAACTAACAAAATGAAGTTCAACAGTGACAAATGCAAGATACTCCACTTTGGCAGGAAAAACGAAATGCAAAGATACAGAATGGGGGATGCCTGGCTTGAGAGCAGTACGTGTGAAAAAGATCTTGGAGTCCTCGTGGACAACAAGTTAAACATGAGCCAACAATGTGATGTGGCGGCAAAAAAAGCCAATGGGATTTTGGCCTGCATCAATAGGAGCATAGTGTCTAGATCTAGGGAAGTAATGCTACCCCTCTATTCTGTTTTGGTTAGACCACATCTGGAATATTGTGTCCAGTTCTGGGCACCACAATTCAAGAGAGATATTGACAAGCTGGAATGTGTCCAGAGAGAGCGACTAAAATGATAAAAGGTCTGGAGAACAAGCCCTATGAGGAGTGGCTTAAGGAGCTGGGCATGTTTAGCCTGAAGAAGAGAAGGCTGAGAAGGGATATGATAGCCATGTATAAATATGTGAGAGGAAGCCACAGGGAGGAGGGAGCAAGCTTGTTTTCTGCTTCCTTGGAGACTAGGACGCGGAACAATGGCTTCAAACTACAAGAGAGGAGATTCCATCTGAACATTAGGAAGAACTTCCTGACTGTGAGAGCCGTTCAGCAGTGGAACTCTCTTCCCCGGAGTGTGGTGGAGGCTCCTTCTTTGGAAGCTTTTAAACAGAGGCTGGATGGCCATCTGTCAGGGGTGATTTGAATGAATTTTCCTGCTTCTTGGCAGGGGTTGGACTGGATGGCCCATGAGGTCTCTTCCAACTCTTTGATTCTATGATTCTATGATTCATGGAAGTTGTAGCTCAGAAATGCCTGGAAAGAAACAAGATGTCGGTTTCTTCTCTAAAGGCATAACAAGTACAGACTAAGGTGTCAGGACAGATAGGAACCAGCTCTGTGGTGGTTAAATATGACATGTGGCTGAGTGCAGGGCCTGAAACAACTTGTGGGCACACAATAACAACAACAACAACAACAACAACACTAATTAATTCAACTACCTCATTAAACAAGCAGGCTCACACTTCCCATTTAAATACTAGGAAGTTTATCTTGGTTAAGATTGTTCTTCATTTTAAATATTGTATAGTTCTTTAATGCCTTCTTGCACCACAAGTAGGATACATACAGTGTGCATAGGAATTTGTCCATTTTCCCCAAAACTGTAGTCCGGCCTCCAACAGTTGGAGGGACCATGAGCCACCCTCAGCCTAAAATGGTTGAGGATCCCTGGTCTAGTGATTTGAGTGCCAGGAATCAAGGCTTGAAACTTTGTTTAGCCATGGAAACACATCCAGAGACCTTAGCCTTACTCCCAGAGGAAGGTAATAGAAAACCCTTCTGAAAATCTTACCAAGAAAACTCTAGGACAGGATTGCATAAGTTAGGATCACATTGAAGACACGTGAGGAAAAATGCACGCATATACCTATAAATGAAGAAATAATTGAACAGCAGTTCTATGGATCTCACCAGACTGGAAAGAATCTGACAAGGGCCAATATCCTATTCGTTCTGCCAGGATACCTACGCCAACAGCAGGGCTGGAGGCAAAGCCAGTGCTACAGCCAGCGAGAAAACAAAGTAACAGATGGCAGCAACAGTGACAGGAAAAGGAGGCTGCCTGCCAGGTCCAAGCTGCCAATACTTCAAGGGAGGGAGAGGGGGGGGGGGCGTTCCTCAGATTGAGGTACTTGTAGGGCCACCTTGGACAGTTGCCTCCGCCACATGTCAAGCAATTATCCAGGCTCCGAGGATGTCCCTGGAAGCCACTTCATTGCTCTTCAAAGCCAGGCATTTAACAAATTGGCAGCTTAGAGCAAGCAGCCTCCATCTCCTATGCAGCCGCCGCCACCACTTCCCTCTCTGTGTGAGAATGCAAATACAATAAAATAGAATCCTAGAATCCTAGAGTTGGAAGAGACCTCGTGGGCCATCCAGTCCAACTCCATTCTGCCAATAAGCAGGAAAATTGTATTCAAAGCACCCCCAACAGATAGCCATCCAGCCTCTGCTTAAAAGACTCTAAAGAAGGAGCTCCACCACACTGCTAGGGCAGAGAGTTCCACTGCTGAATAGCTCTCCTTACAGTTAGGAAGTTCTTCCTCATGTTCAGGTGGAATCTCCTTCCTTTCCTGTAGTATTTATTTATTTATTTATTTATTTATTTATTTATTTATTTATGATATTTCTATCGCGCCTTTCTCAAACCCAAAGGTGACTCAAGGCAGCTTAGAACCAGGCAGCCATTTGATAGACTTAACACATTTAAAACAAAATTAAAAATCATACAAAGAGCTTTAAAATCGTATAAAAACCGATGCCTTCACTGTTAATCTCGTTGTCTAAAAACATTGTCTGAGTCTGGGTTGTTGTAGGTTTTACGGGCTGTCTGAGTTGTTCCAAAATTCATTATCACATAGTTCTGCATTTGTCTATTGCACTGCATTTCCAAAGGCTTGTTCGAAAAGCCACGTCTTCACTTTTCTACAAAAGGTCAAGAGGGAGGGGGTGATCTAATATCCCTAGAGAGCGTGTTCCACAGCTGGAGGGCCACCACTGAGAAGGACCTGTCTCTTGTCCCCGCCAGTCACGCCTGTGAAGAAGGTGGGACCAAGAGCAGGGCCTCCTCAGACGATCTTAAGCTCCTAGATGGTTCATAAGGAAAGATATGTTCAGGCAGGTAAGCTGGGCTGGAACTGTTTAGGGCTTTATAGGCTAATGCCAGCACTTTGAATTGTGCTCGGTAGCAGGCAGGCAGCCAGTGGAGCTGGCATAACAGGTGGGTTGTACGTTCCTTGAACCCCTTTCCAGTAAGCAACCTGGCTGCCATCCGTTGGACTAACTGAAGTTTCCAAACAGTCTTCAAAAGCAACCCCACATAGAGTGCTTTGCAGTAATCTATTCAGGATGTAACAAGAGTGTGGACGACCATGGCCAAGTCTGACTTGGTACAGGCACAACCAGCGCACAAGTTTAGTATTTCAAAAGCTCCCCTGGCCACCGCAGAGACTTGGGGTTCCAGGCTCAGCAATGAGTCCAGGAGAACTCCCAAGCTGCAAACCTGCATCTTCAGGGAGAGACGAGCACAGGCTGTAACTCTATACCCTGTTCGACCAGGAGGACCTCTGTCTTATCTGGATTCAATTTCAATTTGGTCACCCTCATCCAGACCATCACAGCTGCCAAGCACCAGTTCAGGACCTGAACTGCCTCCTTAGTAGCAGGTGGAAAGGAGTTGAACATAATCTGTGTACAGATGACATCAAAATTCAGAACTCTGGATGATCGGCCCCAATGACTTCATGTAGATGTTGAACAACATAGGAGACAATATTGATCCCTGCACGACCCCACAGAACAATGGCAGGTGTCCCCCAGCAACACCTTCGGGGAGTGACCCTCCAGGAAGAACTGGAGCCACTGCAGAACAGTACCTCCAAGAAACATTCCTGCGAGGCATCCCAGAAGGATACTGTGGTCTACAATATCAAAGGCTGATGAGAGATCATCAGAACCAAAAGGGATACATTACCCCTGTCTAGTTCCCGGCATAGATCATTCACTAAGGTAACCAAGGCTGTCTCGGCAGCCTGAAGCCAGGCTGCGTCACATCTAGATAATCCGTGTCTTCCAAGAACACCTGGAGTTGTGAGGCCACCACATGTTCCAGGACTTTGCTCAAAAATGGGAGATTGGAAACTGGCCAAAAGTTGATGCATTCATCAACTTTCGGAGTGGGGTCCAGTGATGGTTTTTTCAACAGCAGTTTTATTACAGCTTGTTTTAAGATAGCTGGAATGTTGCCTTCCTGTAGGAAGGCATTAACCACGTCCTTCACCCACTCGGCCAAACCCCCTCTGGCCTCCTTTACCAGCCAGGATGGGAAGGGGTCCAGGATGCATGTGGTTGCCCTTGCTTCTCCAAGAATCTTGTCCACATCCTCGAGCTGCACCAATTGAAATTAATCCATTAAAACCGGACAAGCAGGTGCTCATGTTACATTCTCAGAAACTGCCTTTAACATGGTGTCCAGGCCTGAATGGATCAGAGCAACGTTGTCGGCAAAGATCTGAGCAAATGCTTCACAGTGGACTGTCGAATTTTCAGGGATCCTGTCTTGGGAGACAGGATTCAACAGCCCTCTGATTACTCAAAACAGCTCCACCAAAGGGTTCCTTGCAGATAAAGATTGCAAAGAAAGATTTCTGTGTGGCTTCTATTGCCATGGCGTATGCCCTTAGGTAGGCACACAACCATGCTCGGTTTGATTCGCTAGGCTCTGAACACCACATGCACTCTGGTCACCTCTTCCTTCGCTTCATCACTGACAGCTCCTCATTGAACCAAGGGGCTGGTTTAGCTCTGCTACTTGAGAGGGGACATTCCGGATCAATTGTGTCTATTGCCCTAGTCATCTCCACATTCCAGAAAGTGCCCAGAGCATCAAAAGCATCATCTAACAAGGTGATAGGAAAATCCCCAAGAGCCATCAGGAATCCATCTGATCCATAAGCCTCCATTTTAATCAGTCCTCCACCCCTGCAAAGGTTAGGGGGCGCAGTAAGTCTAAACCCGATCAGGTAGTGTTCAGTCCATAGCAATTGAGAGATGGTCAGCTCCTCCACATTGCCACCTTCCTCCCATCCCTGGCAGAAAACCAGATCTAAGATGTGTCCCCAATTTGGGTAGGGTCAGATACTAGTTGGGACAGCCCCATGGTTGCTGTGGAGGCCATAAAGTCCTGAGCTTCTCCTGACAGGGTGGGCTCCGCATTGACATTGAAGTCCCCCAGCACTATAAGTTCCAACGCCTGTCTCCAATGCCTGTCCTGAGACCATCCTGGCTAGCTCAGGTAGGGAGATTGTAGTGCAGCAGGGTGGTTAGAACACTAGCAGAATCCCTATTCTGTCCCGGTCACTCACTTTCAGGTAGACACACTTGAATATGGTTGACTCTTGGATGGTCAGAGAGATGGAATCTTTATAGACTACTACTACCCCACCTCCCTGCCCCCCAGATCTCGGCTGGTGCTGCATAGAGTAGCCTGGTGGGCAAAGCTGGGTGAGATTGACCCCTCCCGCCTCATCCAACCAGGTCTCTGTTATGCACGTCAGGTCTGTCTGTTCATCAAGGATTAAATCCTGTATTGTAGTTGTTTCCCCATTGACAGACCTGGCATTTAACAGCACCACTATTAATCTGGGGGGACCACCATCTTGGGTACACAGTTTTACTATGTTGGGAGCTCGTTTTGGAATTGTTAATACTCTTTTGCAAATTATAGGCCGAATTGGTTGTTTGGGTCTCCCTTTCCCGTATCTTCCCCTCCCCATTATTACTTCTGTAGGAGCCCTTCTTTGAGAGTACAGAGGTAGCATGACTTCCCCGGATCTAGACACTTAGACTCCTATTGAGGCAGGCCAAAACCCCGTTGGCTTTTTTTTTGCCACCGCATGACATTTTTGGCTCAAGTTTAAATTGATGTTCACAAGGACTTCAAGTTCTTTTTCACATGTACTGCTGTTGAGCCAGGCATCATCCCCCATTCTGTCTCTTTGCATTTCATTTTATAATAATAACACTTTAATTTATATTCCATCCTATCTCCCCAAGGGGACTTAGGGCAGATCGTATTACACATACACAACAGACATTCAATGCCGTTTTGGATAGACAGGACAGAGACAGGCACAACAGAACAGAAAGGAGATATGTTGTGTTGATGTCCAGCTTTTTGGCACCTTGGATGTTGTGTTAGAATCCAGCCACAGGAGAGTGGCGTCACTCCATCCTCTATGATGAACAGCCAACAGGACTTCCTCCTTCCTTTGGGTCACCCGTCGTACAATAGCCTCCCTCCCCCCACTCGTTTTAGTGGTACCTAATTTCTCTACTTACAGCTCAAGCTGTTTTCAAACTGCTTAGTAGGCTTGGGTAACCATGGAAAAATTTGGTTCTAAACTCGTTTCGTTTTTAGGGGGGGCCTTGCGTTTCATTTTTTTAAAGAATTCCGAAATTTTCCTTTAAAAAAGTTCGAAATATACGAAATTTCGTAAAATTACGAATCGATTCGTTAATGGCGGACGCGACTGCGCAATATGCTAAAAAACCCTCCAAATGGGACAGGGGGGACTTCTGAAGCTTCCCTCTCCCTCTGTTGTTGACTGTTGGTGTGATAATTTATTTTTTATCACTGATAAAACAAACAGCAACTATAAAACTTGCACCAGACATACGGAAATAATTACGAAACAATTACAAAACAATTACGAAACAATTTCGAAACAATTTTGAACTAATTACGAAACAATACGAAATAAATTGGAAAAATTGTTTCGATTTTTAATTACTCCTCACAGTAGTCCTGCATGGCTCAATATTGGATCGTAAGCTAATTTAAATACGAATTAATAACGAATTACAGAATTAACAAACGAAACCACCCAAGCCTACTGCTTAGGTAAACAGTAAGCTGACAAGTTCACACCGACCCGGGACTTCGAACTGGTAACCTTTCAGCTGGTAGACCTTTTCATTGCTGGTGATTTATGATTTACCAGCTATGCTGAAGCCTGGCCTAAGTGGAGAATCTTGCATTAGTACCTGTTGAACTTCATTTTGTTAGTTTTGGACCATTTTTCCAATCTGTGAAGATAATTTTGAATTCTGCTCCAGTCTTCTGGGGTATTGTCTATCCCTCCCCATTTGGTCCCATCTGCAAACTTGATGAACATGCCTTCTGATCCTTCATCTAAGTCATTAATCAAGATCCTGAGTAGGACCAGGCCCAGGACAGAATCATAGAATCAAAGAGTTGGAAGAGACCTCATGGGCCATCCAGTCCAACCCCCTGCCAAGAAGCAGGAATATTGCATTCAAATCACCCCTGACAGATGGCCATCCAGCCTCTGTTTAAAAGCTTCCAAAGAAGGAGCCTCCACCACACTCTCGGGCAGAGAGTTCCACTGTTTCTGGCACTCCACTGTTTGTGGCACTCCACTCATCACTGTTTGTGGCACTCCACTCATCACTTCTTTCCAGGAAGAAGAGGAAGCGTTGGGGAGAATCACCCTCTGGGTTCATTCACTTAACCAATTACCGATCCACCTAACCGTAGTTTTGCCTAGCCCACATTGGACTACTTTCCTTGCCAGAAGGTCATGGAGGACCTTGTCAAAGGAAGGCCTTCCTGAAATCCAGATATGCTCCATACTGCATCTACCCAGCTTGGAACTCTATTGAAAAAAGAGATCGGATTAGTCTGACATGACTTGTTTTGATAAATCCATATTGACTATTAGTGATGACCACATTCATTTCTAAGTGTTTGCTTTTTTAATTTTTTTAATTTTTTAATTAATTTCTTCATACAGATAACAAAACAATATACAATACGAACTGTAGCCATCTAAAAGATAACATAAAAACTGTTTACAATTTTTATGGCTAGGGTACAGGTTCCAATTGTGCTTCCCTTTACCGTATATCTTGATTGCTAACCCCTCTAAACTCCCCATCCCACCCACCCACCCATACCACCCTCTTCCCACCACCCTCCCACCCCCCTCTGGGTTACTTGAATCAATACATTGATTTAATTGTCTGGAAGGCCTGATTTAAAGTTCTGTACCTATCTTTTCCTTCCGTTTTGTTGATTAAACAAGACCATTTCTTAAATAAATCTTGTCTTGACTGAATATTCAAATATTTATTTTTCTTTTCATAGATGAAATCATTAATTAAATATTCAGAGAGATACGACCACCAGGTTTTCAGGTCCCACCTTGTTTTATCTTTCCAACCTCTGGCGATTGTGGCATGTATAGCGGCTATCATAAATTTTAATATATCTGACCATTCGTTATTCCCCT
Source organism: Anolis sagrei ordinatus (assembly GCF_025583915.1). Classification (NCBI taxonomy): domain Eukaryota; kingdom Metazoa; phylum Chordata; class Lepidosauria; order Squamata; family Anolidae; genus Anolis; species Anolis sagrei. Next base: position 47,307,147 of record NW_026847771.1, read on the forward strand.
CCTTTACCTCTATGTTGAAGGACAAAAAATGAACTTTATTCCAATGTAGCTTTTGCTCTATTATTTCCTCTATTACTTCTCCAACAGTATTACAGTATTTTTAGATTTCAGAGCAATCCCACCACATGTGTGAAAAAGTACCAATTTCGAAGTGTTTGCAGATCACTTCCTTAATTATCTTTTCCAGAATCTTGCCTGGTATCAACCTGAGACTAATTGGAGAAGTCACCCTTTTTCTCTTCTTGAAGATAGACATTTGCCCTCCTCCAGTCTGTTGGGACTTCTCCCGTTCTCCAAGAACTCTCACAGTTAATTGCCAGTGGTTCTGAAATAACTTTCACTAGTTCCTTCAATACTCTTGGATGTAGTTGATATTGCCATGAGGACTTGAATTTGTTTAGAGCGGCCAGGTATTCCTGGACTATTTGCTTCCCCATTTGGGGTTGGATTTCCCATAATTCTTCATCCACTCCATGTTGCTGAGGTTGAGGACAGCTTTCTTTCTGTGAAAATACTGAGGCAAGGAAGTTATTAAGTAGTTCTGGGCTTTTCCCCATCCCCTGTCTGTCAGCATTTCCCCATCTTCTCCTTGCATAGGCCCTATCGCCTCCTTGTTCTTCCTTTTTTTACCGATGTAAGCAAAGATGCCCTTTTGATTGTTTTTCATGCCCCTGGCCAGCCTGAGCTTGTTTTGTACTTTAGCCTTGCAAACCTTTTCCCTACAAGGGTTGGTTATTTGTTTGAGTCTTCTTTAGTGATTTCTCCCCTTTTCCACTTCTTGTGCATGTCTCTTTTGTGTCTTAGCCCAGTTAGAACTTCCTCCCATCCCCTTCTCCAATTGCCTTGTCGCTCCTAATAGTGTCACTTCAAGTGATGACAGAAGGACACTAGCTGCCATGTCCGCCCACATACCAGCCCATGTTCCTGGGATACCAAAGCCAGGGGAATGTGAAATGGTTATGAAAATACTAGCTCAAATCCATTACATGGGCCCAAAGTCATTGAATTCAAAGCAATACATGACTTTTCTTAATGAGATCCAAGCCTATGTCAAGCAGCTTTCACCTAGGTTAACCTGAATCAGCTTTGTGCATCACACAGCCACCACAGAACTGATTCACCCACTTCCGAAGCCTGGCCTACTGGCCAACTGTGCAGGGCTGGTGTTTGGTTCCTTAAAGGCCAAAAGCCAAGCAGCCATTTTCTTAGCTCAGAGCCAAGAGAGGGTGGAGCCAGCAGGCATCCATTTTGTTAACACAGAGCCAACGAGCAGCCTTGAGGATATGTGTAGCCACCTGATTGGTTAATAGCCCTGGAGGAAAAGTGGGCAGAGCTAAGACGAGGGAAGGAAAAAAGGAGCAATTCTAATGTCAATTGGCAGTTTGAAAATAACGGTTGGAGTTTGGAATTGTCAGTGGCAGTTTGGAAATAGCAGTTGAGAGTTTGGGATTTTAGAAGGAAGAAGGAAGAAGGAAGTTTAGCTTGAAATATATAATAGTAACTTCAGAGAAGGACTATTGGTTTGAACAGACCCTGGAGAATTGGGCTGTTTGTATTGAGGGAACTGTTTAGTGGAACACTAAAAGTTTCTCAGTTTAAAGGTTTTGATTGGAACCTGTAATTCAAGCACCGGACTACTTCTGAAACCATAAATCTTTGTACAAGTATATTGCAACCACTAAGCTTCTGTGCCTGTTCTAAATAAATAAATAAGCTCTTTTCTGTTGCACCACCATTTGTCAACATGCAGCTTCCTGTGCTTCTTCCCCCAAAGAAAGAGATCCGGAGTGATATGGTTGAAGTCCTGTAGGAGAGTTCCTCTGGGGCCCTTGACAATGACCGTTTCACCCCTTCAGGAAAATGTAAACTTTCTCAGGGATGTCAACAGTCTGGTTGCTAAGAATGGTCTTTTCAATTGTGAACACCAACACTTCCTCTAACACCGCCAGGCCCATTTCAAAGAATGAGTGATTGTCTGCCCATTGAGTGGACGCCGGACTGTCAAAATGCACTTCACCTTCTGACACCTCCTGGCCTGTCGACCACTACTGACTTGCCTGACCACACCACCATTTCCTCTAGCACCTCCAGACCTGGCGACCACTACTGGAGGACAGCTGTGATGCACACATACCTGTCCAACCGTCACCCCTCCCATTCCCCCAGAACTGAGCACTTGTCTGACCAGTGGACAGCAGGCCACCCACACCACCACTTCCTCTAACACCTCCAGACCCGGTGACCACTACTGGAGGACAGCTGTGATGCACACAAACCTGTCCAACTGTCACCCCTCCAATTCCCCACACCACCACTTCCTCTAACACCTCCAGGCCCAGCGACCACTACTGGAGGACAGGTGGGTGCATAGAGAGCGGTCCAACCGTCACCCCTCCAATTTCAAAGAATGAGCGATTGTCTGCCCGTTGAGTGGACTGCCTTCTGACACCTCCTGGCCTGGCGACCACTACTGGAGGACAGCTGGGTGCACACAGGCTTTTCTGTCTGTCTTTAAGTTTGATGAAAATAAATGAATGATATGGTTGCAGTCCCATCGGAGAGTTCCTCTGGGGCCCTTGACAATGACCGCTTCACCCCTTCAGGGAAATGTCAACTTTCTCAGGGATGTCAACAGTCTGGTTGTTGAGAATTGTCTTTTCAATTTTGAACACCACCAATTCCTCTAACACCTCCTGGCCCAGTGAACACTACTGGAGGACAGCTGGGTCACCCCTCCCGTTTCAAAGAATGAGCGATTGTCTGCCCATTGTCTGCCAATATGCACTTAAGCTTCTGACACCTCCTGGCCCGGCGAACACTACTGGAGAGCAGCTGGGTGCACACAGGCTTTTCTGTCTGTCTGTAAGTGTGACGAAAATAAATGAATGAATGTACAAGCATGCAACAGAGCTGTCCAACCAGAGTGCTGGGATACACACAGAGTTGTCATTCCCTCAACTTAGCGACTTGTCTCCATGGAGTGTAATCATCACCCCAAGGACTGACCGTTTGGCCGATGCAACCAGACCATTCATCCACGGGATAGCAGTTAAACGGCCACCGCTCTCATTCCTCCCTGGGGTATTGAGAAGGAAAAGAGTTCAAGTACTCAAAGGAAATAAGTAATTATAACTATTAACCAAAGGTTGGGGTAACGTATTACAAATACTCAATGTAATCAAATAAGTGATTAATAAAACCCAAGGTTGCGATTATTATGTGTTTAAGATACTCCAATAAAAAATAAAAGTTATAAAGACCCTAAGGCTTGGATTATGTATTCCAAAGATATTTCGTCCTCCAATTACCAGGGAGACTAATGATGTTACAGCACTGCAAGAAATCCTACCAACTAGAATAATACGTGAGGAAGAAGAAAAGTAAGCCCAGCAGGGACTGTCTGAGCCTGATGCCATGGCTCTCCTCCACCATGCTGCAGACAATCGAGCAGGCAGCCCTGAAAGGGAACCTTGTAAAAATGTCTACTCCAATTCCTCCGACGTCAGAGGAGTAGTCTGCACGGTACCCGCGCCAACACCAGCACTAACTGTAACACATAGAGAACGATCAAAATACCAAGGACGGAACGCCTGCCGGCAATGACCGAGTCCAGCCACCCAAGGGAAGGAAGTAAACCCTCCATTGGGGGGGGGGGGTGCTGCTATGCACATAGCAGTCAAACGGGCACCCCTCCAAGTCCCCCCTCGGGTCTAGAGAAGGACAGGGTAGGAGTACTCAAAGTAAATATCAATTTACAGGAAAATTAAATAACTAACCGAAGGTTGCGATTATGTATTTCAGAGACTGTAAGTAAATCAACCAAAGAACCAAATGTTGTGATAATATATTAGAGAAATGATGCAGTTACAGCACGGATGATTTCAAAGCAATCCCAATTGACACCAGGGCATGATCCGAAATCTTGCTAATTCCAATATCAGCATTTAACAATTTACTTAACATATTTTTAGATGCAAAAATATAATGTATTCTTGTATAAACTTTATGTACAGCCAAGTAGTATATATATTTTTCCTCTCCCTTAACCATTCTCCACACATCCTTTAATTGCTGCGTTGCAAGCAGTAGTATGGGTGTCAGAAAGGGAAAAGGGTTACTCATGAGCAGGAGTCTGATGAGGAACAACAGAGGAAAAGGATCCAGGATATACTTATGACACCTACAGATGAGGACTCATTTGTGGGGTTCTCTGGGGATGAAGGGTCAGTGAGTGAAGGAGAGGAGGGAGATACAATGGATGGGAATAGGGGAACAGAGAGGGTTACTCGAGAGCAGGAATCGGATGAGGAGCGACAAAGGAAGAGGATCCGGGATATACTTACAGCACCTACAGCAGAGGAATCATTTGAGAGTTTCTCTGGGAATGATGGATCACAGAGTGGGGAAAACGGGGATGACACTGTGGATTGGACTAAGGTAAAGGAAGTGCAAACTGTTTGTGCAGAGCCAACATCTAGTGATACATTTATGGGATTCTCTGGAAGTGAAGACTGGCAGTCGGGGGATCCAACTGAGTCTTGGGGGGGATCTAAGTCTTGACAGGAGATGGAGAAGATGGAGGGATGGGCATGGGACTTCACATGAAGAGTTGGGAGCAGCTGCAAGGGATAATCATGGGGCGGTGGTCAGCTCATCTTCTGATGAGGATGATGCGTAATAAAAGTGGGCTCTGAAATGGGGAATCTTTGCAGAAGTCAAGGTGTTGGTATACGTTTGTGCACTGGGTACTGTCTGGACTTGTTGCTGCCTGTTCCGTGTTCTGCATTGGGTTTGGGATCTGCAGGTTGCTGCTCCTGTTCGTGTGTGCTTTCGACTCAGCTTGGATTCTCGTGAGTGTGGATTTCCCGCTTCCTTGACCTTGGACCATGACTATGAAGCTGCTTCTGTGGACTTTGGAACTTTACTACTTCGGATTCTGCTTGCTACGACCCTGGACTTCGCTTGACTACGCTTTCTTCCCTGTGGCTTCTCTGTTTTGTTAACCATTTGCTTGCTGTGTCATTTTGTGTGACTTTCAGAGTACTTTGTTTAATCCAGATCTTTTCTCCGGATAATCTGAATTATTACTTTGGTTAACCTTTTGAAACCAGGACTGGTTCTACCTTTGAGTTTTGACCAGAGGCATTGAGTTAAGTGTCTCTGGGTCTTTTTCCTTTGTTTACTGAACTCTGTTTTGGAACTAACTCTGAGTCTGGCCCTTTAAGGCGTCTGTGTTCCGACATCCGTTGTTTCACTATTTCTAATTTTTGTTGTTTGTGTAGTTTTATCTTTTTTAAATCCATATAACAGTTACAATTCCCTCCAAATATTACATATTATTGGTAATAGTCCTCTATCTGACCTAGTCCTTTTTCATAAAATTCTTGCTGTTTTACATTTGGTGCATATATATTTACTAATACATATCTATCCTCCCCTGTTTCACCATACATTATTATATATCTACCTTCCTCATCTTTCAATACCTTGCATATTACAAAGTTACATTTCGTTGCGATTATTATAACTACACCTCTTGATTTTGACAACCCAAAAGATTTTTCATAGCTTCTTATCCAGCTTGATCTTAATTCATTCGATCCTGGTTTATGCTGATGTGTTTCCTGTAAGAAGGTAACATCCGCTGCGTCTTTCTTCAGTAGGGTTTCAATCCTCCTTCTTGTAAGTACTGTTCCTAAACCTCTGGTGTTTAGCATTGATATTCTTAATTTATTGGACATCATTTCCATTTCCATTAAATAACTTTTTGTGGCTTGTTCCCTTGTGAACCCTTGTCCCTTGTAATCCCTTCTCCCTCCCCTTCCTCCCCCCCTGCTTCCCCTCCTCCCCTCATTCCTCCCTTCTTCCACTTCCATTCTTTGGGACTTCTTGTCCCAACCATGGCCCCCGGCCTTCCCAAGTGGGGAGGGAGGGAGAAATCATCATGTGGCCCAGAGTCTCCCTTTCCCTGAGTGTTCATTTTTTTAAAAAAAAAAAATTCTATTGCAGAGCTTCTAAATTTCTTCTTACAGCCCAATTCCTCCAACAGCGCTGATTATTTCCTCCAATTCTCCTTTCTCTGATTTTTTCCTAACCACCACTCCATATCTGAAAGTTTGTTATCACTTTGTTGAATTTGTTTTTTGAGTACTTTTTGTTCTTGTTTGTTCTTTTCAACTTCTGATTTAATTGTTTGTATCTCTCCATATATTGTTTCTAGATTTCTTTGTATGGTCTGAAATTTGTCATCTGAGATTTTCCTTTCTGCGTCCAATTGTGCCTTCATTTCTATGGCGCTGGCATGGATCTCCAGTTTCATAACTTGAATATCATTCTTTCTCTCTTGTTTCCTCGTCTCCCTTCCTTTTTCAAACATTAAATTCAATTCCCTTGTTTTTTTTATCGCCCCCTTCTTTGATTAGTTCTGTTCATTTGCTTAGCAACTGATTGTTATCCATTTCTTTCTTTTCACTACTTCCTTCTGCTCCTGTAATTAAGGACAGAAGTGATGTGGAAGTAGATGTAGTACAGGCCTGTAGCCAGGGGGGTTAGGGGTTCAACCCCCCCCCCCTGAAATTTTTCAGGTTAAAAAAACCTGGTTTTCTTATTAATTTTAACTAGTTAACCAAATCCCCATGCTAAGTCTACGAGACGCAAAAAATTAAGAGCCCCTCCAGAACTGCAAGCACTATCTCAAGCAAATATTGACAATTTGTTCACACTGTCATTACTTGCAGCAATAGCCGATGTAGTGAAGCAACCAAGTTGGGCCGGTGTTGAATGCTCTCATTAAGGAGGCCAGACTTGGTGGAGGTGGTTGACAGGGGCGGAGCTGCAGGCTATTGAAGGCTGCTCTGCCCCCTGCTGTGCTCTTTGCTTCAGTGTGAGCTAGGAGGCAGGTTTCACCCCCCCCCCGAAATTTTCAACCCTCCCCAAAAAAATGTTCTGGCTACGGCCCTGATGTAGTAGATATAGAAGTCGGCATACATTATAGCTGTCTTGCCTTGGCTGGCGGAGGACCCCTTTTCCACTTCTTGTGCATCTCTCTTTTGAGTTTTAGCCCAGTTAGACGTTCTTTGGACATCCATTCTGCCTTTTTTGCACTTGTCTGTTTTTTTCTCTTTGTTGGCACTGTTTGCAATTGTGTCTTGGGTATTTTACTCTCAATAAACTCCCATCCATCCTGGGACTGTACCATGTAATCATTATAAGATTGTGGCCTCAATGTTTGATACAGGTTGAGTATCCCTAAGCCAAAATGCTTGTGTCGATTTTGGATCTTTTTCAATAATACCTATATTTGCTCATACGTACATAAGGGAATATTTTGGAAATATGACCCAAGTCTCAACCTTAAATTTATATGCATATTTTACACATAACCCCAAAGGTAATTTTATGAAAGAATTTAAATGATTTTATTCATGAAACAAAATTTGTGTACACTGAACCACCAGAAAGCAGATCAGTTACTATCCCAGCAAGCTCTTGGCTTTCTAATGGCTTCACTGTTTTCTTCACCTGAGCCATGCATTCTCCCACCTCTTTCTGGTCCATTTCAAATCCAACCATTTCCAAGTGGTTTCTGCACCTCCCCTACTTTCACTCCACCCTAGGCTTGGTGTTTTGTGTTTGTTTGTTTTTTCAGCCAGGGATGCATTTGGGATGTTGGTCTTGTCTTATTGCCTGAAAGGTCTGCTATAAGCTCTAGTTCTCATGAGACTTTCCAGACACCATCAACCAGGCAACTGGCTTCCCGGGCACATTAGAAAACACTTGACACCCCATCCCCAAGCAAACACTACAAAGCCTTCACTGTGGGCAATCTCCCTCTGATAATCACTTCAGCACATGCCTTGGATATGGTAAGAAACAGATCAGCATGAGATATCTCCTTATGGCTCAACTGAGAATCATTATTATCAACTATTCTTTTCCAGTCAATAATGGATTTACTCTATTGGTTTTATTGAATGAAAGTGGTGATGCCTGCAGAGAGGAAGGAAAGGAGGGAGAGAAGTTTGACATGAACCAGTATACAGGTACAATGCCAAGCATGTGCATGAGGCTGCCTCCCCGCCCCCTGTTTAAATTGCACCAGAATTATTTGTCATGTTTTATGCACCCATCTGCTTGCTGTAGTCTCTCAATAAATCAGGCTTGCCTGCTTGTGTGTGCGTGCACGTGTCTGCTTTCCATGTAGATTGCTTATGGTGAGAGTCTAATTAGACCCAGGGAAGCCTGCATACTGAGCAAGCCTGGGGAGAACTTAATTAAAGTCAATGGAGAAAATTATAGGTGAATGAAAAATTAGGACAGTGAGCAGAAAGAGGAAGAAAAAGAGAGGGGGAGAGAAAGAGAGCAAAACACAGAGGTGCTTACTGGGAGGAGTGCAAACTTTGGAATCTCCCATATCGAAACCTTCCTAATATCAAAAGGCCATGAGGGAGGGGGTATGATCTGCCTGAAAGTTACTTCTGAAAGCATATACTCCAGCTGACTCTGTTTACTATGCATGTACAATCCATTAAAAATGGTTCAAAACTAGGAGACGCTGGCACTTCATAGAATCCTAGAGTTGGAAGAGAGCTGGTGGGGCATCCAGTCCAACCCTATTCTGCCAAGGAGCAGAAAAATCACCTATAGAGCACACACGACAGATGGCCATCCAGCCTCTGTTTCAAAGCCTCCAAAGAAGGAGCCTCCACCACACTCCACAAGGAGCAGAGAGTTCCACTGCTGAACAGCTCTCATAGTCAGAAAGTTCTTCCTCATGTTCAAGTGGAATCTCCTTCCTTTCCTGTAGCTTGAAGCCAAGGCTCAATTGCATCCTAGTCTCCAGGGCAGCAGAAAACAATCCTGCTCCCTCCTCCCTGTGACTTCCCCTCCCCTCTTGATCCATGCCCCTCATCATGTCTCCTCTCAGCCTTCTCTTCTGCAGGCTAAACAAGCCCAACTCTTTAAGCCGCTCCTCATAGGGCTGCTTCATTTCTAAATTGTTTCTAAAGTTTTGATGGTGAAAATTTTGGAACGCTAACAATCCTAATGAAAATTCATTGCCATTTCATTAATGGCAATTGTGCATGCGCATTAAGGAAATCATTACTGTCAGTAGGGAAAGTTCAGGGGCTCCTCTCTCCCTCATTTTTTGAGATATCATCATGAAACTTGCTACAGTTGTATTTTTTTTTTTGAGAAAATACAGTTATATAGACATATACTATACATTTCCCTCTCTTTTATTTACATTCACCCCTGTGCTCCCCTTCTCCAGATCCATCTCTTTTCCTAAAGCCCCACCAAAAAATCAGTTCTTCATTTGGAAGTAAATTCCCATCTTCCTTTTCCAGTAATTTTTCTAGAAATTTTCTCCAGATACTATCAAAGTCATTTTTTTACATAATCCCTTCTTTACTTTTAAGTTTGATGTTAGCTTATTGTTCAATGCCATTTTCCAGATTTCTTTATACCATTCATTTATATTTTCATTGCCCCTTTCCAATATTTTGCAATTAATAGTCTAGCTGCTGTTAATAGCATGTCTATTACATTTTTTCCCTCTTATCTTTCCAATCCTCTTTTTTAAAAAGTAATATCTCTACTGGATTCCTTCTAATTTTTATATCCATAATATTTTCTACTTCTGTTATAACCAATTCCCAAAAATCTTTTACATATTTGCAGTCCCACCACATATGCATGTAGGTTCCAATTTCTTGGCATCCTCGCCAACATTTTTCATTATTGTTCTTATTTATAATGTTTAACGTTTTCGGTGTTAAATACCATTTCCAAATTCGTTTATAATAATTTTCTTTTATTCTAATTGGCATGTTTTTTAAGTGTGTTGCTTTCTATATCTCTTCCCATTCTTGTTCCTACTTCCTCCTCCCATAATTCTCTTAATGTTGGTCTTTTCTTTTTTTCCTGTGTCTTTAATTAGTATTTTATATATTTTACTTGTTGTTCCTTTTAATTGACTAGGATCCACCCCTAGTCATCCTGACTAATTTTCAGCCCTTTAGCACTATGAGAAGACTTTTTCGCAACCACTTCCTGGTTTCTGACAGCTCTACTGACAGTTGATAGCTGTCAGTGTCAAAATCAGGTGACTGCACCGTGCTTCACAGAGACTCTGATACTTTTGCTTTCCATTCAACCTCATTCTCTGCAAGGCCTGAGCCATTGCTGTCAATTCAGCACCATCTTCAGTAAAAGAAATAGTAAAAAAAAAATTAACTTTTGGCCGGGCGGAACTGTCCATTCAGCACCATTCCAGCATGATTTCTGCTGCTCTATTCTTTCTCCTGTCTTTCTCCTTCAGTCAGTCCATAGAGGGGTCCCCACTACTCTATGAGTGGCTTTCCACAAAAACTAATTTTTTGGCAGCAATTGGCCTCCAAAGTAATGAATGTGTCTGATTTTTTCTATCCAGTGCAGCAGTTCTAAACCTGGGGGTCCCGACCCCCCGAGGGGTCCTTTGGCAATTCTGGAGGGGTCGCGGCGTGGTCTCCTTGGGCCATGTCTCCTCCAGCAGGCCCCGTGCGCCCTCAACAGTGCCAGATACTGAAGCCTTTGCAGAAGCTACGAGAAGAGTGCGTGTAAGAGAGAGAGGCAGGGAAGGAAAGGAAAGAGAGAGGAGAAAGAGCCTGACTGCATGCCTCCTTGCACCTGGAGGGCTTCCCTCTCACCTAGTGGGCAGGGCCTGCGCTTCTCCGTTAGCAGGCTGTGCCTCCACACACACACCCCTCTCTGGCCCTCCGTGCTTGTCTCTCCTGCACATGTGGCGAGGCCTCCTGGCTCCATGCGGCTGCCTTCCCTTCCTGCGTGCATGCTCCTAGGGCCTCTTCTCCCACTCACTCTTCTTGGGCCATCCAGCCAGGAAGGGAAGGCAGCTGCATGGAGCCTGAAGGCCTCACTACACGTGCAGGAGAAAGAGACAAGCACGGAGGGCCTGGGAGAGAGAGAGAGGACTGAGGGACAGAGGCACAGCCCGCTAATGGAGAAACGCAGGCCCCGCCCACTAGGCGAGAGGGAAGCCCTCCAGTTGCAAGGAGGCACGCAGCCAGGCTCTCTCTCTCTTTCCTTTTCTTCCCTGCCTCTCTCTCTTACACTCACACTCCCAGTCTCCCTACTCTGGAAGAGTACAGGGCCTCTTCTCCCAGGCCTCTCCAGGCAGCTGTGCCTGGACCCCTCTCAGGGTGGCAAGGAGGCCTCTTCAAAAAAACGGAAGGGATTGAAGGTACTGCAAATGTAATCTATTATACATGCCTCCCTCAAACTCCTCCAGTATTTGGTCATGGAAGCCCTGTATGCCAAGTTTGGTTCAATTCTATTGTTGGTGGAGTTCAGAATGCTCTTTGGTGCCTGGTGAACTGCAATTCCCAAATGTCAGGGTCTATTTTTCCCAAACCCCTTCAGTATTTTCTGTTAGTCATGGAAGTCCTGTATGCCAAGTTTGGTTCAGTTCTATTGTTGGTGGAGTTCAGAATGCTCTTTGGTGCCTGGTGAACTGTAAATCCACACAACTGCAATTCCCAAAGGTCAAGGTCTATTTCCCCCAAACCCCTCCAGTATTTTCTCTTCGTCATTCTATGTGCCAAGTTTGGTTCTGGTCTGTAATTTGTGAGGGTCTCACTGGGCGGTGGAAGTCAGAGCTGAATTGGTTGAAGGTACTTCAAATCCCATCTTCCATTGTCCATACTCCCCCAAACATATTGTTTTTATCGCTATGATTTAATTATGTTCAATTTGTAACAATGAAAATATATCCTGCATATCAGATATGTACATTACAATTCATAACAGTAGCAGTTATGATGAAGCAACAAAAATATGGTTGGGGTCACCACAACATGAGGAACTGTATTTAGTAGGCCTGGGTAACAACGGAAAAATTTGTTTCTAAAATCGATTCGTTTTTTGGGGGTTTTTGCGTTTCGATATTTAAAAGAATTCTGAAATTTTTCTTTTAAAAAGTTCGATATTTATGAAATTTCGTAAATGTTAAAAAAAATTACAAAACATTAACGAAACAAATACGAAACAATAACAAATCGATTCGTTAATGGCGGATGCGATCGCGCAATACGCTAAAAAACCTCCAAATGGGACAGGGGGAACTTTTGAAGCTTCTCTCTCCCTCTGTTGTTGACTGTTGGTGTGATATTATAATTTTTTTTCACTAATTAAACAAAAAAAACTATAAAACTTGCCCCAGACATGCGGAAATAATAACAAAACGACCTCAAACCGATAACGAAACGAATACATAATGAATCCGAAGCATTTACGAAACGAATTTAAAAATTCGTTTCGTTTTTAAGTTGCTCCAGAATGGTTCGTTATCGCTTCGTTATTAAAAAAAATTACAAATTTTTAACGAATTACGAATTAACGAAACAAAACCGCCCAGCCCTAGTATTTAGGGGTCCCGGCATTAGAAAGGTTGAGAACCACTGATCCAGTGGGATTACTGCTACAGATCTCTTTTCCACCTATCTGGTTGGAAACCCAGTGTCATAGAATAATAGAATCATAGAGTTGGAAGAGACCTCATGAGCCATCCAGTCCAACTGCCTGCCAAGAAGCAGGAAAATCACATTCAAAGCACCCCTGACAGATGGCCATCCAGCCTCTGTTTAAATGCCTCTAAAGAAGGAGCCTCCACCACACTCTAGGGAAGAGAGTTCCACTGCTGAGCAGCTCTCACAGCCAGGAAGTTCTTCCTAATGTTTAGACGGAATCTCCTTTCTTGCAGTTTGAAGCCATTGTTCCTTGTCCTAGTCTCCAGGGCAGCAGAAAACAAGCTTGCTCCCTCCTCCCTATGACTTCCTCTCACATATTTATACAGGGCTATCATGTCTTCTCTCAGCTGTCTCTTCTTCAGGCTAAACATGCCCAGCTCTTTAAGCCGCTCCTCATAGGACTTGTTCTACAGGCCCTTGATCATTTTAGCCACCCTCCTCTGGACACATTCCAGCTTGTCAACATCTCCCTTCAACTGTGGTACCCAGAATTGGACACAGTATTCCAGATGTGGTCTAACCAAGGCAGAATAGAGGGGTAGCATGACTTCCCTCGATCTAGACACTATACTTCTATTGTAGTTTTGCCTAGCCCACACTTGACTATTTTGTTTGCCAGAAGATCATGGGATACCTTGTCTGGACAGATGACCAGGCAGCCAGGCTCTAAAAATAGTACATAATGACAAAACATCTGGAGGGAACAGTTTTTCTGGCCAGGACAAAGAACAGAGCTTTTGCGGTTCACCATATATCCAAATGTCCGCATATCCACATCTCGCAATGTTTTTTTAAAAAAAAACCTGCCGGTTTCCAGAGGAAGTCCTGCCTCCAGTGGCCATCTTGGGAGCCCCTAAATCTTGGAACAAAGCATTATGTCTGTACAACTGAGGCAGAAATCCCGGGATTTTTTGCCCCTCACTAAAGCCCATGATAAAGTGCTGTCTACAACCGCCCTTGGATGTTTTACCATCCTGTGGGAGACTTCTCTCATCTCCCTGCATTTATTGTTTACTAGCTTGGGGACCTGGCGCTGAGAAAGGAATTGTGTCTCAAGGCTGGTCTTTATCAGTTATTTATATGGCTTGCAGTGGTCTCAGGAAGTTAGTGAAGGTACTGCGAGTCCCATCATCTGTGGTCCATCCTCCTCCAAATTGCACCAGAATGGAGAGTGGGTTGTGGGGGCTCTGTGTGCCAAGTTTTGTTCTTGATCAATCATTGCATGAGGGTCACAGTGGTCTCAGAAAGTGAGTTTAGGTACTGCAAGTCCCATCATCCATAGTCTGTTCTCCCCCAAACCTCACCAGAATGTTGAGTTGGCCATGAAGGCTCTCTGTGTCAAGTTTGGTCTTTATTGGTATTTGGATAAGTGTCGCTGTGGTTTCAGGAAGTGAGTGGAGGTACTGGAAGTCCCATCATCCATCGTCCATCCTCCTCCAAACAGCATTGGGATGTAGAGTGGGTCATGGGGGCTCTGTGTGCCAAGTTTGGTCTTGATCGGACATTAGGACAAAAACGCTGAAAAAATCAGCTTATCTTTGAGTGTATATAGTATGTTCAGTAGAAGTATCTGTGGACATAATCCATGTCCTCTAGAAATACTATTTCCAAATGCCCAAAAATCCTAGAAAATTAGGATTTGCAGTCGCTGCCTAAATCAGGGAATTTTGATAGCTGTGACCGTAAGAAAAATATTCCATTATGTTCCATGCTTGGGTTGATTTTGCCCATGGAGAGAAAAACATGTGGTGGTTGACAATGACAGAGGGCAGTGAGCATTCTTTCCCAAGGGTTTCAGAGTCAATGTTGACAAAAGCATTCCCATTCCCTCAGTTTCATATCTTTCTAGCTTTCAGGAAAGCCCATTAAACACACACACACACACACACAACACTTCAGTTAAATCTTGTTCAGTAAGTAATAGGCCTGATTTGTTATTAAGAGCTTTAATTAGCCACAACAGCATGGGTTAATCCAGACTTGAGCACATGCAAGAGCTTTAATGAGTATTATAGAAGGACGTTTTGCTAGATTCAATATTTTTAACTAGCTGTGCCCGCCACGCATTGCTGTGGCCAACCTTCCCTCCCTCTTTCTCTCCTTCCTTCCCTCTCTCGTTCCTTCCTTCCCTCTTTTTCTTCCTTCTCTACTTGTTTCTTTCCTCGCTTCCTTTGCTTTATGGTTCCACATCCTTCCTTGTCTCTTTCCTTCTCTCCTTCCTTCCTTCTCTACCTTTCTCTCTACCTTTCTCTCTTTCCTTCTCTCCTTCTTTCCCTCTTTTTTTCCCTCCTTCTCTCCTTCCATCCTTCCTTCCTTCCTTCCTTCCTTCCTTCCTTCCTTCCTTCCTTCCTTCCTTCCTTCCTTCCTTCCTTCCTTCTTTCTGTGTATATGTGTTTTGTGTGTGCATATATGTGTGTATATATTTGTGTATAGGTAAAGGTAAAGGTAGTCCCCTGACATTAAGTCCAGTCATGTCTGACTCTGGGGTGTGGTGCTCATCTCCATTTCTAAGCCGAAGAGCCAGCGTTGTCCGTAGACACCTCCAAGGTCATGTGGCCGGCATAACTACATGGAGCGCTGTTACCTTCCCGCCAGAGCGGTACCTCTTGATCTACTCACATTTGCATGTTTTCGAACTGCTAGGTTGGCAGAAGCTAGGGCTGACACATATACACATATTTGTGTATATGTGTATATATATATATACCAAAAAAGGTCATGAGTTCGAAGCCAGCCCATGTTGGAGTGGGTTTCCAACCAATTGTGTAGCCTGTTGTCGACCTTTGCAACCCGAAAGACAGTTGCATCTGTCAAGTAGGAAAATAAGGTACCACCTTAAAGTGTGGGGAGGCTAAATTAACTAATTTATGAGGCCATAAAAAAAAGATTCCAGCAAAAGCATGCGGGGAATGCGGAAGTAAAGCGACAACTCCCCTGGCAGCCAGAAAAAGGTTAAATAGCCTCTGTCTATGTCTGTATATGTTGTATGTCAAAACTGGCATTGAATTTTGACATACAGCAAAACAACAGAGGAGAAACAAACAGGCACATAAAATCACTCTCAACAAAAGATTCCCCCCAGGCACTTCCAAGCCATTGAATGCTAATCAAGGTGATCAGCTGAAACATTCACACCTAGCCCCAGCAGACAAAAGTCCTTTGTCTCACCCTGGTCATTCCACAGATATATAAACCCATTTTCCTACTTCCAACAGACCTCACTACCTCTGAGGATGCTTGCCATAGATGCAGGCAAAACGTCAGGAGAAAAATTGCCTCCAGAACATGGCCAAATAGCCTGGAAAAACCTACAACAATCCAGGGATTCCGGCCATGAAAGCCTTCGACAATACATTGGCATTGAATGTTTGCCATATTTGTGTACACTGTAATCCGCCCTGAGTCCCCTGCGGGGTGAGAAAGGCGGAATATAAAAGCTGTAAATAAATAAATAAAATGTGTGTTTGTGTATATATGTGGTTTTTGCGCATGAGTTGTAATGTATTTTTGTTTTTGTTTTTTGGCTTTAAAAGTCTCTTCTGCTGTGTTTTTCAATGTTTTTATGAGTGATGTTCACTAGTTGGTGTGATAGGTGTATTGTGTCCAAATTTGGTGTCAATTCATCCAGTGGTTTTTGAGTTATGTTAATCCCACAAACAAACATAGCATTTTTATTTATATAGAAGACACACACAGGCAAAGAGACGCATGTCCCAAAACAAAAGCCAAAATTTCCAAGAAACTTTTTTTCTGCCCTGCTCTTACATAGTGCAAGCAAAAACTAGGTCATGACAGTTCTGGAAAAAACATTGCTAAACAAGTGGATCTTTTCCCCCCAGAAGGTAGATAGGACGCAGTGCGAGGGAGAAAGATGCAAAGATAACATCGTCTTATGCATCTTGCCAATTGACGGTTTTTATTTATTTATTTATTTATTTCTACGCTTGTATACCGCTAATATCTCAGCCTAAGTCGGCGACTCATTGCGGTTTACAACATTTAAAAAACAGT
>NW_026847771.1:47333351-47405358 GCF_025583915.1 Anolis sagrei ordinatus
GACTCAGTGTGCCAAGTTTGGTCTTTATCGGTAATTGGATGAGGGTTGCAGTGGTCTCAAGAATTGAGCAACAGTACTGCAAGTCCCATAATTCATGGTCCATCTCCAGCCAAACCACACCAGGACATAAAGTGGGTCATGAGAGGTCTATGTGCCAAGTTTGGTCCTGATCAGTCCTTGGATGAGGTTAACAGCGGTCTCAGAATGTGAGTGATGGTACTGCAAGTCCCATCATCCATGGTTCATCCTCCTCCAAACTGCAGTAGGATGTAGAGTGGGTCATGGGGGCTCTGTGTGCCAAGTTTGGTCTGTATTGGTAATTTTCTGACTCAGCCCCTGGCCTTTTCCTTTCCTCTCTTTGTCATCTCGGAATCTTGGAATTGAGGCTGGCCAATCAGAGACCATATGCAAATTTCCTTCTCTTATGTCTCCGTTTCTGTCATGAACCCTTTTCTCCACCAGGGGCTCCTGTTGGAGCTGGCCAATCAGAGACCATATGCAAATCGTACCACAGTGGCAGCCAATCGGAATCTTGGAACTTTCAGGCTGGCCAATCAGAGACCATATGCAAATAGCACCACAGTGGCAGCCAATCAGAAAGCTGGCACATACCCAGTCGCACCGCTACACTTCCGTTCGCCGCATACAAACTTTGACTTTTATTATATACATAGATTTATTTATTTATTTATGATATTTTATCCTGCCTTTCTCAAATCCGAAGATGACTCAGGGCAGCTTACAACCAGGCAGCAATTTGATGCCTAGCAATATACAGTTAACAGAATTAAATTACATTCAATAAAACATATAAACCAGTGTCTTCATTGTAAGTCTCATTGTTCATAAATCATTTTCTAAGCCATGGAGCACCCGGTGGTGCAATGGATTGAAGACCGACAAGTTGCAGGTTGGAATCCGGGAAGAGTGGGGATGGGCTCCCTCTGTCAGCCCTGGCTCCCCATAAGGGGACATGAGAGAAGTCTCCCACAAGGATGGTAAAACATCAAAACATCTGGGCATCCCCTGGGCAATGTCCTTGCAGACAGCCAATTCTCTCACACCAGAAGTGACTTGAAGTTTCGAACCACCAACCTTTCAGTCAGCAGTCCTGCCAGTACAAGGGTTTAACCCATTCCGCCACCAGGGGCTCCTGCCGCCTGATGAAGAGCAGTAAATGGTCTTCCCATTGATCTAAGGAAAGATACATAGTACTGAGAACAAGATGAAGTATTTTGGCACACAAGGCAGGAAATTTTACATGTGCTTCTCCCTCTTCCGGACACTAAATATAAAATATAACATATGAAATAACTAAATCTTCCTTGCCCTTTTTTGTCACCCAATATGACATAGTAGTCACTTTATTGTGCCTGATGCATGCATGAAGAATATGTGTTTCCCAGATGTTATTAGACTGCCCATCCCGTCAACAGTGACAGCTAATTAGAACTGCAGTCAAATAATTTTTTAAATTATTTTTTATTGGTTTATAGTGCACACAGGAAACAAAACCGACAGAGGGGGGAAAAAACCCAGAAAAGAAAAAAAGATATACAAAAGAGTATGCAAGTTGGTATACAGTCAGCGCTCGTTAAACATATGAAAAATCAACTTTGACTGTACAGCTATTATACCTTAACATTTATTGTCCCTCTAACCCCACACCCGTGAACCCAATCCCCATGACCTCCGACAACTCTCCTTATGGATCACATAACTAACCCAAAACTACCCACATGTCTTCTTTCACTAAATCCCCTTTATGGCGATCTTCAAATCTACTTTTGTCTTCTTTTCGAGATATCCAATTGCCAACCTCCATTTTTTAACAAATTCTTCATTATTTCCTCCTCTGCTGCTATTTGTCAGTTTGGTCATTTGGATATAACCTACTAATTTATCTCTCCAATCCTTAAGAGTTAACTCTTCTTCCCCCTTCCATGTTTTAGCTATTATTAGTCTCGTAGCGACAAAACAATACTGACAAATTTCTTCATCTCCTGCGCTAATACACCTTCTAAATATTCCTAATAAGTAGGGCTGGGCAACCACAGAAAAATTTGTTTCTAAACTCGATTCATTTTTTGGGGTTTTTTGCATTTCGATATTTAAATGAATTCCGAAATTTTTCTTTTAAAAAGTTCGATATTTACGAAATTTACGATTTCGAAACGAATACGAATCGATTCGTTAATGGCGGACGCGACCGCGCAATACGCTAAAAAACCTCCATATGGGACAGGGGGAACTTTTGAAGCTTCCCTCTCCCTCTGTTGTTGACTGTTGGTGTGATATTTATAAATTTTTTTCACTAATTAAACAAACAACAGCTGTAAAACTTGCCCCAGACATGCGGAAATAATAACGAAACGATTTCGAAACGATTTCGAAACAAATACGAAATGAATACAAAGCAATTACGAAACGAAATGAAAAATTCGTTTCGTTTTTCAGATGCTCCTGAATGGTTCAAAATCGCTTCGTTATCAAAAAAATAACGAATTTTTAACGAATTACGAAATTACGAAATGAAACCGCCCAGCCCTACTAATAAGCACATTTCTGGGGTTTTCATGATTTTTTTTTGCTAATCATTTTGTTTGTTTCTTTTGCCACTTTTTTTCCAGAATTCTTTAACTCTGGTTTCTCTTCAGATCGTATAAATCTTTCGCCTTTTACTGTTTTCTCTATTTTAGCTAGTAACTCTGGAGTTATGTAGGTTCTGTAAAACATTTTAAACATATTTTCTCTAATTGAGCAGTCCAATAAATGTTGATGGCCATCACTGCCCATCCCTATTTGAGTTCATAATTTAATTTAACACCATGGGATAGGATGCCTTGTAAATATTTCTTCTATGACAGGAGAAGGCAAGCCTCCAAATGCGGTTGCACCTCTGTTCTCATCAGCCCTGGGACAGAGAGAATTGTAGTCCGGCAACATCTAGCAAGAACTGGTTCCTCACTCCTTCTTTATGGTATATGGGCATACTAATTCTTATGGATGGAGATATTAATACATTTTCTGGAGGTCATCATTGGCTCATGGTATTTTAATCTCATAACATTCCCAACACATGGCAATTATATGAGAAATGGGATTTCTAGGGACAGGTATTGCAAACATTCTCTGGGTGGCACACACAGATTGGGTCTCTGAACACTTTATATCCATTGTTATAATGACACAAATTTCATGGCTGCCTTTTTTTTTCTTTAAAGATGGGAGACTTCATTTTGACAATTACAACGAGCTTATCAGCCTGTTCATTATTTTCTTTCTCTCTTCTTTGCAAATATGCAAATAGGGAGATGACTAGGGCAATATACACAATTGCTCCAGAATATCCCCTTCTGCATTGCAAATCAGCTCCTTGATTCAATGAGGAGCTGGCAGCAATGAAGCATGTAAGATGGGGACAAGAGCCCGTGTGACATTCAACTCGCAGTGAGTCAGACCAAACATAGGTATGTACCTACATAAGGGCAAGGAACGCCACAGCAGTGGAGGCCACAAGAAGATCTCTCACTGCTGTTCACATTTCGTCCACAAGGAACCATCCAGATAAGCTGTTTTGAATTGTCAGAGGTTTGTTAAATCCCATCTTGCAAGATGGGATCCCTGACCATTCAGCAGATTGCTGTGAAGCATTTACTCGGTTCTTTGTGGATAAAGTTGCTCTGATCTGTTCCCACTTGGATACCATGTTAACAGCAGTCTCTGAAGATGTAACACGAACACCTGCTTGTCCAGGTTTAATGGATTCATTTCACTTGGTGCAACCTGAAAATGTGGACAAGATCCTTGAAGAAGCGGGGCAACCACATGCATCCTGGACCCCTGCCCATCCTGGCTGGTAAAGGAGGCCAGAGGGGGTTTGGCCGAGTGGGTGAGGGTGGTGTTTAATGCCTCCTTACAGAAAGGCAAGATTGCAGCAGGCCTAAAGGGGGAGGCCCCCACTCAATTGAATAACTTTCAGCCAGTTTCCAATCTCCCCTTTTAGGGCAAAGTCATAGAACATGTGGGGCCCTCGCAACTCCAGGTGTTCTAGGAGAAAACTGTTTATCTGGATTTGGCAGTCTGGCTTTAGGCTGGGACATGAAACTGAAACAGGCTTGGTTGCCTTAGTGGATGATCTATGCAGGGAACTTGACAGGGAGAGTGGACCTCTCAGCAGCCTTCGATACCATTGACCACAGTATCCTTCTGGGATGCCTTGCAGGAAGGGGTTTGGAGGTACTGATTTGCAGTGGCTCCGATCCTTCCTGGAGGGCTATTCCCAGAAGGTGCTGTTGGGGGACTTCTGATCAGCCCCGCAGCCTTGTGGGGTCCCACAGGGTTCAGTATTCCCCCCCCCCCCGCCCTTGTTGTTTAACATTTACATGAAGCCACTGGGAGAGATCCTCCAGAATTTTGGTGTTTGATGCCATCTGTATGCAGATGACGTTCAGCTCTATCACTCCTTTCCACCTGCTGCTAAGGAGGCTGTTCAGGTCCTGAATCAGTGCTTAGCCGCTGTGTTAGTCTGGATGAGGGTGAACAATTTGAAACTGAATCCAGACAAGACAGAGGTCAGTCACAAGGCCAAACAGAGTATAGGGTTACAGCCTGTGCTGGATGGGGTTACACTCTCCTTGAAGACACAGGTTCGCAGCTTGGGAGTTCTACTGGACTCATCATTGAGCCTGGAACCTCAGGTTTCAGTGGTAGCTTTTGCACAACTAAAACTTGTACACCACTTAAGCCCATACCTTGGGAAGTCAGACTTGGCCACGATGGTCCATGCTCGTTACATCTCGCCAGATTCCTCACCAGAGTGGCATACAGGGAGCACACAAACCCTGTTATGCCAGCTCCACTGGCTGCCAGTCTGCTACCAAGAACAATTCAAAGTGCCGTCTTTAGCCTATAAAGCCTTAAATGGTTATTGCCCAGCTTCCCTGTCTGAAAGCATCTTCTTCTATGAACCACCTCAGAGGTTAAGATCTTCCAGGGAGGTCCTGCCCTCGGTCCCACCTCTTTCGCAGGTGCAACTGGCAAGGACAAGAGACAGGACCTTCTCAGTGGCTATGGAACTCCCTCCCTAGCAGAATCAGATCAGCTCTCTCCCTCCTGACATTTAGAAAGAAAGTAAAAACATGGTTCTAGGACCAAGTCTTTGAACAATAATTCACTGCAATGAGTAAATTCGGAATAAGAGCAATTACAACTGGAATGGCTCCAAGAATATGATTTTGGAATGTGTGGTTTTAATAATTGGTTTTAATGTTTAGATGGGTTTTTTTTACTTTTTTATTTTAATATATATGTTTTTATTTATATGTCTGTTTATGCAGCACTGAATTGTTGCCTACTTGTAAGCCACTCTGAGTCCCCTTCGGGGTGAGAAGGGCAGGGTATAAATATATTAAATAAATAATAATTAATTAATTAAGATTTGGAAACATACTTTATGGGCTACGGGCACTTCCTTGTTGTGGTTGATGTTGGTTGTATCTGTTCCAAACACTGCCATTAGATATCTGACAGGAAACATTTCAAGAATGGGATGGAGAAATTAGAAAATGGATATTTGGGGGGAAGAAACCAAGAATAAGTAATAAGGAATTATATATGTCAAACAAAGAAATAGGATGGGGGGATACCAAAATTACAAGAATATTATGAAGCATTTCCATTGAAGGCAATTTTGGAATTGGAAGAAGAAAATCAAGTGAAATGGATAAGAATAGAAAATGAAGTTGCGAAGGAGCTCGGGCCCCAAATTCGGTAAGGGAGGTCTCAGGAGAGAGAAGTTACGATTTATTATTTATTATCCTTAATGGTGCCACCAATGTGTGATGTGAGGTAATTTTGGGAGATTGGGCACACTGAACGCAGAACTAATGGAGATGAGGCAGTCTTAAAACCAAAGAGAACAAGTTTATTTGAAACAAAGCGTATGGTTGCAGTTTGATGTTAAGCTTGGCAAATACTTAGAGAACGATACATGTAACTTGGTTGTGATACAGTTCAGACTTTTGATGTTACAACTTATAAAACTCTTGCTGTGGTGAAGCACTTCATTAAACAATGGTTCCTGAGGTGAATAGTCTTCCTGTTTGACCCTTCCGTGATCAAACCTCAGATCTCTAGTTCACTTTTAACTAGTGATCTAAACGAGCTTCTATTAGTCTTCTCTAACTAATAAAACTAATAAGGTTTCCCCTTCAGCCTTCCCGAACTGAAGAAACCTCCGACTATTCACAAACACTGCTTCTCTACTTCCCACTCTCTCTCTCTCTCTCTCAACTCTTCACTTCCCTGAGCCTAAAACTAACTCTTCATTCCTCTGAGCCTAAACCCTGACTCTTCATGACTCTTCACTCCTCTGAGCATAAAACCTAACTAACTTTTAACTGTCGCTTTTCAAAACTTCCCTCTCTAAGCTCCTCCCACTTCTCTACAGCATTGTTTCCATGGTAACACACTCCTCACAGCTAGGCCGCTCCAGCATTAGCATCGTTTCCATGGTAACACACTCCTCACAGCTAGGCCGCTCCAGCATTAGGGCAACCAGTGTAAACACAAATACAGTTATAATAATATCATTTACAATCAATACAGTTTATAATCATATCATTTACAATCAACTTCTGTACAGAAGTAAACAATGGTCAAGGTGAATATGGAATTTTCATACAAAAACTAACGGAGGTGATAGGAAAAACAATAGGTCCAAGGCAAATAGCTTTAAAAATATGGGAAACATTGGGAAAAAATTGGTGCCTTTTTTTCAAAGGAAGCCCCAATAGGGAGTCTGAGGAACCTAAGAGAATAAGAGCGTTATAAAGAAACTGAAACAGATAGGATATTATAAAATAAAGGATTTATATAACAAAAAAGATGTACTGATGGAATGGAGTCAGTTGGAAAATTTAGGAGAAGAAAGATTTACCAGACCATTTGAACTGATACATGCTGATTTAGCAGGGCCATTTCCTCTTTCACTTGGAAATGCAAGATTTATGTTTGTGTTAGTGGATGGTTTTTCACAGTTTACTTATTGTATTATTGTATTATTTAGCAATCAACAAAATGAAGATGTAATAAAAGAAGAACCTGAGTTAAATTTGCAGGAAACTGATACTGAAGAGCAAGTAGTAATTCCCAGACGGTCACCAAGAACAACCAAAGTTATACCTCCAGATAGGTTTGTGGTCCAGGCTGTAATGACTTGCCAACCAGAAATGGAACCTGAAACCTTCCAGGATTTGGCTAACTGTAATCCTGAGGAACAATATAAATGGGAAAAGGCAACGGATGAAGAATTTAATTCTTTGTTAAATTTAGAAGTATTTGATGTTGTAAATGTACCAAAGATAAATCGGTGATTGGGTGCAGGTGGGTTTTTAGAAAGACTTACCTGATGGGAGTTGTAAATACAAAGCCAGACTCATAGCCCCAGGTTTTGGCTAAAGACAATTCATAAATTACGATAACGCTTTTGCACCTACAGCCAAAGCTGAGTCAATGCGTATTATTATTGCTTTAGCTAAACAACAAGGATTTAAAATGAAACATTTTGATTTTGAAACAGCATACCTCAATGCTAGCATTACTGAAGAAATATATATTAGGCAGGCACCTGGATATGAAATTCAACCAGGAAAGGTTTATAGGCTTAGAAAGGCGTTATACGGGCTAAAACAATCTGCCAGGAGATGGAATGAGTGCATACATGAAGTATTGGTGAAATTAAATTTTAAACAAATGTGTGTGTTTATACACTAGGTGAAGGCGAAAATAAGATAATTGTCTTGATTTATGTTGATGATTTATGTATCGCTGCTCAGACTGATTCAAAAATACAAACTGTATATACATATTGGAAGTCTTTTACATATTGCAAATTGGACACGACCAGATATTGCATATGCAGTAGGTTTGCTTAGCAGAAAAGTATCAAAACCAACAATCACTGACTGGCAAGAACTAAAAAGGTTAATCATATATTTAAAGGGCACTATTAATTATTGTTTGTGTTTCCCAAAAGAAGCTGATAAAGAACTGATAATGTATGCAGATAGTTCATTCGCTGAAGAAAGTGACAGAAAATCTGTAAGCGGATACACAATACAGTATGGGAAGGATATCTGCTGGATATCCAGAAAACAAACTACTATTGTGGTATCTACAGCTGAGGCAGAATTTGCGGCATTGTCTGAAGCTGCAAACGAATTGATTTGGATGAAGCAATTATTAAATGATTTAGGTTTGGAATGTAAACTGCCCATCACTGTATATGATGACTCACAAACTTGTATAGTTATGGCCAAAAGTGAAACTTTGAAAAATAGCACAAAATACATAGCAGTGGACCATAATGATGGATTATCACCCAATCAGCCTTATTGGCATAACAGCAAAGATCTATGCAAGATACCTACTGGACAAAGTAGAAGAATGGGCTGAAAATAATTTGATAATAAAAGAAGAACAAACAGGCTTTAGGCAAGGCTACTGTCAGAACCCAAATGCCTTAAAGAGCCAGACACAGGAGTATATCCAAAACAATAGTTTATTAAAGCAAAGTAAACAGGACTCAGAGACACTTGCTTCAGTGCCTCTGGTCAAAACTCAAAGTTTGCAGCAATTTGCAGCTTGAAAAACAAACTTGGAAAATAAACCGGATTAAACTGGCAAAAAATCCAGATTAAATAAGAGTTCTTCAAAAATACACCAAAATCACACAGTTCAAAGATAATAAGCAAACAAAGTCATGAAGAGAAGCCGTCGTCCCGAAGCAGTCCAAAGTCGAAAAAATCCCAGTTGAAAGATCCAAAGTCCAAAAGGTAGTGTCGTCGTCAAAAACAGTCCAAAGTCAAGTAGAGGGGAAATCCGCACTTCCGAGAATCCAAGCCGGTCGGTATACGAAGAAAGCAGCAACCTGCAGATCCAGGACCCAAGCCCAACAAGAAAGCGGCAGCAACAAGACCCAAGGCACTTTGCCTACTGCAAAGTTCTATCATTCCAGTGCCTTCATTTATCTTACAGCTCATCATCCGATGATGAGCTGCCCTCCACCCCATCCTCATCACTATCAGCTGGCTTAGCCTCTACGGCTAAACGCCAACGCCTATCCCTCCAACTCTTCCACCTCTTGTCAAGACTTAGATCTCCCCACGATTCCATGGTATCACCAGATTGCCAATCCCCACCACCAGAAAACCCCTCAAAAGTATCACTGGACATTGGTTGAGTACACACATTCCGAATCTCCTGAACCTTGGTCCAATCCAGTGGTTCCTCTTCATCCCCACTACACCCAGACCCATCATTCCCAGAAAAACACATAAAATCCTCTTCCTCTGTGGGAGCAGTAAGTATGTCCCGGATCTTCTTTCTCTGATGCACCTCGTCTGACTCCTGCTCTCGAGTAATCCTCTTAATGCCTCTATTCCCATCTGAATCTCCTTCCTCCTCCTCACTCATTTCACTCTCGGAGAAACCTTCAAAGGATTCTTCATCAGTGGGTGACATAAGTATCTCCCGGATTCTCTTCCTTTGCTGCTCCTCATCTAACACCTGGGTGTCTCGTTTCCCTCCTCTACCACTCCTACTACCAGTTACAGCATTGTCAACAGACTCTACTACAACAGCTACTCCACTATAGACAATGCCTTTGTTCTTCAGCATGTAATCGACAAATATTCATCAATGAACAGAAGTTTATATGTTTCTTATATAGACCTGTCCACTGCTTTTGACTCTATAAGCCGACGGTTACTCTGGAGGAAATTTTTGAAGTCCAACATAGATAAAAGTCTCCTGGTTCTTATGATTGCTCTATATGATGACTCCTCAGTTAAAGTAGATAAAAGTGGGGTGGCCTCCAATGGAATACCTACAACTAGGGGTGTGAGACAGGCATGTTTGTTGGCTCCGTTGTGTTTTAATTTTTACATTAATGATATCATGGAATATTTGAATATGAAAGAATGTCACAGTCCAAAGATTATGGATAGGGAGACAAATATTTTGATGTACGCAGATAACAAAGTATTGTTATCCACCACCCCAGTAGGGTTAAGGAGGCCCTTGCAAAAACTTAGCCAATATTGTACTGAAAATGCCCTCACTATAAATAAAGAAAAATCCAGAATAATGGGTTTTGGTAAGAAAGCTAAGGCTTCCAGTTGGCACCTTGATGGGCACAAAGTGGAGCAAGTGAGGACATTTAAATACTTAGGTCTTCATTTTGTGGCATCAGGGGCATGGACCCAACTCCTAAAATTAAGTATTGCAAAAGCTGATAATGCTGCGTAGGCAATTCATAAATTATGCAACCACAATTATCCAGGCTCCTTGCGCCCCTTTCTGAAGGTTCTTAAGGCAAAGGTGTTCCCCATCGCTTTGTATGGAGCTAGAATATGGGGTGAGCAAGACCCTTTATTGGTAGAGAGATTTCAACTGCGCCACCTGAAAATTGGCTTAGGTGTGGAGAAATCATCCCTGTCAGCTGCAGTGAGAGCAGAGATGGGAGTACCCCCTATTTCCAATGTAATTCTGAAGAGGCAGATCAATTGGTGGTACTAAATAAGACAAATGCAACCACACAGACTTCCAGCCATATGCCTTCTAGAACAAGAAAACCATAAAGAGTGGTCATCTTGGCTGAGCAGATTTGGTCACACAGTCAGTAGGTTAGTTTTTTTCCCCGCACGAGTTAATAAATTTTGGGGCAAACATATGCTCAATTGTATATCAAAGATGAGCCCCTGAGAGGCTTTGGCTGCAACACTTGAACTAGATCTATCTGGTAGGGCTGGGCGGTTTCGTTTCGTTAATTCGTAATTCGTTAATAATTCGTTAATTTTTTCAATTACAAAACGATAACGAACCATTCTGGAGCAATTATTAAAAAAACGAATTTTCAAAAACGTTTTGCAAATGCTTCGTATTTCGATATTGTATTCGTTTCGTTATTGTTTTGAGGTCGTTTCGTTATTATTTCCGCATGTCTGGGCCAGTTTTATGGTTTAATTAGTGAAAAAAAATTATAATATCACACCAACAGTCAACAACAGAGGGAGAGGGAAGCTTCAGAAGGTTTTGGAGGTTTTTTAGCGTATTTCGCGGTCGCGTCCGCCATTAACGAATCGATTCGTTATTGTTTCGGAAATCGATTCGTTAATTTTTTACCATTTACAAAATTTCGTAAATATCGAACTTTTTAAAAGGAAAATTTTGTAATTATTTTAAATATCGAAACAAAAAAAACCCCAAATACAAATCGATTTTAGAAACAAATTTTTCCGTTGTTACCCAGGCCTACTATCTGGCATGGATAGTGAAGCTGACAGTGATCTTCTAACGACGGGGATGCCCCTGACCTCCACTCAAATGCCAGCAGGAAGAAGGGTGATGGTGCGATGAAAGACACCCCTCCCCCAGCGGTGGGAGGAGAGCTGGGAGAGATATCTTCAGAGACTAAAAGGTTGGAAAGCCAACTCCATGGAGAGAATGCTGCAAACCTTCTATTTCCAGCTCAATAAGATGAGGAAGGAGGTGACAGTGTTGTGGATGGTCATCAAAAAACAAAGGGATCAAAGGCAAGGCTGATCCCAGGGAGAAGCGGCATCCTGGCAGCCGGGCTAAGTGATGTTTGCAGGCACTGTGGAGGAGCAGGGCACCTCGGCTTTCCCAACAGGATAATCAGGGAGAACCCAACTGCAAGTGGCACCTGGGAGAAGGGAGCTACGGGTGACGTTCAACATAGACTCAGTGCAGCTCTCTTACTTCATAACAAACGTAAGACATTTTATGGAAGATTAAGGGGAGTTTTCCCCTCAGAAGGGGCAAGAGTTCATACATTAGGGACCACCTTAAAAGGGCCAGTGGCTGACTAGTTAATGCAAATAGAACCCCGAGCTAAGGTGGTTAGATGATTTCCTGAGGGCCTTAAGAGATAGATTCCAAGATCCTCTGGCAGAGATGAAGGCCAAAGGACAATTAAAGAGAATTTACCAAAGGGCCAAGACGGTGTCTGAATACGCTTCGGAATTCAAAGCAGTGGCAGGGAAGATCCAGGACTGGTCACAGACAACCAAGTTGGAATACTTCCGGATGGGATTAAGAGCAGATTTATTAGAATGGGCCTTACATCATAGCAATCCTCTGGATGAGTTGGTTGTGCTGGCCGAAAGAGTGGAATGTGACATGGAACAGATACAGTGGCAATCAAGAGATGGAGGGCGAGGGTCGCACGCAGCAGCAGAGGTTGAGAGGATGGATGAGAGCACAGCACAGATAAGGCCACCTGATCTTAGGAGAAAATGTTGTACAGAGTTTGTGGGGGAAAGTTATAGTAGAAATAGAAAGTATTATGAAGAAAAAATTAATAGAAATCCAGTGACTATACTGTTATCTAGTATTTACAATACAGATGAATGGAAGGAAAATGAAAAGAATCTGATAACAATGTTGTTAACGGCTGCAAGGCTATTACTGCCATCTTGTCTTTACTAATAATATAATATAGTATATTGTATATACATATAATATTTATAATATTATAATGTAATACAATATAATACTAGTAATAATAATTCAATATTATAATTACAGTATATTCTGGCGTATAAGACTACTTTTTAACCCAAGAAAATCTTCTCAAAAGTCAGGGGTCGTCTTATACGCGGGTGTAGTCTTATGCATGGGAGTCGTCTTAACTCTATATTTTAACTGGAAAAGTTGGGGGTCGTCTTATACGCCCAGTCGTCTTATATGCCGGAATATATATGTGACTTAGGCCCCTTCTACACTGCCATATTATCTATATTATGAAAGCAGATAATCCGCATTATCTGCTTTGAACTGGATTATAATAAATAATAAATACCTTAAACCACTATACTGTTGCCTATTTACAATACAGATGAATGGAAGGACAATGAAAAGAATCTGATAAAAATGTTGTTAACGGCTGCAAGGCTACTAATAGCAAAATATTGGAAAGGAGAGGTGGAAATTAAGATAGAAGAATGGTACAAGGAAATTTGGAAATTAGCAATAAATGACAAATTAACATGCAATTTAAAGGTTAAAAAAGGCCTAAGGAAGGATAATGATTTTGAAAATATATGGAAAATATTTATTGAGGAAACATTAAGGAAAGAAGATGGGAACCAACCCCCACCAGAAGAAATGAGGTTCTGGTGGGAGTATAAAGAAAAGAAGAACTCCGGAGATGGGGAGCACAAGGGGTAGCACAACTGGGGAAAGGGAAAAAAGTAATTATATGAATTATAGAGATTGTTTTTGTAATGAAGGGAATATAAAGGTAATAAAATTATTAGATGTTTAGAAAAAAAAGAGGAGAACAAGTTGAATCGCTGTAAAGAATCTGGCTTAAAGAAAAGAATGAAGTAGTTTTTGTTAAGACTTATACATCTTTATTTCCTACTTTTCTTTCACTATACTGTTCCACCTCTTTTTATGTATATAGCATTTCTTTTGTAGATAATAAAAAAATTAATTTTTTAAAAAAGGAGAAAACGAAACTGTACAATAGCAACTGTGAGAATGGAATGTAGCCAGTAGAGGGGGAAAGAGGGGTTTGGTGGGAAACCTTCAGAACGATCTTCTTATGGTAAGACGGAATAATGGATCCAATGATTGGCCTTTGTGAGTGTGTTTGTGTTCCAAGAACTTCCAGATCCAGATATATTTCTGTTTCCCTTAAAACCATTTTGTTGTGATTTCTCAAGACTAGTGCTTTGTCTTCATTAGCCTTATGGCCTTTCTAACATTCAAATCAAAATGAAGATTTTTTTAAAAAAAGTAATTATACTTTTCAAAGTTCAGCTTCATGAGAAAATTGTATGCAAATCGCAGTTTAAATCAGGGCAGCATATCTTTAAGAAGATTGAGAAGTTGCATAACCTTTGCTGACATAATTGATATGTAATCAACCTAGATGTATGATTCTGCTCCTTACTTAGGCAAATTTTAATGGCAATATTCAAGTAGATAATTGGTATTTATCACAATAGCTGATGTGAAGAAGCTATAATCTTGTTACAAGTGGAACTGGACTGTCATAAATCAACCTGCTGCAAGGTTACTGTAAGGCATCAGCATGTTTTGCCTTCTAGATGCTTTTAATCACCTTTCTAAGTCTTTCGCACATCTTTTAAAAAAAAATTAACCTTCAACTCTGAAAGTGTCAGGAATAGAGACCCAGTTAAGAAACTTCTGGATCTTTCATCTTATCTATCTATCTATCTATCTATCTATCTATCTATCTATCTATCTATCTATCTATCTACAGAGGACTGGGCGACTTGGAAGGCGCTGAACAGACTGCGCTCTGGCACCACGAGATGTAGAGCCAACCTTCAGAAATGGGGCTACAAAGTGGAATCCTCAACATGCGAGTGTGGAGAGGAGCAAACCACTGACCACCTGCTGCAATGCAACCTGAGCCCTGCCACATGCACAATGGAGGACTTTCTTGCAGCAACACCAGAAGCACTCCAAGCGGCCAGACACTGATCAAAGGACATTTAATCAACTACCAAACTCACAAATTTTGTCTGTTTGTTTGCTTTGTTCTGTTAGAAATGTAATATAATTTGACTGGTTGTCCTGACACGACAAATAAATATATCTATCTACACGCGCGCGCACACTTGCCCCCCGAATATAAGACAGTTTCTTCTATTAATTTTTGCTCCCAAAGATGTGCTAGGTCTTATTTTCAGGGGATGTCTTATTTTTTCCACAAAGAAGACTTCACATTTATTGTTGAACAAAAAATTGAACATTTATTATGTACTGAACAGTAGTTGTCTTCACAAACCAGCATAACCAGACAAACTGTGAACTTTGTAATTAACCCCTAATAAACATTAATTGAATTGTATCCTTTACCTCTCCCCATCTGATACTTTGTGTCCTTTTCTTTGTCTCAAACAGTATAAATGAATGAATTATCCCTTCCTGAGCCACAGGGGGCTTTTTGCCTGCCCGGGATGTCCCTCTGGCAGCTTGGGGGGACGGAAACCGCGCCTGATCAAACCATGGATACTGAAACTGCCCACGTGGTCTCGCTATCCACGGGTTAATCAATCGGCTCTGTTTTAATTTCATATTTTCTTTCTGATTAAATTCTAACCCTATCTGCCATCTCGCTCTCCCCCTTCATGGCTTTTCCGCTTGGGGAATAACCTTTTGATTTTTAAGACTATATTTTACAAGGAACAGCTGATTGTCAAAAGGCCGGTTCCATTGCTGCTGCTCGGCTGTGTCTCGCCTTTTCATCGCTCCTGCCAAGCCCCTGACCTGGAAACTCGATGCGGTTCCCCCATGAGGACTTCGGGGAAGAGTCTGGCTTTGGGGTCCCGGTCCTTGGAAGGAGCTCTACTTTCCCAAGGACCTAGAACCAACACGATCGCAGCGCCACAGGAATCCCATCCTCGGGCTCAGTGGGAGTCAGCCAGCTCTTCCCAAGGATTTGGAACTCTTTCTCACATGTTTTGGACTCAGAAGAACCTACTTCCTCTCATGAACTCCCTCAAAGGAACTATGAACTCAAGTTTCTTTCTGAAGTTATTTCCTTATTAAATGTCTCTGAAGGGTGGGATGAAGACAGGGTTGCTGATATGAGTTTCTTATGATTTCTATATATTCTTCTATGTATTTTTTCCTTGCACTCCTAATTTTGCCATAAGCCCTTGGCCCCTCACCCCTCCCTTGAAGAGGCAACCAGGAAGCAGCCAGCTGCCCCGAGAGGGCCATTTACCCTCACAAAGACACCCATTTCACGGAACCCTTTGCATGGACAATGGAACCTGAAATTCCTATTTATTTTTCAGAGTTGGGCTGGTAGATAGGAATTTCCTCTGGTCAACTTTTAGATCGAAATACAATAAGGATGAGACTGTCCTCAGGGGGTCTTCTGCCCCAACTCTGTTTAGTTAATCCAAAACCCATCAAAAGCAAACACACCTTATCTGATCAGGACAGGAAAACTCGGCTTAATTCAATCACCCTCCCATCTCAAAAACAACAGACTAATTTCCCTAGCTGGCCGATTTTCTGGACGCAGGTTCACCCAGGACTTTGGAATGTCATAATCCTCTCATCTCCCATTGTCTCTTTCCATCCCGCCTCCTCTTCCCTGATTCGCCAGAACCTCAGAGTGGAGGGAGCTTCCTTATAGGCTCCCGCAAAGCGGAGGAGCCCCGTGATTGGCTCAGACAGGGGGCAGGCTGCCAGGCCTCCTCCTAGCTGTCCAGCGGCCAACCAATCACCTGTGAGCCAGACAGAGGGAGGGGGGCGGGAATTTTGAACTTTCAAACCTGGAAATTCCTATAAAAATGCCTCTGTTCTCTGTACTGGCGCGCTTTGTGTACGATTTATCACCACACTGCATCCTTTTCAGCTGAATCGCAAATAAAACACCTCGATGCTTCTTCTTCGACTTCGGCGGGCTTTATTTTCAATTTTAATTTCAATAAAATTGCTGAAATCAGGCTTCTCTGGCTCGCCAAAGTAGCGTTCCCTCTTTTGTGGGAACCAAGGGTCCTCTCTCCCTGAGGCAGACCCTCCTAAAGTTCCTACCAACTTCAGAAAGATCATAGAAAGTGGGAGGTTAAAAAATGGTATGATTATTTAGCAGAATATATGCTTCAGAATTATATCTATGAAAGAAGAGCCAAATACACAACATGCCGATTTAAGAAGACCTGGGTTGAGAAATGGGAAAGACTGAAAGAAAAAGCTGAAGGAAAAGAAAGATATAAAGTGCTGAACCATTCTCTTTTTTTTATTGTTCAATTAAACTAATATCTGAAATAAGATAAATACTGTTCCCCAAGGGAGGGGGTGGGAGGAGGAGGTGAAGGGTATAAAATCATTAGACACAAGGGCGAGGTAAAGGTGGGTTGGATAAGATCACTAGGAAAACAATATGTGATATGTATTTATAATGTAATTAAATATTTAATAATGGGGATTGATTGTGATACTACTCTACCTGTTGCAACAATAATAAAAAACAATTTTAAAAAGAGACCCCAAGGAGGGGGTTTAGCAATAAAGGTGAGGAAATGTTCCTAGGAATAAAACTGGATTATATCAGGAATACCCTGTGGCTTTCGCTAAAGCCTATTATGTGTTCCGTGTGTCTTCTCGGCGTATTGTGAAGGGATTATGTTAACTACTGCATGGCCATTCCCTGAGGTCTGGTGTGTTGTGCTTGTGCAACATTCTGAAGGAGTTCAAGGAAGGTGACTTGAATCCCCCAAAAAAGGCCAATGCGGCCTCCCCTGTGAGTCCCTATGGAGCTACAGACTCCAGGGTTCAGGTTTCAGTAGCACATATATCCTCCATCTGACCTGAGTTCTGCCTAGACAGAAGACAATGGAGACAGAAACATCACTTAAAGGGTTTTTTTTAAAAAAGGTCATACTACCAGGGGCGGCTCATCCATTACGCAAAGTAAGCGGTCGCAGTACACTTTTATTTTGCCAGGGGCACAGAGGCGCCTCTGTAAATGCCCCTCGACCACCACTTGAGGAGCGCCCCCCTCAGCTCACAACAGCCATAGCAGTCCGGGGGAAGCCTCAGCAACCTATTACATGAAGTAAGCATTTGCAGTATAGTTGATTGTGCCCATGGGCACTCTTGAGGTGCTCTTGGGGGAAAATAGACCTTGACATATGTGAGTTGTAGTTACTGGGATGTATAGTTCACCTACAATCAAAGAGCATTCTGAACTCCACCAATGATGGAATTGAACCAAATATGGCACACAGTACTCCCACAACGAACAGAAAATATATATTAATAATTGGTTGGGGGGGGGGGGGGGGGGGCCAAAATACTGTTTGCTTACCATTGAAAATTACCTAGGGCCGCCTCTGTATACTACACATAGTATTTCTGCAGCCAACTACCTAGGAGTAAGTACTCCCCGTTGCAAATAATGTGGCTTTTTCTCTCCCCCCCCCCCTTTCCCTAACAAGCAGTTCCATAATACATTTAAGTCTTATAGTCAAAATTTTATCTGCTTTGTTTCCATTTCCTAGCACGAGATGTGAATCTGCTAAAAGACTAATATTTGTCTAACTTGGCTTCTGGATTGGGTTTTCGGTTATCTACTTACCTATCCGTGTATATTATGATGTTTTTTCCTCTTGGTGAATTAGGTCTGCCTGGCAATAAAATGTTATGTATTCACAAGCCCCATAATCTTTAAAAGCATAGTGATGCATGCCTCAGATGAGAAAAGAGCTTCCATCCAGTATGTTAATAGACAACATTAGGGCAATAATGAAAAGCACTTGAGACAAGTAAGCCCCTATCAAAAGCTAATACGGTTGCAAAGAATGAATCATAATGCATCTCTTTTACCAGGGATATTAAGACAGAGTCTATTTGCTCTAACAGCTGCCTCATTTCTCTGATTAAAATAGGAGCAGAGATGTGTTTTTCTCTTACATCCCTCCTGTCAATCGACTTACATCTCTCCACACATATGCCCTCCAATACACTGTAGTACTGTAGTAAATGGAATAAGCATGAGACACATTTCCTCCAATTCCCCACAGTTTGGTGGCTGGGACCCCAATTGCTGCAAGTAACATTCCATGCATCTACTGAAGTCTTTGTGTTTCTCTCATGTCTTCTCAAACATGGAAAAGGGTGGGATATTGTGCTAGGTGGCCACTTAGAGACATTCCCTTTTGGGGGATTATGACAAACTATTAAGGCAAAACTTCCATCCCTGTAAAACACATTCTATGGCTTGAATCTTATTAGTGTCAAACCAATAAGGCAGAAGTTGAACAGAAGAGAATATCCTAACTCTTATACAGCAAACAAAAAAGTGAGAAGGAAAAACTTAAATAAGTCGTCACAAGGGACAGTCTATGGCAGTAGTTCTCAACCTTCCTTAATACAGTTCCTCATATTTGTGGTGGTGACTCCCAACCATAAAATTATTTTGGTTGCTACTTCATAACTGTAATTTTGCTACTGTTAGGAATCGTCGTGTAAGTATCTGATATACAGAATGCATTTTCATTCATTGGACCAAATTTGGCACAAATACCTCATACATCCAAATTTGAATACTAGTGGGATGGGGCAGGATTTATTTTGTCATTTGGGAGTTGTAGTTGCTGGGATTTATAGTTCACCTACAATCAAAGAGCATTCTGAACTCCACCAACAATGGAATTGAACCAAACTTGCCACACAGAAATTCCATGACCAACAAAAAATAATGGAAGGGTTTATTTATTTATTTATTTATTTATTTATTTATTTATTTATTTGACTTGTATACCACCACTCCCAGTTCGGCTCGGAGCAGTTTACGGCAGTAGATTAAAACAATACAACCAACTTTAAAATACAATAAAAACGCGAAACAGACATAGTCCCGAGTTATTCACCCATCGAAAGCTTGTCGGAAAAGAAAGGTTTTACAGGCTTTCCGAAAAGCAAGTAGCTCTCGGATAGTTCGGGTTTCAACTGGCAAGGCATTCCATAAATAAGGGGCCACAATCGAGAAGGCTCTCTGCCTAGTACAGGACAGATGATAAGTCCAGATGTTGGGGACTTCAAGCAAATTTTGGTCCTCGGACCGAAGTAATCTCTGGAGTAGGTAGGAGGATAACCGGACCCTCAGGTACGCCGGCCCCAGACCATATAAGTCCTTAAAGGTTAGTACCAGCACCTTGAAAGTAATCCGGTACTCAATTGGAAGCCAGTGCAGCTGTTGTAGAATTGGGCTTCTATTTTCGCCACTCCGGATTGCCTCAGCCAAGGAGGCCTTACCCCCCACCAGGATCACCGAGATGTCGGGGAGTTCATCCATCGCCAGAGAAGCCTCAGCAAGTCCCACGATGCGATCAGCTGGCCCAGTTCTCTTCTTGGCTGACCATGGGCAACCAGTTGGGTCCTGGTCAAAAGGGCATTCTCCGCCAAAAAGGCAGTAATGTTGGACCGCAGTGCCCAGGCCAGCAGTCAATTGCCATCTCTCTGGACCTTGATCAAACATCGGTGTAGGCAATCCCCATCTCACTGTCTGGGTTGCTCCACACTCCCAAGCCACCGCCCCCAAAGTTAAATCCTCACATTTCGGGGAGTCGAGTAGTGGACAAGCCTTTCTCCTAGGGGTTAAATCCTCTTTCGGGAAATCCCAAGATTGGTTCCAGACCGATTCCACTGGCTCCGGGCATGTAGCCGGGGGGTGGTGGGGCTCAGGGGGCTTCAGCCCCCCCCCCAAAATTCTCATGGTGGTTCACGAAAAGGCCTTACTGGTGCATTACTTAAACTGTTATGTTTATTCATATCATGATCTGATCACCATACTCAATATATCCCATATGCATGGGGGTATTGGGGTAATGATACAAAAGGTTTGCTAGGGTAGACCCTCTTTCACTCAGATTCAGCCCCCCCCCCGAAACTAACCCCCCCCCCGAAACCCCCCCTGAAAAAAATTCAGCCCTACCCCCCTCCGAAACAAAATCCTGGCTACGGGCCTGACTGGCTCCCAAGCCAGCAGGATTGAATTGTCCCGAGGGTCCACCTTGTGTGGTAAGGTTATAGGAGGTGGACACAAGCCGTTCAGACACCTTAATAGATCTCCAAGGCATCTGAATTGGCTTGCTAGGAAATCATATTCCTCCAGGAGGAGCTTTATAAAACCAGGGTCATATCTCGGGTGGTTAAAGCCCCAACTGCCTCTGTTGTAATTTGAGTCAGCCTGTTCTTCTTGGCCCAAGGGAGCTTGATCCTGTAGTACCGGAGACCTCATGAGGTAGTTCAGGTGGTTCAGGCCGATGGCAGCTGCTCCTGGTAAATTTCCTTATCCAAGAAGTGTTAATAAAGGCACAAAAATGTGCACAGCCAGGCAACCAATAAAGACAGCCAAAGGCTGTAAAAAACAACACAAAGCAGGCAACAAATCCAACAGGAGGGTTCTGGTGTTTGTAACCGAAGTACTCCACCGTGTTGCTCACTACAGCGGCGTCTTATCTGTCTAGATATTAGCAGCAGTCTAGATATTAGCAGCAGTCCTTTGGCAGCAGAAGCATTTTCAATCTCCAGGCTAATGGGCTAATAAGCTAATAGGACTCAAAAGCATCCAAAGCCGAGATAACCCACCAAGACAAGTCAATTAGGTAAGTCAAAATAAGGCAAATTCCAGCGTTTGTAGCTGGAGCACTCCCACAAGCTTACTTACTGCGGCGCCATCTTGCTGGGTTTGATGGGCCTTGGGTTTTGGAGTTGTAGTTCATCTACATCCAGAGAGCACTGGACTCAAACAATGATGGATAGGGACCAAACTTGGCACGAATACTCAATATGCCCAGATATAAACACTGGTGGAGTTTGGGCGGGGGTGGGGGGGTGGGGTGGGGGGGAATAGACCTTGACATTTGGGAGTTGTAATTGCTGGGATTTATAGTTCACCTACAATCAAAGAGCACTCTGAACCTAGCACACAATAGATCTGCACCGAACTTGGCACACCACCTACATGGCCAACATTGACTACTAGCGGAAGTTGTATTTCACCAAAACCAAAAAGGAAGAGAAGGACAGGTGGAGAGATCGTCAGCCTTCTCTGCCAAAGGGATTCCTATGACCATCAGAAATATGTGTTTTCTTATGGTCTTTGGCAACCGCTCGGAAACCACCTCGCGACCCCCTCAGGGGTCCCAACCTCCAGATTGAGAAACACTGGCCCATAGTCTCTGATGTCTCTACACTAAGGCACAAAGCACGGGGAATAAACAAAAAGAACTAGAATTCTTAATACAGGCAGTCCCCAAGTTACAAACATTTGACTTAACAAACAACTCATAATTAAGAATGGACCTGAGACAACAGGAAATGAGGGAAATCCCCCCCCCCCTCGGAAGGAAAGGAAATCCACTCCTGAAATAATTATTATCGGGGAAAAGAGGGTTTCCAATGGAGCTTTAGCTCTCACATTGGACTAGTTTGTTTGCCAGAAGGTCATGGGGGGATCTTGTCGAAGGCCTTACTGAAATCCAGGCATGTTACATCCACTGCATTCCCTGCATCTACCCAGCCTGTAACTCTATCAAAAAAAAGAGATCAGATTAGTCTGGCGTGACTTGTTTTTGATAACTCCGTGTTGACTATTAGCAATGACCGCATTTGTTTCTAAGTGTTTGCAGACCACTTCCTTAACAATCTTTTCCAGAATCTTGCCTGGTATCGACATGAGGCTGACCGGACGGTAATTGTTTAGGTCTCCTTTTTTCACTTCTTGAAGATTAGGACTACATTGGCCCTCCTCCAATCTGCTGGAACTTTTCCCGTTCTCTAAGAACTCTCAAAGATGATTGCCAATGGTTCCAAGATGACTTCCGCTAGTTTCTTCAATACTCTTGGGTGTAGTTGGGGACTTGAATTCATTTAGAGCGGCCAGACACTCCTGGACAACTTGTTTCCCAATTTGGGGTTGGATGTCCTCTAATCCCTCATCCACTCCATCTTGCTGAGGTTGATTATTATTTTCTTTTTGTGAGAAGACCGAGGCAAAGAAGGCATTAAGTAGTTCCCTGTCAGCATTGCCCCATCTTCTCCTCGAAGAGGCCCTATCACCTCTTTGTTCTTCCTTTTTCTATTGACATAAAAAAATAAGTCCACTTTTATTGTTTTTAATGTCCCTGGCAAACCTGAGCTCATTTTGTGCTTTAGCCTTCTGAACGTTTTCCCTACAGGAGTTGGGTATTTGTTTGAATTCTTCTTTGGCGATTTCTCCCTTTCTCCACTTCTTGTGCATGTCTCTTTTGAGACTTAGCACAGTTAGAAGTTCTTTGGACATTCATTCTGACTTCTTTGTACTTGTCCTATTTGGATGTCCAAAGAACTTCTAACTGGGCTAAGACTCGAAAGAGACATGAAGAAATAGTGGAAAGGGGGAGAAATCACCAAAGAAGAATTCAAATGAATAACCAATTGCTGTAGGGAAAGGGTTCACAAAGCTAAAGCACAAAATGAGCTCAGACTTGCCAGGGACATTCAAAACAATAAAAAGGGTTTCAAGGAGGTGATAGGGCCTCTGCAAGGAGATGGGGAAATGCTGATAGGGGATAGGGAAAAGGCAAAACTACTTAATGCCTTCCTTGCCTCAGTCTTCTTACAAAAAGAAAGCCATCCTCAACCTCAGCAAGATGGAGTGGACGAGGGATTAGGAGAAATCCGATCCCAAATAGGGGAGCAAGTCATCCAGGAATAACTGGTTGCATTTGGCCTTGGGAAACACCCCTCTGGCTGAGCCTAAGCCTGCTGCATGCCATGTGGAAAAAGGGCTGCCAGAATTGCCATCACAGCTGAACAGTGCAAAGCCCTACACTGAGCAACCTAACAGATGGAGAAATTGAATACAGGACGCCCTTGTAATGGAAAGGATGAATAATTCTGGGAGAGATACTTATGCCAGCTTTCAGAACACTTGGCTTGCTTTAAGAATCCAAGAACCTGGAGTACTG
This sequence comes from Anolis sagrei ordinatus, assembly GCF_025583915.1. Lineage (NCBI taxonomy): Eukaryota > Metazoa > Chordata > Lepidosauria > Squamata > Anolidae > Anolis > Anolis sagrei. The sequence continues at coordinate 47,356,886 of NW_026847771.1, forward strand.
CCTGACACAGGATGGCATCTTAATCAGCAGTGCCATCCCACACACCGAAAGACTAAGAACAGGGAGAATATTGCTGGAGCGGGGGAATTAAATGAGGGTCCATGTTCCAACCAGAAAGTGACAAGTTTCCCATAGGTTAAAATCCTGAACTGGCATGAAGGTTCTGTATCTGAACAGCACCTAAAAGCTTTCTCATCTGAACAAAAAGGGGTCCTGGGCAATAGAGAGAAAAGCTTGGAGATCTGCTGCCACAAGTGATACCTGTTGCTGCCATTCCAGGGATGCCCCATTCTTGCCCCAAATCCAGGGGAGAATGGTCAGTCCTGTAGATCAGCACTCCCATTATCCTTGTGGTCATCAACAGGGGTGACATCGTCCAGATTCGCTTAGACTATAACCCCGGCCTCTGCTGGCCAGGGACTGATAGGCTGGAGCTTCTGGAAGTCCTCTGGCTCCCAGTTTCACTCCCAAAAGACACGATCTAAGATGGTCAGAGACTGGTTAATGCTTGGATGGGAGACTGGAAAGGGGAGAGCCAAATCCAAACCCAGTGGTTCTCCATTGCAGACATGGGTCACACTCCAGGATGGTGGTTGCAGAAGCCCATCCTTTCCCTTACTGCAGTCCTCCTGTGCAAGGAGCCAATTGGCACTTCCAAGTGTCCTCAAGACCATTTAGTGGCCGCAACAGGACCAGTGATATTCCAGGTAGTTCCTAGCTGCAGTTCTGCACTAGAAGTTGCCCTCCTAGATCACCAGTGAACACAGAGGAGATCCACAAAGACAATGTGGATCTTTCTCTTTCCTCACAGCTGTATCTGGAATTGTAACGGGATGCATCCTAGTCATTCCATTCCTTCCCTGCCCACTAAAAAACATGCAGGTGCTGTGATGCTGTCTTTTTAGTGGAGGCATCACTCCAGGTGACACTAAAGGCCTCCTTTCACAATGAAATGGAATGCATACGTGCTTCCATAACCCAGGATATGGGGCTATATACCATCAATAGGATTCTAGATGTGAAGATCAGCTGAAACTATTTTCTGCTTGAGATAAAATTTATTATTTATTTAAAACTTTTATATCCCCATCTTCTCTACCTCCATAGAGGGAATCAGACTGGCTGACAGCAAAGATTCAATGCTAATACTAAAATCTAAAACATCATACATCAACATTAAAATTAACAAATACATATAAGATAAATTACATAATAGCCGTTCGCCAAGATAAAAGCATGTCCAACTCAGTCCACATATTCAGTCCATATATTGTGGTCAGTAACTTTGGTCGATTGCTGGTCTCAGATATCATCCACAAAAGCTTCGTTCCACAGCCAATTTTCACTAGCTTCCTAAAGATCAGAAGGGAGGGGGCAGATCTAATTTCATTTGGGAGGGAATTCCATAGCCGAGGAACCACCACAGAAAAGGCTCTGTCTCTCGTTCCCACCTGATGCGCCTGAGAAAGGTGGCGGGACCAAGAGCAGGGCCTCTCCAGACGATCTTAATACTCTTAATGGTTCATACGGGAGAATACGTTCAAACAGGTATCGGGTTTTGTAGGTTAAAACCAGCACTTTGAATTGTGCTCGGAAGCTAATTAGCAGCCAGTGGAGCTGGCACAACAAGGGAATTGTACGCTCCCTGTAACCTGCTCCCGTTAGTAGCCTGGCCGCCGAGCGTTGGACTAATTGCAGCTTCTGGGCAGTCTTCAAAGGCAACCCCACGTAGAGAACGTTGCAGTAGTCTATACGGGATGTAACCAGAGCATGGACCACCATGGCCAAGTCCGACTTCCCAAGGTACAGGCGCAGCTGGCGCACAAGCTTTAATTGTGCAAAAGCTCTCCCGGCCACCGCTGAGACCTGGGGTTCCAGGCTCAGTGATGAGTCCAGGATCACTCCCAAGCTGCGAACCTGCACCTTCACGGGGAGTGTAACCCTGTCAAGCACAGGCTGTAACCCTATGCCCTGTTCAGCCTTACAACTGACCAGGGGTACCTCTGTCTTGTCTGGATTTAGTTTCAATTTGTTCGCCCTCAGCCAGTCCGTTACAGCGGCCAAGCACCGGTTCAAGACTTGAACAGCCTCCTTAGTAGCAGGTGGGAAGGAGTGACAGAGTTGGACATCATCTGCTTACAGATGACACCGTACCCCAAAACTCCGGATGATCTCCTCCAACGGCTTCATGTATATGTAGGGGGACAATACATAGGGGACAATACTGAGCCCTGCGGGACCCCACAGTACAATGGCCATGGGGCTGAGCAGGAGTCCCCTAACAACACCTTCTGGAAGCGACCCTCGGGGAAGGACTGGAGCCACTGCAAGGCAGTACCTCCAAGGCCCATTCCTGCGAAGTGTCCCAGAAGAATACCGTGGTCGACGGTATCGAAGGCCAATGAACCAGCAGAACCAACAGGGACATACTCCCCCTTTCTAGCTCCCGGCGAAGATCATCAGCTAAAGCAACCAAGGCTGTCTCAGTACCATGACTGCGCCGGATCTAGATAATCAGTGTCTACCAAGAATTCCTCGAATTGAGAGGCCACCACACGTTCCAGGACTTTGCCCAAATAGGGGAGATTAGAAACTGGCCAATAGTTGATGAATTGAGTCTAGTGAATGTTTTTTCAACAGCGGTTTTATAACAGCTTGTTTTAAGCTGGCTGGAATGTTGCCTTCCCGAAAGGAGGCATTAACCACCACCTTTACCTACTCTGCCAAACGCCCTCTGGCTTCCTTTACAAGCCAGGATAGGCAGGGTTCTAGGATGCATGTGATCGCTCTCGCCTCTCCAAGAAACTTGTCCACATCCTCGAGCTGCACAGATTGAAACAAATCCATCAAAACTGGACAAGTAGGTGCTCGTGTTACATCCTCAGAGACTGCCGTTAACATGGTGTCAAAGCCTGAATGGATCAAAGTGACTTTGTCCGCAAAGAACTGAGCCAGTGCTTCACAGCAGGCTGCCAAGTTGTCAGGGGACCCGTCCTGGGAGGCAGGGTTCAACAACCCTCTGACTACTCGAAACAGCTCCGCCGGACGGTTCCTTGCGGACGCAATATTGGTCAAATAGAAAACATTTTTGCGGCTTCTATTGTCACGTCATACGCCCTTAGATAAAAGCGTAGGTGTGTTTGGTTTGACTCGCTAGGCCACACACTCTCTATCCTCCTCTTTGTTCACTTCATCGCTGCCAACTCTTCATTGAACCAAGGGGATGGTTTAGCTCAGCTACTTAAGAGGGGGCGCTCCGGAGCGATCGTGTCTATTATCCTGGTCAACTCCTTATTCCAAACAGTGACCAGAGCATCGACAGAATCACCTAACGAGGAGACGGGAAATTCCTCAAGAACCGTCAGGAATCCCTCTGGATCCATAAGCCTCCTGGGACAGAACATCCTAATGGGTCCACCGCCCCTGCGGAGGTTAGGAGGTGCAGAAAGTCTAAACCTGTTCAAGTGATGTTCCATGGCAATGGAGCGATCGAAAGCTTCTCCACACCACCACCATTCTCCCATACCTGGCAGAAAACCAAGTCCAATGTGTGTCCAGCACAGTGAGTAGGGCCAGATACTAGTAGGGACAGCCCCATAGTTGTCATGGAGGCCATGAAGTCCTGAGCCGCTCCTGAAATGGTGGATTCTGCATGGACATTGAAGTCCCCCAGCAATAAAATCCACTGGGACTAAAATTCCAGGGGTGAGACCACCCCTGCTAGCTCAGGTAGGGAGACTGTAGTACAGCGGGGTAATCGGTACACTAACAGAATACCTCGCCGTTCTAAACTCAAGCCAGATCAACTAAACCCACAAGTATTGAAGAAAGTAGCTGAAGTTTTTTCAGAACCATTGGCAATCATCTTTGAGAGTTCTTGGAGAATGGGAGAAGTCCCATCAGATTGGAGGAGCACAAATGTGGTTGCTATTTATCTTCAAGAAGGGAGAAAAGAATGACCAAAATAATTACCATCTAGTCAGCCTCATATCGATACCAGGCAAGATTCTAGAAGAGATCATTAAGGAAGTGGTCTGCAAACACTTAGAAACGAAGGCAGTCATTACTAATAGTCAACATGGATTGATTAAAAACAAGTCATGGCAGACTAATCTCTTTTTTTGATAGAGTTCCAAGCTGGGTAGATGCAGGGAATGCGACGGATGGAGCGTATCTGGATTTCAGGAAGGCCTTCCTTCGACAAGGTCCCCCATGACCTCCTGTCAAGGAAACTAGTCCAGTGTGGGCTAGGCAAAACTACGGTTAGGTGGATCTGGAATTGGTTAAGCGAATGAACCCAGAGGGTGATTCTCCCCAATGCTTCCTCTTCTTCCTGGAAAGAAGTGACGAGTGGAGTTCCACAAACAGGGTTCAGTCCTGGGCCCGGTTTTGCCCAGGATCTTGATTAATGATTTAGATGAAGGGTCAGAAGGCATGATCATCAAGTTTGCAAATGGTACCAAATGGGGATGGATAACCAATACCAACTCCTCTGGCCTAACACCTTCATGCACTTGTTTCAAATTCACCCAGAGCTTCAGAGCTTCAGCGACTGTGAGGCAGAAGAGTGAGGGGGAATGGGTTAAGGCTAGGGTTAGGGTTAGGGTTAGCCCAGGTTCACCTTAAGCCACCACAGAGCCTGTCTGCTTTTTATCCAAACACTGTGCTTGAAAGCCAGGCATTTCAGGAAACCTGATGACAGTGAGGCTGTCCCCAATCAGGCTTCAAAGCGCGCAGCCAGGGCCTCCAACAGGGACATGCTGTAACAGCAATGGGATGCCATCAGTTGCCACCAGTATGGGCGCTGGCATACCATTCCAATTCATATGGTAACGGAGACACTGAGTGCCAGGATGATGAGAAAGCTCAGCAGCGTGGGTGCAAAACTGGGCATTGAGCTTGATGGAAATCTGGACCCCAGTTTTTTCTTCCAAAAACAGTGGTGGATTTGTTCCAAAATGGCACTGGTTTTCCTTGAAGTTTGCATGTGTGTGTGTGTGCGTGCGTTTTGCAGATGAAGAAAGTTTTTCTTAAAGTAAAAAAACAAAAAATGTATTGCACGAAGTATCAAATAGAAATTATTTTGATTTTCACTTCCCACATTCCTTTCTCATCATCACTGGAACAGAGCAAGCGGAGGGGGAGAGTGATTCCTTTCCCACATCACTGAACCCTGTCTAAAGAGTCAAATTAAAAGCTTAATTACATTGGTGGGTGCATTTCGTGTGTGTTTTGAAGTGTGTGTACAAAAGAGAGAGATCACAATGGCAGCCGTGACACAAACACAGAGGGTGAATTCTCCCCCCTTCGTGATAACATTGAGAAGTTTGTTCCTTTCCCCACAGAGCAATCAGTAAGCTGCAGGCATTCCCAAACAAACATTCCCAAAGAAGAGACATCCATTCCTGAACAGATTCCATTCACCCAGGCTGATCAGTGTATCCTCTGTGCAGGAAGAAGTAGAAAACACCTCATTACAGCCAAACCTTTCCTGAGCTACTTGGATTTCCTGGACTCTGGAATGTTCCTTTGAACAAAATTCCCTCACAGAATTTGGGCCCTAAATCCGATCTTGGGCAGCCCTAAATCCGATCTTGGGCAGCCCCAAATCCTGCCTTTAAGGAAGGCATTACATCCACACAAAGGATGTCAAAACTATACTCACGCCCATCTCTTCAAGAGGGATAAACACCAATCACTACATCTCTCTTGACACACAAACATAGAGAGATATCTCAAAACACACACAGCATACTAAGATGTAAAACAGAAATCCGAAGTAAAGGTTTGCAGTAGCAAAGTATCCATTCTACACAACCAATCAGAATGAGAGTAGAAACAGAGAGGAGAGAGCAAATAAATACGTTCCAACTGTCATACAGGAGACATGCGGGAACTAATTCCCTCATCTTATTCTAAACTTACTTCTCATTGAGGACTGCAGACTTGAGCAGTGTGAGGTTGAATCCCAACAAGTGTCACACTTGACTGTTCTGGGTCATGGGTTTTAAAGTTGACCAGAGTAGCATATAGTAAACATGCGCGTGCACACACGCAATCAAATCTCTCCCCCTTTTCCTTCTTTGCACTTCTCCCAGCATCATTGACCTTTTTTACCAATTGCTTGAGGTGGATTCAAGAACTTTGCTTTCAATAGTCATATAATTGAAGTCTATAGGAACTTTAGGAGGGTCTACCCCAGGAGGAGAGACCCTGAGACCCCACCAAAGAGGGATCTTTGCTACTTTGGCAAGCAAAGAGAAGCCTGATTTTCAGCAATTTTATTTCCCTAAAAATCCAGAAGAAATCTCACCAAAGTCGAAGAAGCGCCACCGAGGTGTTTTTATTAGCAATTCAGCTGAAAAGGATGCAATGCAGCAATCATTCGTCAAGCAGAGCATGTGGTTACAGAAATCAGAGGCATTTTTATAGGAAATACAGGCTTGGAAGTTTCAAAATTCCCACTCCCCACCCTCCTCCCGGCTCGACGGTGATTGGCTGACGTGATAACAGCTGGGAGGAGGCACGGCCGCCCTCCCCGTGCCAGAACCAATCACAGAGCTCCTCCACTGCGCTGGAGCCTATCAGGAAGCTCCTACTGCCTCGGCACTCTAGCAAATCAGGAAGAAGGGAGGTGGGACAAAAAGAAACAATGCTTTCTTGAATGGATTATAGGATTTCAATGTCCTGGGGTTTCTTGAGTCCGGGGATTGGCCTTCTAAAGAAACTAATTCTATTGTCCTTAGATGAGTCTGCGATAAGTAATGATTACTTAATCCGAGTTTTCCTGTCGCAATCAGATATGACACAATGAAAAGGCTGGGGTGGATGTCCGTTGTGGAGAGTTTTGAATGAAGAAAATGGTTTTGGGGGAAAGAGACTTTCCAAGGGTCATCTTGTTCCCATTGTTATGTGATTAAAAGGTTGCCAAGCGAAACCCCAATTTGATGGCCCGACTCCGGTGTCAAAAAGGGATTTCCTGTTCTATTTTCCATGCAATAAGTTTCAAGATAAGAATTCTTTTGTGATGGCTGATTGCCTTTTCAAAACCAGGGCAACTTCCTTGTTGATTTCCCCAAAGGAGAGGGGAAGGGGCAAAGGGTTCAGGGCCAGGTCAGAAATATGAGGAAAATACATGGGGAAATATAGGAATCACAAGAAATTCATATCAGACACTGTCCCACCTATCCCCCCCCCCCACCCTATCCCACCCACCAGAGAAATTGATTAAAGTAATAATTTCAGAAATACGTGAGTCCATAGTTCATTCAGGGGAAATTCATAGGTGAAAGCAAATCCTTTGGAGTCCAAAATGCTTTGCAGAAAGTCCAATAGTCACAAAAGGAGTTTGGTGATTTCCACTGAGCCAAAGAATGGAGTCTTGCAGCACTGTGATCGAAACTAGTCCTTGGTCCTTGGGAAACTATAACTCCATTAGAGTGGTGCCAGAGCTCTCCTGGTGCGTAAAAATGATGCGCCAAGAGAAAGAGGGGGGAAGAGGAAAATCACTCTTGGAAAGTTCTGGGAGAACATCTGGACACCAATGCACGAGCTTTCGGGGAGGATCAGACCCCAGGAATATTTGTGTTTTTTAAACACAAATGTTCCTGTGATAAATGCTAGGCCTGTTTGATCAAGAAAAAATTTGGTTCTAAAATTGTAATTGGGGTGTTTTTTTGTTTCGATATTTAAAATAATTACAAAACTTTCCAAAAAAAAGTTTTGGTATTTAAGAAATTTTGTAAATATTAAAGAATTTTTAGAATATTTTTGGTATTTCTTAAGAATAATATTAAAATAATATTAAAAAATATTTTAAAATGGAAAATTAACCAAAAAATGGCCCAAATGTGGACCAAACACAGGCAGGATACAGCAAATGAGAGCACACACCAACAGAAGAGTCTTTTCTTTTTTAGAATATTTTTTAAGAATAATATTAAAATAATATTAAAAAATAATATTAAAATAATATTAAAAAATATTTTAAAATGGAAAATTAACCAAAAAATGGCCCAAATGTGGACCAAACACAGGCAGGAGACAGCAAATGAGAGCACACACCAACAGAAGAGTCTTTTCTTTTTTAGAATATTTTTTAAGAATAATATTAAAATAATATTAAAAAATAATATTAAAATAATATTAAAAATAATATTAAAATAATATTAAAAAATATTTTAAAATGGAAAATTAACCAAAAAATGACCAAACACAGGCAGGATACAGCAAATGAGAGCACACACCAACAGAAGAGTCTTTTCTTTTTTAGAATATTTTTTAAGAATAATATTAAAAAATAATATTAAAAAATAATATTAAAAATAATATTAAATTAAAAATAATATTAAAAATAATATTAAAAAATATTTTAAAATGGAAAATTAACCAAAAAATGGCCCAAATGTGGACCAAACACAGGCAGAGACAGCAAATGAAGCAAGCAGCACTCACAGCAGCAAGGAATGAATCCAATCCAGTTGCTAGCAGGCAGCCATTGCCAAGCCAACCCAATGCAAACTCCCTCGCCCTCGCCTCTGCACCAAGCTACGGGCCGCGCGGAGCCGCTTTGAAAGGGCTCGCCGGCCAATCAAAAAGGGACAGCCACGGACCCATGGTGCACTGCTTGGGAGCGCCGGATTGGCTCCCATGCACCAGCACTCCAGCAGCCTCCACCCCATTAACGAAACGAGCGGAGGCTCGTTAAAACTATGGGGCTGCTGGTTCGATATTTAAAAACCCTTCCGGGTTTGGAAATATGTTTCAATATCGCTTCGGAAATGGTAAAATTAACGAATTATTAACGAATTAACGAATTAACGAACGAAACCGCACAGGCCTAATAAATGCCTGTCTGGAAGCACCCTTGGTTATTTTGGGGCAGCAATTCTCTCTCAAACCCTCACAGAATAGTTGTAAGGACTGTGTATCTTCCAGCGTGTCGCAGATGACAACAAGGACATGTGTGGTCAAACCACATCAGCAATTTCAGAGTGCAGTCACAATGGCAAAAGAACATACAAGCTAAAAGAGGTTGTGCACTTTCACTTGAGCCTACAGGGAGCATTTTCTGCCCTCTCCTCTTTTCTTGTTCCTGATAAGTAAAGCGAGTGCAAAACATATTTCCCAATGAATTACATCTGAAGCAATGGAAATAAGCTGAGCACAGAGGATTATGCATGACTGTCCCTCTCAACTGGAGATTTAGAGGATGTGGATTTGGTGGGAGGGGATCCTATACCAATTGTACCCCCCTGGAGGAGAGGTGCAGTGCAGTGGTGGAGAAAAAAGCTTTGCCCTCAAATAAGAAATCTGCCTTGCAGTGAAAGTTTCCCCTGTCCCAAAATTTCTAGCATTGTAGAGAATGAAATATTAACATAGAGAACCTTTGCTACATCCACCTTCCTTTGCCTGTTCCCTTGTCTTTGGGTGCCTAAAGTATGAATTATGAGGTGAGATTGTTTCCTGATGTGGCACCGAAATTTCAGAAGAAAATATCACCAAGTACATTGGAAGACACCAGAAATTGTGTGGAGAGAGTCCTCTTTTGCATTTTCTGCCAGAATTGTTTTTAAATTGTGTTTTAAATATATTGTATCCTGCTTCATATTAACATTGAGCCAGAACCAAGGAAAATGGTGAACACAGTAGTATCCACAGTGGCAAGCTGGTAGTGGGATTTTAACATGGAGAAATCCCTTCTCGTGTATCATTACACAGTATTCTCACTTAAGTGCAGATCTCTAGCCAAACAGCATCTAACAGTCTGCTGGTAAAATGTAATCACAGCAACATATGCAAGTTCTTGGTCTGTGTAATTGGAGTTGGCAGACATATGGAGACTTATTGGGCAATTACCTGCATATCTTGGGTGTGTTTTAAGGCAGGGAGGCAGAATCTTTCATCTGGCCTAGATGTGTGGCATGTTACTCAATTGCTGGAGAGCCATGAGAGGGACTGCACAAGGAAAAGTGATAAGGAATTATGAAATAGCTCAAAGGTCATTTTCCTTTCTGCTTTGGGAACTAGTCCGGTGTCCATCCCAAAGAGGCTATTTGTATAATATGTCACGACTGAACACCTGGCTAATTTACTTCCTTTGGCCTGGAGACAGGACCGTATTGAGTGTGTGCATGAAGCCATGAAGCATACCACATTTCAACATTTGCTTTTTGAAAAAAATAGTGTGACTATTACAATATGGGAAAAGTGTTCTTTTTGAATTCAAAACAGTAACTTTTAAATAAAATGAAGTCCAAAACAACTAGAGAAAATATACAAGAATGTCTAGAGAAACAAATTGACATATTTGAACATTATAATTTTCCTTGTGAGAAGACTCCGCACCACTGTCATTGCTTTCATTATCTGATGCACTGTCTTCAGCACAACTCATGTCAGATATTTTTCCTCCCCATCACTCTCCCTCAGTGCATCGTCTTCTATCAAGTGCACTAGAAATGCCAGCTTTTAAAAACTTTTCACAAGTTTTCATGTGCACATTTTAAAATCCTGAAACAGCTGATCTGGGCTGTAAACAAATAGAGCCACGGATACACAGGTGGCTAAATGGAAACATGAGAGGACAGCAATTCTGCAAGCATTCTGTTATTCTCAAGTTTATGAAATTAAACAGAGACTGAATTTGCACATTGGGCAGCAGCATGGCAGGCAGGGGCGGCTCGTCCATTATGCGAAGTAAGCGGTCGCAGAACACTTTTTTTGCCAGGGGCGCAGAGGCGCCTCTGTAAATGCCCCTCGACCGCCACTTGTGAGCGCCCCCTCAGCTCACAACAGCCCTAGCAGTCCGGGGGGAGCCTCGGCTTTCTTGCCTCGCTGCCGGGCGATCCTCTTCCCAAAGGGGCCGGCCCTTGAGCCTCGCCTAGCCCCTCTCGTTCCTGCTCCACCTCACCGGGTGCGCGAGCAGAGCCGGCGCTCAATCGTTCTCCGCGTTCGATCCCTTCCCCATGACCGGCTCCCTTTCCCGATCCCCGGCGCTCCACCCGCCTCCTCTCCTCTCCCCAATCCGCGGGTGGGCCAAGGGGCGGAGCCACCGCGCCTGGCCCGCTTTGGGTCTGGAGGCGTGTCTGAAGACCCCAGCATGTGCACCAAAAGTCGCCTCTTCTCCTGACTTACTTTTCAGCCATTGGGACCAAGAGAGAGAGAGAGAGAGCCCATCCAGTATCTCCCATCTCCGCTCCCTCCTTTGTTTTTGCGCCTACCTTCAAGAAAGGTGGGCATCTCCACTTCTCTCTCTCTCTCTCTCTCTTGGCACACTCTAATGGAGTTATAGTCTTCAGGCACACCTCCGGACCCAAAGCGGGCCAGGCAAGGGAGCAAGTGCTGCAAGTGTAGTTACTGGGATGTATAGTTCACCTACAATCAAAGAGCATTCTGAACTCCACCAATGATGGAATTGAACCAAATATGGCACACAGAACTCCCACGACGAACGGAAAATATATATCAATGATTGGTTGGAAGGGGGGGGGCGCCAAAATACTGTTTGCTTACTGTTGAAAATTACCTAGGGCCGCCTCTGATGGCAGGCAATTGACCCCAAAGGGAAGCGGGTTCAAGAGGGAAAAATAAAGGCAGGTGAGGAGAGATGATGAAAAGAAATCTGCTTGTGTGCACATTCAGATATTCACATATGTGCTTATGAGGTCCAGCACATCTCAGAGAGCCAATTTTAAAAAAGTTTATAGTAAACTTCCAACAGATGTCCTGCATCCATTTCACAAAATCTGCTAAAACCAAGCCTTTCAGGATGTCAGGGGACCATTTACTGGGGCTGAGAGCTCTGTGTTTGGACTTTCCTTAAGGTACCATGTTGCCACACTTCTTTATCCTGGATTAGGACAGCCCTGAGTCAACTTTTTATTTACACCACCCCCACCCCCGTTCATGGTCAGCAGTTCTGTGGAAAAAGGCAACCTCCATGATATGAATAGTCTAGCATTCCCTGTACGTGTCATGCTGTCCTGCCCTGAAGAGCTTTACCACTTTCCAGCCCTTTTTAGCAGGGCGCATCACTCACTTGCCCATTCATCTGCCCACCGCTTCACTCACACACTCACTCGCTCTCCCAATCACCCAGCAGCCCTTCCGTTCACCACCCTTATTCACTGCCTACTGCAATGCAACCTCAGCCCTGCCACATGCACAATGGAGGACCTTTTTGCTGCAACACCAGAGGCACTCCAAGTGGCCAGCTACTGCTCAAAGAACATTTAATAGAATACCAAGTCTGCAAACTTTGTGTTTTGTTTGTTTGTTTGTTTTTAATGCAATACAACTGTTCTGGTTCGCTCCTGACATGATAAATAAATACCACCCCCATTCACCCACCCATCAATTCACCTACCCTTCCACTCACCCACTCATTCACTCACTCAAGCACGCCCATCCATCAGCTTGCTCACCACTTCATGTTTCCCATGTTCTCCCTTCTTCCCCTCTGTATTCTTTCTCTCACCAGAAGGACCTTGGTAACTTCCAACCCAGGCATGTAGCTGGGGGGGGGGCCTCGGGGGGCTTCAGCCCCCCCCCCCCGAAATTCTCATGGTGGTTCGCGAAAAGGCCTTACTGGTGCATTATTTAAACTGTTATGTTTATTCATATCATGATCTGATCACCATACTCAATATATCCCATATGCATGGGGGTATTGGGGTAATGATAATATTGAGGATAATATCTGTATAGTAAGGATAATAATATTGAGGATAGTTATGACGGTGTGGTGAATGAATTAGAACCAGACATCCTGAGGAGTGAGGTTGAATGGGCCTCAAGAAGCATTGCTAACAACAAGGCAGCAGGAGACGACGGGATCCCAGCTGAACTGTTTAAAATCTTAAAAGATGATGCTGTCAAGGTGATGCATGCCATTTGCCAGCAAATATGGAAAACACAAGAATGGCCATCAGACTGGAAAAAATCAACTTATATCCCCATACCAAAAAAGGGAAATGCGAAAGACTGCTCAAACTTCCGTACAGTGGCCCTTATTTCTCATGCCAGTAAGGTAATGCTCAAGATCCTGCAAGGAAGACTCCAGCAATACATGGAGCGAGAGTTGCCAGACGTTCAAGCTGGGTTTAGAAAAGGCAGAGGAACGAGAGACCAGATTGCCAATATCCGCTGGATAATGGAGAAAGGCAGGGAGTTTCAGAAAAACATCTAATTCTGCTTCATTGACTATTCTAAAGCCTTTGACTGTGTGGATCATAATAAATTGTGGCAAGTTCTTGGTGGGATGGGCATCCCAAGCCACCTTGTCTCTCTCCTGAGGAATCTGTACAAGGACCAAGTAGCAACAGTCAGAACTGACCACGGAACAACAGACTGGTTCAAGATTGGGAAAGGCGTACGGCAAGGCTGCATCCTCTCACCCAACCTTTTTAACTTGTATGCAGAACACATCATGCGATGTGCGGGGCTGGATGAATGCAAGCTGGGGTGAAAATTGCTGGAAGAAACATTAACAACCTCAGATATGCAGATGACACCACTCTGATGGCCGAAAGCGAGGAGGAGCTGAGGAGCCTTCTAATCAAGGTGAAAGAAGAAAGCGCAAAAGCTGGGTTGCAGCTAAACATAAAAAAACCAAGATTATGGCAACAAGAATGATTGACAACTGGGAAATAGAGGGAGAAAATGTGGAGGCCGTGACAGACTTTGTATTTCTAGGAACAAAGATTACTGCAGATGCAGACTGTGGCCAGGAAATCAGAAGACGCTTACTTCTTGTGAGGAGAGCAATGTCGATAAAATAGTAAAGAGTAGAGACATCAGAATGGCAACAAAGATCCGCCTAGTCAAAGCCATGGTATTCCCTGTAGTCACCTACGGATGTGAGAGCTGGACCTTAGGGAAGGCTGAGCGAAGGAAGATCGATGCCTTTGAGCTGTGGTGTTGGAGGAAAGTGCTGAGAGTGCCTTGGACTGCGAGAAGATCCAACCAGTCCATCCTCCAGGAAATAAAGCCCGACTGCTCACTGGAGGGAAAGATACTAGAGACAAAGTTGAAGTACTTTGGCCACATCATGAGGAGACAGGAAAGCCTAGAGAAGACAATTATGCTGGGGAAAGTGGAAGGAAAAGGAAGAGGGGCCGACCAAGGGCAAGATGGATGGATGGCATCCTTGAAGTGACTGGACTGACCTTGAAGGAGCTGGGGGTGGTAACGGCCGACAGGGAGCTCTGGCGTGGGCTGGTCCATGAGGTCACGAAGAGTCGGAGACGACTAAACGAATGAACAACAACATTGTGTAACGATACAAAAGGTTTGCTAGGCTAGACCCTCTTTCACTCAGACTCAGCCCCCCCCGAAACTCGGCCCCCCCCGAAACCCCCCTGAAAATTTTTCAGCCCCCCCCCCCCCCCCCCGAAACGAAATCCTGGCTACGGGCCTGTTCCAACCATTCATTTTTTTGTTCCCTATACCCTGCAGCCTGGTGAAGAAATGTGGCTTGTTTAACCACCCAGTATTCAAAGCACATACAGAGCATGGTTTAAAAGCATTGCAGAACCTATCATTCTGACACCCTGCTCCTTCCACAATGCATTACTCTTCATATCATGCTCAGGACAATGGGGTTAACCAGAATTGGGCCTTTCAGGGTAGCATTAATGAAATTGTTTTAATAACTTGGGAGCTGACGCATTTGTAGAATCATAGAATCATTGAGTTGGGAGAGACCTCGTGGGCCATCCAGTCCAACCCCATTCTGCCAAGAAGGAAAATCACATTCAAAGCACCCCTGACAGATGGCCACCCAGCCTCTGCTTAAAGGCCTCCAAATAAGGAGCCTCCAGGGCAGAGAGATAGTTCCACTGCTGCTCTCACAGTGAGGAAGTTCTTTCTAATGAAGTTTGGGTGGAATCTCCTTTCCTGTAGTTTGAAGACATGGCTCTATTGCGTTCTAGTCTCCAGGGCAGCAGAATACAAGCCTGCTCCCTCCTCCCTATGACTTCCCCACACCTCTTGACCCATGGCTCTTATCATGCTTCCTCTCAGCCTTCTCTTCTGCTGGTTAAAAATGCCCCGCTCTTTAAGCCGCTCCTCGTAGGGCTTGTTCTCCAGACCCTTTATCCTTTGAGTCACCCTCCTCTGGACACATTCCAGCTTAGAGTCAACATCTCCCTTCAATTGCGGTGCCCAGAATTAGACACAGTGGGATTGCAAGTGAGGTGTGACCAAGGCAGAATAGAGGGGTAGCATGAGTTTCCTGGATCCAGACACTAGACTCCTATTGATGCAGGCCAAAATCCCATTCGCTTTTTTTGCCACCACATGACATTGTTGGCTCATGTTCACCTTCCTATCCACACGACGACTCCCAAGATCTTTTCCACACACCCTGCTCTAAAGCCACTCATTGTCCCCCATAGAGGGCTCGCTGCAATGGTGAGCAAAGAGAAGCCGCAATTTAAAAGATTTTCCTAAGTTCCCAAAAGAATCTCTCCAAAGTTGAAGGAAGTGCCACCGAGTTGATTTTATTTCGATCCAGCTGGAAAGGATGTAAAGCAGCAATATTTCGCCAAGCAGAGCATACAGTGTACACAAATAAAGGCCTTTTTATACATAAAATAGAGCTGTCTGGTTTGAATTTCCCGCTATCTGCCCCTCTCCTGGCTCGATGATGATTGGCTGCTTTGCATCTGCCTCCTGAGCGCCTGGGCCAATCGCTGAGCTTCTGCCGCCTCGGCTTCCTGACCAATCAGGAGAGAGGGAGGCGGGATGAGGGGAAAACAATACATTCTTGAGTGGATTATGGAGATATGAAATGTCCAAGCAGCCAGCGAGTCCCAGGGGCCTGCAAGCCGGCCCTTCTATTGTCCTTGTTTTGTGGCAATAAACTTTGATGTCTGGCAAGCCTGCCAGATCCGGATTTTCTTGGTGCTGAGATATGGGAACAATGAGGAAATCTGGCTAAAGTTTCGGTGGAGGAAGATTTAAATGAAGCCACACTTCGGAAAGTGTGGCTTTCTGAAGGCCCCTTTTGTCCTACTGAGATATGATCATCAATGCCAAGCAACCGCTTCCGCTGGGAGGGCCAACTCCGAGCCCCAGGGGTCACGATCCATTGTTATTGTCCATGCAAAAAGTGTCTTTTGATAAGGTTCTTTTCAACTGAGGATTTCTTCCTTTCCAGGGTCACAGAGGGTGGTTTCTTATATTTTTATACATTTTTAATAAAAGGGAATAGGGCAAAAGGGTCAGGAAAAGGTCAGATACACAGGGAGAAATATAGAAATCATGATATAGAAAACATACCCACTTATCCCTCCCACCAGAGTCTCATAGAGAAATTGATAAGAGCCTTGATCATGGCTCAATGTATGTCCATAGTTCATTATAGGAAAGTCCATAGATGAAAGTAGGTCCATAAAACGGAGGAAAGTCCTTGATGTGGGGCAAAAAGTTTCAAAAATCATAAGGAGAGGCTTGGCGATTCCACTGAGCCAAGATATGGAGCTCTGCATCGCTGGGGCTGAAGCTTGTCCCTTGGTCCTTGAAGAACTATAATTCTGAGGGCTGAAACCAGGTGGCACATCCACTCCCCGAAGGTCTCATGGGATGACCACATCAAGTCCCCCGGGTCCTGGGGCTCCAAAAGGACGAAAAAGCGAAGGCGGGAGCAGCGCAGCAGCAGGAAGCTCAATTTGACAATCAGCTGTTTCTCTTTTAAATATATTCTCAAAAATAAAAAGGTTATTCCCAGAGCGCAGGAGCCCGAAAAGCAAAAAGCAAGATGGCAGAAAGTGCTAGAATTGAGCCAGGAAAAATATGGCACCAAAATGGAGTCGTTTGGTTAAGTCCATTTATTAAATTCCACTGAGTGCTCCACTTAAAATCCGGAAAGCCATTCTTTTCATCACATTAGTTTTGCTTCAAATGTAGAATAGAGCATTCTTTGTGTATTTTAAGAGTGAGGGCCAGCATTATTTTAAAATGTTTTATGAGGTGGTGGGGAATCGGATTTTTTGAAATCATCTGGATGTTTGGCCATTTCTATAATGTAACTCCCATTAGTTACTCCCAAGTTTACAATGAAACATTTCCCCAAATTTGTGAGAGGGGAAATTGTGGGAGCAGTCAAAAGTACCTTTGTTAGGGAAAGCATGACCTTTTGCTCACCAAATTTTTACTTTGACAGAACAACTTCTTTTCAAAAATTAGCCTTTCTGGGTCCTTCCCTTCCCTTCCTTCCATGATATGTCTGTGCCCTGTGTTGCATGGGAAAGCCAGGAGAGAAGGATAATAATAATAATAATAATAATAATAATAATAATAATAATAATAATAATAATAATAATGCCATGTCTCCATACTATGCAGTCTTGGGAGTTATAGTTTCCCATGGTCCATACCCTTCTCTGGTTGCATCTGCACTGAAGAATTGCTACATCGACAATTCATAGTCTTAAAAGCCCTCGATAAGCCCACTAAGTTCACATCTTCTCACAAGAGTGCTCGCTCTCTTCCCTGGCAGCCTGCTTGAGAGAAAGGAAATGCAGGAGAAAGAAGGAAAAAGTAGCAGAAGGGGAAAAGGGTCGAGAGCAAGAGAGGAGGGTGGCTCAAAGCGACTGAGGAAGGAGTGGCATAGAGAGAAAAGAAGAGGGAGGTGCTCACTTTCCCCCTTACCATGCCCACCTCTAGCTTCGCCTCCACCTCCTGCTTGCATGCAGCCCACCAACAGCTAACCACAGAGGGGTATGCAAACATGCTCTACACCAAACGGGCTTATTTGACATCAAAAACTAAGTGGTGGCATACATTAAAATAGTTTTAAAACTAATCTTTAACAGATGGAAACTTTCAAAACTTTTCCACCTTGAAGCAACAGATTATGATTATGCAGTATGTTACTGGAGAAAAGGTGTTTGAATATAAGCCCAGTTCTTGCCATATGTTTGCAAAGCCATTTCAAACTTCCAGTCATTCTCTCTTCAAAGCTTCTTTGACAGAATGCAGCCCTGTGGCTTTGTTCTATGGACTGCGTAAACATAGATATCAGGATGGCCAGAAAGCACAAAGAACATCAAGGAGTCCCCCTCTGCAAGAGGTTATATATGGAAGACATGCTGTGCATCCAAAACAAAGTGCATGGACTCACACAGTGATGCCTCCAGCTTTTAGTTAAAACTAATTTTAGCCATCGAATCCCTGCCAAATTGATTTTATGGGCTCGGCACCAGTTAATCATGTCACATTTCAAGTTTCAGCAAGATTAGCATTTTACTAAACCTGAGGTCTGGTCTAGAGTATACACTGAGCAAAATAATAAATAAATAATAAATGGACATTGAGTGGTAGACTTTGGTGGTGGTCAAGTGGACTGCCTGGACTGTCATCTTTGGAAGCTGAAAAATCCCTGCAACAAGTTAAAATCCAAACAAAGCATATCACATTTTTTCACTCTTCTGTGTTAAGATTGTTATTTTTTTACCTGTAGGGTGATTTAATTATATAGGCAAACCCATTTAAAATTGAAGTTCTTATCTGTAGTATGAAATGTTATGGTCTATTTAAGATTCTACCACTGAATTGTGCCTGGGTCTCTCTCAGGAAAAAATCGAGTCAAACAGCAATTTCTCAGTACTTCTTTTCTGGAAAAGTTGTAAGTAACTTCTGAACTAATTGCACTGAAAAAACTATTAATACCATCATGCTGTTTTAATTGGTGGGGAGCAGCATTTTAACTGAAATCCAGTTACTGATCAACACAGTCAGAATCTTCAGCACTGATATCAGTATGGAGTTCGGCCTAGACAAATATGCCACAGTGGGATTAAACAAAGGGAGAATTACAGTGAGGACATAAGAGATGCCAAATTGTGTTAAAAAACAAAGTATGCATCGTTGATGTCGCAATCCCAGGTGACAGCAGGACTGCAGAGAAACAACTGGAAAAGCTGACACAATATGAGGATTTAAAAATCGAACTGCAAAGACTCTGGTACAAACCAGTAAAGGTGGTCCCAGTGGTGATCGGCACACTGGGTGCAGTGCCTAAAGTAGAGGCATAATACCATTGCTCAGATTATTCACTGGAACTAGCATAATAATAATAATAATCCCCCCATTGGGTGTCGCCTTGACGTTGGCGGGGGGCTTAACTACTTCAATGATGTTGAGAGGTGTGCTGGTGGTAGTGTAAACTACCAGTAGGTCCAATGAAGCCAGAGTGGTCTCAACTGAAAAGTTGAACTAAGTGCACCCAACCCATTTAAATATGGTGAAACAAACTCTAAAGAAGTCTATACTGGCTCGGTCATCGCTCAGGATAATAAGGACTGTGGCGAGTGCTTCTCCTGGGCACCCGTCGACAAGTGGGCTACAGGAACCAGGGCCCATTGCTGAGCAACCAGGGCATGGGCCTGTAGGGCAACGGGAAGCAAAACAACTACAGAAGCGGCAGAAATTTTCAATGCTACAGAACCGAACTGTCATGAACTGATATTATAGATCAGAACCACAAAAACGTGGATACCAAAAACGGATATACCAGCTATGGAAACTTGAATATCCAGATTCAACTGTAACTGAACAGAGGTTTGCTAATCAGAGGAGATACATCACCAGTAAAAAGGTGCTCAGTGAAGTTGAACTTGAAGAAATAAGAAATAACAGTGAAACAGAAGAACAAACAACTGTGGAGACAGCTGCAGAAGATCTAATGACTTCTGAGCCCACTGAACATATGGAGCCAGAATAAAATGCATGAATTTTTGAAGACAATGAGCATGAAGAGCCTGTGGTCATTGATTATACTACACCTGGCACATTGACCACAAAGCAACAAGGACTGAAAGAAAAAAATGGACCCATGCTGCATTGAAGGAAGAAAGGCAAAGACTGCCAACATTGAAAACAGTACCAAGAAAATATCTGGCATCTCTAATGGATGATGTGAATGCTGCACTTGCAACTATTGAGATAGCAACAATGGAAGAAAACAACCAGCTTGCATACAGCACAGCAGTGATTGTAACACAAGAACTGGAGATACAACAACTGAAACCTGCAAGAGAAATGATTGGAAAACCAAAATGGAAAATAAGGCTGGATAAAGAAAATTGGATTTATCTTTTTTTTTAGACTGGGAAGAAGGGGGAAATGGTGGAGGACCTGATGAGCAGAAATAAATCTTCAAAAGGTAAAAGATAGCTCATGATTTATGAATGCTGACGGAGAGGTGAAAGTGAAAGTGGAATGAGAGAAATCACCATTACTGAGCATACAACGTAGCTGGAAAACAACCTAATCCGTTCTAATAAGTTGATAAATGTCCAGATAATTACAAAAAAAGACTTTAAGTAGTAACTCTAATTGAAATTGGGATGTTATAACAGATTATAACAGATTACAAAAGGCAGTAGGTCATTCGGCCCCTCTTTTTAAGAAGCAAGCGGAAAGAGCAGATAAGCAGAGTAGGAGTGAAGGCTCTCCTGCAAAACTACAAATGGGAAATTGAATGCAAGTGGAACTCCTTGGAATCACAGGCAACATAAGCATAATTAAGACTTTCTTTTTGGGCTATGAGTGGAGTAAAACCAGTTAATTAAGGCTTTATAAACAATTGAATGGGGTGAATTTGACTAGTGTTTGAATGAGAAGAAAGAAACAAACACAAGAAAAGAAGCAGGAAAGCCCCTCAAGCAGGAATCCCCACTGGGTACAAATAAAACCTTCAGACAGAGCATTCGCAAAGTTGGAAAGGGTGACCCCAGTGAAAATTAGTAGAAGTTCTCCTTTTATCAAGGGCAAGCAGTTACAACGGACCCCCCCCCCCTTCTTCTGCTGCACTCTCCCTCTTTCCACATCACTGCCGTCCCTAACTGCAGGAGCAAAGGAAGTAGTGAAAAGAAAGAAATGGATAATAATCAGCTGTTAAGCAAAATAACAGAACTAATTAAAGAAGAAGGGGACAAGACAACAAGGGAGTTAAATTTGATGTTTGAAAAAGAAAGTGAGACAAGGAAACAAGAGAGAAAGGATGACATTCAGGCTATGAAACAGGAGATCCTGCCCAATGCTAAAGAAATGAAGAAGCAACTGGATGCAGAAAGGAAAAGCTCAGATGACAAATTTCAGACTATACAAAGAACTCTACAAACAATACATGGAGAGATACAAATAATAAAATCAGAAGCTGAAAAGAACAAACAAGAACAAAAAGCACTCAAACGACAAATCCAGCAAAGTGACAACAAACTTTCAGAGATGGAAAAAAATGTTTGTGTATATGCAAGATAACCAGAGAAGGAATAACGTTGTAATTAAAAAAAATTCCAGAAGGGAACAGAAAAGATGATTTGAAAACTGAAATTTTGAAATGGTTGCAAAAAAACTACACCAATGTTAAACTGGACGGAAATGGATCTAGAACGAGTTCATCGTCTTCCAGCTGGAAAAATAAAATAACACCTAGGAACATAATAATTCGAGTTCATAACTTTGCTAAAAAAGAAGATCTGATGAAAATACCGAGGAAGAATCCAGAATATTTGAAGATGGGAGAATTAAAGCTGGAAATATTCAATGATTACTGCCCTGAAACTAAAAACTGGAGATATTCAATGAAGCCAATTACGATTCAGTTAATGAGGGCCGGAATACTGTATACCTGGGGATACCCAACCTTTCTCAAATTCCAATGGAGAGGCAAGAGGTACAGAATTGATTTTTTGGAACAAGGACTTCAACTATTGAAGGAGCTCGGCATAATAAAACAAGACAGAGATGGAAAGAAGGAGGAGGAAAAAGGAGTGGAGGGAGGAAGAAAACCAGAGAAGGAAGGAGAATTGGAGGGAATAATCAGCGCCATCGGAGGAATTGGGCTGTAAGAAGAAATTTAGAAGCACTGCAATTAAATGATTTTGCCCTCTCCTCCCCACTTGGGAAGGCCATGGTTGGGACTAGACTTCCCGAAGAATGGAAGGGGAGGATGGGGGAATGAGGGGAGGAGGGGAAGCAGGGGGGAGGGTGGAACGAGGGGGATGGGGGATTATAAGGGACAAGGGTTCACAATGGATCAAGCCACAAAAAAGTTTTTAAATGGAAATGGAAATGATGTCCAATAAATTAAGAATATCAACACTGAACACTAGGGGTTTAGGAACGCTAATTAAAAGAAGGAGGATTGAAACCTGTGATGATGTGTATTTTTATTCCTATAGTCATGTATTGTTTAGACAATAGTTAGTAATGGTAAGTATGTAGAATTGTATTTTATTAGGGATGGTAGCTGGCTTGGCTTGCCTTGAGCTGAGTTGCCATAGCAATGGGGGCGGAGCCAACTGCCAACTGCCAACTGCCACTTGGCAGCGCAGCTTTTTGAAAGTTGTCAGTCTGTAGCCAGAGAGTTACAGAAGAGGACTGATTTGTGAATCAGCAGTCTGTAACCAGAGGATTATAGGAGAGGATTCTCCAGTGAGAGGATCAAGGAACTGATCTGTAGTTGTGAACTACAGAGGTAGTTGATTCTGTGTGGAAGTAGAAATCCAACAGGAATCTTGTAGTGATAGAACCACGGGGAGGACTGATTCTTTGATTAAGAATCAAGATTTGGCTTGGAGCCAGTACAGTTAATAAGTCAAGTGACTTATTTGTATTACCAGAACGGTTGTTAAAGAAAGAAACATTTGCCTAAAGAAACCTTTTGAAATCTGTTTAGAGTCATTCAAGAACTTCTATAAATGTAACCAGCTAAGTTTGTGCTTCTAGAGTGAAGTAACGTTGAATCTATTCTACTCCTGTTATATTCCAATAAACTTGTTACTGTTTTTCTCAAGCCTTGCCTCTGATACAATTTCTTCTCAGTCAAACAGCCCTGCACAAGAAGAAGAAGGACCAAATTAGGGTTATTAAACGTAAGCTACGCTATCAAATAAGTAAACCCCCCTTAATTAGTGGTCCCTTGACATCCAGCTCCTAAGTTGATATTGATAATTACATGGCTTCCTCACAAAACCCTACTGAAGAAAGACGCAGCAGATGTTATCTTCTTAGAGGAAACACACCAGAATAAACCAGGTTCAAATGAATTAAAATCGAGTTGGATAAGGAGCTATGAAAAATCCTTTGGGTCATCAAAATCAAGAGGTGTAGCTATAATAATTGCAAAGAAATGTAACTTTGTAATAAACAAGGTATCGAAAGATGAGGAAGGTAGATATATAATAATGTATGGTGAAATAGGAGAGGATAAATATGTATTAGTAAATGTATACGCACCAAATGTAAAACAGCAAGAATTTTCTCTAGGTCAGATAGAGAACTATCACCAACAATATGTAATCTTTGGAGGGGAGTGTAATTGTTATGTGGACCAAAAAAGATAAAACTACACAAATGTCAAAAATTAGAGATAGGATGTGTGGAGATTGGTAAAGGGAGATGAAAAAATACACATACTACTCAGCTGTACATAAAGTGTATACAAGAATAGATTATATTTTTGTTTCTAAAAACATGTTAAGTAAATTGTTAAATGCTGATATTGGAATTATTAAGATTTTGGATCATGCCCTGGTGTCAGTTCAGATTGCCTTGAAATGTGATTATGATAAAATGAGGAGGTGGAGATTGAACACAAAAATTTTGAATTATAGAGAGATTGCGGATAGAGTGAAATCAGAATGGCAAGAAATATGGAGATTTAATGAAAAGGATGTATCGAAAGGAGTGCTATGGGACACAATGAAAGCAGTGGTGAGAAGGTTATGTATAAAAGAGACAATTAATCTCAAAAAAAGGCAAGAAGAAAGGAAAAGGAATCTAGAAAAAGAAATAGAGGAGCTTGAAAAAGAATATGTAATAAAGAGAGATATACAAATTTCTGTAAGGTTGAGAGCAAAAAAAGAGGAATTGGATAAAATGGAAATAGATGAAGTACAAGAAAATCTAATATATTTAAGGAGGGATTTTTTTGAGTTTAATGATAGGAATTCAAAGATGTTAGCCAAATCCACACAAAAAGAAAGAAAATGGAAGGTATAATATGCATGATAAAAGATAAAACAGGTAAAATATGTAGATCTATGAAAGAAAAATTGAAGGTTTTTGAAGAGTTTTATAATGAATTTACCAAACAAAAGCTAGCTCCATAGAAGCAATTAGGAAATATGTGGAGGAAAATTGGGAGAGTAAGTTGGAGGAGAAAGACAAAGAATTATTGGAACAACCTATTAAGAAGACAGAAATAGAGGAAGTTATTGAAAATTTAAAAGCTGGGAAAGCTCCAGGTTTGGATGGACTGGGAACAGAAAATTATAAACGCTTTAGAGAAGTATTAATTCCACAATTATTAGAACTGTATAACAGAATAATGAAAGGAGATAAGATGCCAGAATCATGGAGGAAGTCATTAATAATATTAATACCAAAACCTGATAAAGATTTAACAGACCCAGGGTCATATAGGCCCATATCATTAGTTAATCAGGATGCAAAGATTTTATCTGCTATAATAGCCAATAGAATGAGTAAATGCATGTACAAGTATATTAAAAAGGATCAGTGTGCGTTTGTAAAAATATGACAAATGTCAAATTTGATAGGGAGAGTATTAAGTAAAATTTGTGTGATTCAAGAGAGGAAGATAAAGGTAGGGATATTATCATTAGACATTTTTAAAGCTTTTGATTGCGTGGAATGGGGGACATTAAGGGAGATTATGAATAAATTTGGAATGGGAAGTAGAATAAAAGGATTATTAGAACAATATTATTCAAGAAATTCAGCAGTAGTAACTATAAATGATCGAGTGCCAAAAGAAATAAAAGTGACAAGGGGTTCCTCTATCACCAATTTTGTTTGCTATGGTGATAGAATTATTTGCAAATGCCATTAGGAAAGATAAGAACTTAGAAGGGCTAGGAATAAAAGAAAAGCAGAAGGTGAGTTTATTTGCCAATGATACATTGTTATTTATTGAAAATATAATAAGTAAAATTGATAAAGTATCATTTAGAGATATTTGGGAAAACAACAGGCCTACAAGTTAACTGGAACAAGTCAGAAATGATGCTATTTAATTATATAAAGAAAGAAGAAAAAGACTTTATAGAACAGAGCAAAATGGGAATTAGAATTAAGAATAAATTAAAATACCTGGGAGTAATAATAACAAAGGATTTAAAAGAAATGGAAGAGGTAAATGTAGTAGCATTGAAAAAAGTTCAAAAAACATTAATAGAATATGAAAATATACATTTATCTTGGTTTGGAAAGATAGCATTAGTAAAAATGAAAATACTTCCAAAGATAAATTTTATATTTAGGATGCTGCCACTTCAAATTACAGAAGAAGAGCTAAATAGATGGCAACAAATGATAAATAAATATTGTAATAGTAGTAAAAGAAATAGATTAAACAAACAGTTATGGTAAAGATCGCAAAAAGAGGGAGGATTAGCACTCCCTAATATCAAAAAATATTATGAAGCAAGTAGATTAAGATTGGTTATAGAAGGAATGACAGAAAAGAGGGAGCAGATTGGCTAAGAAAGGGTTCGGAAGAAGTGGAGGAAGAAATTTGGCAATGTAAATATGTAAATAATTTTTGGGGAAAAGTATTTAGAGAAATAGAAGATATAATGAATATTAAAATAGAAAGAAGTCCTAGTATAGCTTTATTATCATTATATAATAATAAACAATTGAAAAAAGAGGATAAAGAAGCGATAACAAACTTATTAACAATAGCAAGACTGCTTATAGCAAGGAATTGGAAAAAAGAAATAAATATACAAATAGAGGAGTGGTACAAGGAAGTATGGAAATTGGCAATAAATGATAAGCTGACGTGTATATTAAAAGTTAAAAGAGGTATATGGAAACAAAGTGATTTTGATGATATATGGAGAAAATTTACTGAAAAAGGATTAAAAAAAACAAAGAAAGAAAGTTACCTTTGCAAGAAGAATTGAAATTTTGGACAGATGATATGTAAAAGCTGTGGCTTGGGAAGGGGGTGGGGAGCATAGCGGTGAAAGATAGACAATATGTATAAGCAGAAAAATAACACTAGATGCCAAAATATGGAAGGTTGTATCGAATAATATGTATCTGCTGTAAAACAAACAATGTATAAGAAATGTATTAAATCACGATAAAATAATAAAAATGTTACCAAAAAAAAGACTAGGCTGTGGAGTGCAAACTATTATTATTATTATTATTATTATTATTATTATTATTATTATTATTATTATTATTCTGACACAAAAGCACAGTATGTCACAGCAAATGAGATCTATATGCTGGATTTCGTATCAAAAAAATCACAAGTCGAACACTTCCCAAGCATCTAGGACTGTGTGATGTATTTTCGAATGATGCGTGCAGATCCAAATAAGGTGGCCTTTTGCAGTGGACAGATCGTGATTTTGTCAATGTTTTTTGTTTCCAAATGTTGGCTGAGATCTTTTGGCACTGCACCCAGTGAGCCAATGACCACTGGGACAACCTGTACTGGTTTATGCCAGAGCCTTTGCCGTTCAACTTTGAGGTCTTGATAGCCGTCAAGTTTTTCCTCAATGTGGCTGTCACCTGGTATGGCGACATCAATAATCCAGACTTTTTTTATTTTCCACAATTGTGATCTCTGTATTGTGTATTGTGTTCCAAAACTTTGTCAGTCTGGATTCGAAAGTCCCACAGTATTTTTGTTCATTTTCCACGACCTTTGTGGGTTTATGATCCCACCAATTCTTTACTGCTGGCAGGTGGTATGACATAAGTTCCAGTGAATTATCTGGGCCACAGAGTTGTGTCTTTGTTTGTAATCCGTCTGTGTGATTTTCTTGCAACAGCTGAGGATATGGTCCATGGTTTCATCAGCTTCCTTGCACAGACTGCATTTTGGGTCATCCGTTGATTTTTCGATCCTGGCATTAATTGCATTTGTTCTGATGGCTTGCTCTTGGTCTGCAAGAATCAGGCCTTCTGTCTCCTTCTTCAGGGTTCCATTCATGAGCCATAACCAGGTCTTCTCCCTGTCAACTTTTCCTTCAATTTTGTTTTGTTCTGCCAGCTGTCAGCTCTGGTTTGTAGTGCAGTTTTCTTGCACTGGTTCTTTGTCTGCTGTGCTTTGAGAAGCTTCCGATTCTTGACTTCAATTAAAGCAGGTTCTTGGCTTTCTTTGACATATTCTGCCAGGGCGTGTTTTTTTCTTCAACTGCTTGTTTTACTTGTAAGAGTCCTCTGCCACCAGACCTCCTAAGCAGATAGAGGATGTAGTCAATTATGAAAGGTCATGAGTTTTCTTGTTTTTCAGTCCAAATTGTCCAGTTCTGCCTGCGTCCAGTTTATGATGCCAACAGTATATCTTATGACAGGTATGGCCCAAGTGTTTATGGCCTTGATGGTATTGCCTCCATTGAGCTTACTTTTGAGAATTTTTCTGATCCTTTGAGTTCCCCTTCGGGGGGAGAAGGGCAGGCTATAAATATAGGAAAAAAATAAACAAATATTCTTTGCTGATCACAGTTTTCACATTTCATGCTTGATGTTGTTCAGCTGTAGTATGCGCAGATATTTATAGGCCTCTGGCTGGTGACAGTTTATTGCTTGGCCATTGGGCATATTTATGCCCTCACTTTCAATGATTTTTCCCTTCTTCAGTGCCACTGTAGAACATTTGTCCAAACCAAGCTCCATGTTGATATCAGTGCTAAAGATTCGGACAGTGTTAGTCAGAGACTGGATTTCAGTTTCGGTTTTCCCATACAGCTTCAGGTCATCCATGTACAGCAGATGTGAAATTTTGTGAGATCTCTGAGATGTTTGATAGCCGTGGTTTGTTTTTTGTAAGATTGTTGACAGAGGGATCATGGCAATAATGAAAAGCAGTGGAGACAATGAGTCTCCCTGGAAAATTCCTCTTCTGTTGACCAGTCCATAGTTTTTATTTCCAACAAACAGTTCAGTTTTCCAGTGCTTCATCATATTTTCAATAAAAGTGCCAACATTTTTACAAATCCCAATGGTATCTAGGCACTTTGATGATCCAACTGTGTGGGAGTGAGTCAAAGGCTTTTTTGTAGTCAATCCACGTAATGTAAAGATTGGTTTTTCGGCTTTTGCAGTTCTCCAAAATCATTTAATATCAATTAATAACTGGTCTTTTGTGCCCCTGCTTTTCCGTTTGTTGCTTTTCTGTTCATCTGGCAAGATGTTATTTTCTTCAAGATAATCTTGAATTATTATTATTATTATTATTATTATTATTATTATTATTATTATTTGAAACACAACAAGATGAGTCCACAGCAGACACTCTGCTGGCTGTTGTATTGGATCACACGTCGGACACTTCCCAAGTGTCTAGGACTGTGTTATGTATTGGTGAATAATGTGTGCAGATCCCGGTAAGGTGGCCTTTTGCAGCTGGCAAATAGTAATTTTGTCAGTGCAGATTGTGTTTAAGTGCAGGCCAAGGTCTTTATAGGCACTGCACCCAGTGTGCCAATCACCACTGGGACCACCTTCACTGGCTTGTGCCAGAGTCTTTGCAGTTTGATCTTTAAATCCTCATATCATGTCAGCTTTTCCAGTTGCTTCTCAGCACTCATGCTGTCTCCTGGGATTGCAACATCGATGATCCACAGTTTGTTTTTTTCCACAATTGTGAGGTCAGTAGTATTGTGCTCCAAATCTCTGCCAGTCTGAATTCAGAAGTCCCAGAGGAGTTTGACATGTTTATTTTCTGTAACTTTTTCAGGCTTGTGATACCCCCCCCCCCAAACAAAAGGGACTTATAATTTGGGGATCTGTAGTTTGGTAAAGAGCATCAAGCTGAAATGGTATAAAAGGAATTAAGTCTTGGCCAGCTTGCAAAAGGACTAACAGCAACAAAATCTCCTCACACTTCTGTCCGCTGCATACAAACTTTGACTTTTATTACATTACTAGCTTGGGGACCCAGCGCTGCCCGGGTTATTTGAGAAAGGAATTGTGTATCAAGGTTGGTCTTATCAGTTATTTATATGGCTCGCAGTGGTCTCAGGAAGTTAGTGAAGGTACTGCGAGTCCCATCATCTGTGGTCCATCCACCTCCAAATTGCACCAGAATGGAGAGTGGGTCGTGGGGGCTCTGTGTGCCAAGTTTTGTTCTTGATCAATCATTGGATGAGAGTCACAGTGGTCTCAGAGAGTGAGTTTAGGTACTGCAAGTCCCATCATCCATAGTCTGTTCTCCCCCAAACCTCACCAGAATGTTGAGTTGGCCAAGGGGGCTCTCTGTGCCAAGTTTGGTCTTTCTTGGTATTTGGATCAGTGTCGCTGTGGTTTCAGGAAGTGAGTGAAGGTACTGGAAGTCCCATCATCCATCATCCGTCCTCTTCCAAACAGCATCGGGATGTAGAGTGGGTCATGGGGGCTCTGTGTGCCAAGTTTGGTCTTGATCGGACATTAGATGAGGGTTACAGCCATCTTGGGAAGGGAGTGGAGGTACTTGAAGTCCCGTCATCCATGGTCTGTCCTCCTTGAAAGTGCACCAGGATGTAGAGTGGGTCATGGGGACTCTGTGTGCCAAGTTTGGTCTTGATCAGTCATTGGCGAGAGTCTCAGTGGTCTCAGGAAGTGAGTGAAGTGAGTGTAAGTGCCATCATCCATTGCCAAATTCTTCCAAACCACACCAGGATGTAGAGTGGGTCATGCGGGTTGTCTGTGTAAATTGTGGTCTTGATCCATGATTGTTGGCAGTTGTAATGGTCTTAGGAAGGGAGTGCAGGTATTGCAAGTCCCATCGTCCATGGTGCATCCTCCTACAAACTGCACCAGGATGTAGAGTGCATCATGAAGACTCGGTGTGCCAAGTTTGGTCTTTATCGGTAATTGGATGAGGGTTGCAGTGGTCTCAAAAATTGAGCAAAGGTACTGCAAGTCCCATAATCCATGGTCCATCCCCGGCCAAACCACACCAGGATGTAAAATGGGGCATTAGAGGTCTATGTGCCAAGTTTGGTCCTGATCAGTCATTGGATGAGGTTAACAGCGGTCTCAGAATGTGAGTGATGGTACTGCAAGTCCCATCATCCATGGTTCATCCTCCTCCAAACTGCAGTAGGATGTAGAGTGGGTCCTGCGGGCTCTGTGTGCCAAGTTTGGTCTGTATTGGGAATTTTCTGACAGCCCCTGGCCTTTTCCTTTCCTCTGTTTGTCATCTTGGAATCTTGGAATTGAGGCTGGCCAATTAGAGACCAAATGCAAATTTCCTTCTCTCATGTCTCCGTTTCTGTCATGAACTCTTTTCTCCACCAGGGGCTCCTATTGAAGCTGGCTAATCAGAGACCATATGCAAATAGCACCACGGCGGCAGCCAATCAGAAAGTTGCCACAGACTCCTCTGCCCTACGTCCTCCCTCTGTCCTCCCTCGCACACAAACTTTGACTTTTATTATATGTATAGATATAGATATAGATATAGATATAGATATAGATATAGATATAGATATAGATATAGATATAGATATAGATATAGATATAGATATAGATATAGATATAGATATAGATATAGATATAGATTAGCTTGGGGACCCGGTGCTGCACCGGTTATTTGAGAAAGGAATTGTGTATCAAGGTTGGTCTTTATCAGTTATTTATATGGCTTGCAGTCTCAGAAAGTTAGTAAAGGTACTGCGAGTCCCATCATCTTTGGTCCATCCTCCTCCAAATTGCACCAGGATGGAGAGTGGGTCATGGGGGCTCTGTGTGCCAAGTTTGGTCTTGATTGGTCATTATATGAGGGTTGCAGCAGTCTTGGAAAATGAGTGGAGGTACTTGAAGTCCCATCATCCATGGTCTGTGCCAAGTTTGTGCCAAGTTTGGTCTTTATTGGTATTTGGATCAGTATCACTATGGTTTCAAGAAGTGAGTGAAGGTACTGCAAGTCCCATCATCCATTGTGCGTCCTCCTCCAAACAGCATCGAAATGTAGAGTGGCTCATGGGGGTTCTGTGTGCCAAGTTTGGTCTTCATCGGTCATTAGATGAGGGTTGCAGAAGTCATGGGAGTGGAGGTACTTGAAGTCCCATCATCCATGGTCTGTCCTCCTCAAAAGTGCACCAGGATGTAGACTGGGTCATGGGGGCTCTATGTGCCAAGTTTGGTCTTGATCAGTCATTGGCAAGGGTTTCAGTGGTCTCAGTAAGTGAGTGAAGTTACTGCAAGTCCCATCATCCATCTCCAAATTCTTCCAAAACGCACCAGGATGTAGAGTGGGTCATGCAGGCTCTCTGCTTGAATTGTGGTCCTGATCCATCATTGTTGGCAGTTGTAATGGTCTCAGGAAGGGAGTGCAGGTATTGCAAGTCCCATCATCCATGGTGCAACCTCCTCCAAACTGCACCAGGATGAAGAGTGCGTCATGGAAACTCAGTGTGCCAAGTTTGGTCTTTATCGGTAATTGGATGAGGGTTACAGTGGTCTCAGGAATTGAGGAAAGGTACTGCAAGTCCCATCGTCCATGGTCCATCCCCAGCCAAACCACACCAGGGCGTAAAGTGGGTCATGGGGGCTCTGTGTGCCAAATTTGGTCTTGATCAGTCATTGGAGGAAGGTCACAACGGTCTCAGAATGTGAGTGATGGTACTGCAAGTGCCATCATCCATGGTCCATTCTCCACCAAACTGCAGTAGGATGTAGAGTGAGTGAAGGTACTGCAAATCCCTCAGGCCGTTTCCTTTCTCTTCTCATCCACTTGAGAATGTTAGAATGTTGTTGGGGTTTTTTTTTGTCGTGTCAGGAGCGACTTGAGAAACTGCAAGTCGTTTCTGGTGTGAGAGAATTGGCAGTCTGCAAAGACGTTGCCCAGGGCACGCCAGGATGTTTTGATCTTTTACCATCCTTGTGGGAGGCTTCTCTCATGTCCCCGCATGAGGAGCAGGAGCTGACAGAGGGAGCTCTCCACGGATTCAAACCTGTGACCTGTGTGTCTTCAGTCCTGCCGGCTCAGGAGTTTAACCCTCTGTGCCACCAGGGGCTCCTGTTGAGGCTGGCCAATCAGAAACCATATGCAAATTTCCTTTCCCCTCTCAGCCACTTGAGAATTTTGGAATGTTGTGGCTGGCCAATCAGAGACCATATGCAAATTGTACCACAGTGGCAGCCAATCAGAACGCTGCCACATAAACCTCCCGTCCTCCCTCCGCATACAAACATTGACTTTTATTATATAAGATATAGATATAGATGTAGATAGATTGTGCTTTATGTTTCACAAAATTCCTTTTATTTATTTTTTTTGAAGAAAGTTCAATTTTAAGGAACATCCATGCTATACAAAAAGATAATTTTTTTTATTTTCCTGTTTTAGGACATACGTAATCTCTTTAAATCACCATTCCATACTATTGTTTATTGAATCTCCTGTCCCACGCTCAGTGATTGGATAGTGACTATTGCAGTGTCAGAAGCGAGGGAAACCTCCTGATTGGCTGATGAGAGACTCAGTCCCTCCTGCAGGGGGAACTCCACCAATCAATACAAAACCAACTCTGGCTGGACAGGCAGGTAATTTGAATGATGACTTGTATAAGAAGTCTGTTTTTTGCTGTACATGGGATCTCTGCTTACGTTGGCGAATGATTGCGGGTGAGATCTTAATCAATTTATTAATAAAATACCTCAATGGCTTTCTTCTTCCAGCCTGGGTGAGCATTATTTCAAAATACCTGGCTTCCACAGACCACAGCTTGGTCTCACTGCCCATAGCTGCCCTAAATTTATCTATTGCAGCAGGCAGATGGTATTTGTTCTGCCTCTGCTTATAGTCCATTTGCGTGATCTTCTTGCACAAGCTGAGAATGTGATCATTTCATCTGCTTCCTTGCAGAGTCTACATTTGGAATGTTGTTGACTTTTCAATTCTGGCCTTGATGGCATTGGTTCTAATTGCTTGTTCTTGGGCTGCAAGGATCAGGCCCTCCGTCTCCTTTTTCAAAGTTCCATTTGTGAGCCACATCAATGTTTTTTCTTTGTCATCATCATCAAAATAGTTTATTGTACGGACCCAAGGCCATGACAAAAAGCACCACACGCACACAATAGTACCCTCAGAGTACAGGCACCAAAGATGCTAAACAGAACCATAATTTGCTCCCACAACAAAAACAATGGAAGTTCAATGTATTAGGTTCTTGTAGGTTTTTTCGGGCTATAGGGCCATGTTTTATAGCCCGAAAAAAAACCTACAAGAACCTAGTGATTCCAGCCATGAAAGCCTTCGACAATACATTCAATGTATTGTCGAAGGCTTTCATGGCTGGAATCACTCAGTTCTTGTGGGTTTTTTCGGGCTATAGGGCCGTGTTCTAGAGGCATTTCTCCTGACGTTTCGCCTGCATCTATGGCAAGCATCCTCAGAGGTGAGGTCTTCTGGAGCTGGGGAAAAAGGGATTTATATATCTGTGGAATGACCAGGGTGAGACAAAGGGCTTTTGTAAGTTGGGCTAGGTGTGAATCTTTCAACTGACCACCTTGATTAGCATACAATGGGCTGACTGTGCCTGGAGCAAACTCTTCTTGAAAGGTGTATGGCAGGAACACTTTGATGCCATCCCTTTTCCTCTGGGTGGATCTTCATCTTTACTCTCAGGCTTGTTCTTGGTCTTGCAGCTCTTCTGATGTCTGAGGTGGAGTCTCCATTGGCCTTGAGAGCCCAGTTGAGGTGGTTCGGTTCATCTTGGAGGAGGTGGGCTTCACAGATTCTTTTTGCGCGGTCTGCCAAGGCTTTAATGGTGCTTCTTTTTTGACTTGGGTGATGGTTGGAGTTTTTATGTAGATATCTATCTCTGTGTGTGGGATTTCTGTAAACGGTGTTACCCAATTGTTGATATGGTTTATGGATGACTAGGACATATAGAAAATATAATTTCCACGTTTTAACAGTTTTGTTGGCCAACTCTTCGTGACCTCATGGACCAGCCCACGCCAGAGCTCCCTGTCGGCCGTGACCACCCCCAGCTCCTTCAAGGTCAGTCCAGTCACTTCAAGGATGCCATCCATCCATCTTGCCCTTGGTCGGCCCCTCTTCCTTTTACCTTCCACTTTCCCCAGCATAATTGTCTTCTCTAGGCTTTCCTGTCTCCTCATGATGTGGCCAAAGTACTTCAACTTTGTCTCTAGTATCTTCCCTCCAGTGAGCAGTCGGGCTTTATTTCCTGGAGGATGGACTGGTTGGATCTTCTCGCAGTCCAAGGCACTCTCAGAACTTTCCTCCAACACCACAGCTCAAAAGCATCGATCTTCCTTCACTCAGCCTTCCCTAAGGTCCAGCTCTCACATCCATAGGTGACTACAGGGAATACCATGGCTTTGACTAGGCGGATCTTTGTTGCCAGTCTGATGTCTCTACTCTTTACTATTTTATCGAGATTGGACATTGCTCTCCTCCCAAGAAGTAAGCGTCTTCTGATTTCCTGGCTACAGTCTGCATCTGCAGTAATCTTTGCACCTAGAAATACAAAGTCTGTCCCGGCCTCCACGGTTTCTCCCTCTATTTTCCAGTTGTCAATCATTCTTGTTGCCATAATCTTGGTTTTTTTACGTTTAGCTGCAACCCGGCTTTTGCGCTTTCTTCTTTCAGCTTGATTAGAAGGCTCCTCAGCTCCTCCTCGCTTTCGGCCATCAGAGTGGTGTCATCTGCATATCTGAGGTTGTTAATGTTTCTTCCAGCAATTTTCACCCCAGCTTTGCATTCATCCAGATGTATGACTAGGATGACTAGGACATCTAGAAAAGGCAGTCTTCCTTCCTTTTCTTTTTCCATAGTGAACTGGATGTTTGTGTGGATGCTGTTAAGATGGTCCAGGAACCAAAAGTGTTCCTGCCATACATCAAGGGAACCACTGACCGCATAGGGAAGCTGATGAGGAAACACAACATACAAACAATCTACAAACCCACCAAGAAAATCCAACAAATGCTACGTTCAGCAAAGGACAAGAGGGATCCTCTCACCTCTGCAGGAGTCTACCGTGTACCATGCAGCTGTGGACAAGTCTACATAGGAACCACCAAACGCAGCATTGCCCAAACACGAATCAAGGAACATGAAAGGCACTGCAGACTACTTCAACCAGAGAAATCAGCCATAGCAGAGCACCTGATGAACCAACCTGGACACAGCATTTTATTTGAGAACACAGAAATGCTGGACCACTCTCACAACCACCATGTCAGACTACACAGAGAAGCCATTGAAATCCACAAACATGTGGACAATTTCAACAGAAAGGAAGAAACCATGAAAATGAACAAAATCTGGCTACCAGTATTAAAAAATTCTAAAATTGCAACAGCAAAAACAGCAGAGAGAAAAACAGGCAGGGACATCTAATCACCTTTCAAGAAGAGTTTGCTCCAGGCACAGTCAGCCCATTGTATGCTAATCAAGGTGGTCAGTTGGAAGATTCACACCTAGCCCAACTTACAAAAGCCTTTTGTCTCACCCTGGTCATTCCACAGATATATAAACCCCTTTTTTCCCAGCTCCAGCAGACCTCACCTCTGAAGATGCTTGCCATAGATGCAGGCGAAACGTCAGGAGAAATGCCTCTAGAACATGGCCATATAGCCCGAAAAAACCCACAAGAACTGAACAATGGAAGTTAATAATAGTTAAAATACATTTTAGGAGAGGATCCAGTTAACCCTTAGAATCTCCTTGGCAGTTGATAGCAATTTTATCTAACTCTGTCTTTCTGATCTTTTTTGCAGAGCGAGCAAAAAGGGCTACTTTGTAAGTTACATAGTCATTTGTATCGCCCAGTAGAAACCGCACTGTTTTTGCAATAGAGTTCCCTTCATCTTGTGTCAACAAGGGTTTCAGGTGCCTTTCCCTTGGGTCACTATACAATGGGCAGACTAACAGATAATGCACAATGTCTTCTACCTGACATTGACTACAAATACATAGTCTGTTTTCCCAGGGAACATTTTGGTAGCGACCATCTAACACTGCGGTTGGCATCACTTGAAATTGCAGCTCGGTGAAGGCGGTTCTCAAGGAAGGAGGCTTGAGCTTAGTCAGGTATCTGGCTCTGAAGTGTTCAGTTTTCAAAAAGGGAAACCATGGGGAAAACTTGGAGTTCCTGATTGATTGCAGGGTCCTTCTTGAGTCAATCCAAAATAGCCAGTCTCTTAGTTGTCTCTTAGTCATGTCCAGGGCAAGAATTCAATTCAGGATGATTGTAGTTGAGTAAGAGGTCCTCCAGGCTAGATCTCCATTGTCCATGGCCACTCATTTCCTCGTAGCACAACACAGGAAACCGGTCGCCCTGAAGAGTAGCAATTTGTTTGAAGTATCTTAATTGGGCACAATCTATTCTTGATTTTACTGATAGCCATCCAGATTCGGTGCACAGAAGCGCTGCAGGGGTTCCCGCTGGAAGAGAATAAAGCTTTCGTAGGAACTTGTTCTGCAGAATTTCCAGGGTTTTGCAAAGGTTGGTATCTGAACCCCAGATTTCTGCACCATAAAGCACCTGTGCTAGTACTTGACTGCTGAAAATTTTAAGGGCAGGTTCCATCAGCTGGCCACCCTGTGTACAGAAGAATTTCATTAGGGCACCTATTGTTTTCTGAGCTTTCAGCTTCACTGCTTCGCTGTGATGTTTCCAGGAAAGAGTTTCACTGAAAACAATTCCCAAGTATTTAAATAATTGGGTTTGTTCTATGACATGTTGGTCTAACATCCATTTGTACCTGGGACAGTGTCTTCTTTGTCAATCTTGATCTCAAGTCGTTTCTGGTGTGAGAGAATTGGCTGTCTGCAAGGACATTGCCCAGGGAACGCCAGGATATTATTTCAAAATACCTGGCTTCCACAGACCGCAGCTTGGTCTCACTGCCCATAGCTGCCCTATATTCATCTATTGCAGCAGGCAGATGGTATTTGTTCTGTCTCTGCTTATAGTCCATTTGCGCGATCTTCTTGCACAAGCTGAGAATGTGATCATTTCGTCTGCTTCCTTGCAGAGTCTACACTTGGAATGTTGTTGACTTTTCAATTCTGGCTTTAATGGCATTGGTTCTAATTGCTTGTTCTTGGGCTGCAAGGATCAGGCCCTCCGTCTCCTTTTTCAAAGTTCTATTTGTGAGCCACATCAATATTTTTTCTTTGTCAATCTTGCTCTCAATTTTTCCCAGGAACTGTCCATGGAGAGCCTTCTTTTGCCAGTTTTCTCTTTGGCTCTGCATTGTATTTTTATGGCATTCATTCTTTGTCTTTTGCACATTAAGCAGTTTTCTACTATTGACTTCAATATTCTAGAACCATCAATGTTGGTTCTAGAATGTCTTTCATGTAATATGCCAGTGCATATTTCTCTTCTTCTACCATTTGTTTCACTTGCCCTCTCTCTGATGACTAATTTTCTTGAGCAGGTCTATCGATATCACTACGTGGGGTTTGTGTGTGTGTGTGTGTGTGTGTCAGGAGCGATTTGAGAAACTGCAAGTCGCTTCTGGTGTGGGAGAATTGGCTGTGTGCAAGGACATTGCCCAGGGGACATCCGAATGTTTTAAAGCAGTGGTTCTCAACGTTCCTAATGCCGCGACCCCTTAATCCAGTTCCTCATGTTGTGGTGATCCCCAACCATAACATTATTTTCTTTGCTACTTCATAATTGTAATTTTGCTCCTGTTATGAATCGTTATGTAAATATCTGGTATGCAGGATGTATTCTTATTGGAGTGTTATGGAAGGATTGATTTTGTCATTTGGGAGTTGTAGTTGCTGGGATTGATAGTTGTAGTTGCTGGGATTCACCTATACTCAAAGAGCATTCTGAACTCTACCAACAATGGAATTGGACCAAACTTGGTACACAGAACTCCCATGACCAACGGAAAATACTGGAAGGGTTTGGTGGACATTGACCTTGAGTTTGGGGGTTGTAGTTTGCCTACACCCAGAGAGCACTGTGGATTCAAACAATGATGGATCTGGATCAAACTTGGCACGAATATTCAATATGCCCAAATGTGAACACTGGTGAAGTTCGAGGAAAATAGACCTTGACATTTGTGAGCTGTAGTTGCTGGGATTTATAGTTCACTTACAACCAAAGAGCATTCAGAAGCCCACCAACGATCGAATTAGGTCAGAAACAGAGAATGAACAACAGAAAACACTGTCTGTGATGGCCTTTGGCGACCCCTCTGACACCCCCTCGCGACCCCTCCAGGGGTCCCGACCCCCAGGTTGAGAACCACTGTTTTAAAGTTTTACCATTCTTGTGG
The DNA here is from genome assembly GCF_025583915.1 of Anolis sagrei ordinatus. Lineage (NCBI taxonomy): Eukaryota > Metazoa > Chordata > Lepidosauria > Squamata > Anolidae > Anolis > Anolis sagrei. Next base: position 47,395,151 of record NW_026847771.1, read on the forward strand.
GAGGTTTCTCTCATGTCCCCACATGGGGAGCCGGAGCTGACAGAGGGAGCTCATCCGTGCTTTCCCCAGATTTGAACCTGTGACCTGTCGGTCTTCAGTCCTGCTGGCACCTGGGTGTAATCAGTAGTGAATTGTCATCAGTTTTCTTGTTTTTCTGTCCAGATCATCCAGCTCTGTTTGCGTCCAGTTCACAATTCTAGTAGTGTATCTGATGACGGGTATTGCTAAGAAAAATCCTTCTGCTGCACCGTTGCTGGGTCTTCCCTGCCCTTGTCTGCCAGTTAAACACCGTCCTACAGCTTTTGGGTGACTATCATTGGGAGATTTGCTACAAAGATAGTGAGAAAGAGAAGTGACTATAATGCAGCCCATTATGTTTGCCCTGTCCTAAAAAGCAGTTGTGGAGGACACGTTTGGAGCTGTCATTGCTGCTTGCTCCCTCCCTCAGCTGTCCTGCTATACTGGAAGGAGGGAAGCACTCTCCTAAAATCAGGAGCTGGTGGGGCTGTTTATCCTGTCACGGTCTGCTTTCCACCGCAAATATAACAATCTCTTCTTCTTCCTTTTTGCAACACCTCTTCCCTGTCAGAAACCATTAATGTTATAAAGCTGCACATTTCACCTGGCAAGGCTCCACACTCAAGTATCACCGATGTGTCCTTCATCATTCAAAAGTAGCCAAGCAAGAAGGGGTGAAGAAGCTCAAGGAAAGATCGGGTTGAGCCCGGTTCTTCCTTTTGAAACTGGCACAGCCTTGGCTGTGCCAGCTACGGGGAGAGAGAGGGAGGTAGGCCTGGCAAGGCTTTCTTTGAATATTAATGAAGCATCAAAGCTTTTAGCTACATGGCAGTGTCTGCGCTAGACTGTTCTCCAGGGTTCTGCTCAGCTTGCCACAATAAAAGCCGCAGTAATTATTCCCAATAACTAATTTAGATTATTATTAGTCCCACAATGGAAAAGCACTGCCCTTTCACAACACTAGAACCACTGAGCCCCAAAGAACAAAATGCTTCTTCCTACATTGACAGATTTTTCCCCTCAATCTCTCTCTTGCTTTCTCTATCCCTTCACTCATTTTTTAATGCCAAGTGGATTAGTAAAGGAGAGAAGACATTGCTGTGCACTGGGCCCAATGACAGCCCAGCAAGGGTGGAAGGCACTGGACAGTAGGCTTGGGCGGTTTCGTTCGTTAATTTCGTAATTCGTTATTAATTCGTATTTAAATTAGCTTACGATCCAATATTGAGCCATGCAGGAATTGTGTGAGGAGTAATAAAGATTTGAAACAATTTTTTCAATTTATTTCGTAATTATTTCGTAATTATTTTCGTAATTATTTCGTAATTATTTTCGCATGTCTGGTGCAAGTTTTATAGTTGTTGTTTGTTTTATCACACCAACAGTCAACAACAGAGGGAGAGGGAAGCTTCAGAAGTTCCCCCTGTCCCATTTGGAGGTTTTTTTAGCATATTGCGCAATCGCGTCCACCATTAACGAATCGATTCGTAATTTTACGAAATTCCGTATATTTCGAAAATTTTAAAAGGAAAATTTTGGAATTAAAAAAAACGAAATGCAAGGGCCCCCTAAAAACAAAATGAGTTTAGAACCAAATTTTTCCGTGGTTACCCAAGCCTACTGGACAGGCATTGGTAGTTGTTGGCTCAGGGAGCTGATCTGGAGTGTCATGAAAGGGCAGCAAATGGTTCACTGCAGGCATGTAGCGGGGGGGGGGGCTTGAGGGGCTTCAGCCCCCCCTGAAATTCTCATGGTGGTTCGCGAAAAGGCCTTACTGGTGCATTATTTAAACTGTTATGTTTATTCATATCATGATCTGATCACCATACTCAATATATCCCATATGCATGGGGGTATTTGGGTAATGATACAAAAGGTTTGCTAGGCTAGACCCTCTTTCACTCAGACTCAGCCCCCCCGAACCCCCCCCCCCCCGAAAAAATTCAGCCCCCCCCAAAACGAAATCCTGGCTACGAGCCTGGTTCACTGTTTTGATTTTATTGACAAAACAGGCTTAAAACTAGTGGATCGAGTCATTATATGTAAGCCACTGCTGGCTTACTCCTAGGCACATATATGCAGCATTGCATCCTACAATGTAAGCTTACTCTGAGATAGTTCCTACAGTGTTTGCTTCCAGGTAACTGTACACAGCATTACAGCCCTAACCCCCAATGTAGTATTAATATGCAAGGTGGAGGAAAGCCACTTAGACCTTCACTATACAGTCCAGCAAATATAGAGAGCTAGTTAGAGCTCCGTGTCATGACTCTGAAGACTGTATTTCAAATTCCTACTCAGCCATGGAAACCCACTGGTTGACCGAAGCAAATAACATTTTCTCAGCCTCAGAAAATGGCAAGGGCAATTCCCCATAAAACACATCCTGCCAAGAAAACTCCAAGACATTTAACTCTTTGGAAGGGCATAAGTCAAAAGCAACTAGAAAACACAGAACAACTAGCAAATGTAAATTTTGTATTAAGAAGTCTGTTTTTTTCAAAACGAAGTGATTTTTCTATGTTGCACTGATGAATACTTATAACTGGTTTGTGGGGTATTTTAAAATACAGCTTTGATTAATGTTACTGACATATCCTGCCCTGCAGATGAGCCTAGGGAGGCAGCAGGTGTTGTGCTTTTCCCTCCCAGCGTCCACTCCTACAGAGTTCCTCTCTCTTCCTACAGTCACTCACAAGTAGGAGAGATGAGGCCACCCAAGTCAGGGAGGCCTAAAGGTTCTGTTGGTGAATCTGAGCTGTTAGGCTCAAAATAACCCTCAGTTAGGATGATTCCACCATAAATATAGCAGAGTACCAGAAGTAAAAGGAAGAGAGGCCGACCAAGGGCAAGATGGATGGATGGCATCCTTGAAGTGACTGGACTGACCTTGAAGGAGCTGGGGGTGGTGACGGCCGACAGGGAGCTCTGGCGTGGGCTGGTCCATGAGGTCACGAAGAGTCGGAGACGACTGAACGAATGAACAACAACACCAGAAGTAAACTTCATAACCAGCAGACACTTACATGGGGTGACCTGGGATAGGCTTCCATTCCTTAGGATGGATCAGGATTGCAGAGTCAGAACTTTAGGTTCAAAAATATTTATTGAAGAAAAAGAACTACATTCTTGATAGAAAAAGTATTGGAGCTTTACTCAGTCTCATCTTCTAAAGGAGGTAAAGGCTAAAAAGTCAATGCAGCTACATTTTGCCTAGAGAGAGGCAAAGTGTGCCCTTACTGGAAGGAAGAAAAGGTAGAAGAGGTTGGAAAATGAAGACCACATGGTCAACCCAAGGCAGTTTAAACTTCAAAGGAAGTTCCCTCACAGAATTCCATTACTGCATCATCAAAGGAGGAGGAGACAGTGGCTAGCAGTGTAGAGGAAAGACAAAGCCCTTTTGGGAAACATGCATAGGAATATGGGAGAAGGAATCACTCACCTTAGTCCTACCTCTAGCCTAGCTACTCATTGAGGACTAGAAACTTGATGACACAAGAGATTTGTGCAGTTCAGGGATGAAACCCAACAGTTGCATTGCCGGAGTCTGTTTTCCTGAGCCAGTTGGACCACCAAATGACTGCCTGCAACTGAGTCAGCAAGGGAAGGGCTCGGGATTATTCACTCTGCCACTTAGTTCCTTGGGGAACCGAGTAATTCGGATAAGTTTTTGTTGGTGTTCTCTATTTCATGATAAGGAAACCTTTCTCCAACCATTAAGCAACTGCTAAATTCACAATAATTACAGTGATCAAGAAACTATGTATTGTCGAAGGCTTTCATGGCTGGAATCACTAGGTTCTTGTAGGTTTTTTCGGGCTAGAGGGCCATGTTCTAGAGGCATTTCTCCTGACGTTTCGCCTGCATCTATGGCAAGCATCCTCAGAGGTAGTGAGGTCTGTTGGAAATAGGAAAATGGGTTTATATATCTGTGGAATGGCTGGGGTGGGGCAAAGAGCTCTCTGCTGAAGCTAGGTGTGAATGTTTCAGCTGACCACCTTCATTAGCATTTGAAGGCCTGGCTGAGCCTGGGAAAATGTTCTGTTGAGAGGTGTTAAGATGTGCCTGGTTGTTTCCTCTCTGCTGTTTTGCTGTTGTAATTTTAGAGTTTTTTAATACTGGTAGCCAGATTTTGTTCATTTTCATGGTCTCTTCCTTTCTGTTGAAATTGTCCACATGCTTGTGGATTTTAATGGCTTCTCTGTGTAGTCTGACATGGTGGTTGTGAGAGTGGTCCAGCATTTCTGTGTTCTCAAATAATATGCTGTGTCCAGGCTGGTTCATCAGGTGCTCTGCTATGGCTGACTTCTCTGGTTGAAGTAGTCTGCAGTGTCTTTCATGTTCCTTGATTCGTGTTTGGGCAATGCTGCGTTTGGTGGTCCCTATGTAGACTTGTCCACAGCTGCATGGTACACGGTAGACTCCTGCAGAGGTGAGAGGATCCCTCTTGTCCTTTGCTCTTAGTTTTGGTCATATGGCAGATGGTGAATTCTGGGAGCTGCAGCACAACATACAGGACAGATTCTTTCAATGCATCAAAAATAAAATGGCAGGACTCAGATATGCCCAAAACGAAGTGGTTGGAATGATGTTACGTTTTTGGTAAGGCTTGCAGTTCTATCCAGTCATTAAAATCTTTGGTAGTTCTGCTTGGATAGATCCTTCCTAGCCTCCAAGCCCAGAAAGAAATAAGTTTTGTTTTTAAAAATAAAAGTTACTATTTTAAGAAACAGAAACTTACAACTAATGTGAGGCATTTGTGCCAGGAAAGTATCTTCTTTGCAAAATAATACAGATGCTCTTTTGGCCACGTTGGATGCTTCCCAAGACTCCACAGTTGCTTATTGTTCCTTATTGAAACAGGAACTGTGCAGTATAGCCTGGGAAGGCATTAGATCAGTGGTTCTCAACCTTCCTAATGCCGCGACCCCTTAATATGGTTCCTCATGTTGTGGTGACCCCCAACCATAACGTTATTTTCGTTGCTACTTCATAACTGTAATTTTGCTACTGTTATGAATTGTAATGTAGATATCTGATATGCAGGGTGTATTTTCAGTCACTGGACCAAATTTGGCACAAATACCCAATACACCCAAAATTTGAATACTGGTGGGGTTGGGGGTGATTGATTTTGTCATTTGGTAACGCTGGAGTTGCTGGGATTTATAGTTCACCTTAAATCAAAGAGCCTTCTGAACTCCATCAATGATGGAATTGAATCAAACATGGGACACAGACCGAGAGAAAATATTGGGAAGGACTGGTGGACACTGACCTTGAGTTTTTGGAGTTGTAGTTCACCTATATCCAGACTGTGGACTCAAACAATGATGGAGCTGGATCAAACTTGGCACAAATACTCAATATGCCCAAATGTGAACACTGGTAGAGTTTGGAGAAAATAGACCTTGCCAATTGGGAGTTGCAGTTGTTGGGATTTATAGTTCACTCACAATGAAATAGCATTCTGAACCCCACCAATGATAGAATTGGACCAAACGTTCCACACAGAATCCCCATGACCAACAGAAAATACTATGTTTTCTGATGGTCTTTGGCGACCCCCAGGTTGAGAAACACTGCATTAGATGGATATTAAGAGGAATAAGAAAAATTGTGTCGTAGTCTAGGTTACACTCATTGTGAACACCTCTGAAGTGAAGTATGAAAAAGTTCCTTTTTTATTACTACAGGTCCTAGTATCCCCCAGACAGCATGTCCAGTGGCACTGTAATCAAAAAACACCCTGGTTGTTTCCCAACTGGCTCTTGGTACAAGGTAGAAAGCGGACTCCATGGCCATGCATTTCTGGGTCATGGCCCATTTTGTATCCAAATTACAGATATCAGTCCATGCACTGTGGAAGGGGAGGGGGAGGGGGCGTTAAGCATCACCTGCAAAAATTACTTGCATTCCTTCCTTCCCCCAATACCTGTCAAGCCAGAATTTGGGAAGAATTTATGGGAGCAACAGCACCACCAAGTATCCGTTGTGGGAAATGCAGTGTGAGGAAAGGAAAGTGCCAAGGTCGAGCAATAAACTGCTATCTTCTCCACTTGGCACGTCGCCCATTATCCTCCATGAAGAAATGGATTTGGGGGGTGGGGGGGGGGGGGTTGGGACCAGAGCCAGACAGCCTTTCCTGACAGATCAGAATTAAGAGATTCCTGCCTTTTTCATTTCGAAACGAAGTCCCCTTCCAATTCTCTGAAAGTTAAGAGCGCAAGCCTAATTGGCATGCAGGATGTTTCCCTGCTCAAAGGTACCAGAACTAATGCTGTCCTGTTAATGAACTGAGTGAGTAATAGCCATGGGTATAGAAAGGCTTATGTCTGAAACTAATCCTAGTTAATGAATCTATTGTTACAGGTATTAAATGGTGACAGGGGGTTTTCATCCATCAAGCCTCCATTAATCACAGCACCCTCGCCTCTGCTTATTATTTAGGAGCCAGAAAAGGGATCTTAATGACATTAGTAATAGACCAGTCCTGGTGGTACGTGACCTAGAACATGCAGAGGATTTAAGACAATGAATCTCTGATAAAATGAATTGTGGCGACAGGGCTGCCACCTTCGGGGTAACTCCCTCATTTCCTCCCAGCCGCACACTGTGCTGTAACCGCCAGAGGTATTGTTTAGCCGCACGAGAAAGCCATTTCCCAGCACTGCATTGGCTGCATTGAGTCCCCTTTGGGGAGATAAATCGGAACATAAATATAACAACAACAACAATTGCATCAGGCTCCCTCTCTTCCCAATCTCTCTGTCTAACCCAGGCCTGGGCTGGGGTCCTCTCTCCCCCATCATGTTTTGGACAGCAACTCCCACAATAATCCCAAAGAGCCGGTAAGGATGGTGGGAAATGGAGTCCAAAACACCTCAGAGGGAGGTAGGGAAGCCCCTAGCAGTGGGGCTAGGCCTGATCCAGATGCTACTCAGCTCAGAACGGCATGCCCCCCATGGCAATCTGGTGCCACATCTGTTGAAAGGGAGGGAGGGGACAACCAGGCAAACAAGACCGACAGAAAGAGAGACTTCATCCTTGATTAAGAGATTGGCACTATTGGCACATTTATCCTGACAGCAAATCTGCATTGGACCTCCTTGGCTCTCTAACCATCTGTAGAGTGGTCTAATTTTACCACATTAGGCAGGTAATAATCAAAGTCCGAAATAATAGCCAAGCAGTTCCCCATCACCAATGCTGAAATGTAACCGGAAATGATGCTCTTGAGCGAGCCTCACTCTTGCCAACAACACAAATTGCACATACTCAGCCTTTGGTTTTCTGAGTTCCTAATTAAGATCATAACAAATCTGTGAATAGCCAGAACTTTCCAGATTTCCCTCGCTATTTACTCATAGGCTGGCACTAAGAACTGCTGAAATGCTAGAAATGGAACATGCTTCTAGCATGGAACCTGCTCTTCCAAAGATGTGATGCAGTGACTACTTTCTGACACACTGATACTCCTCATAGGTGGGGGTTATAGCTGTTTGTGTAAGTGGGAGCCTGTCTGTGAAAGTGGGTACCCCAGCCAAATACACACAAACATCTTTTCACTTTTATTAACACTAGCTTGGGTACCCCGCAGTTTCCGTTACTTTGGCAGCCACCTCTCAACCAAAGTCAACACTAAAACTGAAATTCAACACCACCTGAGCTCTGATCAATTTGCATTGAAACACTCAAAGTATAAAAACAGTTGAACTCCTCCAAACATGACAAACTAAAGTTGAACTCCTCCAAATGTGACAACTTTCCTTAATTTGGCCGTTTCTGGTCAGCTTGCATTGAAAACTTCTCAAAGTATCAAAAACAGTTGAACTCCTCCAAACGTGACAAACTTCATGCATTTGGCCTTTTCTGATCAGCTTGCATTGAAAACATTAAAAGTATAAAAAAACAGTTGAAAACCTCCAACTGTGACAAACTTTATGCCTTTGGCCATTTCTAGTCAGTTTGCATTGAAAGTACTCATAGTTGCACAGATGACAAACTTCATGCATTTGCCCTTTTCTGATCAGCTTGCATTGAAAACACACAAAGTATCAAAAACAGTTGAGTTCCTCCAATCTTGAAATTGACAAACCATGCATTAGGCAATTTCTGATCAGCTTGTATTGAGAACACTCAAAGTATCAAAAACTGTTGAGTTCCTTCAATCTCGAAATGCTTTGTGCATTTGGCCATTTCTGATCTGTTTGCATTGAAAACTCAAAGTATCAAAAACAGTTGAAAACCTGCGTGACAAAGTTTATGCCTTTGGCCATTTCTGTTCAGTTTGCAAGTATCAAAAACAGTTCCTTCAATCTTGAAATACTTTATGCATTTGGCCGTTTCTCATCTGTTTGCATTGAAAACACTCAAAGTATCAAAAACAGTTGAGTTCCTCCAATCTTGAAATACTTCATGCATTTGGCCATTTCTGATCTGTTTGCATTGAAAACCCTCAAAATATCAAAATCAGTTGAATTCCTCTAAACGTGACAAACTTCATGCATTTGGCCTTTTCTGATCAGCTAGCATTGAAAACACTCAAAACATCCAAAACAGTTGAAAACCTCCATGCTAGCCCACAAGGAGGTCACCTAGGGATTAGACACACAACACAACGCATTACAAAGAACTTCTTTTGGCCCGGCATATACCAACAAATCAAAGAATTTTGCCAGTCTTGTGACACCTGCCAACGAATTAGTTCCAGGCGAGACAAAACGAAAGCTCCCTTAATGACTCTGATGGACTCTCAGAGGACGACTGATAATACAACATCAGATCCTATTGCTCAGCCAACCGTAGTTTGTGTCCAGGACCAACATCTCCTAACAGACAATTTTGCGGTAGACATTGCTGACCTAATGATTAATAGAGGCAGATGGACCTCTAGGAGGGCGGTTTGTGACTCTTTGGCCCAAATTCTAGCAAAGAGACCAGGGGAAATAAGACTGAAAGCCATTACATGGCTGCAGAGGGACTATCAGTCACCTGACCGCTCCACTCATCTTTTAATCACACCAAAAGACAATCTATGGCTTGGCGAGCTTTTGGCAATGTGATTCTGCCTAAAGAAATCAGGCATTACCATCAGAAGGGTAGTGGTGGACCCTCATATTCACCCCCTCATTGACACAGGGGTACCTTCTCGCCTTGTTCCATCAGGTCCCCGTGATAAATCTACAGATAGCTCCCCGGTTAGGCCCCCCCCTCCTGGTTTGTACCAATTTGAGACCCCATCTGCTCCAGTTGTCCCCACACAATCAGCCACACTTTCCCGCCCAAGAACACTCCCCTTGTTCAGCCCACTCAGTTCCCTCGCTGGCTCTCTGTCCACTTCAACATCGGAAGCATCCCTACCTGAAACCCAAGGGAGACTATACTCCAGCCTTACTTCTTCTGAGAACTGACTAGCCACAGATCCCAACCATGTTGGGGGGGAGGGGGGACCGGAGGAGGGGGGCGCCATTCGCATTGTGTGGGGGAGGAGATTTGCTGGTCACCAACGCTCCAGGGAGAAGCGCAACAGAGTTCTTGCGACCCTGGAGAAGGTAGGAAGTGGTAGGCCCCATGGCAGTCCTCTCGGTCTTAAGGTCCTGCTGATTAATGCTAGATCTGTCAATGGTAAGACCGCTGCCATTCAGGACTTGATCCTGGGATGAGAGGGCGGATCTGGCTTGCATTACTGAGACCTGGTTGGATGAGCTGGGGGAAGTAAATCTCACTCAGCTGTGTCCACCGGGTTTTGGAGTGCATCAGCAGGCCAGACGGGGCGGCGGGGAGGAGGGGTCGCAGTAGTCTTTCGGCAATCCATCGCCGTGGTCAGATGTGCTGTTCCGCAAGCACCTGGGTTTGAGTGTGTCCACCTAAAAGTGGGGAACCGTGACAGTGTGGGGTTTCTGCTGGTGTACCGCCCACCCCGCGACCCAGCAGTTTCCCTGTCTGAGCTGGTGGAGGTGGTCTCCAATTCGGCCCTGGCTTCCCAGCGCCTGGTGGTGCTGGGAGACTTTAACATCCATGCCGAGATCTCCTTGTCCGGCGCAGCTCAGGACTTTATGGCCACCATGACAACCATAGGACTGTCACAAATCATATCTGGACCCACCCATCAGGCCGGACACACACTCGACCTAGTTTTTGTGGCGGACAGTGGAATGATCAGAGTGGAAGAACAAAACATCCTTCCG
>NW_026847771.1:47405458-47429473 GCF_025583915.1 Anolis sagrei ordinatus
ATAGGGTGGCAACCTGTGTTGGACGGGGTTACACTCCCCCTGAAACCACAGGTCCACAGTCTGGGAGTCCTCTCGGAGTCATCGCTTACGCTTGAGGCTCAGGCGTCGGCGGTGTCTGGGAGGGCTTTCGCACAATTAAGACTCGTGCGCCAACTGCGACCGTACCTCGCGAAGGCTGATCTGGCCGGGGTGGTCCATGCCTTGGTCACCTCTAGGTTGGATTACTGTAATGCGCTCTACGTGGGGCTGCCCTTGAAAACGGCTCGGAAATTCCAACTTGTCCTATGAGCAACGGCCAGGATGTTAACTGGCGCTCCCTACAGAGAGAGGTCAACCCTCCTGTTCAAGGAGCTCCACTGGCTGCCGTTTATCTTCTGAGCCCAATTTAAGGTGCAGGTGCCCACCTACAAAGCCCTGAATGGTTTGGGACCATCCTACCTACGTGACCGCATCTCCGTCTACGAACCCACGCGTCCACTACGTTCATCTGGAGAGGCCCTGCTCGTGATCCCGCCTGCGTCGCAAGCGCGTTTGGTGGGGACACGAGACAGGGCCTTTTCCGTGGTGGCCCCCCGTCTCTGGAACACCCTCCCCAAAGATCTTAGACAGGCCCCTACATTGGCAGTCTTCAGAAAGAACTTGAAGACCTGGCTGTTCCGATGTGCCTTCCCCGATTAGGAAATCTCCAATACCAAGTCCCAGAAGCACTTTATTAGAATTAAGATTGCCGCACACTGCACACTGCACTTGCCCTATAATCCTTACATATCACCTGTCACATCAGCACTTTTTAATCCTGTACCCTTTACTCTGGCCCGGCCCAGTTTTATCGTGTTTTGATGTATTGTTTATTGCGTGTTGTTTTGTTGTTTTAATACTGCTTTAATTGTTTTAATTTGCTTTAGGTGTATTGTTATGTTGTGTATTGAGGCCTTGGCCTTTGTAAGCCGCATCGAGTCCTTCGGGAGATGCTAGCGGGGTACAAATAAAGTTTAATAATAATTAATCCGATGCCAATTATTGGAGAACCATTCTTCAGAGCAGGCATCAATATAGTAGGCCCTTTATCTAAACCAAGTCGGCGAGGCTGTAAATATATACTTACTATGATTGATTATGCCACTCATTACCCCGAAGCTGTGGCATTGTCTAACATAGAAACAACCACAGTAGCCAACGCCTTATTGTCCATATGGGGAAGAACAGGATATCTAAAAGAACTGATAACAGATCTAGGAACCCAGTTCATATCAAGACCGATGGAGAAACTATAAGAGCTGTGTGGTATCAAACATTTGACATCTACACATCTACAGCATACCATGCACAGACCAATGGGCTTGTTGAAAAAGTTGAACTCAAAAAAGTTGAACTCTTCCAAACAAGACAAACTATATGCCTTTCGCCATTTTTGATTAGTTTGCATTTAAATCACTCATAGTTGCACACCTGACAAACTTTATGCATTTGGCCTTTTCTGATCAGCTTGCATTGAAAACACTCTATGTGCCAAGTTTGGTCCTGATCTGTCATTGGATGAGGTTAACAGCAGTCTCAGAATGAGAGTGATGGTACTTCAAGTCCCATCATCCATGGTTCATCCTTCTCCAAACTGCAGTAGGATGTAGAGTGGGTCATGGGGGCTCTGTGTGCCAAGTTTGGTCTGTATTGGTAATTTTCTGACACAGCCCCTGGCCTTTTCCTTTCCTCTCTTTGTCATCTCGGAATCTTGGAATTGAGGCTGGCCAATCAGAATGCAAATTTCCTTCTCTCATGTCTCCGTTTCTGTCATGAACCCTTTTCTCCACCAGGGGTCCTATTGAAGCTGGCCAATCAGAGACCATATGCAAATAGCACCACAGTGGCAGCCAATTGGAATCTTGGAACTTTCAGGCTGGCCAATCAGAGACCATATGCAAATAGCACCACAGTGGCAGCCAATCAGAATACTGGCACATACTCCTCCACTCCGCCACATGTCCGCCGCATACAAACTTTGATTTTTATTATATACTAGCTTGGGGACCCGGCGCTGCCCATGTTATTTGAGAAAGGAATTGTGTCTCAAGGTTGGTCTTTATCAGTTATTTATATGGCTCACAGTGGTCTCAGGAAGTTAGTGAAGGTACTGCGAATCCCATCATCTGTGGTCCATCCTCCAAATTGCACCAGAATGGAGAGTGGCTCGTGGAGGCTCTGTGTGCCAAGTTTTGTTCTTCATCAATCATTGGATGAGGGTCACAGTGGTCTCAGAAAGTGAGTTTAGGTACTGCAAGTCCCATTATCCATAGTCTGTTCTCCCCCACACCTCACCAGAATGTTGAGTTGTCCAAGGGGGCTGCCTGTGCCAAGTTTGGTCTTTCTTGGTATTTGGATAAGTGTCGCTGTGGTTTCAGGGAGTGAAGGTACTGGAAGTCCCATCATCCATCATCAGTCCTCCTCCAAACAGCATCGGGATGTAGAGTGGGTCATGGGGGCTCTGTGTGCCAAGTTTGGTCTTGATCGGACATTAGATGAGGGTTGTAGCAGTCTTGGGAAGTGAGTGGAGGTACGTGAAGTCCGATCATCCATAGTCTGTTCTCCCCCAAACCTCACCAGAATGTTGAGTTGGACATGGGGGCTCTGTGTGCCAGGTTTGGTCTTCATCAGTCATTGGATGAGGGTCTCAGTTGTATCACTAAGTGAGTGAAGGTACTGCAAGTCCCATCATCCATGGTGCATCATCCTCCAAACCACACCAGGATGTAAAGTGCATCATAGAGACCCAGTGTGCTAAGTTTGGTCCTTATCGGAAATTGGTTGATGGTTGCAGTGGTCTCAGGAATTGAGCAAAGGCACTGCAAGTCCTATAATCCATGCTCGATCCACAGTCAAACCCCACCAGGGTGTAAAGTGAGTCATGAGAGGTCTATGTCCCAAGTTTGGTGTTGTTCAGTCATTGTTGAGGGTCGCAGCAGTCTCGGAAAGCAAGTAGAGGTACTTCAAGTCCCATCATCCATGGTATGCCCTACTCCAAACTGCAGTAGGATGTAGACTGGGTCATGGGGGCTCTGTGTGCCAAGTTTGGTTTTGATCGGACATTAGATGAGGGTTGCAGCAGTCTTGGGAAGGGAGTGGAGGTACTTGAAGTCCTATCATCCATGGTCTGTCCTCCTTGAAAGTGCACCAGGACGTAGAGTGGGTCATGGGGACTCTGTGTGCCAAGTTTGGTCTTGATCAGTCACTGGCGAAGTTCTCAGTGGTCTCAGGAAGTGAGTGAAATGACTGCAAGTCTCATCAACTATTGTCAAATTCTTCCAAACCGCACCAGGATATAGAGTGGGTCATGCGGGCTCTCTTTGTGAATTGTAGTCCTGATCCATCATTGTTGGCAGTTGTAATGGTCTTAGGAAGGGAGTGCAGGTATTGCAAGTCCCATCGTCCATGGTGCATCCTCCTCCAAACCACACCAGGATGTAGAGCGCGGCATGGAGACTCAGAGTGCCAAGTTTGGTCATTATTGGTAATTGGATGAGGGTTGCAGTGGTCTCAAGAATTGAGCAAAGGTACTGCAAGTCCCATAATCCATGGTCCATTCCCGACCAAACCACACCAGGACATAAAGTGGGTCATGAGAGGTCTATGTGCCAAGTTTGGTCCTGATCAGTCATTGGATGAGGTTAACAGCAGTCTCAGAATGAGAGTGATGGTACTGCAAGTCCCATGATCCATAGTTCATCCTCCTCCAAATTGCAGTAGGATGTCGAGTAGGTCTTGCAGGCTCTGTGTGCCAAGTTTGGTCTGTATTGGTAATTTTCTGACACAGCCCCTGGCCTTTTCCTTTCCTCTCTTTGTCATCTTGGAATCTTGGAATTGAGGCTGGCCAATCAGAGACCATATGCAAATTTCCTTCTCATTTCCCCATTTCTGTCACGAACCCTCTTCTCTACCAGGGGCTCCTATTGAAGCTGGCCAATCAGAGACCATATGCAAATAGCACCACAGCGGCAGCCAATCAGAACGCTTGCACATACTCCTCCCGCCACACTTTTGTCCTCCGCATACAAACTTTGACTTTTATTATATGTATAGACTAGCTTGGGGACCCGGCACTGCCCGGGTTATTAGAGAAAGGAATTGTGTATCAAGGTTGGTCTTTATCAGTTATTTATATGGCTCGCAGTGGTCTCGGGAAGTTAGTGAAGGTACTGCAAATCCCATCATCTGTGGTCCATCCTCCTCCAAATTGCACCAGAATGGAGAGTGGCTCGTGGGGGCTCTGTGTGCCAAGTTTTGTTCTTCATCAGTCATTGGATGAGGGTCACAGTGGTCTCAGAAAGTGAGTTTAGGTACGGCAAGTCCCATCATCCATAGTCTGTTCTCCCCCAAACCTCACCAGAATGTTGAGTTGGCCAAGGGGGCTCTGTGCCAAGTTTGGTCTTTCTTGGTATTTGGATAAGTGTCGCATCATCCATGGTCCACCCTCCTCCAAACAGCAGCAGGATATAGAGTGGGTCATGGGGGCACTGTGTGCCAGGTTTGGTCTTTATCAGTCATTGGATGAGGGTGGCAGTGGTTTCAGTAAGTGAGTGAAGGTACTGCAAGTCCCATCATCCAAAATCCATCCTCCTTCAAACTGCAGCAGGATGTAGAGTGAGTCATGGGGGCTCTGTGTGCTAAGTTTGGTCCTGATCAGTCATTGGATGAGGTTAACAGTGGTCTCAGAATGTGAGTGATGGTACTGCAAGTCCCATCATCCATGGTTCATCCTCCTCCAAACTCAAACAGGATGCAGATAGGGTCATGGGGGCTCTGTGTGCCAAGTTTGATCTTGATCAGTCATTGGTTCAGGGTCGCAGTGGTTTCACAAAATAAGTTTAGGTACTGCAAGTCCCATCATCCATGATCCATCCTCTTCCAAACTGTAGTAGTATGTAGAGTGGGTCATGGGGGCTCTGTGTGCCAAGTTTGGTCTTGATCTGACATTAGATGAGGGTTGCAGCAGTCTTGGGAAGGGAGTGGAGGTAGTTGAAGTCCCATCATCCATGGTCTGTCCTCCTCGAAAGTGCACCAGGATGTAGAGTGGGTCATGGGGACTCTGTGTGCCAAGTTTGGTCTTGATCAGTCATTGGCGAGGGTCTCCGTGGTCTCAGGAAGTGAGTGAAGTGCAAATCCCATCATCCATTGTCAAATTCTTCCAAACCGCACCAGGATGTAGAGTGGGTCATGCGGGATCTCTGTGTAAATTGTGGTCCTGATCCATCATTGTTGGCAGTTGTAATGGTCTTAGGAAGGGAGGTCAGGTATTGCAAGTCCCAACGATGGTGCATCCTCCTCCAAACCGCACCAGGATGTAGAATGCGTCATGGAGACTCAGTGTGCCAAGTTTGGTCTTTATCGGTAATTGGATGAGGGTTGCAGTGGTCTCAAGAAAAGTGGGTCATGAGAGGTCTATGTGCCAACTTTAGAATCATAGAATCAAAGAGTTGGAAGAGACCTCATGGGCCATCCAGTCCAAGCCCCTGCCAAGAAGCAGGAATATTGCATTCAAATCACCCCTGACAGATGGCCATCCAGCCTCTGTTTAAAAGCTTCCAAAGAAGGAGCCTCCACCACACTCCGGGGCAGAGAGTTCCACTGCTGAACGGCTCTCACAGTCAGGAAGTTCTTCCTCATGTTCAGATGGAATCTCCTTTCCTGTAGTTTGAAGCCATTGTTCCGCGTCCTAGTCTCCATGGAAGCAGAAAACAAGCTTGCTCCCTCCTCCCTGTGGCTTCCTCTCACATACATTTATACATGGCTATCATATCTCCTCTCAGCCTTCTCTTCTTCAGGCTAAACATGCCCAGCTCCTTAAGCCGCTCCTCATAGGGCTTGTTCTCCAGACCCTTGATCATTTTAGTCGCCCTCCTCTGGACACATTTCAGCTTGTCAATATCTCTCTTCAATTGTGGTGCCCAGAATTGGACACAATATTCCAGATGTGGTCTAACCAAAGCAGAATAGAGGGGTAGCATTACTTCCTTAGATCTAGACACTATGCTCCTATTGATGCAGGCCAAAATCCCATTGGCTTTTTTTGCCGCCACATCACATTGTGGGCTCATGTTTAACTTGTTGTCCACGAGGACTCCAAGATCTTTTTCACACGTACTGCTCTCGAGCCAGGCGTCCCCCATTCTGTATCTTTGCATTTCGTTTTTCCTGCCAAAGTGGAGTATCTTGCATTTGTCACTGTTGAACTTCATTTTGTTAGTTTTGGCCCATCTCTCTAATCTGTCAAGATCGTTTTGAATCCTGCTCCTGTCCTCTGGAGTATTGGCTATCCCTCCCAATTTGGTGTCGTCTGCAAACTTGATGATCAAGCCTTCTAGCCCTTCATCTAAGTCATTAATAAAGATGTTGAACAGGACCGGGCCCAGGACGGAACCCTGCGGCACTCCGTCACTTCTTTCCAGGATGAAGAGGAAGCATTGGTGAGCACCCTCTGGGTTCGTCCATTTAACCAATTACAGATCCACCTCACCGTAGTTTTGCCTAGCCCACATTGGACTAGTTTGTTTGCCAGAAGGTCATGGGGGACCTTGTCGAAGGCCTTACTGAAATCCAGGTATGCCACATCCACGGCATTCCCTGCATCTATCCAGCTTGTAACTCTATCGAAAAAAGAGATCAGATTAGTCTGGCATGACTGTCCTGATCAGTCATTGGATGAGGTTAACAGCGGTCTCAGAATGTGAGTGATGGTACTGCAAGTCCCATCATCCATGGTTCATCCTCCTCCAAACTGCAGTAGGATGTAGAGTGGGTCATGGGGGCTCTGTGTGCCAAGTTTGGTCTGTATTGGTAATTTTCTGACCCAGCTCCTGACCTTTTCCTTTCCTCTCTTTGTCATCTCGGAATCTTGGAATTGAGGCTGGCCAATCAGAGACCATATGCAAATTTCCTTCTCATGTCCCCGTTTCTGTCATGAACCCTCTTCTCCACCAGGGGCTCCTATTGAAGCTGGCCAATCAGAGACCATATGCAAATAGCACCACAGCGGCAGCCAATCAGAACGCTGGCACATACTCCTTCCGCCACACCTTTGTCCTCCGCATATAAACTTTGACTTTTATTATATGTATAGATAGATAGATAGATTGATATAGATATAGATATATATAGATAATAATCAGATACATTTATACAGACTCAGAGCAGCTTTAATAATGTCAAAATATACCATAATAACAACTATAATTCCAATGGGGAAATGATAGACACGTGGGAAGGAAGGAAGGCACAGGAGGCCAAGGAGAAATTCAAATCCTTTTATTTTTTCTGAGTGTTGTACAAAACAAGGTTCCAGTCAGAAACAAAACAAACCCCAAAGACATTGGGTGACCAACAGCATTATTTCCTAATTGTTTCTATCAGTAAAAAAATGGGGAAATACGACTAATCTACAAAAGGATTGCTTCTTTCTGCGGGAGGGAGGAACATCCTCCTGCGACATGGAACAAATTTGCTCTAGTTTTCCAAGGAATATCCCATTACTGAGTCTCAATTCATCCTAACCTAGTTTGTGGCAGCCACAAAGAACAACGGAAGGTTGGGGAGGTGCCTCCTTTCTCCTTCTTCTTTCCTTCTCATCACATGACGGCACATCCTTTGGAGGTAGTCTGGGGGTCCCCCTGAAGGCAAAGGGTGAAAGTAAGCAGAAGTGAAAGCAGAATCGCTCTTTGAAAGAAAGGAAGGAATGATTACTGGAATGATCCAACTATGATTGCGGATAATGTGGTTTTATAGTTGTAATTGCAATGTTTTATATGTTTTAATGCTCTTAATCTCATTTAATTTTTTAATTGAAATGTTTATTTAATTGTATATTGTTTTTAAGGCATTAAATTATTGCCTATGCTGTAATCCGTCTTGAGTCCCCTTCAGGGTCGAGAAAGGCAGGATATAAACATAGTAAATAAATAAATAAATGAAAGGAAAGAGGAAGGAAGGAAGGAAGGAAGGAAGGAGGGAGGGAGGGAGGGAGGGAGGGAGGGAAGGAAGGAGGGAGGGAAGGCAGACAGGCAGGCAGGCCTACCTGTTGGTGGAAGAGGTCTTCTTCACCAAAGGTTTGAATCTCCACTTCTTCCTCTTCCGGAGACAGGCTTCTCGTGGCAACTTCCTGAGAGGAAAGAGAGCAGAGTGCAGGAAGTCAAGAGGGCCCCCAAAGGCCATCCAGCCCGACCCAGGGAGGAAGGCACTACCCGATCCCTCCCGACAGGTGCCCACCTACAGGATCATAGAACCCTTGAGGGGGAAGGGAGGCTGCTATCCTCCTTTTAGGCAGGAAAGCACCATCCAAGCATCCCGCACAGATGGCCATCCAGTCATAGATAGGATATTTATAGGATTTTGATAGATGATAGAATACAGAGATAGATATAGTCAAAGGCAGTATAGATATGGTGTGTGTGTGTGTAATGTGTGTTTTCAAAAGGGATAGATATGGTTGATATATATATATGTGTGTGTGTGTGTGTGTGTGTCTCATATCCTCCCTCCCTCCTGCCTCCCTCCCTCCATTTCTCTCTTCTTCCTCCCTCCCTCCCTCATTTCTCTCCTTCCTTCTTTCCTTCCCATCTTCTTCTTTTCCTTCCTTCCTGCCTCCCTCCCTTGCTGGCCAAGGAAGGCTCTCAGCCTGCCATTTCCCGCTCCTCATATTCACAGCAGGGCTCAATGGGCCCCCTTTGGGATCAAAAGGAAGAACAGGGTACTGGGCCCCCTCCCTACCTCTCCCTGGGCGTCCAGCAGCACCAGCCGGGCCTTCTCCCCCGGGCCCCACGGGCAGCTGCGGCCCCTCCAGACCAGGGCTGAGGGTGGACAGTGGGTCACGCCGGCGTCACAGGACCAGACCTGGGGAACGGTAGGGGAAGAAGGTGCGCTCCATCATTGTTATTATCCTGGTGTTTATGATGTTTATAATTATGATATTTATAATGCAAGCAGGCCCTTTGTTCTTTGTCTGGTTTGGGCCGGCTTGCATTCTTTCTCAATAACAACAACAATAGTTTCATTTCTTCCCCATCTCTCCTGTTGGCTTGAGGCGGGTTACAGAATAATGAATACCACAAATGCACATATTACAATGCATTTCTATGAAATATACATCCATATATATAAAAATGAAAAGGGCGTCCAACGGGACAGCAAAACTAAAAAAAACCCTGACGAAAATTTACCAAAATTCCCATGCACATACCTCAACCCACAAGGTATGCACAAATCGATTCAAAATATTAAACAACATTAAAACACACTCACAAGTAGACAAAACAACTGAGCATGCACAATGGCGCCCCGCCGCATGTCCCCAGCGCGCGCACATGGCCGAACGGCCAACGCACCCTCCGCACCCAACCCTCCACCGCCCCGCACCGCACGATCACAACACACCACACCCCCTCCCTACCCCGCCCCGCCCCACACGATCACGCCACACCATGCCCCCTCCCTCCCCTGCCCCACCCCACACGATTACGTTCGCCAAACTTACCTCCTCCCCCTCCTTCTTCTTCCCCCGCCCACGCCCCCTCCAAACCCCGCCCTGCCCCTTCCCGCCCTGTCAAAATCCATCCCTCCTCCCTCTCCTTCTTCTTCCCCCGCCCACGCCCCCTCCAAGGAAAGAGGGAAAGAGAGCGAGAGAAGGAAGGAAGAGAGAAGTAAGGAGGGAGTGAGGCCAGACAGAGACGAGAGAAAGAGGGAACGCGAGAAAGAGAGAAGGAGGGAAGGAGAGATGGAGGAGAGAAAGGGGGAACGCGAGAGAGAGAGAGAGAAAGAGGGGAAAGGAGGGAGTGTGTGAGAGAAGGAAAGGAGAAGAAAGGAGGGAGTGAGGCCAGGCAGAGACGAGAGAAAGAGGGAACGCGAGAAAGAGAGAAGGAGGGAAGGAGGGAAGGAGAGAGAAGGAGGAGAGAAAGGGGGAACGCGAGAGAGAGAAAGAAAGAGGGGAAAGGAGGGAGTGTGTGAGAGAGTGAGAAAGAGGGAGGGAGAGAAAGAGAAGGATGGAGTGAAAGAGAGAAGGGGGAGGAAGGAGGGAGAGAGAGAGAGAGAGAGAAAGAGGGGAAAGGAGGGAGTGTGTGAGAGAAGGAAGGAAGAGAGAAGAAAGGAGGGAGTGAGGCCAGGCAGAGACGAGAGAAAGAGGGAACGCGAGAAAGAGAGAAGGAGGGAAGGAGAGAGAGAGGGAGGAGAGAAAGGGGGAACGTGAGAGAGAGAAAGAAAGAGGGGAAAGGAGGGAGTGTGTGAGAGAAGGAAGGAAGAGAGAAGAAAGGAGGGAGTGAGGCCAGGCAGAGACGAGAGAAAGAGGGAACGCGAGAAAGAGAGAAGGAGGGAAGGAGAGAGAGAGGGAGGAAAGGGGGAACGTGAGAGAGAGAGAGAGAGAGAGAAAGAGGGGAAAGGAGGGAGTGTGTGAGAGAGAAAGAGGGAAAGGATGAAACCAAAGAGTGAAATAAGGAATGAAAGAAAGAGGTAGAGAAGGAAGAAAGGAGAGAAAGGGGAAGGGGAAGAAAAAGAGGGGAAGGAATAGGTAGGTACCTCTCTTTCATAATAGTCCAGATATCTACCTCTACTTTGAAAATTCTTACTATAGGCCACAGCAATGCGTGGCAGGGTACAGCTAGTATTAAAATGTATTTCTATAAGGACATTTCTTCCTTCCCTCTTCCTGCTGATCTCTCGGTGTTTTCTTCAAGGCCTTATATCGTAGTAATAGTAGTAGTTTATCCAATGCTTTAAAGAATATGTCTTTCACATATTACTATACAGTGTGGTTGAGGGGTCAAAGGCTGCAGCTTTGTTATCTGCTAAAATGTTTTTTGTCAGCGTTTATGGTGTTTTGAGTGGCATATATCAGAAATGTTCCTTCCTTCCCTGCCTCTACCCTTCTATTACATAATAAGTTAATGTAATAGAAGGGTAGACATTCCTAGAAGGTCAGCAATTACCTGTACCACCTGGAAAAGAAGGCCAACGTGCACTGTTCTTTCGTCTTGTGACTAGAACAGATGTGTTTACAGACTGTGCTGTAAATAAGTTCTTGTAAATAGAGTGAACCACTTTTGTTGAAAGCTGATTTATGGAGTCCATTTATCTTTGTATCTTCAAGGCAGAGTCTTGTGAAGGTCAAAGAGTTGAGATAAAGGTAGAATGACGATTGCTTTATCTCAATTACCTGACATGTTTGGCTGTGCAAATAATTATTATTACTTTTATGTATATCATATATATTTCAGAGCACTTCAGAGGAGCTTTCCTTGTAACTTAGCTCACCGTGACGCTCTGTGCTGCTCGGAGCACAAACCGGGGGCTGAACTTGTAGGTGGCAGCCTCTTCCCCTTCTCCTCCTGCCTCTCGTTTGGTCATCTTCTTCAGCCTCCAGTTCCTCAGAGACTGGTCCTGCGGGGAGGAAGCAAAGTGTTGGGGACCCTCTCTTAGACGGAAATGCCTCCGCACTGAATCTATGTGAAAATACAGTTTTGATGGACATGTGATCACTCCTGCAGAATGACTGAGAAAGCCATGACGACATGCCTAAGGTGCAGGCAGAAATGGCTGAGTCATAATCATGTGAGGTTTATGACAAGGGGCTGCATCAGTCGTTTGTCCCTTGCTGATGACAAGTCAGCAGGTGATTATAAAAAGGGGGATGACATGCCCAATCTCTCTCTTCTCTTCTGTGTGAATCTCGTCGTGAGTATCTCTCTCAGAGGATCATATTTATTTATATCCCGCTTCTCTTCCAGATAGGGACTGAAAGTGGCGAACAACATGTAAACAAAAACATTACATAGCATAAAATATAACCATTGAATCACAACATCTATATCTTCTATACATGTAATAAAAGTGAAAATGTGTGTATGCGTGTATGTGGCAGAGGTGTCTAACTGCACAGACAGCCTCTGGTCTCCACAAACAGCTATAACCCACAGTGCTGGAGAATCACCAAAAGGACATTTCAGGTTACAGCAGGTGCCATGAACATGTCTCCCAACCTCTGCCAATGTCCTCCCCAAACACCTCACTGCCCACCATCCAAGTGAAGGCTTTCATTTAGGGAAAATTTCATCCTAGATGTTCTGTTTCTCCTCAACTATAGACAGCCCAGGATTCCTTTCTCTCTATTGGTGTGCAACTTGCATGACCTCACCCACTGCTTTTCCCTTAACCCTTTCCTATGGAACACAGCAAACAGGAATTGATCAGAAACTAAACAAGAGGATTGGGGGGGGGGGGGGATTGACCTTGATTTATTGGAGTTGTAGTTCACATACATCCAGAGAGCACTGTGAACCCAACCAACGATGGATCTGGACATTTGCCACAGATGATGGCATTTGCAGTACCTTCAGTCACTTCCTAAGACCACTGTGACCCCCACAAATGACTGAATGGACGAAACTTGCCACACAGACTGGTGAGTTTTGGGAGGGTGGACCAGAGACAATGGGAATCTTCACTCACTTCCAGAAACCACTACGACCCAAACAAATGATGCATCTGGACCAAATTTCGCTAACAGACTCCCAATGGCGCACTTTCTATCCTGGTGAGGATTAGAGGAGTAAGGACCACGGATTATGGGATTTGCAGTACCTTCACCCACTATCACAGACCACTGTGACTCAAGGGGAGATCACCTCAGATGTGGACAACCCTCAAGCTTGGAGGCATGTCACCCTTAGAAAGAAACATAGGACCTGGAAGACTCCTCAGAATACCTCTGCCCAGTTGCAGTGACACAATAGATTCCAAATTCTCACACAACTATCACTTGACCAAGAAACACAACATATTGGGGAAGATCAGAATGGCTTAGATACTGATTTGTGGCTCGTCCTTGATCATTGTGCAGGGGATAGCCCTGACTGGGACAACACTTCACAACATTCACACTTACACAATCATGCAGGTGTACCATCCCCAGCCATAGACCAGGTGCAACAGGAACACATACAGGAGAACGATAGGCTCTTGGACGAATCTCAATGGATTGTCCTTGACGAATGCACCGGGGATGTTGAGGAGAACAACACTTTACACCTACACAATTCACATCAACAGGATCACTTTTCTGGGGACCTACACACTACATTGCACAAAAGGGACCCTGTCAATCCTGAAAGTAAACAGGTCTTGGTAGTAGGCGACTCCCTCCTTAGAGGAACGGAAGCCGTCATTTCCAGACCAGATGGGATGGCTTGAGAAATATGCTGACTACTGGGGGCAAAAATACACCATATCACTCAGAGGCTCACCAGGCTCCTCAAGCCCCATCACAGTCCTGCCCTCATGTTGATTCATGTAGGAACCAATGATACTGCTAGGCATACTTTTCAAAAGATCATAAATTATTTTCGAGCTCTCAGAACAAAGCTAAAACAATGTAATGTACAGGTGGTCTTTTCATTCCTCCTCCCAGTTGTAAGACACGGTCCTACAAGGGCCAGAAAAATAGTACAGGTCAATAACTGGCTTAGAAAATGGTGTCAGGAGGAATGCTTTGGTTTCGACCATGGTCTGCTTTTCCAGGAGGATGGCCTACTGGCAAGGGATGGGGTGCATCTCACACAAGTAGGAAAACACCTTTTTGCTCAGACTTGCAAACCTCATTAGGCGCACTTTGAACGAGGTCCACCGGGGGAGGGGGACAACAGCCTTGCGAACACTACTTTGCCCACAATGTCAGGCAACTGCCAGAAGGCTAAACGGAGGGCTGCACAAACACAACGAGGACCAAGTACCAAAAGCACAATAATCCCAATTAAACAGCTCAGGGGAAGATCTCAGTGGCTCACATGTTTTTACACTAATGCACAGAGCATGGGAAATAAACAAGACGAACTCCAACTTTTAGCACAACACCACGAATATGATATCATAGGCATCACTGAAACCTGGTGGGATGACTCCTATCGCTGGAATGTAGACATCGAGGGCTATAACCTCTTTCACAGAAACCGAACAAAGGGGAGAGGAAGCGGAATAGCCTTATATGTCAAAAACTGTTATGCTGCAGAAGAGATGCAAGAGAGCAATCTGGGAAACCAGCTTGAAAGCATCTGGATAAGAATCAGGGGAACTGGGACTCAAAAAGATGTCATTGTCGGCGTCTACTACAGACCTCCAAGCCAGGAGGAAGAACTTTATGAAGTCTTCTGCTAACAGTTGACAAAACAGGCACAGAGAAGAGATGTAGTAGTCATGGGTGATTTCAACTATATTTGCTGGAAAACAAACTTGGCCAAGAGTACAAGGTCCAACAAATTCCTCGTTTGCCTTGCAGACAATTTCATGGTTCGGAAGTTAGAAGAGGCAACAAGGGGATTTGCTACTCTTGATCTCATCCTAACAAATGCGGAGGACCTGATTGATGCCGTTGAAGTGGTAGGATCCTTAGGGGCAAGTGACCATGTGCTCCTGCAATTTGAGGTACAAAGGAAGGCCGAAAGTAAGACAAGTCAAACCTGCATTTTGAACTTTAGGAGAGCTGATTTCCGAAAAATAAAGGAAACACTGAGCAGCATTCCATGGACACAGATACTAAAAGACAAAGGAGTTACAGATGGATGGGAATTACTCAAGAGTGAAATACTCAAAGCGCAATTGCAAACTGTGCCAACAAAGAGAAAAAATAGGACAAGTGCAAAGAAGTCAGAACGGATGTCTAACTGTGCTAAAACACAAAAGAGACATGCACAAGAAGTGGAAAAAGGGAGAAATCACCAAAGAAGAATTCAAACAAATAGCCAACACCTGTAGGGAAAAGGTCCGCAAGGCTAAAGCACAAAACGAGCTCAGGCTCGCCAGGGACATTAAAAACAATAAAAAGGGCTTCTTTTCTTATGTCAGTAGAAAAAGGAAAAACAAGGAGGCGATAGGGCCTCTTCGAGGAGAAGATGGGGCAATGCTGACAGGGGGTAGGGAAAAGGCAGAACTACTTAATGCCTTCTTTGCCTCGGTCTTCTCACAAAAAGAAAGCCATCTTCAACCTCAGCAAGATGGAGTGGATGAGGGATTAGAGGACATCCAACCCCAAATTGGGAAACAAGTCATCCAGGAATACCTGGCCGCTCTAAATGAGTTCAAGTCCCAGGGCCAGATCAACTACACCCAAGAGTATTGAAGGAACTAGCGGAAGTCATTTCTGAACCATTGGCAATCATCTTTGAGAGTTCTTGGAGAACGGGAGAAGTTCCAGCAGATTGGAGGAGGACCAATGTGGTCCCAATCTTCAAGAAGGGAAAAAAGGATGACCCAAACAATTACCGTCTGGTCAGCCGCATGTCGATAACAGGCAAGATTCTGGAAAAGATTGTTAAGGAAGTGGTCTGCAAACACTTAGAAACAAATGCGGTCATCGCTAATAGTCAACATGGATTTATCAAAAACAAGTCATGCCAGACTAATCTGATCTCTTTTTTCGATAGAGTTACAAGCTGGGTAGATGCGGGGAATGCCGTGGATGTAGTGTACCTGGATTTCAGTAAGGCCTTCGACAAGGTCCCCCATGACCTTCTGGCAAACAAACTAGTCCAATGTGGGCTAGGCAAAACTACGGTGAGGTGGATCTGTAATTGGTTAAATGGACGAACCCAGAGGGTGCTCACCAATGCTTCCTCTTCATCTTGGAAAGAAGTGACGAGCGGAGTGCCGCAGGGTTCCGTCCTGGGCCCGGTCCTGTTCAACATCTTTATTAATGACTTAGATGAAGGGTTAGAAGGCATGATCATCAAGTTTGCAGACGACACCAAATTGGGAGGGATAGCCAATACTCCAGAGGACAGGAGCAGGATTCAAAACGATCTGAACAGATTAGAGAGATGGGCCAAAACTAACAAAATGAAGTTCAACAGTGACAAATGCAAGATACTCCACTTAGGCAGAAAAAAAGAAATGCAAAGATACAGAATGGGGGACAATGCCTGGCTCGAGAGCAGTACGTGTGAAAAAGATCTTGGAGTCCTCGTGGACAACAAGTTAAACATGAGCCAACAATGTGATGCGGCGGCAAAAAAAGCCAATGGGATTTTGGCCTGCATCAATAGGAGCACAGTGTCTAGATCTAGGGATGTAATGCTGCCCCTCTATTCTGCTTTGGTTAGACCACATCTGGAATACTGTGTCCAATTCTGGGCACTACAATTCAAGAGAGATGGAATGTGTCCAGATGGAATGTGTCCAGAGGAGGGCGACTAAAATGATCAAGGGTCTGGAGAACAAGCCCTATGAGGAGCGGCTTAAGGAGCAGGGCATGTTTAGCCTGAAGAAGAGAAGGCTGAGAGGACATATGATAGCCATGTATAAATATGTGAGAGGAAGCCACAGGGAGGAGGGAGCAAGCTTATTTACTGCTTCCATGGAGATTAAGACGGGGAACAATGGCTTCAAACTACAAGAAAGGAGATTCCATCTGAACATGAGGAAGAACTTCCGGACTGTGAGAGCCGTTCAGCAGTGGAACTCTCTGCCCCGGAGTGTGGTGGAGGCTCCTTCTTTGGAAGCTTTTAAACAGAGGCTGGATGGCCATCTGTCAGGGGTGATTTGAATGCAATATTCCTGCTTCTTGGCAGGGGGTTGGACTGGATGGCCCATGAGGTCTCTTCCAACGCTTTGATTCTATGATTCTATGAAATAAAAAAAAACTATTACGTTTTCCAATAACTCGGGCAACGCCGGGGACCTAAGATAGCATCAAATAAAAAAATACAGAACACCTGACACGCGTAATAAGTAAGTACAGATCTGACTGTGGATCCACGCATCCTGATTATACAGTTGTAAATAGCGTAACAGTGAAGGTCAGGCATTGCAGTTGTCCTCTGCTGACCAGCTGGCTGACTCACTGGTTTGGCATTTTGGCTGAGAATAGACTCTGCTATGTTTTGCTTGCCTCTGTGGCACTTCTTTGTCCAGGGAGGTCGTGATTGGAAAACTATAAGTCACTTCACAAACCTATCCCGCGACAGACACCCTCTTCGACCTCTGTTGCATTGACTCAAGTCTCATGCGCCATTGGACCTCAAGCACCCTCCTCATTTGCAAAACCCAGAAACTTAAAAAAGGATGTGCTGCTGTATGTCCTGTGCAACTCTAGGATCTTTTTCTTAAGACATAAAAGGGTTAGAGCACCAAAGCAATGGGGAAAAAAGGAAACCTTGGACTGTGTCTCTGCTGGAGGATGATGCTATGGAGTCCTGGGAGATGTAGGTTTGCAAGGCCTTCAGGCTGACCCAAACTACAAATCCCTGCATCCCGTAGATGGAGTCAATGCAATTGAATGAGAAATGACCTCCCTCCAAGAGGAGCTTCCCCTTTGGCTTGGGCTCCTGATTGTGGGGAGGTCGTTCAGCCTCACAAGGGTCAGGAGGGTTGTGACCTCTTTGGTGCCGACCTCACCTCCTGCGAGCGGTTCCGCAGCCGGACAAACTTCCCTTGGGGGTCGACCTCCTCAATACAGACGCTGCCTTTGGCCAAGTCCAGCTGGAGGGCATTGCTGCTGTGACTGGTCTCAATGGAGAGCTGCTCCTGGGCCTCCCTGCACTTGCGCTTGCCCCACAAAGAGGAAGAGGAAGTGGCCCTGGAGACTGAGATGTGGAGAGAGCTGGGGGAGAGCTTCAGCCTGGAAGGAAAGAAGGCCCGGAGAAGGGGAAGAGAGAGCCAGGTTTCGACATTTGGAAAGTTGTCCCATAAAGGAGGAGGAGGAAGAGGAAGGGGAAAGCCACTTTTCCAGTCCTTGTGTTTTAATATGTGATTTTTACGGATCGTATCTTAAGTATTTCTTCCAATGCTGGATTCTATCAAGCAAGACCAGGGTCTAGGTGGTGACTTCCTCTATAGACCTTCCTCCCTTTCTTCTGTCTTTTTTTTCCTCCTTCCCTCCCTTCTTTCCGTGATTCCTTCA
The DNA here is from genome assembly GCF_025583915.1 of Anolis sagrei ordinatus. NCBI lineage: Eukaryota > Metazoa > Chordata > Lepidosauria > Squamata > Anolidae > Anolis > Anolis sagrei. The sequence goes on from NW_026847771.1 coordinate 47,423,376, forward strand.
GTTGTTTCTTCCTTCCCTGTTTTGAGTGTTTCATACAATCATAGAGCTGGAAGAAACCTCATGGGCCATCCAGTCCAACCCCCTGCCAAGAAGGAGGAAAATTGCATTCAAACCACTCCTTCCTTTCTTCTTCCCTCCCTCCTTTCCCTGATCCCTTCTTTCGTTCTTTCCCTCCAGCCTTCCTTTCCCTGATTCCTTCCTTTCCGCTTCTCCTTCTCCCTTCCTTCCCTCCCCCCTCCTTCTTTTCCCTGAACGATTCCTGTCAGAAATATTAAACATTAACTAGGTATTTTTAATTACAAAAATGTGAGCCAAGCACTGAAAGGGTTAAATGGATGCAATGACTTAGCAAAAGTGTAGTTCAGTTTAAGTAGGTGTGCCTGTAGCTTAGTACTCTTAGTAGTTATGTGAGAGGTCTCTGTGGGAGAAGGGCCTCAGTGTGTTAGTAGGCCTCAGCATGAGCAGGACTCAGTATTAGTTTGCCTCCGTATATGAGAGGTGTCAGCCTGAGAGAGTCCTCAGTATGAGAGAAGCCTCGGTATGAGAAGGCTCCAGTGTTAGTAGTCCTCAGTGTGTGAGATGCCTGGTGTGAGGTGGCTTTGGTGAGAGAAGCTCCAGGTTGAAGGCCTTGTACGTAAAGCTCCAGTGTGAAGTCAGCTGCTAATAAGTTACTCTGCTGTACATTTATGAAGGTGTTTTGTTAATAAGCCCACTCACCCAATAGTTCCTTCCTTCCTTCCTCCCTCCCTCCTTCTTTTCCCTGATTCATTCCTGTCCTTCCTCTCCTCGAACCCTTTCTTCCTTCTTCCTTTCCCCGATTCCTCCCTCTCTCCCTCCCTGCTTCCTTTCCTTGATTGATTCCTTCCTTTCCTCCCTCTCCTACCTCTCCTCCTCTCCCTCCAGCAACTTTCGGTAGGCGCTGATCTCCATGTCTAGGGCCAGCTTGACATCCAGCAGCTCCTGGTACTCCGTCAGCTGCCGCTGCCGCTGCTCCCGTGCCTCCTGGGCCTCGTGCTCCTTGGCTTCCAGCGCCGCCCGGAAGGCCTCCCGCTCCCTAGCCAGGTGCCCCTCTGCCTCCTGCTGACGCTCCTCCGCCACATTCACCTGCACGGAGAAGAGAAGGAGGGCTTGCATCGGGGATGAGTGCCCATTGGGGGCCCCTTCCCACTTGAGGATCCAATGGTCCTATAAGCTGAGCTCATATCTATCTATCTATCAAATTTTTAACCATCTCTCTCTCTCTCTCTAGATGCCCCTCTGTCGTGAGTGCTTTGATGGTGTCTTTTAGCCTGGCAGAACAGGGGTTGGGCAGGGTGGCCTTAGAGGACCCCTTCTAACTCCAGGATTCTATGATATACCTATCATACGTATCAGCCATATCTATGTCTGGATGGCCCTCTGTCAGGAGAAATTGGATGGTGTCTTCCTTTATGACTAAAAGGGGTTGGTCTGGATGGCCTTTGGGGGGCCCTTCGAGGTCTATCATCTCTACCCAACCTTTGGCTATCTATCTATGTATGGAGGGCAGAAAGGGATTGGTCTGGATGGCCTTTATGGCCCCCCTTCCAGCTTTATCACCTCAAAACAATGTCTGGCTGGCCTTTGGGGGCCCTTCTTCCCTCCCTCCCTCCCTCCCTCCCTCCCTCCCTTCCTTTGTGCTCACCTGCACCTGGAGGGCCGAGAGCTGTGCCCCAAGGGCCTGGATGCGCTGGCGGGCCTCCCCGAGCTCCTCTTGGGCTGCGCCGGCCACCTTGCCATTCTGGTCAGAGGAGAGCTTGGCGCTCTCCAGCTGGGTGGGCAGGAAAAGGAGGCAGTTGGGTGAGTGGCAGCTCCCTCATTCCCACGCAGGAAGTCCCGCCTTCCTTGCCCTTTCTCTCCCCTCCCATCTGACCTTGGCCCGGTAGGCCTGCTCCAGCTCTGCCCGGTAGAGTTCCACCTGCGCCTGGTGCTGCCTGCGGAGCTCCTCCAAGGCCAGGGCCAAAGGTGCCTTCTCCTCCTGCTGCTGTGACTGCTTCTGGGCAGGGCCCGACTCCTCCTCCAGGTGGCGCTGGCGCACCTCCCGCACTTCCTAAGGAAGGGTGAGCAAGATCAAGGGTTGGGCTCCCAGGAGGCCAAAAGAGTTATTGCAGCTCTCTTCAGGAAGAGGCTGAAAATGGCTCACCACGAAACCACCCCCATACAATTACAAAATATGTACAAACAAGGCGATGACATTTTAATATGAACGGGATTAAAAAGAATCGACTCCAGCATGGAAAGCCAGCCAGCCTCCAAGATCTCTCTCTCTGTGTCTTGCCTCCTTTCATTCCCTGCCTCCATCTCTCCATCCCTCTCTCTCTCACCAGGTCAGAAAAAGGAGAAAATGCTACTTTAAATCATTAAAAAACATATAGTTTGTGTGTGTGCGTGTGTGTGTGTATGTGTATATAGGTATAGTATATGTGTGTATATAGTATGTGTGTATACATATACACAAACATATATACCATATTTATATACACACACACAAAATTAAAGTTGTTGTATTATCTCTTTGTGTGTATATATAGTGTGTGGGTATCTATGGTATATATGTGTGTGTATATATAGTACATATGTGTGTGTATGTATATATAGTATGTATGTATGTATATTGTTTGTGTGTGTGTGTGTATATATATATATATATATATATATATATACATACATACACACAAACTTATATAATACCATATATATGTACACACATATACAAAAAATGGGTTGTTGTAAGTTTTCTGGGTTGTGTGGCCATGTTCCAGAAGCACTCTCTCCTGAAGTTGCACCTGCATCTATGCCAGGCATCCTCAGAGGTTGCCTGCCTTCGACAATACAAAAAAATTAAAGTTGTTGAACCATCTCCTTGGTGTCGTAATTTGGATTGGGAAAAACCTCTGAAGGTTTTTGGACAAATTAATGAGAGAGGATGGCAGTGAGTGCCATGAAGGAAAGGGGCACCTCTCTCTCTCTCTCTCTCTCTCTCTCTCTCTCTCTCTCGGCAGGTTCTCCTGAAGTGCAAGCCACCTGCCCCAGCTCACCTCCTCAAAGAGGTTCTTCCGGAAGGCCAGCTCCTCCTGCAGGCTCATGCTCCTGTTCTCCAGGTCTACCCGCAGCAGTGTCTCAGCCTCCAGCTGCCTCTTGGCCACCGCGTGCGCCTCCTCTGACTGCAAGGCAAGACAGGCTGGGTCAAGGGCCAGACTGGGGAAGGAAGGGAGGAAGATGCTCCCGCTCTCTCTCTGGTCTTACCTTGGCCAGCTGGGTGTGCAGGGAAGCCACCTTGTCCTCCAGGTCTCGCTTCTGGGCCAGTGCGGTGGACAGCTCCATTTTGCTGTGGCAGAGAAGCTTCTCCAACTCCTGGGTGCGGGACCGTGAGGCCAAGCATTCCTCCTCCTTCTTCTTCAAGCTGCAAGCCAGGAATAGGACGCAAGGACGCCATTAAACGCCGCCCGCAAGCCACTCCTTCCCTGTTGCTGACCAGCCCCGCCTCCTTGGACAGACCACACCAGCTCTTTTGTTGCTTATTTGTTCAGTCACTTTGTGACCTCATGGACCAGCCCGCAGTAGAGCTCCCTGTCGGCCTTTGCCACCCCCAGGGGCTCCTTCAAGGTCATAGTATCATAGAGTTGGAAGAGACCTCATGGGCCATCCAGTCCAACCTCCTGCCAAGAAGCAGGAAAATCACATCCAAAGTACCCCTGACAGATGGCCATCCAGCCTCTGTTTAAAAGCCTCCAAAGAAGGAGCCTCCACCACACTCGAGGACAAAGAGTTCCACTGCTGAACAGCTCTCACAATCAGGAAGTTCTTCCTAATGTTCAGGTGGAATCTCCTTTCTTATAGTTTGAAGCCATTTTCCCGAGTCCTAGTCTCCAGGGCAGCAGAAAACAAGCTTGCTCCCTCCTCGATATGTCTTCCTTTCACATATTTATTCATGGCTATCATGTCTCCTCTCAGCCGTCTTCAGGCTAAACATGCCCAGTTCTTTAAGTCGCTCCTCATTGTTCTCCAGACCCTTGATCACTTTAGTCACCCTCCTCTGGACACATTCCAAGTTGTCAACATGTTCCTTCAATTCTCCAAGGCAGAATAGAGGGGTAGCATGACTTCACTGGATCTAGACCAGGGGTCCTCAAACTTTTTAAACAGGAGGCCAGATTACTGTCCCTCAGACCGTTGGAGGGCCGGACCATCGTGCGAGCCGGGCAAGGGAGGCTGCACTGCGCAGCCTGGCCTTGCGCAAAGCCCCTCGCAAGGCCCAATCCCCTCACTTGCCTCGCGCTGCCAGTCACGCAAAGCCCTCGCCGCTTCCATTGCTTGTCAGGCCCGACTGGCAGCGTGAGGCAAGTGAGGGGATTGGGCCTTGCAAGCAGCGAGGGGCTGCGCGAGACCAGACCACGCGGTGCAACTTACCTACCTCGTGCTGTCCATCATGCAAGCCGGGCAAGGGAGGCAGCACTGCGCAGCCTGGCCTCGCACAAAGCCCCTTGCCACTTGCAAGTCCCAATCCCCTCACTTGCCTCATGCTGCCAGTCGGGCCTGGCAAGCAATGGAAGTGGCGAGGGCTTCACGTGAGAGGGAAAGGGAGGCAGCCTCGTAATCTCACATCCTGTCGGGAAAGGGAGAGCAGCGTCTGAGAAGGAGGGCCTGCCAGGCCTCGGCCTCCCTTTGAACTCTCCTCCCGGGAAGAGGCGAGCCAGGCCGCCCTCGCTCCACAGGACAAATCAAAGGTGTGGTTGTTTGGAAAGGCGCTTCTCTCAAAGCCCTTCCATAGAGCCCTCGTGCTGCCCGTCGGGCCTGGCAAGGGAAGCTGCAACACATGGCCTGTTCTCATGCGAAGCATCTCCCTTGCCTGGCCCGTACGAGGGGCAGCGCGAGGCAGGTAAGTTGCATCGCGAGCAAAGCACCTCACTGCTTCCATTGTTTGCCAGGCCCGACGGGTGGCGCAAGGGAGGCGAGGGAATTGGGCCTGGCAAGCAGCAAGGGGCTTTGCGTGAGGCCAGGCCAGGCCAGGGCGCGCAGGCTGGATAAATGCCCTCGGCGGGCCACATGTGGCCCGCGGGCCATAGTTTGAGGACCCCTGATCTAGACACTATACTCCTATTGATTCAGGCCAAAATCCCATTGGTTTATTTTGCCCCTGCATCACATTTTTGGCTCATGTTTAACTTGTTGTCCACGGGGACTCCAAGATCAAATCAAATCAAATCATTTATTTCAGTCATAGACCAGCACAGTAAATAAGTCACATTTTCATACGAACTTGGTACATTTAGTACATTTAAAATGTTAATATAAATACTGAAGCACAATAGGGGGTGAGGGAGCAGAAGGGGAAATAGGGCAAAAAGATACAATGCACAGGTCTATCAGCAAATTATAGAATCAAGGAAGATTACTGGTTACACAGTTTACTTTTGGGACGAATATTCCAAGATCTTTTTCACATGTACTGTCCTCAAGCCACGTGTCCCCCATTCTGTTTTTATTTTTTCTGCCTAAGTGGAGTATCTTGTATTTGTCACTGTTGAACTTCATTTTGTTAGTTTTGGCCCATCTCTCTAATCTGTTAAGATCATTTTGAATCCTGCTCCTGTCCTCTGGAGTATTGGCTATCCCTCCCAATTTGGTCCCGTCTGCAAACTTGATGATCATGCCTTCTAACCCTTCATCTAAGTCATTAATAAAGATGGTGAACAGGACCCGGGCCCAGGACGAAACTCTGCAGCACTCTGCTCGTCACTTCTTTCCAGGATGAAGAGGAAGCATTGGTGAGCATCCTCTGGGTTCGTTTGTTTAACCAATTATTTATTTATTATTTATTTATTTGATGCACTTGTTAACCGCCATTCTCAGCCCTTACGGGCGACTCATGGCGGTGTACAATACACCTAAAAAGACAGTTACAGAGGCCAATATCAACAACATCTATATATATAATAAAAGAGAATGTTTGTATCGGACAGAGGAAGGAGTATGTGGCAGCGTTCTGATTGGCTGCCGCTGCGGTGCTATTTGCATATGGTCTCTGATTGGCCACCTTCAATAGGAGCCCCTGGTGGAGAAGAGGGCTCATGGCAGAA